>OZ010796.1:497754610-499005704 GCA_963932465.1 Maratus speciosus
TTTGAACGTTTAACACTTTAATAAAAAATAAAAAAAATTCTTTATACACAATATCATTCTCCCACAAGAAAAGTGACACATCTCGACAAAAGTAAATTTCACAGGAGATCCAAAAGAAAATGTGCATAATTTTTCTGTAACATGAAATTATAGCATTTATCTCTGCATGCAAGAATGGAAAGCTGCATAAAAGCATAAAATCCTTTATAGTCCAGGCAATAGATCGTATAGGTACTCTACCTAGCAAAATTCATGGTAGTTCTGGAAAAAGGCTTACTGGATGATTTTAGGGTCGCTGAATCCGAATTTTTAACTTCCCACCAAAATTTCCCCTGGCGACGCCTCCCCCCCCCCCCCCCAAATTTTGGCAAAATGCCCCCAAAAAGGTTTTTATTAAAAAAAATCAATTTTTTATTGATTTAGGGAAAAAGTATCTAGAAATTCAGAAAGTAGACAAAATTTCAAGAAATTAGATACATGACATTATGACTTAGGATGAAGGGGTAGGGGGGGATCTGCCTTGGAACTAAGTTGCGCAATTCCACTTAAACACTCACACGTTTACACCACCACCACCCAAATAGTTGTTTTTAACAGAAATTTCTTATTTAGGAGAAAAGCATTACAAAATTCAGAAACTAGACAAAATTTGCAACAAATAGGATACATGACATTATGACGTAGGATGAACGGGGAGAGGGTGGGCTGCCTCTGAACATGCACTGCGGCGCTACGTGGACTAAGTTATGAAGTTCAGGCAATAGGGAATTTTACTTGGCAAAATTAATACTATTTCTGGATTTCGACTCACTTTATGTTTTTTGGGTCGCTGAATCCGAATTTGTAACTTCCTACCAAAATTTCCCCCGGCAATCCCTCAAAAAATTGATTTTTTTTTAAAAATTTGGTTTTTGAGAAAAACGCGCGGTGTCCGAGGCAGCCCACTCTCTCCCCGTTTATCCTACGTCATAATATCATATATCCTATTAGTTGCAAATTTTGTCTAGTTTCTGAATTTCGTAATGCTTTTCCCCTAAAACAATAAGAAATTTAAGTTAAAAACAACTATTTTTTTTTGGGGGGGGGGGGGGTCGGGAGGGGAAATTTTGGGGGTAAGATAAAAATTCGGATTCAGCGACCCAAAAAACTTAAAGTAAACCTTATAGAGAAAGTTCGGAGGGGAGATGGGAAGGCGAATGTAAACGTGTGAGTGGTTAAGTGGAATTGCGCAACTTAGTCCATGCAGCACCGCCGCGTATGTTCCGAGGCAGATTCCCCCCTTCCCCTTCATCTTAAGTCATAATGTCATGTATCTAATTTGTTGCAACTTTTGTCTACTTTCTGAATTTCTAGATACCTTTCCCCTAAAACAATATAAAAATTGATTTTTTTTAAATAAAAACCTTTTTTGGGGGGCTTTTTACCAAAGTTTGGGGGGGGGGGATTGCGGGTGGAAATTTTGGTGGGAAGATACAAATTCGGATTCAGCGACCCAAAAAACATAAAGTAAGCCAATTTCCAGAACTACCACTAATTTAGCTAGGTAAAATTCCCTATTGCTTGGACTAAAAAGAAACTTTTGTTTATAAATGATTCTTTAAACATCACATTTCTGTTTTTAAGTTATGGTATTTAGAAATGAGTTTGATATAAAGTAATAGTTGTCGCAAAATACAAGTCAACGATCAAATCAACTTACGGAAAGTTAAATTTATTAATTGATCGCTATAACAGAAGTAATGCACTTTAATATAATAAGATTGAGTCAGTAGAGTTAATACATACAAGTTTTTTTTTTTTTTTAATTTAAAACTAAATTTCTTTCCGAAAATAACGTGGATTTTTTTTTTCAAATAATAATAATAATTTAAAAAAAACCCTAGCATTGCCTTTCGAAAAATCATTTCGAATAAAAATAGAATAAAGGAGAGGGGGAAGTTGTTCTTTTGAAATGAAATACGTGTACACAAAAATACGATAGAATGCAGTAAAACATGCATCTTAGTGTTTTATTTCTAACAAATGCATGCTAATTTTTCACTTTTCTCAGAAATAAATATTTAAGACAAAATGAAATTCCCAACCTGATTTCACCAGGGCTCCAGGATAAATTGATTTTGTGTTTCCATTGCTCAAAAGCATTATGGTTCTTTCATATAATGTACTGTTAAACATTTTGATAGGAATGTGAAAACTTAACGCTTTATTTTTATATAAATAGAAATACTTCTCATAAGATACAAATCAGCAATGAAAATATTAACTAATGGGAATTTACATTTACTAATGAATCATAATTACAGTTTAATAAATAACTATACAATAATAAATAAAATTAGCAGCGATAATTCATGCAATAAATGTTTATATTTAAACTAAACATTTCTATCCGAAAATATCACAGATAATTCTTTTAAAGTAATAAAAAAAGAAACTGTCATTGTTTTTTCGTAAAATCATTCAGAATAAAAATAGAATTTGGTGGAATCTTTTCCTTTATGAAGTGTTTGTTCCTTTCTGTCAAAGATATGATCGATTGCCGTAAAGCATGCATTTCAGTGTTTTATTTCCAACAAATGCAGGCTAAACTTCGACTTTTCTCAGAAATAAACTATATGGCCAGAAGTCACAGGAGACTTTCGATTTTTAGGCATTTTGTCGAATATCTAAAGAAATAGTCCTGGAAGTTCTGGAATATAAAAAAAGATGTTAAACCTCAAATATTTCACAAAGATTTGAACACTTGGGCAATTGAGGGGCCAACAAAAAATAAAATAAGAGAAAAAAAATTGACCACCCTATGAAATAAAATATTCGGAATGATCTGCATCTATAGTAACTGACTATATGGATCAGGGCAAAATTTGTGATTATTTGTGTAAGAATATAACGTTTATTCATGGAGGTTTCTTTAAAAAATTCATGAAATTTCTGCATACTTTTTGCTTATAGCATGCAAGGTTTTTAACGGAAATTAACGCCACTTTTATGAAACTTGGCAAAGTATAGTAGAAATAACATACTACAATTAGAATATATATATATTAAGTATTTAATGAAATGTGAGCATTTGTATGAAATAATTTTTAACTGCGCATGTACAAAAGATAAATATTTTGCATTATTAAGCAGTCAACTATACAGGGTAACTCATATAGAATAATCAGTGGAATATTGAGAAAATACAGGAAGATTTGGTGATGTAGAGGGCTGAATTTCAGTTGCTTTCTAAAAGTAGCTGGATCATGGAATTTTCTCCGAATTTTCTTTAATTATTTTTTTCCTTTTAAATTTTATTGATACTTTAGTTTTTAGAAAACCATCAGAGTGAACCTATAAAAAAAAGACTAATATAAAATAATTTTATGAATATAAAATATTTAATAGATAATAGAAAATAATAATTTGTGGAAAATCCCTTATTCTCAAGCTACTTTTCGAAGGGAACTGAAATTCAGCTCATGGTATGACCTGTATCTTTTTGAATTTTCAGGATATTTGATTTTCGTTAAATAGGGTAAAACCACCCCGGTGATTGCCCGGTTAAGGACGAATTTTTCAGCTTTTAGCTAATAATTACTATACCGTGCGAATTATTTTCATGCCGATGATCAAAATATAACAAGAAAGGATGGAAGAAGACTTTCGTGTCAAGAAAATCAACAGAATATAAATTTATTCCTTTACAAGATTTGTTTTACTAAAAAGTTACAAAACATCAGTAATGGCCCGCTTTGCATCCGTAATGACCCATCACTGCATTAGTAATGGCCCACCGAAGCCAATTCTTCTTTTTCTGATTATTTTTGTAGGACTTGGTCCTGATATTTTGGTGGCTTCTTTGTTAGTCATCTTAGCTCTTTTGTTGGCCATCTCAGCTTTTTTTTTTAGTTTTAGAGCTCTTTCTCTCTGTTTTACTTCTTTTTGTTGCAATTCTTCTGTTTCTTTACTTTGTCTTTTTGCAACTCGTTCCATCTTTGTGATGTCAGGACGAAAGGCATTCTCTCCGATCTCCTCTTCCCTTTCCTTTTTGGACTGTGCGGTCATTCAATGATTCCTTTTAACCGTTGAGAGCGGTATTCAGCTGTGGAAGTAGTATTGTCTTTATTTTCCGGCTCTGAAAATCTGTCTTCGTCGAAAGTCTTCAGCTCCTGCTGAACAATGCTGAGATTCATAGGAATATTTTCGAAGGTACCGACGGTACCAGTTCTGTTACCGACGCTCATACTTGGTACCATTACGTCTACTTTATCTGAGTAATCTTCTTCAGCTGGATCCGTTGCCGTTTCTGTAAGCCTGGTTTGAATGGTTGGATTTTTCTCCAGAATATTATACAAACTGCGTAAAGCTCCCGATTCTTCACTTGGTGGTTGTTGAGTATTTACCGACGACTTGAAGGAATTCCTCAATCGGTATATTTATTAGTGTACTGTTTGGAGCCTCATTACAAGAGGTTTCAGTTGAAACATCACCCACTATCATCACATCATTGATGTGACCCTTGCTCATTGAATAGTCTGCACTGAATGGATAGTCCTTTTACGCTGAAACCTTTTTTTATTGTCATCGTCATGTCGTTTTCTAGCGCGATTTTCAGGATTGGGGCGATGTGCACTTTAGTCATAGCTTCATGTGGATGACTTTTGCACCAGTGAAGAAGGGTCTTGTTCCACTAAACTTTTAGCGGGCAAAAAGCAGCTACGTCGCAAGTTTGAAGTATATCGGTTGCATATATCGGTTGCAAAGTATAGAAGTTGAAGTATATCGGTTGCAAAGCTATCAAAAGTATCTGTCGAGATTTGAAATGTTCAGTGGTTTAATTGCGTAAGATGCGTGCTGTGCCCATTCAGAAATAAAATTACCGGCCGTTTAACATCATTCATTGCTAGAAAAACGGCAAAAACATTTCCTATCCATTCATAAAACTTAATAGCTTCATTCATAATAATAGCTTATTTTAACGTGTGAAACATTCTGAAATTAAAATTTTAAACAGACATGATTAAACTCTTACGTTTCGTAAAACTTGTTTTTACTTCGGGTTGTTTCTCTAAAAATCCTTTGACGCTTCCTATAACATCTCACTTGCGTCCGGGGAATCCTTTCTTTGCACAGTGAATAATCCAATTCTTTAGGAAAATTTCCTGTTCGGTTTTCAAAATTGAGGGAGGTCCTCTTTTTGGTTTTTTACACTCAATCTTCAATGTAGACCTTGGTATTTTAAACCAAGATACTGAATTTCTTACAAACATTTCATGTTTAACAGCATCAACTGCCTTCTCAACTCGATCCTCCTGTTCTTTACTCAGTTTCTTCGGAGCCATTATCTCTATTCTAAAAAAAAAAAAAAAAAAGATAGATAGATGTACTCGTACTAACACAACAAAATCGCAAAATTAAAGTTTTATTGTTTGCTTAGCTTGATGCCAAATAGAAAAATAATGTAACTGTATCATCCCATGCCACGAATTAGTTATTAGATAACTACACACTAGCGTGTGCATAGTAACAGTTACATGCAAATCAGAATTTCAATTTCTCTAAACAATTCCAAGTAATTCGTAATTTAGAGGGTTTTCAGTTCATTTAACCTTTTTAAATTTCGATATATTTTAGAAATCGTTCTTAACCCATTAGTGCCTGATTTTTTTTTCAACTCAATATTGTGCTTAATTATAGTAAATAGTGTAAAATGAACGTAAAAAATAATAAAAAAATTCTCTTTGAAAAAATATATATTTAACATATAAAAATCTAAACGTCCCAATTTTGGGACACTAGGCACGAAAGAGTAGGGGTTTTCTGTTACTGTCTAAGCATTATAAGTATGTTTTATGCCATTTAATATGTTTCAAAAATGTTATATATCATTTGGGTTATTATTTGACTATGAAATTTTCTTTATTATTACTATATGGAGGGGAGGATTGGGGTCGGCTCTAGAACAAGACCCCCCTTCTCCTCACAAATAGCCATTGGCATTGTAAAAATTTATGATAATCAATAATTACTAATAGAATATATATACCGTATATACTCGCATATACGCCGACCCATTAACTTTTGAATGCAATAACTCGCGTATGTCGACCCCCTAACTTTTTACTTCAATTTCGCACAAAATCAAACCAAAGATTTCACTTATTAATGCGAAAAATAAGTAAGTAAACAAAAACAAATCATTGAAATTTTTTTAATAATAAATTATTATTATTTGTATATTTTATATATTACTTTATTATTTATATACATAAAAAATCAGACTTTTGCAGTATTCGAAAGTTTTTTTTTTTTTGCCTTATGTAATTGACTCGCGTATAAGTTTACTCTCCAATTTTCTTGCAGAAAATTGTCAAAAATTCTTCGTTTTACACAAGAGTATATATGGTACAGTAGAACTTTGATTATCCGACCCTCGTGTAACCGGAACTCTCTGTAAACCAATGTCGATATCCTGAATTTTTTCCAGTTTTTTTTTTATTATTATTTTTTTTTACATTCCTTGTGTATGCAAGTGTTCCCTTCCAAACCACGAGTAGAGATAAGCATTTTGGTTCCCCTTTCTTCGAATTCCATTGAAATTAGCTTGAGCTCCCGCAAGATCCGATCCCGTGAAGATTATACCCCCCCCCCCCCCCCCCCGTGTACACGTCCCTGTTCGAAACAAATACAATTATTTTCATGTATAATTTAAATTTAGATGTTTATTAAGCAGTTTAAATAGTCCTAATAGCAGTTCGATGACGATGTTGCATATTAAACTAGATGATTATTGATAAATTCTCGATTATCTGGAAATTTTATTATCCGCTGTCGGTTCGGACCCAATTACGTCGGATAATCGAGGTTCTGATGTATATATTTTAGTAACCTCAGGATGTCAAATACTAAACTAAGTACAAAACATAACGGTATGATATAAATTTTTACTAAGCCAATAGCTAAGGGTAGGAAGGGGTGGGTGTCTTATTCTTGAACAGAGCTCAACCCCTGTTCCCCCTATAGTAATAACAAAGAATAGCCAAATAATAATCGAATAATAATTTTATAACCAAATAATAATCCGAGTGGTATGTAACCATTTTGTAACAAAATAAATGGTAACGGAGAAAACCCCTACCCATTCGTGCTTAGCGTCCCAAAATTGGGACGATATATAAAGGTTCAAATTCGAGCAAAAAAAATAGAAATCTTAAAAAATGCAAAAATACGTATTCTAAAATAATGTTTTATCTTATAAATAATACCACTTATAAAATGATTGATAAAAAAATAAAAGAAATATCTTACCTTTTCTTACGCGCCATTTTATTTCAAGAAAATCCAACTTTGCGCTACAACAAATATTTATTTCACTTTTTTATTCTTAAAAATGCACTGCCATTTATGGATAAATATTGAAAACAAATACTAAGGATGTATTTTACTAAGTTTTGAAAGGATATAATTCAATTTGTAATGGGAATTTTTTTAAGAAAGCGTCCCCAAATTAGGACGCCAGGCACAAATGGGTAAATGAGCATTTATATCTTACAAATAACCACCATGAGAATTTTTTGTTTCTAGCCCCAACAATATCAAAGAAATTGAAACTTTAAAACTTTTTTTTTCTCCTGCGCCCTTTTAAATTGAGATTTTTTAAAACAGTTTTGTGCGAGAATTTATGTCTTAGATGTAACAGTCACGTCAAATTTCAAGTTTATATTCCAAACAAGACCATAAAAATCGTAATTTAGAACGTCATTTGATACTTTTAAATAAAAAAAAAATTAGAAAACATTCTTGACGAGCATTTGCATCTTAACCACCATAACACATGTCAAGTTTCTAGCCCCTTCAGTTTTACGAAAAACGGAATTTTAGAACTATTTCAGCACACATTTTCATTTTAAAACCCTATTTTGTGCGTACATTTGCGATTTAAAAATAACAGCCATTTCAAGTTTAAATTTTATGTGCTTAAGAATTCTGTAGATATCGTAATTCTACAGAAAACGTTAACTGCGCATTTAAATCCTTTTTGAATTTTGAATGTATTTTAGAAATTGTTTTTTGAGAGTATTTATATCTCGCAAGTTACCATCAAGTCAAATTTTTAATTTTTTTACCCTTCAAAATCACAAAAATATGCATTTTAGAAAGTTTTTGCTCCTACATTCCGTTGGTATTATGATACCGACATAAAATATAGCCTATAGTGAAGTACAGGCTATCACTATCATTTTGCCAACATTACTTTTGAAATGGATTATTAGTTCCATGGCTTAACCACTATAAACAAACGTTTTTTTCATTATAATATTAGTATAAAAATAATATTTAAAAATATTTAAAGGTAAAATTGCTTTGAATTATTTTTATAACTTAATTAAACATACTGAAAAATAAAAAGTTTCTTTTTTGAAGATTTTTGATCACTAGATACGAAGCCCGGTCTAGATATGAATCCCTCTTGAGCAACCGTCATACCACTGATCTACCTTGCATTCTAGAAAGCTTAAGGGGGCTAACGAAAAACATGTAAACAGAGCTCTCGCTTCGAGTTCATACAAAAACAGAAGTATTCAATGTAACTAATTTAAACTTTCTGAGATTTTTAAGGTATGTTTGCAGTCTTATAAAATTATTAAATGAAGTACTTCAATGTAATAAAACAAAAAAAAAATATAGCAAAATTTATGTAACACAATTTTCGGAAAAAATGTTAGGTGTCATATCAGCAACCCTGAGATATCTTAACGTTAAATTGACATAAGAACCTAACTTTTACTTTACAATGCTCAGGAAACTTTACTCTATAGAATGAATCCAGGATATAACTATCACTCAAAGGAAACCTTATTAACCCGGGAGAACTCGCTGCATGAGATTTTCTCTCACAGTCGTACTTTTTTAAGACTCTTATTTAAATCATTTTTCATTTAATTAAAATTTCAAAATGTTTTTCGATTATTTTACCTATTTTGTGAATAAAAGTACTAAGCCAACCAAAAAAAGTTGATATTATATGAATGTAAAGTAAAAGAAAAGCAATTGGGCATTCTCACTAGCGAGTTCTTCCGGGTTAAAAAAGAACCTCTCAAATTTAAAGATGTAAAACCCCCTAAAAAATACAACTTTTTTTCATTAAAAATACTCAAAATATTAAACTATCTAAAATATATTAATTCATTCTATTGATAATGTTGTTATATGCAGGCAAAAAAATGTTTAAGCGATTCCATCAAATAGTTTTTTTTTAATCTTACGGATAGTCGTCAAAAATCAAGTTTTGAGAAAACGCGACTTAAAGTTGCAATTAAATGGATGCAGATTTGTAACTATTGTTACATAAATGCTCATAACTCCGTTAAAAATGGAAATATTTTTATGCGGTTTTTTGCAATGTCTTCAGAATTAATTAAATAATCAAAATAGATACTAAAAGAAAAATGGATTTTTTAAAATTTTTCAAGCCCTGAGCCCCCTTAAAGCTAAATTTTAAATATTCATCGCTCGCTATAGACGTTAGTTGTGATACCAAAGTTAGGCAGTTAGGGTGTAGATTCTAGGCTAAAAGAGTAGTCAATTATGTCATTTACAAAGGAATGTCGCGAGTACAAAAAGTATAGAATAAAGTGGACAGTGGACATAAATAAGAGGAATATGCTAAAATAAATTTGTTATAAAACACTTTGCTTTAAAGGTTTCAAAGAAATATATGTATTAAAATCTTTAATTAATGACAACACATAGCTATAAAATATAAAAAGTAAGTGTGGGCCATCACTACTGCGATTATGAAAAAAAGGGCATCAGTAGTGGCCCACCACAATAGCTGGCTTAATAAGTTTATTTTGATAATACCAATATGTTTACATATTCCTTAAACTTAATATAAGTTATTAAAACTTACTTTTTTTTCGTTTGTCCGTCTTGAAAATTTCGTAGACAGCACGAAATCCAACTTTGCTCACTAAAAATCTTGCTAAGAAACCACAGCTGAAACAGGAAAAAAAAGAAGCTTCGGCATGAGCAGCCACCGTTCACGTGACGTGCGTTGATTTGCCAAAAGAAAGGCATAATGTGACAGTAGAAAGACCATTTTATCACTTCTCACCTGGCGCTAAGTTCAAATGTTGGGCGTTTTGCGTCTATTGTAGTAGGAATATTAAATTGGCCATTACTGGTATATGGGCCATGATAGGTGATTTTACCCTACATTACTACTAAATTATGCAAAATTAAAGTTCTGTTACCTTTAGCGCATGCACAATTAAAACTTATTTCATACGAACGTTTATATTTCAATAAATATTTAATATATTCATAATCTAATAATAGGTATGTTGTCTGTACTGCACTTCGTCAAGTTTACCAAAAGTGGTGTTAAATTTGGTTGAAAACCTATCATGTATTAAAAAAATTGTGGAAATTTCTTGAATTTATTAAGAAAAACCTTTATATCTTTATGAATATACATGCTATTCTTCCGGAAATTATCAGAAATTTTGAACAAGATCCATATAGTCATGTGCTGCGGATACAGATAATTTCGAACGCTTTATTTTACAGGGTGATCGAGAATATTATTAATATTCAATTTGCTGCTGGTCCTCTAATTGACCTAGTAATCCAATCTATGCTGAAAAATATGAAGCCAAGCATATTCTTTATATTCCTGAATTTTCAGAAATTTGCATCATTTTTCTAGATATTAACCCTTAATTCTCGTTTCCGTGATATTCACGGGCTGTGTCTTTTATTCATATTGTTTGATTCCCACCAGTTCCATAAAATAGTGTAATTGACTTTATTATGGTATCATTTTACCGCTCATTAAATAAGGTGAATATTTCTTTTTCAAAAAAGTGGTGCCAAAAGGCAATTTGAATTTTTAAGCCGCAATTTAATGCGACCGTTAAGAAGTTTCCGGTGACTTCTGGCATATAGCGTATTTGCTTAACCCATTAGCGGTTCGGGTCAAAATAAATTCGCATGCTTAAATTAACTACTTAGCTACTAATATATTAGAATTAAAAATTTACCTTTTTTAATTGACATAAATTTCGCCTTATAGTTTAGACAAATAATAAGTGAAGACACAAATGAAATTTCAATACTGATTGTAGCAGGACTACGATCTACGATATATTGATTTTATTTTTCTAACGACCCATAGCATTATAATTCTTTTATATAACTAAGCTATTAAACAATTTGATAGAAGTGTCAAAACTTGACACTTTATTTTAAATCTATTAAGAAATGCAAAGAATGTATTTAACCCCTTAATTCTCGCTCCCGTCATATTCACGGGCTGTGTCTTTTAATCAGATTGTTTGATTCCCACCAGTTTTATAAAATAGTGAAATTGGCTATATTTTAGTATCGTTTTACCTGTCATTAAATAAGGTGAATATTTCTTTTTCATAAAAGTGGTGCCAATAAGCAATTTGAATTTTTAAACCGTAATTTAATTCGAGTGTTAAGGGGTTAAAGCATCGTTATTTACATCATTTTGCAATTTTTTATTTAGTTATATATCTTACTTCGTATAATTTGATGTAAATGGCAGAAAAATAAATACACAAAATGTTACACGTGAAAATCCCTTCTGAAGCATTAAACATTTTCATGAGCTGTGATAAGCCCTTCAAGCCCATTCATGATTTTCGTGTCAAGTAAATCAAAACAAGTATAGAACTATACCAACAAAAGTTTATGTACAACTAAAGTGGGAAATGAGAAAAATAGTGATGGCTGAGTTAACTATTAAAAAACTTCAGTTCTCAAGTAAAGATATTCATTAAAATGTCTAGCTACTCAAATACTCCTGCGCCATTTGAACAAATTCAAAAAGCTTAACAACTTTTAAATTATCTAGTGTACTCAATAATAAAACTTTACTAAAAGTCTAACGTTCGCACAAGAAATTGTATATCCAACAATCTCACGCAGTCACTTTAATAAATGCTAAAGCATATAAAACTATAATGTTAAGATCCATTATTGGGTCTCAGTGTCCATCAAACTCTATTTTAAGTACTCAATGTCTTATCAAATCTTCTCGCCCAACTTACTTAGACACAATTGCAAGGGAACTCAAGGCATGTGAAACAGGCTGGAAGAACTGTGTAACACTAGAACGCCCGGAAGGAGACCATATGATTAAATATCAACTGGAACCACAAATTCTTTCATAAAATAAGTTAAATTTATACTACGCAGATTTACGTTAAATAAATCCGTCAAATAATTTTAAATAAAAATTCTGGTATCAAATATTTTTATGAAACTTGAGTAAAATTTCCGGGCGTTCTAGTGTTAACATGACTAAATCCTCACATTTTATCGTAACTAAGCAACGCAAGTGAGTCTGATTATAACATATTTCGGAAATTACTGAGAGTGCTTAAAATTTTGAAGGGAGATTTACCACATCAGAAAGTTAAAGAGTTCGAAAAGATAAGTTTGACTAACCCTACACATAATGTTAGGTTACAAAGACCGAGCGGTATATTTGAATTCGCTTATTTGAAGCTTTTAGAAATCTATTTCTGTTTAAAAAAAATTATAGGTTATAATTAATATTATTTTTGAAGTGTTGTTCTGTAACTATATACAGAGGGTATCTACATATATTGGAAACGAATTTTATGTTAAAAAAAACAACGAGAAACAACAGGGAAAAATAATCTAGCAACATGTAATAGGTGATAACTGAAATATTGGCTGCTATGAAAAAAATATCGTCTGCTACTGAAAGGGCACACGAAATAAGCGAGTGGATTGAAGGTTATGTATTTGCTCTTTCCGAAGAGAATTATTCATCATTGTTACATGAAAATCATTTACCAGGTGATAAGTAGAAAAAAATTGTCACAATTGATGAAGCTTGGATTTATCTAAATGACTGTAATAAAAAACAGATCGATTTATTACCGGAAAATAGGTAAAAAAAAACTTGACGTTGGTTCAAACACTGCACAAAGAAAGTTTCCCGAAAGGATTTATGGTGATCACTGGAATCTTTTACAACGGTAAGTTAAAGATCAGAGAAGGTGAGAAAAATGTCAAAATTAATTCTACTTGTTATCAAAACAATGTTATAATTCCTATTTTTAAAGATGAAATTCTAAAACATTATCCTGCAGACGTTAAAAGTGTTGAGTTCCACCAGGATAAAGCGAGCAGCCATACATCAAAAGTACAGTCACATTTCTCAAAAAATTGATTGGAATTAAGTGCATACCGTTTAATCATATTCCAACCAAGTCACCACCATTACATCAATGTTTCACCAATAAATTACTGTGCCTTTGGACTATTAAAACAAGCTCCTGCGAAACGCAGACCAACTACGTTGAGTGGACTCTGGAAATGTGGGGTGGAGCAATCTATCAAAATTCCGCTTTCAATTTAACCATTAATTGCATAGTGATGTAAATTTCCATCTTCTTTTTATTTAATTTTTAATACATAAATTAAGTTCTTACAATCACTATATTTATATAGAAATATTAATCCTCTAAAAATTACAAAGATATGCTACTAAATAAAGTTAAAAATCTATCTTAAGATTTCTGGTATCTAATCCTTAATATAAAAATAAAAAACACAATTCTAAAAGAATAATTCATGCAATTAAGGGTTAAAAAAACCCCTACTGTCTCGGAAATCCCGCTATAATATCAGGGTCCGTATGCATGGTTCATGGGATTTTAGGTGTTTTAGTACCAGAAATTTCGTAAAGTACTGGTAGGTATATCGGAACATTTTTTTTTTCGTTAGATAAGGCAAATGTCTTTTTTCAAAAAAGTCTGGTAAAACGTGATTGAAAGTCCTTGAAGCGTACGAACCCTGTAATACGATAGTCCTCAACAAGGGCTATCAGATAGAATATAAGGTTAGTTGGGGTAACTGGGCTTGGATTTTACAATGTGACTCTGGAGCTTCTGATAATTCAGCTTCAAAAAGCCAATGCTCATTGGAATTAAAGTCTGAACTTCTGTAAATGTGTTCAGTTAGGTTCCCTCTATAAGACAGAAATGCTCAAAATTACATTTTAATATTTAAAATATAAAAATATGCATATTTCAACTTTCTTTTCTCATGGGTCCAGTTGCCCCATAAAAGTGGGGTAAGTGGACCATGAGGGTCTATGTTCCACACGCGTTTATTTTGTTTCATGTGGGATCTCAGGTCCTGTTTGTAATAGCGTAAACAACTTAAAAAAATTTAAACCAGGCAAATCATGTAAATTATATGTCAATAAAGAGCGTTGTAAAGGAAACCTTTGCTGTCAATGTGTCTAAAAAAAGCACTAAAAGTGAAAATATTAGATTTATTTATACCAAAAACAAAAAATAAATAAGTACTTATGTACTTTAGTATAGGTAATAAGTATAAAAGTCACATTGGTATATTAAGGAAAAAATAGCAAGGTAAATCTATGAACAAACGGCTAGGTAAGTACTTAAATAGTTTATCTGTATCATCGTACAATTTCAAGGTTTGGCTATCTCGCTTTCAGGGGCAAGCTACTTGCATTCGTAAAATGTTGAAATAATTTAATGACACCAGTATTTACAAGAGAATATAATTCAAAATATGTAAAAGTATATTTTCGCGTACTTAATACAGGTGAAATATTTATTATAAAATTCCGGTGCCAATGTGGCAATTAGGAATTAAAATTATGTGATGCCATAACGGCATCGCCGCCTCTCAAGGGGTCAAGAAATTTGGTTTGATGCCACACAATATGTTTTTTTTAAATTTTATTACGTAATTTTAATAAGGTTTTCTATAACTTTCTTTATTGGGATTAAGAAACAATGGAGAAATTTACTTCCCGCTGTAAGAGAAACTCAAAAAAATTATTTATAACTATTGGGATAACTGGATCCAGCATCGTCCAGTTACCCCGGACACATGTCCCAGTAACCCCATTCTTGAAACATTTATGGGGTAACTGGGACACCGGGCTTACATTTGAAACATGAAGTAAATATGTATAGATACCTAATAATATTAACTTAGTTATATGCCTAATTGTTAAAAAAAAAGATTGTTTAATAAAAGTACTTACAGTATTTTAAAAAAAAGCCGAGGAATTTCAGCCAAATTAACGTTGTTTTAAAAAAAAAGAAACGTAAATTTTCGACAACCTATCACATCAAAGAGAGAGTTGTGATTGAGTTGACACAAGTTGTTTTAGGAAGTAGAGGTTAAGGGGCATTGTTCACAAAAGCTAAAACATAAAATACATCAACGGTTTTTTATAAAATAGCCTATGGCCCAGTTACCTCGTGGGTCCAGTTACCCCAACTAACCTTATTCAAAAAAATTGTGTTAATTTAAGTATTTTAATTTTGTTGTCAAAATTGTTCCCCATATGTGTAAACATCCTCTGTATACATTGAAATAATTTTTCGAAAAAAGTATAAATTGTAAAATATTCATTATTAAATAGGCTTCTATACGTTTTCTATATCATACTCTGGGCAACTTTTTTCTGGTTCCACTAATATTTTCATTATTAAAAAATATTATTTATAATTTTTCAACGTCGAAATTGAGTTGTAAGCAATTAACACGAAACAATGAAGCAAACTGTATGGTTTTAAAGAGGCAATTTTTTATTTTTTTATTTAACTATTTTTAAAGTTTTGGAACAAAGTATCCCCTGCTGGGAGCTTCATTGGTCCATTCACTTATTTTCATATAAAATAAATACATTTCATATGTTGAAATATTGTAACCCCCTTGCAATAGGATCTGCTAATGAATTAACACTGCAAACTTTTTTTTTTTTTTTTTTTTTACATTTAAACACAATAAACCAATAGTTAATATTAATAAAGACACGAGAAACAGTTTTCATCACGTTATCCTCAGCAACTGGAACAAAAATAAATAATGTAACATTTTACTACAGTAACATTTGAAAAAATGTTACTTAATACATTTTTTAAAAGATTTGGTTGTATAAAAGGCATTTCTAAGTAACTGGGGCTACTACCGGACAAAAAAAAAGCCTGGCACAAAGTAGCCCCCAAAAACTACTTTTCATGAAATGTAAACATTTTCTGTCAAATTAAAAAATTAAAGGAAAAAATGTGTTCACACATGGGTTACAGGTTACCGAAGGTACTATTTTGACACTTACCCTATTTGTATCTTTTATCCAGATTGTCTCACTGTAGAAAGTTTGGGGAGTTAAAATCTTTAGTTAGTTATTTAGTTATTTAACACCTTGAGGGACAACGGTATATATTATATACCACCTACGATTAATGGAGTTTTACACCGAAAAAATTTTATTAAATTTTACTTTTCTAACTTTGGTGGTAAAACGCTGTAAAATTGCTTTTACTTATTTTGAAGTAGAATTTTTCAAAGATTCCGGTGGGAATTCAGCATTTCACAAACGTAATTGCTTGCCCCTCAATGGGGTTAAGCTATGAGGTATTCGCTACGGCTTTTGCCGGCAAACCTCAAATGATCTCAAAATGGCGTTATTTCCTTGGAACAACCTTCCTCCAAAAGGAAAAAAGGCAGAAACAGTTAAAATCTGTTGTTATTAACATATACATCTGACTTGTGTGCTTGGCATCTAGGTCCGCTTATAAGTCATCGTCAATATACAGGGACGAGATACCGCAATGAAATTTACAACACAGAGAAATTACATCCGGGAGCTCCACAAAGAGTGTGCAATGGAGCCAGCGAGATTCGAACTCGCAGACCTCTGCCGCTCTCAATGCTTGGCGGCTGGCAGCGCGGTGTCCTAACCGCTTGGCCACCGAGGCCCTTAAAATCTACACATGAAAACAGTTGTTTAAAAACGCATCCAGTGTTGCCACTAACAAAAAATTAAATTACCCCTAAACTATTTAAATATCCTATAGTAGGGTATAAAATATTTTTCAAGGCCAAAAACTCCGAATTATTTTTATTGTGTGTTCAATACAAAGAAAAAAAATTGGGGGGGGGGGGGATGGACCAAAGTAACCCCTCAAGGATTAAACTAACCCCGGTTGACGGTAAGCTTCAAATATGCGAATCTTAAATTACAGCTCATTTGACAAAGTCGTTTTTTAGTTATGCTTAAAAAACTATCCACATTGCAATCTTTTTTTGTAACGAAACGATTAAAAAGGAATTTAACATTAGGAGTTCCAAATTTTAAACCTGCATAATTAATTAACTATTTAGTCGAATGACTTGCGATTTTGTGTCTTAAGTAGAACTTTACTGAAGTATTTAAATATGATGTCAACATTACGTGTTATCATTAATAATTCTTACGTTTCGCACAATATTTGTATACAGGATGTATCTAAACTCTTGGGCAAAACTTTAAGGGGTGATAGTACTCATCAAGACAAACAATATTAAATAGGAAACTAAGTGTTCCAAACGTCTTCCGAAGGAGACAGGCGCCATTAAAGTTTAGGGTCCAAAATTTCAAATGATTATAAAAATCGGAAAAATTTGTGGATTCGTTTGCGGTTTTCACTAAAACTATTCTTTATGTCAGTATTTTCTTGAAAATAGATTTTAAAGATAAAGTTTAAAAAATGCCGATAAAGGGCGCTTTAGACTTTCGAGTAACGATCAACTATTTTTTACCGTTATTTTTTGTATATCATTAAATGCTTCCAAAAGCTTAGATTTAATCTTAAATTTTGAGCAAAAAATCTGAATCTTTGGGAATGATTAAGTAGCGCAAACTGAACTGTGTTCAGGAGTTGAAATTTGAACCCCTCCTGAACACAGTTCAGGCAGTCTGAAGTAGCCTCTGAAGAAACATTATTCTAAGTAATCCAGTCAGTTAGATAAGGTAAACAATAGTCAGTCTCCCCTAGTAATCAGACACTTCCTTTATAAATAGTTTATTTTTGGTTCCAAGTGAAGTATTAGAATTTTCCTATGTACAGACATATTTCATAGGTTATTATCCATCTGCAAAATTTGTGTGTTTTGCATTAGTAATCAGCCATTTTATAAGTGGCCAACTACGAAAATAACGTGCCTGACTACTGGTGCTTTTACTATATATCAATATGAATTTATTTTTGGTAAATGGTTTCAATCAAAATCAGTTGCAGATTACAATTTTTATTTCATAATTCTAAAAGGTTTCAGTCAAAATAACTCAAGCAAAAAAGTTTATTTTTTGTCAAAATTTTATAAGAATTTTATAAATACAGGAAGGAGATTTCCGCCTTCTTTCATACCAGTATAATCTTAGAGTTAATGTTATTTCCTTTAATCGGAATATTTTTTTGGATTTAAGAGAACAACATTTTCTCTAAGATTATGCTAGTATGCAAAAAGTAGGAAATCTCATCCCTGTAAATATAAATTTTTTGTAGTTTTGAATTACACCCGAAATATTGAATTTTTTAATTGCATGAATTTTTTGCACTGTTACGTTGGCGTAAAACCAAAAGAGTGAAAATGTGTCCAAGCCTAAGATTTGAACCCCGGTCATTTGCATAGCGAACCAATGCACTGCCAGCTGAGTTACTCGAATGATACACAGCCTGGCACCCCTCACTCTTATATATTGGCAAGGCTGCATCGGCAGCAAAAGTTGGAAAACTTTACAAGCCACAGCCCCGTGGCAACAATGAGATAAAATTAATCCCAGCATCGGCGAAATTATATATAGATATAATTTTTGTAGTTTCGAATTGCGCTTGAAATATTGAATTTTTTAATTGCATAAATTTTTTGCCCTGTTAACATGGTCTAAAACCAACAGAGTGGAAAAGAGTCCAAGCCTAGATTCGAACCCTGATCATTTGTATAGCGAACCAATTCTCTAGCAACTGAGCTACTCGAACAATACCCAGCCTGGCACCCCTCACTCGTATATGTTGGCAAGGCTGCATCGGCAGCAAAAGATGGAAAAAATTTACAAGGCACAAACCTGTGGCAAACATGAGACAAAATTAATCCCAGCATCGGTGAAATAATATATAGATATAATTTTTGTAGTTTTGAATTTAGCTTGAAATATTGAATTTTTTAATTGCATGAATTTTTTGCCCTGTTAACTTGGCGTAAAACCAACAGAGTGGAAAATAGTTCAAGCCCAGATTTGAGCCCTGGTCATTTGCATAGCGAATCAATGCTCTACCAACTGAGCTACTCGAACGATACCCAGGAAGCACTCCTATCTCTTATATGTTGGCAAGGTTGCATCTGTAGCAAAAGATGGAAAAACTTTACGAGCCACAGCCCTGTGGCAACCATGAGACACAATTAATCTCAGCATCGGCGAAATAATATATAGAAATAATTTTTGAAGTTTTGAATTGCGCTTGAAATATTGAATTTTTTAATTGCATGAATTTTTTGCGCTGTTAACTTGGAGTAAAACCAACAGAGTGGAAAAGAGTCCAAGCCTAGATTCGAACCCTGGTCATTTGCATAGCGAATCAATGCTTTACCAACTGAGCTACTCGAACGATACCCAGCCTGGTACCCCTCACTCGTATATGTTGGCAAGTTTGCATCTGCAACAAAAGACGGAAAAACTTTACAAGCCACAGCCCTGTGGCAAACAGGAGACAAAATTAATCCCAGCATCGGCGAAATGATATATATATATATATATATATAATTTTTGTAGTTTTGAATTGCGCTTCAAATATTGAATTTTTTTAATTGCATGAATTTTTGCATTGCTAACTAGGCGTAAAACCAACAGAATGAAAAAAGTGCCTAAGTCGGGACTCAAAATTCATAGAATTAAAAAGTACTATGAGCATAATTTATTTAGAGTAATTTTAGTTTTAAAAAGGTGAATAAGTTTTATTTTGTGCTTATAGTGTTGTTTGTTTAAAGACAATCTACTTCTTTTGAAACTACCATACATAAACTAAACATTTTACAATTGCTTGGAATAAAAATCGAAATTTCAATCAACATTTTTAAACTACTATGTTAAAATAGATATGATCAATAAAACTTGAAAAGTATTTTAAGTTATTTTTAAATGTGAACAATTATGCAACGTTACGAATTAGCCTGTAAATTCGAAAAAAAAAAAAAATACGGTAAAAGCATAAACTTTTAATAGTTATATCTTAAAATGAGGAACCTTAACGAATTTAAACTGTGTTATCTTTATCATCCATAAAAATAACAGTCGATATCATGTGTGTTTGAAAATCATTAAGGTTCATGAGTGTTTTAGAAAACAGCAGTTTGGAAGACCACAAAACTCGCAGCACGAGCTAATTTTCTAAGTTTTCATTAATCAAGTCACAGTTTAGAGTAAAAGCCATTACTGGAGTAGATAAAAATTGCATAAAATTTTCCCTAAATATATCATAGGTAATTACGAAAGCTAGTATACAGAATTCGATAATTATGAAAATGCTTTTATTATTAAAAAGTTATAGTAATTCCTCAATGAAGAATTATTAATTTAATAAACTATCAATTTATGTAAACACTATAAAGATTATATGTGAGTTACATATAATAAATATTAATTCAAGAAGTTATAAAACTCAGACTTTATTTTTTTAACTTTTACGAGACATTTTATTACAAGCGAATCCTACAGTCTTTTAGTTTTCTTCTAAATGAAACGTAATATAATCTATAAGAAAATTACAAATTGCACAGTTTAACTTCTTTTTGGGTAAAAATGCCATTTACAACGGATGTGTAAAAATTAAGAATGGTCCAACGTTTTACATATAAGAAAAATACTGTAAAAAAACCCATACAAATGTGGTAATTTTTTATTTTAACAAACCATCAAGATTTGTAAATTTATGTAAAATCATAAACTTTTGATTTTACTAACAGTATTACATGGAACAGTTTTGCTGTCTTTATATTTGAGCATGTTAAAAGCATATAAAATCAAATTTAATTATGAGAAATATGCATGTGGTACTGTAAAAATTAGCTTCTAAAGTTGAAAAATAATTGTGGTTAAGATCATCAATTTTATCAATTTTATAAGAGGGAGGGATGGAATTTGTGAAGCATAGACCAGTTTAGGCCATATTGTTATATTAATTTTGCCTTCAGGGAAGATATTTGAAGAGAAAGTTGCCGGAATTATCTTTCTCGTACAAGAAAAACCTTGAAAAAGTTCAGGTTCAAGAGTCATCCTGAAAAAAAAACTCGCAAACGATGGCCCAGTCTCCCTAAGGGGACGCTTCACTCACTTGAAAACTCCCGTTCGCTCTAGGGCTATTTTTTACTTTTTCGAGTTCGGTTGCAGATTTTTTTTTTTTGTAAAGGCACTTTCAATTTCGAAACCGGCTCCGAAAGGGAAAGTACCTTTACCGAAATCGAAAAAGTAAAAAATAGTCCTTTTAGAGATCGACCTCAGCTATCCTATGCAAAAAATCATTTAAAAAGGTTCAAATTTAAACGAGAAATTCGAAAACAACCCGCCCATAGGTTTAACATTAGCGAACATGTATTTTCAAGTGAATGAAGAGATCCAAATAGTCGTATCATTCAATTATTTTCGACTATCGGCATTTTTTTAGTGGTCACGCGCAATATTGCCAGTGGGATACTTTTTTTTAAATTCAGATTTCTTCGTCGGCGCCACTTTTTTGAAATGTTAAAATTCCTCTTCTTTTCGCTTTAATTAATATGTCAATTAAAAGGGAGAATTTTACCATTTCAAAAAAGTGGTGTCGATCAAGAAATCTGAATTAAAAAAGGAACCCACTGGAAACACCGGTCACGCGGTCTCTAATAGCTTTCACAGCTCCCTAGCTAATACCGGTCTCTTATAGCTCTAGAAGGAAATGGACGAACATTCTGAAGTATGAAAATCTTTTTAAGTCGATTTAATCTTCCTTTCATTGTTGAATCTCCCCATACTTTTGTGAATAACCACAAACGTTTGGAGAAGATAGACGTTAACAGTTTTTCCTGGATAAGTGTTGAAGAATGACAAAACAAGCGTCTAAACGTAGACTTAGTTTGTAGCTAGCAGGATAACTACTGTCCTGAGTCGGTGCAGTTATATCTGAAAAGAAGGAACCTTGACAAACTTGAACTGTATTATCTCTATCATGCTAAAAATAACAGTCGATATCACATGCGTTTTAAAATCATTAGGGTTCATAAATATTTTAGAAAATAGCAGTTTGCAAGACCACAAAACTGACAGTACCATACCTGCCAACTGTCCAATAGTTTTCCGTAAGATGTGGATTAAATTGACCCTGATTAAACGCGTTTCCCAACAGAAAAATTTTCTAGAAATGAAATATAACATATTTTATGCAGAGGCGTAAAATCGCATAAATAATGAAACATCATTTTTTTTTCTTTGAAACATGTTTAACCTAGTTCAAATTAATCGACTTTTTACGGAAGAATATTTAGAAGTTGACAAATATGCAGCACGAGGTAATTTTCTATGATTTCATTAATGAAGTCATAGTCCAAAATAGAAAAAGCCATAGTTGTAATACATACAAATTCCATAAAATTTTCCCTAAATTTATCATACATAATTACGATAGCTAGTATGCACAACTCGATAATTTCGATAATGCTTTTATGATTCAAAAGTTACAGTAATTCCACAGTAAATAATTTAATAAACTGTCAATCTGTGTAATCATTATGAGGATTAAATATGACTTTAATATAATGAATATTGATTTCAGAAGTCATAAAAACGCACATTGTTTAAAGTCTTTATACTTATCAGGCAGTTATAAGCATATCACATAATTTTACAGATTTTTTTCTGAATATGTAAAAACTTTTTAGAAATGTATAAAAAATTCAATAAAATTCTGAAATGTACAAAAATCTTTTACAAAGGTGCGAATTGCTTAATTTAGCGGTTTTATGCAAAAAACTTAAGACTGCGTGTTTTAAATATTAAGGATGGTCATATTTTTTATATTAAATTAATGCATGTGGCGTTATAAATTTAAACTGTGTAATCCTTATCATCCTAAAAATAGCAGTCAACGGCATGTGTGTTTGAAAATAATTATGGTTCATAAATGTTTTAGAAAACAGCAGTTTAGAAGACTATAAAGCTGGCAGCACGAGCTAAATTTTCCAATCTTGCATTAACCAGGTCATAGTTTGCAATAAAAAGCCATTACTGGAATATCAAAAATTGTATAAAATTTTCACTGAATATAACGTTAGTTATTTAAAATAGCTAGAATACACAATTCGATAACGTCGAAAACATTAAAGATTCTTGATTTAGAGTAATTGCTCGACAAAGACTTATTTAACAATTTAAGAAACTCTCAATTTATGCAATCATTATAAAGATTAAATGTGAGTTTCATATAATAAATATTGAATTTAAATTTCCTAAAACTCGAAATGTTTAACTTTATCTTTATGAGGCATTTTATTGCAAGCAAACCTTACAATCTTACAGTTTTCCTTTAACCCTTTCCGACATCGTGGGTTAAACTCTGTGCCACTTAATTTTAAACACCAAATGCCACAACGGCAACAGTAAATTTGAAATGAATTTTTGTCTTTAAGATTGTACGCGAAGAAAAGGCTTTACTCATTTTCAAATAAATTTGTTAAGTTCCGGTATCATTCAATTATTTCAATATTTTAGGAACCGAAGTACTTTGAGATGGAAAGGGTTAGATGCAGGGGTCGCAGTATATAAATCAAATTTTATTGTTCATACCAGTACTGCTAATCAGTAACCCTCAGAATCACTTTATTTAACATATGCTATAGAAATATGCCATGAAAATGTTACATTCAGTATAGTGGTAGGAACAAGAAAACTTTTCCTATACGCTGCGATGCTTGTTAGATGCAATGTAACTATCGTTAAGAAAAATAGAAACTTTTCAACTGAATGGTTTTACAGAGGTGCCAATCTCCCTCAAATCTTCCGTAATATGTGGATTAATTTGACCCAGTTTAAATACATTTCGAATAAGAAATTTATTGGATTAATCTTTATTTAATTTAAGGATTTTACATGCAATTTATTTAACTTCATTTCTTAAATAAATGTCAAGTACCAAACGTATTAAAGCTGGGTTAAATTAACCCACATTTTACGGAAGTTTAGTGGGAACTTGGCACTTCTAGCTTTATGAGAAATTGTTACTTGTGTTGCTTGTTAAAAATTTAAACATGTCATTTTTTTAAATTGAAGAAGAATGCAGTAAATAAAGGCACACAAACTCTGCAAGATTTTTTAGATATGCATTTCACATAAAGATTATACAAATCTGTAACTTAATAACTTTCAATAATCGTTTACATTTGCTAACAGCAAACCATGAAAGTTATGTCCGTTCGTATGATGTGGGTGTACGGAGGTGTTCTAAATTAAAAGAAAAATTAGCGGACTGTTAACATAAAAGTTTAATGAAGGCTAATTTCTCTTTTAATTTAGAACACCTCCGTACATTTTGGTCCTAGAGACCCGGAGGTAAGACCAGCGCAAACGAATTAAATTTATTTTAATTTCGTCAACAAGACGAAAGGATGGCAGACTCGGATATTAAAGCACTAAATCGGCGGCGTGGCAACATCAAAGCCCAGCTAACGAAGATCATAAACGCCACTGAGGGAAAAAGCTTCACAATTACGGAAATCAAGGCTCAACTAGAGCTCCTTCACAAAACCGAAGAAAAATTCGAAGTGATCAAACAGGAATACTACAAAATCATGGACGGAGAAAAGATTGAGGAAGCGGAAGAACAACTCTCGCAATTGGATGAGGAGATACAGAAATTAAACAAATTTCATTAAAATAAATGAGAGCAGACATTATTGTAACACAGGACAGCAATTACATTAAGAGAATGGAGAACTTTGAAGTAATAAGAATCAAAGAAAAATAAGATTTTTTTTTTTTTGGGGGGGGGGGGGGTGTTGAAGTTTTTAGTTAAAAATAAATATACATATATATATATATATCTCAATTTATTACAATATGTTCGGTAGAAAATAATTTTCATTATTTCATTTTCTTAAAGGCAAGTAATGAAAATAACAGATAAGTAACTGTAACACAAAACGTAAAACGTCAGACATGCACTTCGGAGAATCAACTAGAAAGGAAGTCATTATAGAGATTTAACAAAACATTTTTTTTATAACAGTAAAAAGAAAATTAGGAACATACCGGGTAGATTTAAGTGCAGAAAATCATACATAAGCTCAAATTTTTAAGGGACTGAGAAGGGGATAGTCCATTCTCAAAATTTATTTAATTTAGCTCACTTAACTCGAACCCAAATAACCTTGCCATTCTTTCTACATGAACCTAAGAAATTCAATTTAACAGATAATATTACTATCAATGGAATCCCGCGGATTCCATAGCTCTTTTTTCATCTATAAAGTTCAAATTTGCATCAAATTGGTGATAACTTACAGTTGAAGACGCTATCCAAACTAATAATCGGAAACTTCATTTGAAGTCAACACGTGACTCGAATTTCACGAGAGAACTCGTAAAACCGAGATCGAGATTTTTACCAACTCCAGTGAATTCTTCTACTACCGAACTATATATAGCTACTACACAACCACAGTTGCCAAATTAAAATATCATTGCAAAAATAACCGCGACTATCTATTTCCTTCAGATACTAATTCCCTTTGCGAAACTCAAAGAAATGACAGAAAATGTCTCATTCATACAAAAATGTTGGAATTCAGGATAGCACGATCGCGCGCGACACCAGAAAACTCAGTTTTTCACAGTTGGTTTCAAGTTTTTAATTTGAAGAGAAGTATTTGGCTTTTGCCATACAGTTTTCTTACCATCTGAGCCAAAAATATTGAACTTGCTTTCATCGAAAAAAAATAGCAGTTTTCCAAAACTCTAGTGGTTTTTCTGACATAAGCTTTTGCAAATTCAAGTCTTTTCACCCTATTCATTTCACTAATAAATGGTTTATTTTAGGGGCTCTTCCTCGAATATTTGCATCATGAAGAATATTTTTTATTGATTGTGATGTAACTATTGTTCCCGACGTTGAAGCGACATCAACAGTCAAATCTCGAGCACTTAGAAAAGGGTTTTTTGAAGATTCTTTTATGATAGTTCTTCATTTGCCTGGTATTTAGCTTTCTTGGACGCCCAGTTCGCGGCTTATTTATTGTCGAACCAGTTTCTTTTTTCTTCTTAATTACATAACAAACACTAGAAAAGTTTAGATTTAATTTTTTACCTATTCTCGGTAACTTAATCCAGAATTGTGAAGAAATATAATCTTCTCACGGGTAGCAACAGACAGTTCACACGTTTTCGGCGCCATTAGAACAAAATCTCCCCAGAATCCCTGCTCCAGTTAATATATTACGTGATTTTAAAGTGCGGGGCTTGTGTATTGCGGGACTGATATGCTAAATATTTCCATAATGTTCACATTTAATGCCTTTTTTAACAGTCAATGCTTCTTGTGCAAATACTTTTTAGGTATGAGAAAATATTAATTTATTTTTTTTAAATGTGTAATATTACTGTTTAAGGAAAATGGGTAGTTATTTTTATTTTCTTCTTATTTAAATAAATGAATAATTAAGAGTATCAAATTTGCTTTCCATGGTTACTTATGCAAAAAATCGTCTGCGTGCAAATACTTTTTTTGCTCACTGTATGTGCATTAGAAATAAATATATGAAAATGTCTTCATATATTAGGGGTACCGGAATATTCTGTCACATAATGTTCTTTCACACCTACTTTTTAAAAATTCAGATTTCTTCACTTTTTTGAAATGGTAAAATTCCCATTATTTTCACCTTATTGTGAAATGTGAAACCAGGTGGAATTTTACAATTTCAAAAAAGTGGTGCTAATGAAAAAATCAGAATTTAAAAAAGTAGGCATGAAAGAACATTATATGGCAGAATTTTCCGGTACCCCTAATATAATATTCGTTGCAAAAACTACATAAGTAAACCTATCGCGTCATTTACTTTTATTCTTCTTAATACTGATAGTTTCATCAGATAATTGTTTATTAAACTTATAGATTAAAGGAAATGATGTTTTTTTTATGAAGTAGCTGTTTTTTTAAGAATTTTACTGCAACGCACAATTTTGTTTTGTGAACGAACAAAACCATCAAATCAAAATAGTAATTTCAAATTTATTTGTAAGGATGTTTGATTTAAAAATTAAAAATTATAAGTATGCATTTCCAATGCTCGCTTTAGTTTCGTTATTGAAAAGAAACAGATAAAGATGATGTCAAGCCAAGATAGAAATTGCAGAGGCAATTAGTAGGTCATATGATTCCTTTGGCCAATCAGCTGAGTACTTTTAACTACAGGTTGAATAACCCAAGGTCGAATAATCGCAGCTCTGAAATTATCGATTAATTTCAAATATTAACCGGCGGTTAGATTTTCCAACCTGGGGTTTCTCAACTTGGATTTGAACGATGAGTTGAAGGTTGGCAGTGAATTGACCGGTTAGAGGTACTCCTGCTTCCTGCTATTTTAATCCTATATTCTGATAATTTCTTCTGAGGACAGGCGATTGTTGAAAGAAACAACAGAAATTGGGAATTGATTATTTGAAAAGATAAAACTAGTATTCCGCTTTATCTAAAAATATAAGGAGAACAAACAGCTACAAATGCTTCTTAACAAGAATCATAAAAGATATTTTAGAATAGTTTTCTCTTCAGTGGGAACCAGTGTTGCCAGATTAGGGACTTTTTTGTCCCCAGATTGTTGATTGTCACCGCTTTTTTGAAATAGAAATATTCAGCCTATTTAAAAATAGATTACAAATTCTGGAAAATAAGGAAAATTTTACTAATTTTAAAAAGTGGTGACAATCAAATAATGTGAATTAAAAAAGTCCACAATCTGGCAACAGTGGTGGGAACATGTCGTGATGTTGTGATCCAGTCAGTATTCACTAACACTAAAATTATCGTCTAAGGCATATTCGAAATAAACACTTCCGAAGTAAATCATTAGAGTCAAGAATTCGTCTTTTGAAAGAAAAAAATTCGTCTTTATAACTTTATTGTCGTTACAGTAAAATAAATTTTTGCCTCTTTCTGTTACCCTTTTCCTTTTCATCACGGTTCATAATCATAAATAGGATGATTTCTACTGAGTATGAAAGCTTCTTCATAGTTAAAAGGTTTGTTACGTTCGAGATATTAATTGTGAAAGTCGGTATAGCTGTTATAGTTAGTGTCTTCTTCAGAATACATGCCATATTTAATTGCGTTTTCTTCAAAGATTTAAATCTTATCACAATGTTTCTTCTTTCTCAACGTTGTTTTCGTTTTTTCATAATCTTTACAATAATATACTTCGGATTCATCTCCGTCAAAGTATTTCTGGGTATCTTCAATTTTCATGATCATCTTCAATCTTAGATGCATTACTCAACAACTTCTTATTTACATTTTCTTCAGAGAAACTTCTTAAATATTTTCTTCCCTTCTCACTCATAAGTTAATTTGGTTTACATTTTTGTGCGAGTATGAGACCTTTTCTTTATCTTCTAAATCAGAGGAATATGTTAAATTTGTTTCTTTCTGGGACATTTTAGAAATATTATTTCGTTTTATTTTGTTTTTCAGCATATTTATTTCTCGTTGTAAGTTTTCGTAATCTTCCTGAAAATCATCTAATTTTCTTTTAACATTTCTTTTGGCAGTTTTCCCTTTCAAATTTTCTTCTTCTGGTTCATGTAACTGTATTTCAAGTTTTTTAGAATGGTCATTAACTTTTACTAAACATTGTTGATAATGATCTGCGCGTTTTCGTTCTTCATCAAATTTAGAAGTTAAGAATTTATAATATTATCTAAACTGTTGTTGGATTCTTTTTGAGATTTATTTATCGTAACGTTGCTGACAAAAGTTGTTTAATTTACCTTGTTTAATAACGTCAGTACCAATAATTATTTCATAATTACTAGTAGAATGTCTTTAATTACAAAACTGGAGGTTTTAAATTTCGAAGCATCATTTTCGAGTCTTGTTTTGAAATAGTAAATTGGTCAAAAGTATTTCTTTCTTAACCCAGTTAAAGACATAACTTTTTCGTTCGAATTTTGTATTGTCATAATTACTATTTTTTTATTGTCTACCGATGAAATTAAATTTAATAAATGAAACCTTATATATTTAACACTAAATGTACCACGAATAGGTCATTTGATCGGCACCGAATGAAAATATTTCGATTTGAAACAGAAATTTGTTATTAAAATAAATATAATATAAATCGCACAAAAAAGATTAAAATTTTTTTAATAAAAATTCTTTTGTGAATTATAGGAGCCTATATCCTATGAGTATATAATCGGCCGTCATAAAAACAGCCAACCTGTTGCGAATTATTTTCTTTATAAAACTTTAGTAAAATTCTGGCTTCGTTTAGTGTTACGTAAATGCATACTACAACAAATCTGTACATCCATTTGAAATGTTGGTCTGGCGGTGCTGTGCAGGGATGAGAGCGCTCCGACCCAAATGGTTGGTCTTCACTACTAAATTTTAATAGCATTCTTTGCTTTATGAAATCTCAGAAATTCTGTCATTAAATACGGTGAGAAATACTTTTATAATTTAGTGGTAGCAATCAGTCATTTGGGTCGGAACGCTCTCGTCCCTGGTGCTGTGGTAGCACCGCATTTGGCTGAGTGACCGTTCTTCTTTTTCTCATGACAACGAACAGATGAAATAGGGTGGTTGGATGTCCTTGAGAAGCCAATTGAAATTACATAGACTGTAGTATTGTTCTACCTTACTTTTCCAAACCCAGTCTTCCCATTGCTAAAATTCTTAAGTAGTAAGACGCAAAAATAATTTCCCGCTGTCAATAAATTCAGTCCCATTAGATATTTGTAATTCTTGGGATATCCGTATTATTCCTTGCAGTCCTCTTTATATTTACCAAACCAAACATAGTTTAAAATTCTGTATAAGAGAATATAGGTTGAATTCGTAAGCAGTTGTCTCTCCAATCCGCTACAAGACTAAATACATGAGCATTTTTTTTTCTTTTGATTTGATGATAGTATGTGGCATGCTATCGAAATTATTAGGCAATACTTAGTAAATCTTTTGGTGCTCAAAACGTTATTATACTCACTTACATGTTATTACGTGCATTAAGAATACGGTTTTTCAAAAATTTAATTTTTATTTAATCATGTAAATTTAGTGATATAAAGAAATATTCTTTCCTATATAGTTAAACCAGAAAGAAAAATCATGTGTCAAGCATATGTTATAAAACCCTTTACGCCACATTCAGAATACTGTAGCAAAAAAAAAAAAAAAAAAAAAAAAAAAAAAAAACTAAATCTGCGGCACTACGATCCATTAAGGAACATGGCCTACAGTGTCCAGTTCTGTTTTCTTGACCCTGGGCCCTGAGGTTCTATACAGCATATTTACCGGTCAGGTGGTCAGCGTAAGCGTCCCAAGCAAGCTTTGTGCTTATTTTATCGACCCCGAAGGGATGAAAGGTTGAGTGAACCTTGCCCAGCCCGGAGTCGATCTGTGGACCTGTAGCGGGATAGACAGGCACTCTGACCACTAAACTACAGGGCTACATCGTAACAAATTTCACCGTTTATTAATATGAAAGATGATATCTATGTAGAATATTTGGGAAACGCATAACTTGAAAACCCAGTTTCAGCAATTATCATCTACTGTCGGAAAAGTTTACGAATTCTTTTGTACAGCACTGTGTATGATCTATAGATTTATTTGCACACATGCTATATAGTATGCTAAACCAAAGTTCAGTTAAGAAATGTATAACACAGTTGAAAATTCCTCTTCAGCGATTTTCATCTATAAACAGAAATATAGTAAACTTTTTTGTGCAACCTTGTATATTATGTATAGAATTTATACACATCAAGTCATATGCTAAAAAATTAGTTAATCTTAAAGACATTTACAACATCAGACATCGCACTTTCAGCAATTACTGATCATAGACAGTACTGTTACCGAATTTCTTTGTGTGTCCCCGTAAAAGAATAATAACTGCGATGCACACACCCTATTCTACAATAAACATCTCGTAGTGCTCCTCAGTGATGAACATCAATTGCAATATCTTTAAAATAGTACGAGGGGGAATCAAAAAGTAGTGCCTCTATTGATCTAAGTTTTATTTCATTTATAGCTACTGAACTATCTATACATGATATTATAGAAATAACCTTACTCTAGAAGCGTAAAAATACAACGTTAAAAGCACCAAATATTTTAAATTTTAAGCATACCGGTTTCGGTAGCATATAGCATACCTTCCTCAGTGCTGACAGTGCTTCTTCACTGCCTTCTTCAGCACTGAGGAAGGTATGCTATATGCTACCGAAACCGGTATGCTTAAAATTGAAAATTTTTGGTGTTTTAACGTTGTATTTTTACGCTTCTGTTATATTGCACCAAGCTCCTTCTTTATAATTATAACCTTACTCTACTTATAAGTATTTTTCTTTTCAGATGGACTGATTAGAACCATGGATCTGAATCGAAAAGAAACAGTCGTCATTGAATTTCTGGAAAAAGAAGGTTGTGTACCTCAGGAAATCACTAATCGCTTTAAAAATGTTCATGGAGACGCTGTAATGAACATCAACATTATACGGCGTTGGGTGAAGGAGTTGGGAAACAAAGAAATAGAAATTGCAGATAAACCAAGAAGCGGCCGACCGACATCAGTCACATATACAAATCGAGAACATGCTGTTGAATTGATTTGAGGCGACAAACGCGTTACAGTAGAGAATGTTACTGATGCGAAAGTCTCGTATGGCACTGCCCAAGAAATAATTGCAAAACCCTGAAAAAACCAAAACCCTAAAATAAGCAAAACCCTGAATTTTTGGAAAATTGTTTTTATGTCTCGGTTAACCGATGGTGCAAATGTGTGCAAATGTTGAACGGTAGTTTTGAGTAGCAGACAGTTCAGGCTATGATCTATAATAACTTCTGATGTTATAGGTTCATTAATAAATTTTTAAAGACACATGAGCCATTATTTATTGATCCACCCTCGTATAACATCATTAAAGCAGAATGAAAACGATTTTTTACCGTAGGCCATAATGTAATTACTTTCTTTGAAGTGTCATTGTAAACGAACTGTATATGCTACTCCGTTCATTTTCAATAGTGAGCATGACATGGTGAACCCCAATAACATATATTAATTACATAGCAATTTGAGTATATTTACAAGAGTTAGAGTACGGCCAGAAAAATCAAGTCATAAACACTTTTCAGCTATGTTGGGAGCATTAAAAAAAGATTAAAAGTAAGCATTCAGTTCCGAGTGAAACGGCAGTTTCGCCCTTAAATATATGTTTACCTTGATTTTAAAAAAGTTTAAAGCTGAAGAATTATATGTGAGTTTTTAAACAGGATCGGTTCATCAGTTTTAATTAACAATTTTTATACAACGTACAGTCATGGAAAAAAAAAGTAAACACCCCTTACTAAGTGAGCGAAAAATTATCGTAGAAGAAAATTACTGGTACCACACAATTGGTAATAAAGTCTACTTTTAAATGATGTATATAAAATTTGCTTAGGGGCCACCTACATATTAAAACGAACCATAACTTCGTTTTTTTCGATAGCAGTACACAATTCTGATAGTACAAAGGAGCTCTACACCCTTCCATTAGCCTAAAAACAAATTTTTATGCAACTCTTACGATAAGTTTCCGAGAAAATAATTATTTTAAAACGAGCGTTTTTTAAGGGCTGTATTCGAATTGAAGTTCGGAACTCGACTGTTGACAGAGAGAGCTCCCTTCTTGATCAAGGCATCTTAAGCGCCAATCAAGCAATCATTGAAGACTGCTAGATTAGACGATAGCATAAGAAATTTCAAAATATCTAGTCACATCTATCATAGACGGCCCTTTAAACCATTATTTTGCTGTTTTTTAAGCATAATTTGAAAACTACTTGGACAAGAAAATGTGAAATTTTGGATTTCTATAAAGCAGCACTTAACCCGGGAGAACTCGCTGTATGAGATTTTCTCTCACAGTCGTACTTTTTTAAGACTCTTATTTAAATCATTTTTCATTTTTATTAAAATTTCAAAATGTTTTACAATTATTTTACCTATTTTGTGAATAAAAGTACTAAGCCAACCAAAAAAAGTTCATATTATATGAATGTAAAAGAAAAGAAAAGCAATTGGGCATTCTCACTAGCGAGTTCTACCGGGTTAATAAATCGAAATACATTGAAATTCATAATTTTTTCGAGTATTAATTTCATAATTCATAATTCATATCATAAAATTATAAAAATTGCAAATTCAACGTATTTATGTTTGAGTATTTTAGTACTGCACACAAAATTAGCACATTAGGAGTATAATTTCAGAAGATATTAATAAAAATAGGAAAATGTAATTTAACATTAGACGCGGTAAATTTTGAATGTTTATAATTCAAAAACTTATGGTTCAAATGACTTGAAATTTGTTGTGTAGGCATAGTTTGAACCGAAGATTTAAAATATCTTGTTAAAATTGGGTATTGCCATTGAAAAAAGGGAATTTTGGGTACGTTTTAATATGTTGATGGCCCCCTAAGCAAACTTTATATACATAATTTACAGGTAGACTTTATTTTCAATCGTTTAATACCAGTAACTTTCTTCTATGATAATTTGTTGAGGAGTTAGTAGGGGGGGGGGGCACTTTTTTTTCCACGACTGCAGTAATTTCGAATAACTTAACTTGCTAACCTTTCTACTTATTTGAGCTTTTATCTTCCTCGTTTTTTAAATGTCGTATACTCTTTGAATTGAAAGTATTTCCAGTTATGTTAATGAATGTCGTATTTCGTTTAATGCGATATGGGCATATTTTGTACATGAAGGATTAAACAGATAGGGACTACCGTTTAAAATCATAAATATATGCACTTAAAGTTTTATGTTAACTAATAAACATTTCTGGAAAATCGTAAATCGTTTTCTTGAATGCACTTTAATGATTGTCTTTAATATTCCGCGCGTAAAATATTAAATATTCTGCACGTAATAGTAACCGCAGACGTTTTATCCTTTTAGCATACAACTATCGCAACAACTATTAAAATATTAAAGTACATTTGAGAAATGAAATGACGAAGGAAACAGATTTATTTTGCTCTTTGGGATCCGAAAAATCTTCCTACTATTTTAAATCACAAGAGGAGGGCACTTTAATCCTTTAATAAGAAGAGGAAAGAGCATTACATTGGATTTTCAAGTAAACACAAATATTACCTCACTGAAGTTTATTGGGATAGATTACGTTACATAAAGCTTAATTTAAGTATAGGAAAGTATGAAGGAATACATTTTAAACCTGTAGAACAAGAATTTAAAGCAAATTTTCACTAACGTACTGAAATTCTTGTCTTTCTTATAATCATACATTGAAAAGAATGTTGCTAAAGATCTATTGAAAAGTTTTGTCGCGGAAAATTCCTTTATTATTATTTTTTGAACTAAAGCGAATAAGATAACAATAAAAGTCTTACTTTGGACTTACTTGTTTTTATTTCCCTTAAAGAAATAGATTACATAGATAAAATCGAAAGAGAAAATTTCGATAAAATAACATTGGTTCTCGTACATTAACTTGTCATATATATGTTCATTTCTAGTGCAACGTATAAATTATCACTATCGGAAATAACTAATAAGAAATGACTTAAATCATAGCTGCCAAATTTTACGCTTTTTTGCTACCACTATTTTTTAACAGAGAAATCTGTCTTATTTAATCGTCCAAAACATGATATTACACAAGGCAAATTTTTCTGATTAAAAATAGTGGTAGTAAAAAAGCGCAAAAGTTGGCAGCTATGACTTAAGGTTAAATGTAGATACACAGCAGAACAGTATTTCCAAACTGTCAGATTAAAACAAAATGTAGATTGCTCGATTCCTGCGCTTTTTAAAAACAGCAAAATCGACTTATTTACATTTCATCAGGCGAGCATTATTATTTCAAAAAAGTGGTAGCAATCAAGCAGTCTGAATAATAACAATAAAATAAAACTGCCTACCTGGCAACACTGCTGCAGAATGATATTATTCTGTATATTTATATATACCAATTTCGTATTATCAACTAATACCTTTAAATAGTTATAAAACAATATTTTTAAGTAATCATCAACCAATAACTTTAAATAGTCATCATAGAAAAGCAATTATTTTGCATCAATTATATCTTTTCTGGTAATTTAAAGTACACTTTTGGAAGATAATGCATTAGTGAAGAACCGTATTTGACAGTATTCTATAAAGCGTAGAAAGGCAGCAGTGTTGCCAAGTGGGCTACTTTTTCTTAATTCGGATTTCTTGATTGGCACCATTTTTCTGAAATGGCAAGATTCCCCTTGTTTCCGCCTTAAATAATATGGCATTGAATAAGGCGAATTTTGCTATTTCAAAAAAGTGGTGCCAATGAAGAAATCTGAATTTAAAAAAAAGTAGCCCACTGGCAGCACTGCACAGAAATAGTGCACGAGATTATTTTTTTTTTTATTCTATCGAAAACAAAAATTATTTAATCATGTAGTTTAGCAGCACCGTTTTATTTTCTTTAAAAGCAAATGTAGTACACGGGTGTCAAATTGTGGTCCACCGGAAATCACTAAAAGTTTATAGTTATCATTTCCTCATCTAATCATCGAATCTCTGCGATTCAAGAAGTCGACTATTCCTTTAAAATAATAGTGATATCCGGCTGGCCACAATTTGATGCCCCTGTAGTATACATTACTTCGCAAGGATTTCAATAAAATAGCTTATACTCAATCTATTTTTCATTAAATCTTTGCGAATATAAAATGCCAGAATATTATTCACATGGATAATGTTTTCTTTAATTAAATGTTTAATTTACAAACTAAAAAAATTTGTACAATTGTCGCAGTGGATATAATAAAATACCATATATTCCGGGGTCATACTTGTCCTGAAATTTCACGACTTGGAAATTTTTCAGTACCAGTATTTTCTTACAGAAAATTTCTTCTTACATAAGGCGAAATTTTGCATGTTTCAGCTAAATTTACTTCCCATAAAAAATACTGATATTTGACCTGAAAAATTCCCTGAAGCTTACGACCCCTGCATATATTTCTTTATTTAATTCTTACTTTTGTGACCTCGCGATGTCATTATAATATTCAAAATGATTATGAATTTTCTTTTTGAAATAAACTCGCAATTTACAAACTGCAAAACATTTTATATGCTAATATATTAGACATAATTAATATATATATATGAAACGAAATTCCTTAACATGGAACAAAATAATAAAATTAATGTTTTTCAATAATTTATCTTGTCTAATTAGTTTTTAGTGCTAAAAAAAAAAAAAAAAAAAAAAAAAAAAAAACTACAACGAATCAGTGTATTCTTTTACTTTTCGTTTCTACTATTTCTTCTATATTCTTTTACTTTCTTCTACTTTATAAAAGATACCACTTATAGTAGTAAACAGGAAATCTTAAAAAATAATTTTACATTCTAATATGCAGATCGTTTTGAAGTAATAGGAATTTTCAATTTGAAGCAGGATATTTAAATTCACATAATACAGTAAGACCAAATATTCTCAGCTGCATACATTAAAATCTAGTTAATGTGTCCGTGAACAGCGTGAGTTCTACTATTGTGCAATGTTCTGACAGAGATTTCACAATTTAATTTGGTTACATAACTATGTTTAACTTAATAAAATCTTTTGGGATTTCAATTTATTTTGTTCGCGTAAGCTTATATGAACGCCAAAGTTAAGTATATTCTTTACGTGAAGATGTTTATTCTAAGTACAGTAATTAATGAACAATGCAAAGTTTTTTCATTATCTAAAGGTGTTTTTACTTAATTTGGAAACACCATTTGCATACATTAGGATGATTCATTATGCAATTTTTTTTCGACCGTAGAAATTCATAATTTAGTGAAAAACATTGAGGTAATTTTAATTAGTCTAAAGATAATTTATGGGTATCCTAACATTGAATTATTAATGATCAATACGAAGTTGTTTCTAAGGGTGGTTCATCTAAGGGTTCATCTAAGGGTGGTTTTACATAATATAGAAAAAGCATTTACAGATATTGAGATGATTCATTATATGTTTTTCTTTTAACACAGAAATTCATAATTTAAAGAAAAATACTGAGATAATTTTTAGTCTAAAAATAAATGAATATGTGTATCGTAACATGCAATAATTAAAGAATAATGCAAAGTTTTTTATTACCTAAGAGCATTTTTGCGAAATACGGAAAAATTCCCCGCAGATATTCAGATGATTCATTGTAAGGATATTTTTCTAACGAAAATACACATGTTTTAGAAAAAAAAACATTAAGATAATTTTAATTATTCTAAAAGTAACAGAAGTTGTGTATCCTAACTTGGAATAATTAATGAGCAATGCACAAAATCACAAAGATTTTCAGAATTTGCCAGTTGACCGCAGCGCACATACTAATTTCGAATCGATGAACGCGTCAACAAGAAACACTGAAAGGGTGGTGCGGACAGCGCCTGCACTATGCGCCAAGCAGAATAGGGGCTACATCGGCGGTGTCAGTTATTATTGTCAATATATATGAAGGGTCCATATTTGGGGAACTTGAGATTGTAATACCATCTGTTAGCTTAAGAGGCATACTATTCTTTGGCAATCTTGGATCGGGGTAAAATGATGGTAATCCTTTTAAAAACACAGTTGAATACAGATATGTAGGAGTAGGAGTAAGAAAAATGATTGTCTTTTAGTAAAACACAATTGAAGTTTGGTATAAAAGGGAAAGAATGGTGAATGTTGACCTTCGTAAAAGAAAGAATGAAGAATAACTTTCATCTTCTAACTGTTCTGTGAATATCATCCTTTCTTCGTCTGACCCTTCATATGCGATCAATACATAACCAAGCAGATTTTTTGAATCAGGTATGAAATAGAGTTTCAGCGACTCTACTGTCAATATATTAGTCTTTTCACATTTAATGTTCGACAAGTTTATCCTCAAACCAGATTTTCACCGTAGGGTGGATCTTCCGCATCGCTACTTATTCCCTGTCTACCTATCTCTAGCAAATAGATACGAGCCCTTAATTCCCAAATTAGCTCAACCGAGCCCAGCAATCTGATTGACTAAAACTGATATTTATATTGTAGATAATTATATTTATTTTCTTATGAAGTAGTGTAATGTAAAATAGAATGCAATTATAATGACTTAAATTGATTTATTTTGTTAAATTTGATCAAAATCACAGTAAAGTAATCCAAAATATTAATATTAACAAAGAATCAGATTGCTGAGATCGGATGAGCCAATTTGGGAATTAACGGCTCGTCGAATAGATACTCCACACCATTAATTTTAATACAGATTTTAAGGCGTCTATACGGCTCCAACAGATACGCAGTGTTCCCAGGAATTCACCTTTAAATATACTGACCATGTCCTATGTTTCTTAATTGCGGTGCTTTGATCTGGTGTTTTAGAGCATGGTGGTCCGAGAGCATTCTGTTTAAGATAAGGTTGGCAATATTTTAATAAAAAGTTAAAGTAGTTTAAAGTATGCATACTGTTACTATTACCTTGAGAAAAGAATTCGCGCGTCATATGTTCTGATTAGGATAAGGTTGAAGATCTTTAAATAAAGTAAAAATTGTTTTACGTACGCATGTAATTATCATTACCAAGAATCGAACCCATGCTACTCGCATGGAAGGCGGGTGGGCAATCTACCATTGAGAACCATTGTTTAAAGACAGGAGAAATTTCTTTACTTAAAAAATACGTTGCCATCCCATATAGACCAGGAAAACGCAGATAGCTTAGTCTTACTGACAGAAATATAGAAGGTTGATACGCATGCTTTTATACATTACATTCAAATAATCTTCAACTCGGCGAATTTTTAAGAAATTTGTTTTATTTTAACATAAAAAATTTCTCTTATGAAAAGATTCAAGAGTAGTGCTTTAATTTTTAACATCCAGACACTCCTTCAACTAGTTTTCCATAGGTGACTTTCAAGCTACCAACGAAACTCAGAGGTACTTTTAGGTTTTTTCGGATATCTGTTTATTTCCATTTCGGTAATTTAATTCAGAATATCTTTTACGGAATATGTTAACACTATTTACCAGGTTGAAAATACAGAGTAAGACAAAAATATCATGTTTGAAATACCGAGTAAGAAAAATTTGAAAACAATAGGTAGCGAGATATTTTTCATTTTCATAAAACGCTAATTGCACTGATTCAAAACAAAAGCAATTCACTTGTATTTATATTTTATTTGTTTTAAGTGACATTTTAAAACCTTATTAAAAAAATTCTTTTGAACAGCTGAAATCTTTTTTTTTTCAATAATTCAGCATAAACATACCATTTCAAACATAATTTTTGTTTTTGCAATCTTTTTCACCAAATAATCTAACTAGTTTCATAATCTTTTATCACAATTAAAATTTAATAAAAACACAGATAATTGGAGTACCAAAGTGCGGTTTGGAAGAACAAACTTCTGATGATCAAAAGTTTTCTGTAAGCGAATTAAAAATATTAGTTCCGAAAAATGACCATAGGTGCTGCACCTTCAAAGCTGCAAAAAGCATAAAAAAGGTAAAAGTCATTTATTTTATATAATCTAATACCACATTATGACGCGCACGCTGGTTGATAGAACCCTATCCAAACAGTGCTTAATTTCATTCCAAATCTTGAAATATAGTAGTAAATATTACAAAATAAAGGGCCTGTAGTTGCTCGAGTTTTTCACTCGTTTTAGAAACTTTGAAAGTCAGCGTCAACTATCGACAATTTTGAAACAAAAGATTTTTATTGTAATGAAGGGAAGGGGTTTTTTTTCAACTGGATAAATCATCTGCAAGATTGGAGTATTACTGTTGAGGTTTATTCCAACAGAGCAAAAAACTTCCAGACCAGGAATCGAACCTCGATCTCTCTGCTTGCCGTGCCAATGCTCTACCTATTGAGCTTTCCGGACGAAAACTGGCTGACATAATTCATTCTTATTTTTTGGACATGGCTCGGAGATGCAGCATTAGTTTCATTCATCGGAGCTGTAACTATAGCATTTCCACGATGAAAGTGTGTGATAACATGTAAGCTCCTGTATACCATGAAATTAGGTCATAATGCAGAGAAGGATTTTTTTCAACAGGATAAATAATCTTCAAGGTTGGATTCATCTGGTCATATTCAAGGTAAATCCTATCCAACCTTGAAGATAATTTATACAATTGAAACAAATCCCCTTCTCTTCATCATGAACTAATTACATGGTATACAGGAGTTTCCATGTTATCACACACTTTCATCATGTAAATGTTCTAGTTATAGGTATCGTCCAGATAACTCAATAGGTAGAGCTTTGACACGGCAGGCCAAGGTATCTAGATTGGATTCCTGGTCTGTACATTTTTTGTTCTGTTGGAATAAATCTCAATTATGCTACTCCAATCTTGAAGATGAAAAAAAAAAGTTTTTAATTTTCTTAAAGACAACTTTCGATCATGAAAAGAATTTTCATCTAAACTCTGGTACACCAATTAGCTGATTTTTGATTAATTTAAAAATATCTCTATGAATTTGGCCAACACAGTAGTTTTATTGCAGAATCAACTAAATTTCAGATAATTAGCAGCAAATCGATAATTTATTAGGAAATAAATTCTTTCAGAATAAAAATATTTTTTAGAAGGCAGGCAATGTAAAATGAAAAATAGTAAAATGTTTGAAATATAATTAACTTCAAATTTTTACCAAATCGTTTTTTCCCCAGTTGTTATCGCCCACGTTCTAATAATTTCGACTTTACGTCAGCCACTACTGGATGCAGCCTGTTTTTACAGCTCTAACAGGGTTATATCACTATGATTTACGATTTTCAACCTGTCATATGTTCTGTGTATAGCTAATTGACGGGTTCTGCATATTACAATGAAACTCCTACGTTCCATGCGTTTCAAGTCATAGTGGTGTAAGTTCTTTTTTTTAAATATTCAAAGCAGGGCTTTTCTGGACACGTTACAACCAATTCCTATATGTCAAAATATTTTAAGGTGCAATCTACAGACTGATTGATGGAACTATAACTTGTAGTGATAATTCTATAAATAGTATGACGTGTCTAGACATTCTTCATATTCACTAAGATGAATTATGTTAAAAAATGTTGACTTAGTTTTTTAGTTTTAATTAATGCAAATTTAAAAGATAACTATACATTTGATTTGCATACATTTCTCTGTAATTGTATATATTTTGTCATAGAAGGTCTATTACATATAAAAAATTATACACAAGCTATAATTTTCAAATTTTAACATAATTTTTGATACTTTTTATAAGTTTCTTGAATTAAAGCAGCCTGGAAGTGTATTTAGTTTATACATTGTTTCTTAAATATTAATGGATTTAGAAGAGAACACAGTGTGAGGATGGTCATTTTAAGTCCAGTAAGTGGCAAAATTTAATTTAATCTTCTCCTGAAATTACACGACTGAAATGTTTCGCTTAAAATTATATACAGTGTGTCCGCGTATAACCTGACCGACCTTTAATTTCGCAACCGTTGGTCCTAGATGCATACTTCCAATTACAAAAATGGTTTAAATAAGGTAAAGAATTATTTTTAAAGCGATTTGGGTCAAGAAAAACACTTATTAAAAAATTACGAAATTTAAATTTTTATACGGTCCCCCGGTCCTATAAGTGACATTTAGTAAAAATTTACTGTGACACTATCAAGTAAGACAAAATCAGTCCCATTCATCTAACATTAAAATTGACCGAGTTATGAAACTTTGAAATGCATGACTTATATTACTATTGTGCATCTCAAAACAAATGTTTTCGGCCATGCTTTCAGGGGTGGTATATAAAATACTTAAACTTATTTCGAGGTATCTGCACTTTGAAAGAAATTGTACAACTATTACGAAAGAGTTAACTTTTATTAGTTAAGTTTCAGATTAGTTGAAATAATTGTATTTTAACATATGTTTTATTTTGTAAGGATTTGAGGCTATGATTTCTTTTAACAAAAATTATGTTATTTTCATAAGATTTTGTTTAATTTGTAACGATCGCCTTTCCAGTTTAAAATTTGTATTCGAACTTTAACCCACTTTCAAATGTCCGATCGAAGTTAAATTTTACATACTGACTTATATCCGATGACAATCTAATGTTATTATGATTTTCGACGCTTACCATCTTATACATACTCATATTAGAGGATAACACAAAAAAATTCGGTTCGATAACCGTCAACAAGTTTACGAAAGAGTTTTAGATTAGATAACATAAACCTGCGATGGTTAATTATTTTTTATGTATTTTTTAACGCTGAATAAAAAAATTACTTTCACTTTTAATCATCATGTCAGGATTTTTTGCAAATTGTAAATTTCAAGGTTAAAAAATAGCGAAAAATCTTATACTATAAAATAGATGTAAGACTTTTTATTCAGTTTAATTTTATTTAATTCAATAATTTATTAAATTTTTTGGCTTATACTAGGTTTCTTACAGTTAAACAGCTCAGGGGTCCGATGAGATTGAGAGGGGAGGGGGAATCAATTTTAACTTTGAGCTTTTTAGATTTGAAATTTGCGATTTGAGAAAAAGGTGATGGTTTAAAATGAAGGCCATTTTCGGATTCAGCGCTAAATAATACATAAGAATAAATTTTCGAAAGCTAAAAAACATGGCACCAGTGGCATATCTGGTCTTATTATTTCGGAGGGGACTGAAGCATAGTAATAGTTTCTAAGAGGGAATTACAAGGAACGGGGAAAATTCCGTTTTAGACAGGTTTTATCATAACAGGTAACGCATCTATTAATCAATCAAACCTATTAAGATGTAATCGCATGGCAATGGGAAATATTTCGTTTTAGGCAGGTTTTCGTCTTTACAAGTATAATTCTATGATTATACCACATTTTTTAAAACGGAATACTGAAAATTATCTACTAAATTCTCAATAAATAGTAAATAAAACAAATAAAACAGTAAAGTAAACAGGAAATTTAAAATTATTTAAGAGCGTTTTCACACTACTCCCCCCCCCCACCTCCCCAAACCCACACCTTTTTCAACACATTCTAGGACTCATTTTGGAGCATGCATGCATGACATTTGCCATACTTAGATATTGAATAGCGTTTTTCATTTTCTCATAAATGAGATACATTTGGAATAGCAACTTCCTGGTGATGATTTTCCAAGGCTGCCACGGCCCAAATTTTAAAATATTCTCTGTGAAATAACACACTTTCTAAGACGAAAACCTGTCTAAAACGGAATTTTTCTAGTTTTGTTTCAATGTCATCTTAGCAGGTTTCATTACATTTTGCTAAACTTTCGTAATTAAACTTGATATTTTCCAAAAATTTCGGAGGGGGCTGGAGCCCCATCAGCCCACCCCCTAAATACGCCACTGCATGGCACAACCCAAACTTTGAAAGACAGTGTAATCTAACAGCATTTTACACTTGGAACACATGTAGTGAGAAAGTATGAAAGACGATATGTATCCACATTTTTTTATTTCTATTTCGTTTTTATTTGAGTTTATCTGCGAAAAATCACTACTTACTATGTTATTATTTCAAGTTACTTTATTAAACTTGTATGAGTTTGCGCACTGTGATTTTTTGTATTATACAAAATAACAAAATATATTTTTTTATTTTCAGTACTTGTGATTAGACAAATATTATACTGTTTTTTGACTTGAACAACAGCCCTTTTGTCATAATCATATCTAACTCTAAAACGTCCATGTCTTTCTAGTAGGGAATATATTCGCATCTCTATTTGTATACGGTCCCCATACTATGCATGACAACTTTGAACTCAAATTTCACAGTATATATTGGTCGTAGAGATACGGAACTTTTTGTGTTTGCAATACTTTTGAATGGACAAAACGTCCCTAAATATAAGTATAGGGATCTGGGGACTGTATAAAAATTTAGATTCTGTAATTCTTCACTAAATTGTTTTTTCGCTTCAAACTTTTTTTTATCTCAACTCTGCACCTAATTTTGGCCACTTTTGTAATTGGAAGTAGTTCATGCCTATGAGAAATAGAGAAATTTTATTTTTCGGTGACAAGTAAGGGTCTTCAAATTGTGGTCCGTGGTCTACCAAGCTAGCACTATTTAAAAAATATAAAAGAATGCTTTATTTATTAGATAGAAACTTTGCAATTAAGGAAAACACTACCGTTCAGAATTTGCGGCGGCAAAGGACTTTCAGGAAAAAAAGTTGAAAACCCCGATCCTAAGAATGTATCGTTATCGTTTCCATCCGTAGAAAGGAAAACCTTAGAAAGTTACAATTGTGTCAGATTTTTTTTATAATAAATTCGTTTTTTCAAAAAATTTTCTGTTACTAATTGAATGTACCCGGTACTTTATTCTGTAAGATCTTAATTTTATTTTTCTAAATTTATGATGAATCTCTAAAACATTTTCCTGTATAATTCTATGAAGATTTAAGAGAAATTGGATGTATGTTTGTTGTAGTTTTTCAGGATGTTTTGATCCAAGAAACTGGAGAAAAAATTTTGAAATTTGAAAGTTTGTGCAACTTTTAATGTGTAGGCGAATCACATGTAATTATACAGGGTGATTCATAAATATCGAAACAATATCCTTAAATATTGCCACTAGGCACATACTTCCAATTGCAAAGTTTCTTAAAAAAAGGTGAAAAATTTGATGAGATAAGTTGCAACTCCATGAGGGGTTTATTTGAGAAAATACAAAAATTAAATTTTTATACGGCCCCCGTAGAATAAAATTTCCAATTAGGAATTTTTTCCTTATCCATTCTTGAATTACACACAAAACAATTCATCTAGATATCTCCAAAATTCGCGGAGATACCGGAAACCAAATTTTGTGACTTACGCCATTTACCCATGCCTCTGAGCGACGAGTTATTGACTTACTTTGAGTGCAAGATAGGGATCATCCACAAATTGTACGTTATTAAACGTCGGTTTAAGAAAGATCCTCTCCTTTGGACATAAAATAGCAGCGTATAGATTTTACTTTAAACTTGCTTTCAAAATATGCTGGAGGTCTGCATTAGGGATCTGCACGAGTCGAAATACCCAGGCCTGGGCTCGGCCAACCCATAGAAAAAAAAAGTTGGGAACCCGCGCTGGAAAAAAGTTAAAATCTCATCCCCGAACTTGGACCGGCCTGACTAAATGTCTGCAAAACATAGTTTTTTTACGTCGATATGGTTAAAAATTGTTTCGTATGAGGAGTTCCAACCAAAAATAATATATCTTTTATTTTCATGTTTATAATGTTCATTTGTAAAGAAGCGCCGTAGGATGTGATATTTATTTTTTTAAATGAATCTCTATTTGTATGCAAATGATTCAATTACCATTAATATCGTTAATCCATATTCCACGTATTGGAGACTTTGAAAAACGCTATACAGTAAAATCTTCTAAAACGGAATCACATAGGAAAGAAAAAAAATGCGTTAGAGACAAGTTCCCTTCTTAGTAGGTGTAAATGTAGTTTATTCCCTTTTCAGGTATTATTATATTCATTTTATATGGATCAACACATTTATTCATTTCAGACAGGATTCCGTCATAGGCAGTGGTTTTACTGCATTTTAATTTTATTGCCTAGAAATCTACTATCCTTTAAAAAAATGAATTTTTAAGTTTAATTGTAAAATAATGGCAATTTAAATATGCATTTTTTGTAAAAAGTTTTAGGCTGAGTCAAATTTTACTGATTTTTGCACGGAACGGGTCAGTCAGAAGCAATAATTTTAATAAGGGTTGGTTCGAAAGTGAAAAATTCTCCCCATGCAGACATAGGCAGAAGGAATTCAGTCCGGTTCGGTATGGAAAAGATACCTTGGGCCCGCCCCGGCCGAGCCTTCAGGAAAAAGTAAGGTCCGGGACTGGATCGGTCCTAGAATACAGTTTTTTTTTTTAACAACCTCGCTGGGACGATTTAAAATCTGAAGTTGTGAGGGCTAAAATAATAAAAAAAACTCTTAATCGCATGTTGGAAAAAGCCTTGCTTTAAATCAACTGGCGGACATTTAAATAGTACAGAAAGGAGGTGGGAAGGACAAAAGTTACACTGTATCAGAAATTTAAGCTACAGGAAGGAGTTACTTTACTCACCTGCAATTTTTAAAAAGGTATTTAAACTTTTTTTTTTTAAGGAGACAATCATTGTTTTAAAATTTAAAGGCGTTTTTCTGCATGGTGGGGATTTTTTCACCATTTGTCGTCTTTAAATTGTTATAAGTCAAGAATTGCTAAAGAAAACAGTGCAAACTTGGAACATGTCTTTTTTTATTAGTTTAAATTAATTTTGTTTCGGCAAATTTGAAAAAAAAAAAACTGTTTTTGAAAATAGGATTTTTTTAAATAAGATGCATCATTTTTTTAATTTATATTTTAATATTTTTAAAATTAGTATTTAAATAAACCCTGAAACAAAATTTAAATTATATATCCTCTTTTAAAGGTCTGCATGGGCTGGGCTTGGCCTGAGGCCCATACTGATTTAATTGATTTAATTATTTTTTTACGGGCCGATTCGGTGCTGTTTTCGCTGATTTTGGTATGGGCCAGTACCGGCCGGGCGGTGAACTGTGAAAATATAAAAGGGCAGTGCCGGGCTTGGGCCTAACTTTTAATTTTTACATCGCGCCGTGCCAAATTAGTTTTTGTTCCGGCCGGACCTCTAAATTTCCGTCCATGCAGACCTCTACTGTTTAATGAAATGAAAAAAAAAAATTAAAATTCAACAAATAATGTTCCGAGTTATAACGATTTTAAATTACCTCACTTAAAAAAATAATAATCATAAAAAAAAAAAAAATTAACTTTATGAGAAATTTCAGGATGGGACTTAGTTTGTAAATTATATGGTTAAACATCACAAAAGAGAAAAAAAAATCAAAATTCTAACTCAATAAATAATGGTTTGATCAATGGGCTACCGGGGCGTTGAGCTGTAAACTGTGTGTACTGTAGAATCTGATGCGATCTTAACCCTTTAGTGCGCAGCTTTGCATATATGCAAACAACAGTGTTTTGAATTTAATAGATTTCTTTATTCGTATATATACCTAATTCACACTAGAAAATTATAATAGAAATATCTTCCTTTAGTTAATAATAGACGTTCCGTATTTATATAATGCAAAACATTGAAACTTTCTGGTGTAAAGTCAGATTGTCTTAACTATGTCGTATTAGAACGTATTCTATCGTGGAAATTAAAGGGTTAAAGGTTAAGTTTTATAAAATAAATTATTTTATAAAATAATGTATTTGGAAGCATACTTATTAAAATATTTACTAATTTGCAATATTTTAGCGTAAAACAGCCTGAAGATAGTGGTTTTTACTTGTATAGCAGATATGCAACAGAAGAAAAGATTGACATATTATATGATAAATGTATAAGGTTAGTTGGGGCAACTGGGTCATGATTTTACGATGTGACTCTGGAGCTTCTGACAATTCAGCTTCAAAAACCTAATGTTCATTTGAATTAAAGTCTGAACATCTGTAAATGTGTTCATTTAGATTCCCCCTATCTGATAGTAAAACTCAAAATTACATTCTAATATTTAAAAATATAAAAATATTCATATTTCATCTTTCTTTCCTCATGGGTCCATTTGACCCATAAAAATGGGGTAAGTGGACCAGGAGGGTCTGTGTTCCACACTCGTTTATTTTTTTCGTATTGGATATCAGGTCTTGTTTTAAAAAGTATAAACTACTTAAAAAATTTTAAACCAGACAGAACATGTAAATTATATATTAACTAAAGAGCGTTGTAAGGGAAACCTTTGCTGTCAATGTGTCTAAAAGAAGCACCAAAAGTGAAAATATTAGATTTATTTATGCCAAAAACATAAATATTAAGTAAGAACTTATTTACTTTAGCATAGGTAATAAGTATTAAAGTCACATGGGTATTTTAAGGGAAAAAATAGCAAAGTGAATCTATGAACAAACGGCTACGTAAGTACTTAAGTACTTTATCTGTATCCAGGGGTCGCATTATATTGGGAAAATTTTATTGTTCCTACCAGAACCCTTAGTGAGTTACTTTCATGATCATTTTATTTAACACTAGCAGAACTACCCGGCTTCGCCCGTGTCAATTATAAGAAGCCTTCCAGTTAAAATAAATTAAAACGAAATAATACGGCAATCACAATAACTGAAATTTGTGCATTCCCATCCACAAATCGTTATAAAGACAATCAAAAAACATGGCGTTATTGTCTTGCAACCATAGTAAAATCCCTGAGCTTTAATAACAGAATGCACGTTTTCTTTGGCGGGTATAAGAGAAAAATATGTGATTTTCCTGACAATAGGAAAAAAAGAAATTCCTCCAAATCGCGCAGCACTTAGTGAAATTCTCGTTTGTATGGTATTATCTACATTATAAAGTAAAAACACTATGTCAGTGTCCATAAATTGTGCCCCATAAATTGTAACCCATAAAATGTGCCTTTACTGCAATTTTTCTAACTTTTAAACATCACACAATTTCATTTTTTACAATGTCGAATAGGAAAATGTTCTCTCAAATGAAATTTGTTTGAAAATTGTACCTCAGTTTTCTGATTTATATGGATTTTAAAGTAATTTTTAAGCAAGGACATTTTTAAAGTTGAGTGCAACCCGATTACGAAAGATGAACCTGTTTACACTTAATGCAATAGTATAAAGAAAAGACATGTCTATGAGTAACGCTGGTATCATATTTTCGGTAGGTTTTCAACCTAACACAACAAATTTCCCTTTTATTGCAGTTTAACGTCTAAACATTGTACATTCAATTGTTCCAACGTATTACAGAAAACAAAAGTACTTTCATTCATATTTGTTTGTAATGTTTATCTCAATTTACGAATTTTTTATGGGTTTTAAAGTAACTTTTAAGCATGCATATTTTTTAAATATGCTTGCATCCCAAATACAAAAGATTAACTCAATTGTTCAAAAACATTGTAAATAATTCAGAATTTGTTTGCTTTCGCGTAATATTCAATAACTAAATTGGCAATCGAAATTAAAACGCCAAAAATAAAATAAAATAAAGCACGAATTTAACAGATATCAAATCAAACTACTCAAAATAACGTGATAAGTATATAAAATTCAAATGGGAATTTCGTTCCGGGTGCACATAACTTGAATTCTTCAGAACGGATTTCCATGCGACTTGCACTATTAGTTTTTTAGGGAAGATTTTAGTGCGTAACATATTGTTTTCCGTTGCTTGGTCATAGAATTATAGGGGAAAGTTATATAATCATGTGAACTCAATTATGAAGGATTAGTCTTATTAGCTGAATGAAAAATGCAGAACTATTTTTATCTCTAAGTATATTGCCGGGTTTATCTTCGGTAATGGGGCTGTGCGCTAGGGTATTCTTATTTTAATGAGTGTGCCTGACACCTATTATTTCATGCACCTTTGTTTAAAACAATATAGAATGACTTATGTTTTAAGCGACTATCTGACATGCAACTTGATTACAAAATACTAACCTGCAAATGCTTAAGGTGCTTCTGCAGTTTCCTGCTCAACAACGCCAAACTTTGACACATTTTCTGACTCATTAAACGTAAAGGCTTAAAATTTGTAGGCCTGACTATTAAAGCGATTTGGGATTGAAATGAGTTTTCCCTTTTTTCATAAATAAATTACTTATCGAGTTATGAGCAATTGTGGTTGCGTGACGGCCGGTTTTTATCCTTTACTGCACTGTTGCGTCCGAAATTCAGTTCAAAACACCAACTGAAAGATCTTATACCTTTACTAACAAATGAAAACTATCTTTCGATTACATAGTTTCTAAATAAGAACTCCTGTCAATTTCATGCGCTTCCGAACAAAAATTAATTAAAAAATATGTCAGAAAATAGCTCCTGTGGATTTCAGAACAGCCTTAACTTGAAGTTTATGAAAAAACTCACATTTTTAGTTTTAATTTTGGAACTCGCGAAATTTAAATTCAGAAAAAGGATGTTCTTTTGACACATTGTGGTAATTTTTTTAAACTTTTAAAATTAAAATACATGTTTTCTTTGGCGCGCGTATCAGAAGTATACAATACGGGGCAAAATGCAAAAAAATACATACAAATGAGGTAGTAGTTACTAAAATTTTATTTGGATAATTTGAAATTTTATTGAAATTAAATCTACAATGATTAGATTATGTCATTTTCCATAAATTTTAAATCAAGACATCTGTCAAGAATTTTTTTGAAAATGTAAATAACCGCTCTCTTTTTGCTATAAATCACAGAAAATGTTAGCACTGAATCTAAACCAATACAACACTTAGCGATAACGTATAGCTATAAGATATGGCTGTAGTATACAATCGAAGTAGTAAGCAAAATATAGGAGCCATTTGTTTACAATGAATTTGATTACGCGTTGAAAAGATTTGATAGAATGTGACGTCATATCTAGCCTTTTTTTTTCTTTTTCTTAAATTGTTTTCATGAAATTTGACTGTTTGTATTAAAATAGATTTTTTAATTTTTTTTTTTTTTTTTTTTTTTTTAAACATTCAATTTGAGGTGCTACGTTATTTTTCCGCTCTTATAGTTAAAGTTTTTATTTTATATACAAAAAAATGTAAATTTTCTGTTTAGAATGACGTCAATATCAAACACGCAAAAATATAGCAAGAAAAGCTGAATTTTTATTGGCAAATACAAACAAAACACACGCGTTATCCTTATTTTTTTCACATTATTGTGTCATTTTAAAGGGTTTGGCAACAGGAAAGAAACGTTTGAATTAAAAGATTTAAAAAGAGATATTTCTATAATGTTAAATTATGGAAGTGGTAGAAAAAAAGGAAAAATAGCGGTCTGATAATTTTTTTAAAGTAGACAGTGATCTTTTCCACGTTCTAAAATGTATGTACATCGAGTTTCGTGCAAATCGGTCAAAAATTAAAGATTTGTATAAAGGACATACACACAGAGAACGGCTTTTATATATATAGATATTCTAAAGAAAGGTGCGATGAAGATATTATTTTCAAAATAGTGGTAGGACCAATAAAAGTTTCCCTATAGAATGCGACCCCTGTATCGTACAATTTCAAGGTTTCGCTTTCTCGCCTTCAGGGACAAAGTACTTACATTCGTAAACTGTTGAAATAATTTAATGACACCAGTATTTACAAGAGAATCTATTTGTAAACAAGTAAAAGTGTACTTTCGCGTACTTAGTAAAGGTGAAATTATCATTATAAAATTCAGATGTCAATGTGGCAATTAGGGATTAAAATTATGTGATGCCATAATGACATCACCGTCTCTCAAGGGCAGTGTTGCCAGTGGGCTACTTTTTTTAAATTCAGATTTCTTGATTGCCACCACTTTTTTCAAACTGTAAAATTACCTTTTTTTTTCACTTTAATTTATGTGTCATTAAATAAAGTGCATTTCAAAAAAGTGGTGCATCAGGCAACACTGCTCAAGGGGTCAAAAAATTTGGTTTGTTACCACCCAATATGCTTTTTTTTAATTTTATTACATAATTTTAATAAGGTATTCTATAATTTTCTTTATCATGAGCAAAAAACAACGGAGAAATTTATTTCCCATAGTAAGAGAAACTAAAAAAAATTATTTATAACTATTAGGGTAACTGGATCCAGCATGGCCCAGTTACCCCGGATACATGTTCCAGTTACCCCATTCTTGAAAAAATTATGGGGTACCTGGGACACCGGGCTTACATTTAAAACATGAAGTAAATATGTATAGATACCTAATAATACTAATGTAGTTACATGCCTAATCTGTAAAAAAAAAGATTGTTTAATAGAAGTACTTACAGTCTTTTTGCCGAAACGTCAGGGAAGGCTTACTGTGGAGACACGAAAAGTGTTAATTTCCGTTTGTCTGTCTGTCTGTTCCGCGATAACTGCCGCAAAAAGCATCCGATTGGCTTGAAATTAATTGGACATGTTGATGAGGTACTCGGACTTAGCTGTATAGTTTTTGGTTAAATTTGGTTCATTCGGTCGGGAAATAAAGAACATTTTATTTTGCTCTGTAATGCTGTTCTATGGCAAGTCAGACGATTTTCAAATTTTCATTTGTTGAAAGAAATGGCTCATATAAAAAATGGATTTAAATGGTAAATTTTGGATGCTGAAACTTTTAAATAAGATTATTAAATTATTCCAATTAGTTTGAAATTATGTCAATATATTTGCGAGATTTTTTAAATTAGGTTTATAATTTTTGGGGGAACTTTATGCATGTTTTCCAATAATATAAAGCATTTTGTTTTATCAATTTAACATAATACATATTTCATTTTTTACCTTTTCTTTCATCAGTTGCCTAGCAACGTATTTGGTCTTAATAATATTAGTATAAATACGTCTATAATGTTTCAGTAAAGCTAAAGTCAAAACGGATGAATTAATGCATTTGTATTTTTGCATATAGATGGATTTTAGCCCCAGAAATAAAAATAGGCAATATTTTATTTATTTTATTCAAATATTTTGCTTAAAAATACAAAAGTTCATTATTTTCATAGAGAATAATGTGACATTTTTTCATAAAATTTATCAATGTTTCTTTAATCGTTGCCAAGAAAATCAAAACCCTGAATAATATTTTCTCTTAAACAATTTTCAATTGAAAGATTTTGACGTGAAACAGGGAAATGAAAAAAAAAATTAAGAATAAAAAAATTAATATGGCGACATATTGGGAATAAAAAGAAAACTCCCAAGTATTTCTTAATATAACAAGATGAAAGGTTTTGAGTAAGTACGAATAGCAGTTGAATTAGACGTCATTTATAAAAAAAAAAAAAAAAAAAAAAAAAAAAAAAAAATGTTGGAATAAAAAGATCTTGGCTAAAATAAAATTAACTATTATTCACGGAGGAAAGAGATAGATGGAGATGCAGTAGGCCGTAAAAACAGTTTGCAATATGATGTGCATTATCGCTCAGATTTAAATGCCCTCGTTCGGCCCAAACAAAACAAGCACGTGGAACAGGGACCGAATTCTTTGACTTCATCCGTTCATTTTTTCTGTAAAATGAAAATGATTTGCTTATATTTAAGCATTCTAAAGTAGCATTTCATCGTATTATGAATTAAAAACTGCATTACTAAAATTATTTTACTTTTCTTTCTTTCTTTTTTTAAGCACGCCGTTGTGTTTGGGTCGAATGTAGCGGATTTTAAGGTTACATTTTTGGCGTCACTTCAAGATTTATTGTTTGCGTACGGTTAACATGAGGATTTTATTTTAAATTTTAAATTTATTAATTAAAAAAAAAAAACTTATGCTTATCCTTATAAATCACAGCGTAAAAAAAATCTATGATACACTATAACCATCCGCACAATCAATAAAAAATTACGAATGTAAATGTTAATAGACTACGGGAGGTTCAGGGGGGCTCTGCCCCCCTGAAGAAATGCAATTTTTGATTTAAAAAGTTACCAGAATAAGCAGCTCATCAGAATTTCAGAACATCAGTGCATAACCACTTGTTTAACACATTTAATTTCTGAAACTTTACGAAGTATTTTGTATTCTTATAAATATTTACGTAATTTGAAAACTTTAAAAAGCGATTTGTAGGAAGATGAATATTACGCAATGAGTGTTAAAAAACAATGACTTGCAAAGATGACGTTGAGGCTCCTGGTCTGCAGATTTACCAGTAATAAAAAGCCAAGGGAGTTCAACAATATTGACGTTGTTTTTAAAAAAGAAACGTAAATTTTTGACAACCTATCACAGCAAAGTGAGAGTTATGATTGAGTTAACACACGTTGTTTTAGGAAGTAGACATTAAGATGCATTGTTCACAAAAGCTGAAACTTAAAAAACATCTACAGTTTTTTATAAAATGCCCTATGGCTCAATTACCTCGTAGCTCCAGTTACCCCTAACTAACCTTATCTGATTTTTTTTTAATTATTTTTCCTGTGTAATAAACCTTTTAGAGAATCATATATAATTTTCTTCGAAACAAAATAAAAAACGCAAATTTAAGCGTTAAATTCATCTCTTCATGGTCTTGATCTTGTTATATTACATCTATAACAACTAAATAACGTTTATTCTCGTCGCAGAAGCTGATGCGGGGGGTTCTATTATCCGGAGAAAATTGCTCCCTTATTGAACTTCCTCGACGTTTAGCTTTAGATTTTAATTATTTCAGAATATTTTTATGTTCTCATAAGCTTCAGTTTCTACGAATTATCAGTTGTGCATTGAGAGAGTTTTATTAATCAAAGTTCAACGCTAGCAGAAATATTAGATTTCAATGTTATGCGAATTTTTTTTCAGTATATATCTCGGTAAATCTCATTGTTAGCTCACAGGCTATCAAAGCCTGAGAGCTAATGTGCCCGCCGGTTCTATATGTATGTTTGTACGTACGTATGTACGTAACGCGATAACTCTTGATAGAAAAATCCGATTTGCTTATTTTTTTTCTAGGCTTATTCTGATAAGGCGCTTCCCTGATTAGTTTTGGGGGTTCATTGGTTAAATATAAAGGGGGGAAAGGGAGGCTAGTCCCCCCCTTAATTTACATAAATGGGTTTTTCCTGCAGAATTAATCGATTTGCTACAAATTTGGTATACCAGTTTATTATGTTAAGGAGCTCCCCTGATTAGATTTGGAGGTTCATTAGTTAAGTATATAGGGGGGGAATGGGGGCCTAGTCCCCCCTCCTTTAATTTAGATAAATGGGTTTTTCATGCAGAATTAAGCGATTTGCTCCAAATTTGGTGTACCGGCTTATTATGTTAAGAAGCTGCCTTGATTAGATTTGAAGGTTCATTATTTAAGTACAAAGAAGGGGGGCTAGACCCCCTCTTAATTTAGATAGATGGGTTTTTCATGTAGAGTTTTTCGATTTGCTCGAAATTTAGTATACCGGTTTATTATGTTAAGAAGCTGCCTTGATTAGATTTGTAGGTGTATTGGCTAAGTGAAAAGGGGGGGCGGGCTAGTCCCCCCTTAATTTAGGTAAATGGATTTTTCATGCGGAATTATTCGATTTGCTTCAAATTTGATATACCGGTTTATTCCGTTACGGCGCTTCCTTTATTAGATTTGGAGGTTCATTTGTAAAGTATAAAAGGGGCAAAGGGGGCAAGTCTCCTCCCTTAATTTAGATAAATGGATTTTCATGCAGAATTATCCAATTTACTTTAATTTTTTTCTATGTTCATTCTGATAAGGAGCTTTCCCTATTAGATTTGGAGGTTCATTAGTTAAGTATAAAGGTGGGGAGGGGTTAGACCCCCCCTTAATTTAGCGATATGTTTTTTTCATACAGAATTATCTGATTTGCTTCAAATTTAATATACCTGTTTATTATGTTAAGGAGCTTCCCTGATTGGATTTGGAGGTTCATTGGTTAAGTATAAAGGGGTAATAGTTGGTCTAATCCCCCTTCATTTATTTTTTTGAAGGGCATTGTTCTATGAAATAAGAGTATAATATACAGTTAGTGTGAATAGCCTGTGAGCTCAATGCCATCAGTTTAACTGGGCACATTTCTTTTTATTTATTACGTATTTTTATGCCTGTGTCTCTCTGTTTCAATTGACCTAGATTCCTGTTAAATTCTACGATTTTAAAGGAAGCGAACAATATCGAAAAGAGTTGTTCTGGCTTTTGCTGATTACACTTGCACCCATCTTGATTTAACCCTTTATTTAATGACGGTACTTATAAGTACCATTAAAATAACTTGTTATAAAATTCATTTAATACATCGATTAGTAGTAATACAGTTTAGAATGAGCTATAGATGCATTACTTTATCTTGTTCCAAAAGCATTATTGGTTACACAAAACAAAAATATTTTTAAAAGGATAATTTATTTTGCCGTTGCATAAGTCAGATGTCTTGGCGTTGGATGGGGGGGGGGGGGGGATTTTTGAATTCGGAAATTTCTGTATTTCTATTGTAAGAACATTATATTTGTACATTTCCTTATTCTACGAAATACTAAGAAAAAGGTTTAAAATAAAAAGTTTGAGTGGGATTATAAATATTGCACAAAATCCTTATAAATTCAAATTTGATTAATCCTTCTAAATCCTTCAATCCTTATAAAATCCTTCTAAAATTTATTAAATGATTATGTAAATCTTCTAATGTAGCTTCAAAAATTCACAAAAAATACTTTAGGATGTAAAATTTTCATGTATTCATAATTCAGTACATAAAGGGTTAAGCGATTTTTAAACCTTTAATTTTTTTTTTTTTTTTTATTGTTGCAATCTAATACTGTCAATCACACCTTCTAACAAATTTGTAGGAATGCTAAAATTTGAAAAGGAGGAACATTTCGTTTTATTAAACAAATCATGCTAGTTTATTTTAGAATATATATTCAGTTTAAAGTGAAATTCCTGTTTCACCCAGGCAAATTCATATCGAAAGAGAAAAGAAAATATACATAAAATATAAAATCATATTACAGAGCTGCCAGTAGTCCATTTTTTTAAATAAAATAAAATCATAAATTTTATTAAGTAAAAAATTTAATAAATAACCACATAGAAATCGAAAATATTTAAAAAATATTTTATTGAAATTTTGTTTATTTGACTTAAAAAGATTCCGGAAGGTTGGCAGACATGATATTTTGCATAGTGTTGTAGGATAGGGCAATTTTGTCATTCAATATATCTACCACTAATTCAAAATATTAGTCTCCCACTAATTCAAAATATTAGTCTTCCTTTTATTTAATGACAGACATTTCGTGATTAAATGATGCAAAAATTACTTGTCGGAAAAAATGCGAGATATTTTGAATTAAAAAAAAAATGAATCATTGATAATAATTTATTTTATCTTTTATACTTGAAACATGTGTTACATGCTATCATATTTATTCCATACGAAAGCAGCTGGTGCTCCTTAGTTGCAACGGGAAATATCGATTAATATGCAGAAATAAAACAGTGTAGAAGAAATATTTTGCAGAAAAAGTACTAAAATACGAAAATAGCACGCAATCGAAACATTTTTTAAGCATTTTATCTATCCGACTTTTAGAATTATGAATTACAATCGTGCGCAAAATATTGCGAAAAGATAATTTATTCAACGTTTCCTTTTTTTTTTTTGTGTTCAACTTTAAAAAATCTTCTTCAACGTTTTTGTTTTTTTCTATTAAAATTAAATAAAAGAACCAAAAGAAAATTAAAGAAATATTTTCATTTTCAATGGAAAAATCATTATGATTAAAGTCTGTACAACATGACTAAGAATGTGAGAAAAATATAAAAAAGCTCAAAATATCAAAATACGTTTCTATTTCTTATATAGTACAGTCATTCAGGGTATCTTTGATCCGCATTTGCTCTATTTTCACATGCTACACTTTTATTTTAAGAATATTGTTGCAACTACAGGCATAAAAGATAAGAAATTATCCTAAACTATTGTATGACTATAAAACATTAAGGAATAATAATGATAAAAGCAATAAAAAATGAATTTTTAACCTGGTTCAAAGTTACCCAGCCATTTAGGGTAACTTTGCACCATATGATAAATATTATCTAAAATGATTCATTATAAAAATGGTATTATAGTTAGGACAACTTTGAACCCCTAAAAATGTTTTCAGATATGTAAAGACTCCGAATTTACATTTCCCAACATCATAAGATTTGTGTAATTTATGATATTGCAACAAATATTATGCATAAGAAAAGTGGAAGAAGAGAACCATGAATATTTAGAAATAAAAAAAAACTGTTTAATGTTCATATAAAACATAAAAATTCAGTGCAAAACAATTTTCAATGTTTTAACTCAATAATATATCCATATATCCATAGTTACAGTAATACATACTAGTACTAGTATTATTCAAACAAAAATAAAAAAACGTTCAACGTATGAAATGTCAGATTTGAGTAGCTCCGCCCCGAACCACGCCTCTAAATGAATTTTATGAATTTTAAGCATATTTGTGAAAATATTTACATGTTACATCTAATGCACACTTTCGGCATTTATATAAAATATACCTGCAAATATGGGAAATTTTTGACAGTAGCACCTATAATTAGTAAATTATAAACATCAGTATAACTTTGAGCCGGCTCAAAGTTACCCTAAAAATGCTCTAAAATGTTAGTGCCTTCTTATTTTACATTTTATTAACTATTAATAAATTAATAAATAAATAATTTCAAAATATTAACACATTTACAACATTTAGATAATAATATGTCTGATAAATGGGTATATTATTACTTACTATGAAAATTTAATTGGATTACAACAACTTCAAAACAGCCTTCAAAATTAACTTGAAAACAATACTTCACAAAAATAGTTAGATGATGTAATTAATTTCGCATAATGTTGCTAATTTATTTTCTAAAATAAAAAGTAGAAATCCCAGTTTAGAACCTTGCCAACAGAGCACAGTTCTGGAGTTTATTTAGTCTTTTGTAGTCAAAAATATTGAAAATTAGGAGGTGGTGCAAAGTTACACCCCATGGTTCAAAGTTACCCTGAATGACTGTAGCGTAGTAAAACATTCTTTTATAGCGTCTTCAAAAGATACCCCACTCGATGTACATTTTTTTCAAGCAATTTAATTAGCCCCTTAAATTTTTCCTAAAAATATTTTTGAATGGCTAATAATCTACAAATATGTGAGTCAATAGCCTTTATAACTCTGGCAAATATGACCTTTCCACGTTCCACAGCTTTCGAGAAAAACGGTTGTGACAGACGGATAGGCTATGATCACGAGTGATCTTAGAATAGTACCGTTTTTACTTTTTAAGTACGGGACCCTAAAATCTAGTAAATTTGCACCCTGCGGGACGCGTTATAAACCAGCAAAAATGGTTTCATTATTCGGAGGCAAATATAAATTAGATATAAACAAAGAGCGACAACTATTCTTATGTTTCAAAATAATCAAACCTCAATGAAAAATTAATTAATGCTTTGATATCAGTATGAAATAGATCATACGTTAGCTTTAACTAAATATATAAAAATATTTGGCATCCTTTAGAATGCCAAATATGTTAGGATGGAAAATAAACATGTTCTACGATCAGATTTTCTAACAATTGCGTGGGCATATATATAGTCGTACTATATTCCTACTTATTGAATGCAATTCCATAATTATAAATATAAGGAGACACGTATTTAATTACATGTATGTATAAAAAAAATTCTAAATATTGATTTTCATTTTAAGTATTAATAAACATTTTAAAAGAACAGGCATGACCATGAAGTTTGTTTACAATGGTTACAAATTAAAACATATAAATATATACATACATACATATATACATGCAGACATGACTATATACATACACACATATATATATACAACTAAACATCTACATTTAATTATAAATAGATTGAAATATATGGAAATACGACTGTTAAACGACTTATTATGTTGTACTTAACATTGCTAGTAGTAATTCGTTGATGTCAGGAAATTCATTTAAACAATAAAGATTTAAATCATCAACGTACACTCTCAAAAAATTCCATGAATTGAAGGCATTTTAGTACTGCATAAAAAAACACGAAAATTTAAGCTTTGATTTTCCCATTTCACCTCCAAATGCAGACAACTCACCAACCTAACGTAAAAATTACCAGAAAATCTGTAATCTAAAGTTGCATTTTCGTCAAATCAGAGGGGTGTTCCGTCAACTGTGTGACCTGTTACTTTTTCGTATTAAAAACTGAATTTTTACATATGCCCTTTTCTCCTAAAAACAAAAAATTCGCAAACTGATCATGAAGCTCAAAATTTCCTGAAGTTCTTCCGTCAAAAGTGAGAAATTTCTTCAAATAACAAAAAAATCTCTTCCAATCACAAGGGTGTTAAAGCAACTTACCGCTTCTACTTTTAACGTTTTTTGACGAAATTTCTTTTGAGGTGTAAAACATGTCAGAAAAAATTCCGAATGATAGGTATAACTTCAGGTCTAATTAATGCAAAACATTAATGAAAACTGATCATTTTTATTCGTAAAAAGTTCTTTAGCATTATATGTGGTTTATTTTTTCATGAAGTGTCATTTGTTTATTATAAATTACACTAACTTTAATTTTTTAAATGATAACATCCAATTTAAACAACTTATTTTTAATCTTTGGAGCACAACAGCCTAGAAAATTACACATATTATCTACTTTTCTTAAATTTCCATAGAGCTATAAAAGGGAATGTGCCAGGAATTTTTGCAACATTTTGAAAAAAAAAAAATTAAGGTCTTACAAGTAAGAAAAAATAACATTCAATTGGCAACCGGAGAAAGGGTATGAAAATTATAAACGTAAAATAAACTAAGTTAATATAAAAAAATAATAGGATTTTTTCAGTTACTTTCTAAGTTTTCTTTTTCGCTGATTCAATATTAACAGGAGATGGCCTCTTTAATCCATCGAAATTTAAAATTTCTCTATATCTAAAAAAACTAATGATAAGAGCGCACTGAAGATTAAAGTTTTAGATAATATTGGCTCTTTTTACGTAAAAATTAATGAAGATAATAATTCATAAATTTTCTTATGTGCAATTCCATGTGACTCACGTTACCATTTGACACATTTTTCCAAAAGTAAATTCTATGTACATCGAAGAAATATCACATTTGCTTTTAAAAAAGTTCTTCATAGATATCTGGGGCACAATAAGAAACTGAGAATAACAATGTAATAAATTTTTAAATGAACAGGTGGTATGCAGACCCTAATTTGGTACTGTGACTCACGTTACAAAAAAAAGGAAGTCAAGTTTTATGGGTTAATGAAGACCTAGATTTTCTCCTCATTTATCACAACACAGTAAAAAAGAAGTATTTCAAAGAGTACAACACACTTTCAACTTATGATATACACAAAAATAATATTGTTTTAATAGTAATTAATTATATCAATCAATATTTTGAGTGTGACTCACGTTACATGGTATTGTGACTCACATTACATTTCCCTCTTTAGCCATTAATCCTTTCAGGCGCAAGCAATTTCGTTTCTGTAATGTTGAACTCACACCAGAATATTCGAAAAATTTTGTTTCAAAATATGGAAAAGCAAATTTTTTATTTTTTCCACCAAAGTTAGAAAGATAAATTTTAATTAAATGTTTCTGGTGCAAATCTTGATTAAAATTAGGTGGGATAAAGTATATCCCCCGCCCCTCAAGGGTCTACACTATAGTTCCCATGTTATATGGAATTGCCCTTATATGATTTTTTAAAAGTTTTCATAATTGAAAATATGTTTTAAAACTTAAAAAATGCATAAATTATGTTTGGATTAACTCACTGTATCTCATCATAAACTATATATTGCAATCGGAAGATTCTTTGAGACGATGTAAAACAAATCCGTGTTAGCATCCTCAAACTTTGACTCCTTCAAAATCTATGACAGTTGAAGAAAACGTGCAGAAACTGTATACCATTTCACGCTGTTTTATCTGAGGATCTCAAAGCAATGTTGCCAGTGTGCTACTTTTTTTTTAAATTCAGATTTCTTGATTGGCACCACTTTTTTGAAATAGTAAAATTCGTCTTATTTAGTGACATATTAATAAAGGCGAAACAAAGGGGAATTTTACCATTTCAGAAAAGTAGTGCCAATCAAGAAATCTGAATTAAAAAAAGTAGCCCACTGGCAACACTGTCTCAAAGTGTCAAAACTCGGTGTTGCGATTAAAAAAATAAAAGCGTGTGCAATTTTTAATATGCAGACGATCCTTTGTGATCAAAACCGTTCATTATTATGTAGAACTTTATACAAATTAAAACAATAATTTTCTTCTATTCTTGCATTAATTAGAAATGAAGTTATAGATCTTGTTCGATTTTTTTTGACGTACTTTACTTTTGTGATAGTGAATCCCAAACATACTAATAATTAGCCACGGTTGATCTGCCTTTCATCTGCCGATTTAAACTTTGAAGATAGTTTCATATGTTAGCACCCAAAGAAATGTCTGGTGATTATAATATATTTCTCACAAGGGTAAAGTCAAAGTACACATAACTCGAAAACATCCTTACGATATAAAGCAATATGATCTGGAATCGATTATCGTAATATATAACTATGCATCGTAACCATGTAACTATTTCAAAACCATGAAAATAACTTAATTAAAGTTAATAAAATTTTAGCGTTTTTAAAATTTCACAAGGATTTTCAAGAGAACGATTTCACTTGTCTAATAGAAGAGCATAATGACTTCAATTAGGAATAATCAACATTGAAAGCGAAGGTGTGAAATAAAAAATAAAGATGTAAATACTAAACATGACACAATGAATTTATACAAATCTTTTATATTTCATAACCAATTTAAGGAACATACAGTCGAGCCTGCTTAATGAAACAAAAGTCGAACAGATACTCAGCTAATTTTAATACATTCTCATGTCCCAAACTACTCTAATTGGCATCCATGTTAAAATTTTGCTTTAATGTAATACAAACTATTAAATAAGCCCGGTTTAAAGATTTTTTTTATTACTTGACAGTCAAATGTGTTTCAATTTCAGACACTCGATTTGAGAATTTTTTTATGAATGTTTTCAAAGTTTTATTTTTATCATTTCATAGGGAAGGCCCACCTTTTGTAGAAAAGTTTTAATGGCTACATAATATAAAAGCTCATAAATAATAGTATAGAAATATGATATTGAAGTGGCTGCTGAATTCATGGCGGAAAATGACCGAAGTCAGTACTAGACGAAATACACTTGACTGCCACTGCATTAGGTATGAATTATTAAAAAATCGTAGTGCAGCTGTCTCATTTCTATTTATTCATATTATGCATATGTGTACTCAGCAGTATTAAGACATATAGCCGGGTGTATAAACCTGAATAACAAACTGTTGAAATTTACATGATGGGTAAAACTTACAACTTAAAAAGTTTTGATCGAATATGTATAATGTTTGCTAGCTGAATAGGCCAGTCCATTTCATAAAGAACTAAGGAAATGCTTCTTACTTATTCAAAGTATGAAAAATAGGTAGAGAGGATAGCAGAAATAGGAATAGTGACTGTGTGAACTTCAATTCACGCAGACTTGGTTGAACTTGACTTACAAAAATTCAACCGAATCCTATTCAACCAGGGACACAAAAGTTTAGCGCAGGTCAATGCGGGGTCCATACAAATAGTGCCGAGGCAGACTATGTAGTGGTCGTTTCCACAAATGGGTTTCAGTAGCTGAAGACAATGGAATACCAATTGCCAATGTACTCTGCTGTGCTCATCAACTTGCATGAATTAGAGGATACTGTGACTAGACCGTTAATCCTTTCCGGCACGGGCAATTTTTGTTGTAAAATGATGAAATGATTGACTGACACCGGAATTTTAAAACGACTTTTTTGGAAATTAAAAACATGTTACTTTAACTACTCATTGTAAAAGCAAAATTTTACTAAAATATTCTTGGTGCCGTTCGTAAGTTTGGAATTAAAATTAGGTATCACGACCCGGGCACACTGTGTCGGAAAGGGTTAAGCCTTAGAGGTTTATAGCATAGAGAGAACAGTCTCAATTCTGACTGCGCTCTCAATCCTATGTTGCTGGTCAGGTATGAAAACGACGAGAGGATTATGAACTCATGGATCTAGCATGCCAGGTAAGACGTTTGATAAGTTGATGCGTTTCAGCTATTACCGGCGTTTTTCAGTCTTTGGAAATGTTTTGGAAATCTGGTAATTGCCCAAAGTACTTTCATTCCATCTGATTACTTTAAATAGTAATCGGACTGATCGTTTACGTCTTTTTAAAGATTTTCTGATAACCGGATAGAATTGTAACTACAAGTAGAATAATTTTTCTGGTACAAGTTCCACTGGATCTTACGTAGTGCTAGAAGACTGACACTGCAGTCTTCTTGTTGAAATGACCATTGGGAAGCTTGAGCATAAATTTCATTTAACACCATTATAATATCCTGGAAATACAGGGTTATTACAAATGAATCATCGGGGTTTGATACGTTACTACGTGCGAACTAGGAAACGTATATGTTTCAATGACAACTCTAACTGAAGGGTGCAAACTACAGTTTCGCGCTGCGTATGTGTCATGCGCATGTGGTTGCCATGGTTGCTGCGCGAATGTCATATTCAAAATGGCGACTGAACAGCAGAATTTTCCACACAGCTGGCTGTGGAATGGAAAGTTCGCAGCTCACGCGATTTGTTGATTTCTTGGGACTACGGGTGAAACTCTCTCTAACTCGGTTCACTGTTTCTTCAGTAACGCTTTGTCGGCCGGAACTTTTGCCTTTACATAAACAACCAGTTTCTTTGAACTGTCGATACCAGCTCAGAATGCTTTGTTGGGTTGGTGGTTTGCATTTGTATGCCTTCCGTAATTCTCTCTGAACGGTTATAAGCGATTCACATTTTGAAAATTTTAGTACACAAAGCCCTTTCTGCCTGCTGCCCAGTCGCCATTTTGAATATGACGTTCGTGCAGCAACCATGGCAAACACACGCGCATGACATATACTCAGCGCGAAACTGTAGTTAACGCCCTCTCGTTTGAGTTGTCATGGAAACGTATACGTGTCCTAGTTCGCGCGTAGTAACGTATCAAAACCCGATGATTCATTTGTAATAATCCTGTAGTGTGCAAGCAGGTCATACAACATCGGCATTTTTAACTTATTTATAGAAATTTCTAGCGGTTTGGCATGTCAGTCCTACATTACACTTAAGTAGATGACGAATTCACGCTCCGTAAAACGGCAGTCGTTATCACGACCAGAGGAACAGCAACTTTACTAATCACATATTCCTAATTCAGAGGCACTTCAGTGTATTTCGCCACAAAAATTTACACTGTGCACAGATATTGAGCAAAACCACTGTGGTAGAATAAAAAATCCCATATGGACTAGAACAATGAATGTGAAGACAATATATGATGGGAAATCACTGTAAAAATTAATTTTCGTTCTGCAGTACATGCGATGAACAAATCTGAGAATAATATTTCATCTCATGGTATAAAAAATGCTTTAAGAAATATAAATTTTCAACAGATAATCTAAATGATGGCTGAAATCAAATGATGATGAATTATCTCAGGAGATATACGACCGATGAGATTAATTTTAGCAGTGGTGAAATATGGGGAAATTTCAAACTTTATTATTAAAAAGATAATGTTTTTGAATATTTTCAAAAACAGCTGCTGAAGACTTCTTAGTATGTTTCTATGGGCAAATCGCTTTCTCTTATCAACGTTATAAATACCTTAAATATTATAAGATGTTTTCTAGAAACTAATAAATCAAATGTTCAGTTATTTTATAAAATGGAAAATCAGGTAGCAAAATAATACTTAGGGATAAAGATGTTTATGCAAATAAACTAAAATATTGTATTTTGGATTTTTAGTGGATTAAAAAGCATTTACAACCAAGTATTATTTAAAAATTAATGCCGAGAATCAACCTATTTATTATTTTATATATTAAAGTAGCTTTAATTATTGTTTTTAAAAATGCGGCGATGGTTAATGTACTATGCCGTTTAATAGAATAACTTATATTCACAAAATAACTATTCGAATAAGCGGGCTCGACTGTAAAATAAATAAATAAACACAAAGACCGTAATTTTTTAAAAATAAAACGTGCAATATCTGTTAACATTTGGAAGTTAATTACCTCTTTTTTCACCTCTATAATCGGCTCTGGTACTGACAAGCAATATCTACTAAAATCCGTACATCTCTGAAATATATTTTTCGGGAAAAATGTCTAAAACGAGAAATAAAAGGTCTTTCATTAATGTACAGAAATAGCCAATGTCATAAATACAATTTTCTCTACATAGAGAGATGAAAATAAAATTTCAAATATTGAGGAATGTCTGACTGACACATTTGTTACATGATTAGCATTTCCCACTGTCCATTAACAACCACATTATTCAATAACCGGAAAACTTTCAGTACAACTGCTTTTCTGAAATTAGACTGTCTTTTCCTATTTTTGACAAGCTGCCATTCACATAAAAAAATTATGGCAAAAAAAGATAAAATGATAGCAAAAGAAGTAATAATTACTGAATAGATGGATGAAGAGATAGAAAAGACAATCAGACAAATAACTTTCTATGAGAAAGTAGCATTAAGATGGATTCAGAATTGCCCATTATATATTTTATGCTGTGTAGGGCCTCTGTACTATGTTTTATTGATCATTTTATTATATTTGTAACTTTCGTCTATACTAATTATACACAATAATTATTACATATACTAAATACAGAATTGAAAGAATATACGTTAAGCAGCCATTTAATTTGCAAACGTATGCAGGTACAGCTATAAAAGTGGTGTTTACTAATAGGAAAGTAATTATATGCTACACGTTGAGACAATCGCAGCGCCTCTACCGGAGAAGCGTAGAACTTATCTTGAAAACTATCACAGATATGAAAAAAGCCAGCGAGTTATTCCGTGTTGCAATATAGCACGAAATAATGCTTCAATTTCATGAATAGTCTAAACCAAAAGCGAATTTGCACGAATGCTGTCGATTCTACCGTGTTGATTTCGTTACAGAGAAAAATAGTGTGAGAAAAGTCTAGTAATTGCAATCAAAGAACACAGTTAACACTAGAACGGCGGGAAATTTTGCCCAGGTTTTATAAAAATATTTCACATCAGAATTTTTATTTAGAACTATTTAACTTATTTATTTAAGGTATTTTTGTTAAGTGTAGTTTAATCTTATATTATAAAACAAATTCTGGCTCGAATCGAAATGTTTTCATTCGGCAAGGGTCAAAATGACCCCTCGCCGCCGTTCTAGTGTTAAGAAAAAAGTACCATAACTGTATTATCTGTGCTCAAATTGGTCACTGTCGGCCGCAAATCAAAGCAACTCAATCAAATGACTCAAATCACACCAACCGACATTTGCACTTTTCACTTTCGGTTTTGGCTATTCATGAACTTGAAGTGTCATTTGTTATTAAATAGACGACGCTTAAAAAGTTTCTAACTGACATTTTTACCATATCACCTGTCGGTTTTGAGATATTACCGTTAAGTTCCGAATTTTGGCGCTATTTGCGCTGCGAGTGATCTATATGTGTAGTATATACTCACTTATTACCTATATGTAGATGCCAACTTTTATAATTCCAGATGCACCTAACAACATATTAAACGGCTGCGTAGTTTTTACGTTTTCCGCCCTTTATGAGTGTGTGTGTGAGCGAGAAATAGAATATTATTTCTGCGTTAATTTTGAATAATAAGTATTAATCCTTATTTTAAGTTGATTTTTAAACAAATTGCATGAATATGCTTGCGAATTTTACGATTTGTTTAATATATATTTCTTACAATATAATGAACTATCTGAATGAATCTACTGTGAATCTGTTAAACTGATTTACGAAAAACATCTTTTTAAACTTGAAAAACTACAAATCATTATTAATCTACTATATTTGTCAATATATATTATGTTAAACTCTAAAAATAAATATTTCTTATTGTATTTTCAGCAATGAAAATAACTATGGTTAAAAAAAAAAAAATGTATACTATATTCACTAATTTCTTCCAGTCAGTAAATAAATAAAATTTTTCAGTATCTTAATATTTTTAATATATGTTTTAATTTTAAAACTTCTAATTTTTACAAGAAATACCTTTTATTAAAATTTTCCGATTACGAGAATTTAGCTTAAAACTTGAGAACTGTTTTCCGATTATAAATATTTAAAACAAATTGCACAATATTTTCATTAACATTAATCATTTTACAGCACTTTTGCAAGAGTTACAGAAAATTACTGAAAATAGAATTTAAAATTATAAAGTTTATACAATAACACGAATATATATATATATATATATATATATTAGAAACTGTAGGATACAATATCGATTCTCAGTACATTGTCAACGCAAAAAATTCTCACAAAATGACTAGGGTGCGGAGAGGTGTGTATTTTTGGATATCATTATTTCATAAAAGTAATATTCCTCTTATTTAAATGAAGAATTGTGTTAATAAATATGGCTGAAATTGCTATTCAGAATAAGTGGTACTCAAATGTAAAAAGTTATACGCTCCCTCTGTTCTTTCAAATTATGTTAATCAAAGTCATTTGTTTTCCAAATTGTGTAAAATTGTAAACGCTCCATAAATTTTGAAATAAAATATTTGTTTCCTTCTCAGTATAAGATTGTGTGCATACAAGTTACCTGTTACCGTAATATGTGAAGTTTTCTGCTACATTTAAAAAAACTTATACTTTGTTACACAGGAAGGATTTTGAAAAAGTAGTACATCCCCAATTAAAGAAAGATTACGCAAACGTCATTATTTCCGAAATAATCTATAATCTAAAGCAAACACATGTCCTTGACTGCCGCTTTCGTCATAATGACGGTGGCAACACCCGACCAATAAATTTCGCATTTACTGCAATTGTTGTCCTTCTAAACATCGCACATTTCAATTTTTAAACAGTCGAATGTGATAAATAACGTACTTTCAAATTCTATTTGTTTGAAAACTGTATGTCAGTTTACTGATTTTTTTGTTTCTATATTAATAAAAGAAGACAGTTTGTCTGTCCGTGTGTGTGTTTGTGAGATAGCTAGGGAGATCTACCGCATGAAGCGGTCTGAAAGTTTGGTCGAAATCCAACGCTTTTCCTGATGCACCTGACGTTCAAATTTTTATTTTTTCATTATTACCCCAGATATTCATGAAACATCGTGAAAAAAAAAACCCGATAAATGTGTCGCAGCGGTGTGTTCGAGAAACCCCGTTCTGAAGCACCGAAGTCTCTTTTTTTTGTTGCTTTTCGAAGCGCGGATCGGTGAAGCTGTCCAAAATGCGTACAAACTGAAAGCATATTCTTAATTTTCTTGGACTTTACTTACGAATACCGCAATCCCTTAAAAAATATCAATATTAACTCTTTCAGAATAAAAAAATCAGAAAGAGTCAATCTAGCGATGTTTTTTTTTTTTTTTTTTTTTTTTTTTTTTTTTTAGCAGCTCGCATCTACCTAAATTTCCAAGGTAGGGAAAACAAAAATTTTTCACTTAAATTCAGGTACATTCTTCGTTATTACAATGCAATCCGTTTTGATAAATACGAATATTAACCCTTTAAAAAATTCGAAATTGGAAGTCACTCCCGTCACTCACTCATTTAAAACTCGAAATGATATCTCTCTCTGTTAAAAATATAGAGGTTTCCCAGCATATGTGAATAAACGAAAATCCCTCCGAAAAAGTTCTGAAGCAAAATAAAAACGAAAAACTATCTTGAAAGGCACTGAAAGAGAGAAAAGGCGAATTCGTGAATGGAGTTCCTGAAAGTAATCTTTTTGAAATAGTAAATATTAATATATTTCTAAACGTAAGAAATCGTTGGAACTGGAAAGTACCAGATTTTTTTTATTTTTTTTTTTTATTATTTTTTTTTTTAATTTATTTATTTATTTTTTTAAACGGATGCAGATTTTTATAAATTTCAGAAATTTTGTTTTAGAAGATAAATTTAAATATTTTTTAAAGCAAAATCAACGTTAGAAAGACAAATGTACCATGACTAGGTGGGTATTTTTTGTTTTTTCTTATGTCGATTAGGATAGCGGATGCGGACTTGTAAATATGTGGAAGAAAAAGAGCACGAAATCGAAGTCTTGAAAACATTCTTTTCTTCAAAGGGTAAATATTAATACTTTTTAAAAGAAAGACATCGTTAGAAAGGTAAGCATGGAAGCAGTTTTTCATTTTTCGTTTTGAACAGCGGATTCAGCAGTTTTAAAATTGAAAAAACGAAAAGTTATTCGATTGTCCACTTCTTTCTTCCCTGCTTCAAGATCTTCCGAAATGCTGTTTTCCGCGACACATCTGTGACAGCGCGCCATTTTGGGATGTTCACTATGATTTTTAATTAATATATCGGATAATTAACAATAAATTAAAAATCTGAATCTCATGTTCATCCGGGCATAACTTCGTCTAACCTCATTCAAAATTTCCAACCTCTACGTGCGGTAGACTTTCTTAGCCATCGCAAACGCACAAACATATACATTACAAGTACCTTTCTTTTATTAGTATGTATTAGTATTTTATAAAAGTAGTTTTTATTTATACAAACACATAGTACAAAGTTTTTTAATTCATTTTCTCCCATTTAAAAGAAGTAGTTTTTATATATTGCTGGTGTAATATAAAAGAGACATGTATTTTCCCATTGTATGGATATATTCAAATACTTGGAAATTATGAACCACTAGGACAATTAAAAAAATTTGTAATTAAATAACAACATGCAACATATCATTCTAAAAAAGGAATTCAAGTGATTTTACATATGTTTATAAATATTAATTTTTGCTTTGCGATGGGGCGACGCTTTTGCGGGTGTGGAACACTAAGAAACTTATGCGCAAATAATAGACTGAAAGAACTGTTTGCCATGAATTATTACTTTTTAAGTGACAGAAAAATTTATAATCCAAAATATTTATACATTAGCACGTTCACGCCGGAGCGGTGGGTCACACTCGACTGTTTCAGAGCTGCCAAGTCTCCGGCTTTTTGGATACCAGTATTTTAATACAGAAAATGCTGTTTTATTTAATTAGAACAATTGGATGATTTAAAAGAACAACTTTTTCTCTAAAATAACAGTGGTGTGCAAAAAGCCGGAGACTTGACAACTCTGAGACAATCGAGTGTGACCCATCGCACCGGCGTGAACGTGTTAATTAAATAAATAAATTTCTTCTTATCGGTTTATGACGCTTAGCGATTAAGGGTTCTTAATTATTCATTATTTTAATTCTCGTGAAATATACCATTTTTCTGGCAAAAAAATATATATCCTAAAAACATTTTTAGGTAGACTAACGTAATGTCTCGCCCGTTAAGCTTTAGTACTTTAGCAAAGAAACTAGTATTTTCTTTCTCTGGCGACGAAGATAAAGAACCTATCACAAAATCACGAATTATTGGACAAGTATCACTTGTTTCACATTTCTATTCTAATATCATTAGATTCATTCAGGATTTTCCATTTAAAGATGGCATTGCTACATCAGCAACTTCTACTCTAATTGACAAGATATCTTACTTTGAATATTTGGAACAAACTTCATTTTATTCCAACATCCGCGTAGCATTTTAACAATAGAAACTTGCAGTTCACTTTCAGGAACGTATGAATCCTCTTTTGTTTTTAGCAATGTCTTAACACTAGAACTCCCGGAAATTTTACTCAAGTTCCATAAAAATATTTTACACCAGAATTTTTATTTAAAATTATTTGACTGATTTATTTAACATAAATCTGCGTCTTTAACATTTAACTTGTTTTGTGAAAGAGTTTCTAGTTCCAATTGACATTTAATCATATGATCGGAGTCGAATCGACTCCTTCCGGGCGTTCTAGTTTTAACACATTCAGAGAATTCAAAAGCGGTTTTTACTACTCCTAGCTTTCTGAGAACAGCATTGAAAGAAAAATTTGCTATGGCGCCTATACTTCATCTACAACTCCTCTTCCATGTGATTTAAAAAGATATAAAAAACGTACTACATGGACACAATATTCCTGTCTCAAATATATTTAAGATTATTATATTTATCATGTTTTTCAGTGCGAAAACGGACCAGATGTATAGGCGGCTTGTATGAGTTCCGTTCAAGAGTGAAATCTCCACTTTTTATTTCCTTCACTTGTCGACAACGTAGAACAAATCTAAACAATATAGTTGATAACAATCTAGAATCAGCCAACACAGTAACGAAAGTGATTAATACGTTCACGCCGGCGCGGTGGGTCACACTCGACTGTCTCAGAGCTGCCAAGTCTCCGGCTTTGTGGCTACTAGTATTTTAATACAGAACATGTTGTTTTATTTAATTAGAACAATTGGGCGATTTAAAGGAACAACATTTTCTCTAAAATAACAGTGGTGTGTAAAAAGCCGGAGACTTGACAACTGTGAGACAGTCGAGTGTGACCCACTACGCCGGCGTGAACGGGTTAAATAAATAGCAGTGCCTACGTGAAGGCTAAGGTGCTAGTCAGGTAGATCTACATCATGAGGCGATCAGGCGAATTTAACCCTGCGACCAGGTACGAAAGCCGGTTTAGCTGGCATAATGCCAGGTAGATGAAGGTCTGGTCAGCGGTATAAAAATAATAATTTTAGATAAAATATTGTTTCGATTTTTAAATTGATAAGTACAACTGCCATAAAGTGTATGTTTTTTTTGAAGTGAAAACTTCTTTAGGCGCGTTGAGCTTTTTTTGAGATGGGGAAAAACCACTGATTTCGAGACACTGTAACGTAACGACATGCTAGCATTTTGACACATAGACACTAGCGCGCCAAGCGGTGAATGACAGGAACTTTTCCCTCTTCAGCTCAATCTGCAAAAGAAGAAGGAAGCTAAAACTCACTTTTTCTCCCGGCGTATTGCTAAAACAAATTATTATTTTGTTTTTCGTCAGTTAAAATGAATTATACCGTATTCGTGACCCACCTATTTCGTGTAACTAAAAACCGATAACGCTGTATTTTATCGTGTTGATGGTCTGTTCAATAACCAACAGTATTGGCGGGAATTTCGATTACGGAAGATAAAATACGGGGCACCGATGTCAGATACGCACTTGGGTACCTAATTGACAGCAAAATGGCGTTACTTTATTTTACAAGGTAACCCGGCTACTGTTGCTTATTTATTAATAAATTGTTCATTTACTTTTATTTTATTTTTTTAAATTGTACAATTGTTTTATTCTATAGTTATTAATGAAATTACCGTTTATTTATTGTTGTTTACTTTTTAAAACAATAGAAAATAATTTAAAAATATATATTGTAACTGGTATTGGAAAACGGGCTTTCGCCAAATTGACGTTTAAAAATCGCGCCAAACCTGGTTCGTATATCACATCTCTGCCAAATTCTCGGTTTTTTGATTTTTCGACTTTTTATCCAAATTTTCCGGATTTTTAAAATTTTTCCTTTCATTGTATCCGAAATACTACCTTCATACCAAATTTCAAGATTCTAGGGATACAGGACGTACCTCTGTGTTTTGATGATCGGTGAATCAGTGTCGAAAAGGCGAAAGTTTAAGTTCATATATCTTCTGAAATAAAAAAGATAGAAACATGAAATTTCAGCATTTAGTTCCATTTCCACATTACTTTAGATTTACGAAGTTTCAAGTTTCTGGGAATCACCAACACAAAGATATTGGGGGTCAAAAGTACCCTGAGTTGCTTCCAGACAAAGATGCTTACGACTGTGCTTTCAAGACTTGGCAGGGGCACTGCCCTGTCCCCAGATGCTTTCATTAGTGCTGCTACACAATTCAACGCATAAAACATTTCCTGACGATTAAAAAAACACACACGTAATTGTTGAAGTTTTCACTTCTATTGGCACTCCCGGAGTGCCACAGTTTATTTATTTATTTATTTATTTATTTATATTTTTTTTTGTACATTATTTTTCTTAGGTGTTTTGAATGGGGATACTCGTGTGTAATTCATGTAGACTGCATCTTTTCTATGGTTCTAATTATATGAAACAACTACATATCACTGGTGGTTGCTTGCAGGGAATAAAGCTACTGCTGGAAATTATTGAGTCTGAACAGTGGGATTCTTACATTTCACTCTAAATTACAAATGAGTAATTCTTTTCAAAAACTAATTTACAAGACTAGTTCCGCATCAAAAAGATTATTTTTTATTCGCAGAAAATGTTTATCTTGCATTTCTTTAAGATAGGAATTTTTTGTATACATATTACTTATTGTTACGTGTGTGACTTTTAATCAATATCACACCCGCTACAATTCACATTCCTAATAATAAGAGTGTCCACAAAGTCTTGTTACCATTACAAAACGTTATGACGCATAAAAAAATTTAGATAAATGTTGGTGGTGTTTGTTTTAAGTGCATTTCAGTATCTAAAATTGTGTTTGTGTTTTTATTGGTAAAATTTACGATAAAAAAATTACTGGTGTGAATAATCTAGGAGGGTTAATTAGATGAAAAAAAAAGCATGCCCGTGGGAATCTCGAGTTGCGCAGCGAGGGGGTTAATATGAGTTTGGCCTCCATTTTAATTCAGAAATTTAGTGTTTATACCAGAAATTAAGAATAGTATATTATGCTTCATTTAAAAAGAGCAATCACATAAAGTAAAAATTCTTCTTTCGAAATTTCTGGTATGAATTTGAAATTTCGGATTAAAACTGGAAGCCAAACTGGCAACACTTATCTGAGTCTCCAGGCTCTGTATTTTATCCTACACATTTGTTCAGACTCCATGTTTAAAACTGCATGTCCTATCACAGTCCATTCATTTACATTTAAAACAAATTTGGAAAATATGTTTTCATGCGGATCAATAATATTAAAATTTTCAGCTTTTTGATAATAATTTTAGTAAATGTAAAAGTAAGTTATACGCATAATGTTTACCTTACATTTAAAAAAAAAGAATGCCAAATAAAAATCATTAAATCGATTTATTCCAACAACAACAACAAAAAAAAGGGTATTTATTCAACATTTAGCATACAACATTTAAACATTATTTACCATTTTCTTTTTTCTTTTAAAATGGAATAATTTAGTTGCCATCTTTACAGAAATATTTTTTAGAGCTACATGTATATATATAACCATTATATAATATTACAATTAATCATCCTTTTTTAAGAATAAAAATTAATAAAGTGAGAATCAATACATTACACTGACAAATTATACATAATAAAGCTGGATCAACTATTATTAATTTAACTAATCATTAATGAATTTTTTAATAAACTTATATCCTAATCACTAATATATAAAGTATTAAAATTAAAACATTCAAAATTGGCGAAGGGAAAAACAACAGGATGATTCATAAATAGAACAAGTAAATAATGAAATATAGGAAGAAAATCATAAATATTTGAAATAATTTCTAAAACTATTCGTACCTAAATCAATTTAACCAATGAAAAAAGACCTGAAATAATCACGGAACTATTAATAAAGAGGAACTGACATATCCTTAAAGTAGCGAAGCTTCAACTGTAGCCGCTATCGCAGGTGTTGTTTACCACCGGTGGAAACTTCCACCAGTACATTTATATAGAAATTTTCAACTTATATAAACACCTTATTATAACAAAATTTCAGTCATAAATAATCGTAGAATAAGATTTCATTTTTACTGGTAGGAGTTTACTTTGGCGGTAGTTAGGCCCTGCGTTTCCGCCATATTGTGACAACAGGGAAACAAACTGACAGTTGTACAAGGGATACTGACACCAGTAAAAACAAATAGAAATTTTTAAGACATTTTTGAGAAAAAAAATTATAAATAAGACGAAATTTTCTATTCAATTTTACTGGTGGGATGTTTGTCCTGGCGGTAATCAGAAACTGAAGATCTGATTAAAAAAAAAAACAATCGCCATCTTGTGACCACCTCCACAGTTACTTCACTCGCAACTGGTAGACAGTACACTATATGTTTCCTCCTCTTTATTCATAACTCCATTGAAATAATAAATCATTGTCAGTATCAACAAATCATTTGCACGAAACGTCTCAATATTGAAATTTCATTAATTCAAAAAGAAAAACTACAAAATGCACTTAAAATAAGAGAGCAATTATGAATAAAATTGGAAGTAATGATTCGTAATTTGTTTTTAAGTTCAATATTAAGAAATCATTAGTAATAAGCGGGTAATTTCTGAAGAAGAGATAATAAGCTACAGTTTAAATGTTTATTTCTTCCATTTCCCGATTAACCGCACTATGAAAAAGTGAAAGAAATACATAATTAATCAATATGTAAGACCCGGACAGAACAATGTTATGCAGAATAGAAATAAAAATGAAATATGTGAGTTTAAAACTTACTCAGCAATAGTACAATATTTTAAAATACCATATTGAATCGTAATCATGCTTACCCACAATCACAGCAAAAAACCCGCCATATTAATGGGTTACGGTTAAAAGAGAAATTTTGACAATTCAAAATCATGATACCAATTAAATAATATTATTAATAATATAAATATAATAATTATAAATTATTATCGTAATTAGTCTAAACATTATAAATTATTTTGTAATTAGTCTAAACATTATAAATTATTTTATATGCTAATTAAATGATTCCAGAGTAAATCTATTACAAAATAGGACTGAAGAAATACAGTTATTAATGTCAGTGGTAGGAATGACAATTATTATGTAAGTAGGCAACACAAATAATGTGAATAATTTTTTAATGCTGCCCTCTACTGATGATTCTTCAAGTTATATACCGTGCGATTTAAAAAACGCTTACAAAATGACATGGCAAATCAGCCTTACAACAAGGATGAAAAATCACATAGGAGCATAGGGTCGCAAACCACTTATTTAGTCACAAATACAGGGTGTTTCATCCTAACTCAGTTTGGGTTTACGGTAATAACTTTCAGAAAACTGAAGTATATTATAATAAAGCATTTAACAGCCATTTTCACCGTTGTTGTAAAGGTGATAACACCAAACAAAAGTGGTAGAAGTTTGCATTATACGCACCAGCAGTATGGACACCACATTTTGGACTGTGATTAACAATCCATACGTTATCATCGATTTCTTGAGCAACATATTTTTACAGATCTTTTCGTGATGTTATCACACTTCACGCGAAACAAAGTACATATTGTTGCATTTTCATTACAATGTTTTCATTTTTCTCGAAATTATTACCGTGAACTTGGATTCAGTTAGAAAGAAACACCCTGTATTTGAGACTAGATAAGTGGTTTGCGATCCTATGTTCCTATGTGATTTTATCATCCTTGCTGTATGCGTGGTTTTCCATGTCGCTTTGTACACTTTTTTTAATCACCCTGTATATATTATATATATATCTAAAAAACATTAAAATTTTACGATTCTGAGACCTTACATGACATCTTCGTATCCATGCGGATAACTGGTGCTAAATTTTTCGCGCTACGTTTTATGTTATAGGAGGACGGTTTACGAAACACAAACAGTCAAATTTTAATATAATGATGCTATAGGCAGGCATCGCGGAATCAGATTAGAAATAGTTTATCAAATCGTTAGAGTGTAGGAATTTTATAAAGATTTTATCATGGGTTTATCTGTTAAAGAGTATTAAGGTTTGATTTTAACAGATATGGAATATTAGAGAAGTATGAATAAGTAATTTATTTCCTGTATATTTATTCAGTGATCATTACGTAAACAGTATCAGTATTGTTGATTACGACATGTAAAATATTGTTTCTAATGTTCTGTTTTCAGGTGATTATGATGTGAAAATTTTTCTATGATATAAAAAGCACTCCAGTTTCACTGAAATCATGTGTACAAAAAATATAAAAATTAACAATCCCCAATTGGTCGTAAGGAATCAACAGCCAAATGTTCACGTTATCAAAATTTCCGACCATATGACGCACATATTATATATGCTGTGTATAATTCCTGTTTTGATTTTGCATCTCATAATATTGGATACCTCTATCATCTCACATGTAAATATTGTAATCTATTTCGTTATTTTGTGAAAACAAAATCATTTAGAAAATTTAATCTTTGTTGTTCTGAATGGAAAATTAGCTTATTTTCTTCTGAATCCCTGGTGAAATAAAAATATAAGCGATAATACTGGAAAGTACAAGAAATTTAGAGAAAATTTTTGATAATCTAACAATGCGTAGTCTTTTGTTTTATTTGTTGTAGATATCAAAATGCCCACAGGACAGGTTGTTTAAACCTTTTGGGTATAGTGTATCACATAATTTCTACTACATATACTTAAAATTTAAATGACTTTCTTATGGAACTATACGTAAAAAAAGAGAAAAAGAAAATAGCACACCACAGGTATGTTCATTTTTCTTTCTAACGGTACAATCGTCAAACATATTCTGGAAAAATTTTAAAAAATACGAAAAGTAACCCTTTGAGAAAAATAATTTCTGAAAGTCACATTTGGAGAACTTCGTTTTTTTCTGTTCCGTAAGATTTCTATGGAGAAAAAAAGCGAGTACAAAAACACCGCTTTTTACAACTAAATATAATTTTTTTAGCTCCAAAACTGTACACAGGCTTCGAAAACATTATATTTTTAACTCATAAAAAATGCAAAAGATTGGACATTTTTTTAAACGTTTAAATGTAGGGGAGACCGGGGCACATTTTCCATAGGGGCAAGTTTTCCAACTCGCTTTAGTTTTTAAATGAGCCGCTAGGTGACGCTAGCGAGTGAACTGGCTGAAGTGGCAACATCTTACACAACATCCACAAAAGTTATAGCTTAATAGCTGCTGTCACTTCGTCTGGAGAGCTGTTTTTTTTCATTTTTTCAACGGTGAGTAAAATTTTAGGTCTTTATTAAAACGTAAAAAAAACGTACTAGCGTTAAACTTAGTGTTTTGACATTCCATACACTAAAAAAGGTTTTCTTTCTTCAGGTAACTATGTGTTTGTTTTGCAAATAACTTACACCGGTATTCGTCTAGGTAGTGTAAAACTTCAAATATGGCGACGGGGCAGGTTTTCCAACAACATACGGGGCATGTTTTCCAACATGTTTCTCGTTTGAAAACCTCCCCCCTCCTAAATCAGCTAGTTTTATTGTATCAAAAAATCTGCCAAATAACCATATATACTACGAACCCGTTTGATCATTTAGTCATTTAAGTAAAACTATCAATATAAAAAACAAGGTAAATTCTAAAATATAATAAAATGGCAATTTTTTCTAAAATGGGTTCATTTAATGAATCCATTTTATGTTAATTATGCCTTTATAGTCATAAGCTAGCACACTGAGATCGCAGTGAGTATGAACCCCTCAAAAAGAAAATTAACCGTGCTTAGAGCCCCTCCACTGGCGTTAATCCACAGTTAATATTATGGCGGGTTTTAAACGTTAGAGAATTTTCATACTGAATCCTGAAATATTTACAAACTCTGCTTTTACGCCATCCTACTTTTCTGACAGGCCAGCTCCTGCCGCACCAAATCTTAAAAGCACCAACAATCCTGAAAAGATTGAAACGTTCCTCAATAATCACCCCCCCCCCCCTCCGCAGAATCAAAACAACACCAAAAGCATCTAATCATTCTACACCAACGCAGGCTAGCATTTCCAAAGAAGCTGTTCCTTAAGTTCTACTCAAAATTTCCCTATTGCTTATGAAAGAAGCGTTCTTTCTACAATAAGCTTTGCTTACACCAGAAGAAGTTAGCACTTTTGCGAAGGCTGCCCTAAGCAGGCAAACACGGCGTGGAAAAAAAATAGGAAGTATTGTACATACTGAATCTCCTGTCAAAAATCAACTGAAAATGGAAAAAAAGATTCATCTAAAAAAAATGAAACTGCAAAAGGAATCAGATAAAAGGTGCGAGGAAAAAAAAAAATCCAATTCCGGCCAGGGAGCTGTTAGGACATTCGTCTTTAAATGTCAAATGGATTAAAACTGTTTTTTATGTTACTGTTATGTTACTGAGCATTTAGTTCACAATAAAAAATACTTATTAATTAACAAGCAAGATTTATTACCGATGTTTTACCATTTAAAGTATAGCTGGAAAACTTGCCCCTGACTATTTTTTGTAGGCTGGAAAACTTGCCCCGCATACGGGGCACATTTTCCAACGTAACATGATTAGACTTAACTATTTTTTGTGAAAAAGTATATTTAGTTTTTTGAAAAATAATTGTGCCAGTTTGTACAGGAAGGTCTAGGGAATACAATGATATCTTGTATATATCAAAATAGTTAAAAATAAAAAATACAAAAATAAAAATCTAAAAAGTTGGAAAACTTGCCCCGGTCTCCCCTATTCGATGGTAGTCGTTAAAAAAAGAAGAACTTTTCTTCAAATCCTTTTTACTTAAATTTAAAAATATAAAATAATTCAGCATTTGTTTTTGCTGTTTTTAAAACTATTATCACGGTCGGGTCAGCTCTGCTTATTAAGATAATTACTATTGTTACATTACTACTGTTTTATTCAGGTTAGTGCAGTGCTGGAAAGAAGTTTAAGACCACATGCTAACTTTGTTGTTTAGAATAAAATTCCGAAGAGAGTTATAGATCTTGAATTCAGACCGAAATATCTGATATAATATGTGAATTTAATTCAGTTGTAAAAGTTAAAAAGTATGCTTTTCTACAAGTGTTACAATCTTGTAAAATTAACAAATGGAAATAAAATTAGGACCAGTATCTTCTTCTGCATAATGAGACGACGTCATGACTAGTATTTTATGCGGGACTCATTTGCGATGATGTTTATAGGTTAGTAATCGCTAGATTTGAAGTTTTGGTGTATGCAACTGCTGCTTTGAACGTGGTTCGCAGGAAATCATTCATTAAAGAAGAAAAGTGTAAAATAAGGGCTTTTTCGGATTGCAGGCTGACTGAAAGGCAAATTGCTCTAAAAAAAATAAATTTAAAACTATTTTGCATAATTTTCTTTATGATCAAATGAATTATGTTAGAAATAAAAAAAAGCGGGTGGCTATCAAATATCTCAGTCTGGTGTAAACGAAACGTTACTAGAATGGTGGTTCAAGATCGTGCTTATTCTTCTACTTTAAAATCTGCTCTAGAACCCTGAGTAACGCCCAAAACTGTTAGATGTGCGTTAAAAAGTGCCGAATGCTTGAAGTATGCTAAGTTAAAAGACAAGTCAAAACTACAAAAGCATCACATTGATACAAAACTAAAATCCGCATCTATGGCACAACTTGGTTTTTACTAATGGAAAAAGATTTGCCTTCGATGGTACAGATGATTTATGAAATTACTGGCATGATTTATCAAGTGAGCCATATCTGCTTTCAACATGTGTACAAGGTGGTGGCTCAGTCGAGATTTGGACAAGCTTTAATGAAAAAAAAACAAACCAAGTTTAGTTCTCACCGAGACAAAGATGAACTCCTTTGACTATAAGGATATTCTTGGTAAAAAAAAAAAAAAAAAAAAAAAAAAAAAATCCACTTAAAGATGAACTTATGGATCATAATTTGACATTGCTTCAAGATAACGCTTCTATTTGCAAGTCTGTGTCAACTTGAGATTTATTATCACAAACGACATCAAAACTTTAGCCATCCCATCTAAAAGTCCTGAAATAAATCCTATACAAAACGTGTGGGGAACCTTGGTTCGTCAAGTTTATGCCAGCATAAAGCAGTTTGATTCGGTTCTTGAACTGAAAGCACCCATTTTGAAAATATGGAAACAAATACCCATTGTCAAATGTAAACACCTGGCCAAATCATTCCCAAAGCGTCTTTCGGAAGTCATTTGTGTTAAGGGGAAACAAACAAAGTACTAAAAATCAATCTACAAATCATTTACACATGTTATTTAGACTTTAAATATACTTCATCTAAACATTTTTCCACCACATTGTATAATCTAGAAATTATATTTTGCTTATTTTTATAAAGTATATCATTGTAATTTAAGACAAATAAGAAAAATTCTATAATTTTATGTGGCAGGCCTCCCACTGGTCCGTTTTTTGAACACCAGTCTAATTAAGGAAAAAAATTCATGGTAGGTTTCCGCAACAATTGAAAGAAAAACGCCTTTCCTGGTAAGTTTCTACGAAATTTATAAAGGTGATTTTTCTTATAAAAATTGTGGTGTTCAAAAAACGGACCGAGTGGGAGCCCTGTATATGTATAATTTTGCAATGGATTTTTTTTTTCATTAAAGTAAGAGCTTTACTTTTTTTGTTTGTGGTCCTAAACTTTTTTCCAGCTCTGTACATATTTACAATATGCATACTGTGACTGGATCTTGTGATAACTAAGGATCAGTTAAATTTACTATTTACATTATTTTGTAGATTAATACATAGTTTTCACACATTTATTTAATCTTTTCAGTACTTAAAACTATTTCATTTAATTATAAACAATTTAACATGAACAATAACATAAAGTGCATTTTTATTCCATAATGGGTGAAATAAACTCTTATGAATACAGCTGCTTTAAGAAATAACCGTTTTACGAAAACTTGTTTTAATACTTAAACAAAACCATCTATAGATGTTTTAATTAAACTATTTAGACTTAAAAAAATCCCTGCCGGCCCGGCCTACAGGCAGAGGTAGATTTCGAAGTTAAGTATACTAATTTCACCAACAAAAACTAAATCATGATTAGATATAAATCCACTTTAACAGTTTTATCTGTCTGCTTTTGACGAGTTTTTATTTCCTTTTTATAAAATAGCTGGTTTTATGAGAATCATGTTAAGGCGATATTAAAAAAAAAATTTTCCATACTCAACAACTCGAAATTTTCTGGCACATTTTCAGATTAATTTTTGATAAAAAAAAAATATGAAACATGCTGACGTGATTTTTTAAAAGATTTAGAAGCGACCTGTGTTTTTATTTTTCTTTCAATTAATTAAAACTTGATTAACCCTAGATCTACCGGGAATTTTATTCAAGTTTTAATAAAACGTTCTACACCAGAATTTTTATTTAAAACTATTTAACTTATTTATTTACCTTATTTTTGTCTGGTTTATATACTTAGTTTATTTTTAAAAAAATTCTGGTTTGAATGAATATATTGTATGTACCTGTCGGGTCCAATGGACCCGTCTGGTAGACGGAGGGTTAATAAACAATTATTTTCTCAGTAGGGCAATATTTTTCGTTTCTAACACAATCGCTTCGGGAAATTCTGTTCAAAATGCCCACTTTGACATCATTTTTGGAAATATATTCTGCCTCTATCAAAAAATCGGTCATTACTGTACATTATATAGTTCCTAAATAAGAGAATCTAGCAATAGGATGCGTTTGAGAGCAAAAATGAATTTAAAAATGAGTAAGAAAATAGACAGTTTGGATTTGAATGCACCCTTAATAAGATGATTTTTTTCGTCAACCGCTATGTATTTTTAATTTGTTTTTGCTTTAAGAATTGGCCCTATCAAAAACTTGTCTGTATAAATGTTGAAGACAATATTAAGAAGATATACGATAAATTCATGGAGATTTTATATCTTGTGAATTGACGGAGTTATGAAAATTTTTCTTCTTCAACCCCCCTTTTTTGTTTACGTTTTTTTTTTCTTGCAGTACGAATTGGTCCTATCAAAAACTTGTGAATATAAAAGTTGTAGATATTATTAAGGAGATGTATAATAAAATCAATTGGATTTGATATATTGAGAACTGACGAAGTTAGGAATTTTTTTCTCAACAAAAACCCTATTTTTTGCGCCCCTTGAGTCCATTTTTAATTTTATCAAAAATCTGTGATACATAAATTTTTGGTCCTATTTTTAGAAGTAATAAAAACTTTAAACTGATTTGATATGTACAAAAATTAAGAAGTTATGGGGTTTTTTCGGTTTTCACAAAACCCCTCCCTATTTCCATCCCCTTTGTCCGCTTTTGCGCATTAACGAACATGACCGAGATTTTATGTCCCTTGACTTTATGTATCAGTTTGGAAGAGATTTGTGCAGAATTGCGGAAGTTATCGTGTCCAGAAGAAAGTGATAACACAATTGCTTCGGGAAATTCCGTTCAAAATGCCCACTTTGACATAATTTTTTGAAATATATTCTGCCTCTATCAAAAAATCGATCATTGCGGTACATTATATAGTTTCTGAATAAGCGAATATACCAATTAAATGCGTTTGAGAGCAAAAATGAATTTAAAAATGAGTCAGAAAATAAGCAGTTTGGATTTGAGTGCATCCTTAATGCAATGATTTTTCCAACACAATCCGCTTCGGGAAATTCGGTTCAAAATGCCCACTTTAACAGCATTTTTTTAAGCATATTCTGCCTCTATCAAAAAATCGACCATTACGGTACATTATATAGTTTCTGAGTAAGAAAACGTACCAATTGGAAGCCTTTAAGAGCAAAAATGAATTGTAAAATGAGTCAGAAAATACGCAGTTTGGATTTGAATAACCCTTACTTAGATGATTTTTTTCTTCAACCGCTATGTATTTTTAATATTTTTTTTTGCTGTAAGAATTGGTCCTGTCGAAAACTTGTCTATATAGATGTTGTAGACAATATTAAGAAGATATATGATAAATTCATGGGGATTTTATATCTTTTGAATTGACGGAGTTATGGATTTTTTACTTCTTCAAACACCCTTGTTGTTTTCGTTTTTAATTTTTTTTGCGGTACGAATTTGTCCTATCAAAAACTTGTGAATATGATAGTTGTAGATAATATTAAGGAGATTTATAATAAAATTAATTGGAATTGATATCTTGAGAATTGACGAAGTTATGAATTTTTTTCTCCCCAAAACCCTATTTTTGTGCCCCTTGAGCCCATTTTTAACTTTATCAAAAATCTGTGATACATAAAATTTTGGCCCTATTTTTAGAAGTAATAAAATCTTTAAACTGATTTGATATGTACAAAAATTAAGAAGTTATGGGGGGTTTTCGGTTTTCACAAAACCCCTCCCTATTTCCATCCCCTTGGTGCGATTTTGCCCATTAACGAACTTGACCGAGATTTTATGCCCTTTGATTTTATGTATCAGTTTGGAAGAGATTGGTGCAGAATTACGAAAGTTATCGTGTCCAGAAGAAAGTGATATATATAGATAGATAGATACATACATATATATATATATATATATATATATATACATATATATATATATGTAATATAAGGATGATATAAGGATAAGGCCTTAGTTAATGAAAAAAGGAGTTTAATGATTCTAGGTTATAGTTTTACATATTAAATAGAAATTATATTTACAAGTACGGGAGGGTAGGGGGTTTTTCTGCGGCATTCGCACTCGCAGAATCGTCGGAGCTCGGCCTCTGCTCTCGTCTAGAGCGAGATATGCCTACCATCGGCCGCGTCAGAATGCAATCTGCTCTCGGTTGTTACTTGTTTCCAGGCGAAGAGAATGCAAACTGCATATCAGCAAATTCAAACATCTGCTGTTCTGCGGTAACAAGTTCTCATGGAAAAGGGCTGACCATATCTGTTGCTATGAGTAGGGTTTTATGGGAATCTAAAACCACAACTCACACTCGGCCATCTTGTCCGCTTGTCGACCTCGACAGCGCGTTAAATAAGCAACAAGATATGTCAAAAACAAAATAAACAAAAAAAAAAAACTATCTAAAAATAATTAAAATCCAAAGGAAAAAAATTGTCATTAAATAATTAAGAGAATTGAGCTAAATTAAAAAAAAAATTAATTCTAAATTTTATGTAAATTAATGCTGAGCTGCCGTGGGGTATCTCCAAAAAAACAAACAAAAGGATAAAAAAAAACTCAGGATAACATCAATTTGCGCCATGAGACCGTCTTTCTCATGAGCCACCATCAGGGATGAAAAATATAATCTGAAAGGCCGTCTGCCCATTATATTATCATCAAGAAAACATACTAAAATCTGCCTCATCTTAGGTAGAATTTCGTAAAAAAAAAAACATCTTTATCCCAACGTCATTCGAGAATAAAAAAAAAATAAAAAAAGAGGTTTGCCTCGTCTAAGCAAAAAAAAAAAAAGGATTTCCCACCAAAAGGTTTTTTTTTTTCGACAGCCAGCTCTTACTTCTGTAAAAAAAAATATGCGATGGGGGGGGGGGGGTAAAACACATACATATATATAGCAATTCAATAAAAAGTTTACACATAAAATACAGTTTTAAAAATATAAATGCAGTTTTAAAAGTATAAATACAACAATATTCTTTTTCTTCTTGTCAAAAGTGAGTGTTCAAAAAAAAATAAAGTCCTGTGTAGATAGTCATCTTAAATAAAGTTGTTGTTTACGCAACATAAAAAAAAGCACGTGTTGCGAAACAGGCAAATGAAAAAAATAATGCACCATTTGCAGTCCGAGAGAAATATAACTTGCCATGCGCAAAAAAAAAATCACCGCATGGGTTCAATAAAAAAGTTTTGAGCAGGTATATATCGCTCAGAGATTTAAAAAAATGTTGAACAGAACTTCGAAAAAAAAGGCACATAAATTCTGTTAATATAAGCTGAAAAATAAAGAATCTGTTACATATTCCACAAACTAAGAATAATTAAAAAAAAAACACTGTTGATAAAAATGCTTGGTACGCGATAACTTCTTTAAAAAAAAAACACTTTAAGTTTATCGCACTGTAGAATGGCATGACACACAAAAATACGAAGAAGAAAAAAACGTTCTGTGTTGAAGATTTCCATCAATGATTGGACTCTTGAAATGGTGAGTTACACTGGTAAACACCTCATTCTAATGTTTCGTCCAGAAAAAAAATGATCATGGATGCTTGCTGTAATCGTAAAAAAAAAACCGAAGATATTGAAATAAAGTTACTAAGAAAGTCACAGATAGTAGCTGTCTATAGTCTGTACGATATAAATGTTCTCTTAAATAAGCAGATATATGGGTGTCAAACACGGAATATATAAACACAGTTTTAAAAAAAATAGTAGTAATAATAAAAAACACATTTATGATAAATTCGTTGGTTGCACTTGTGACCTATATACGTGAAGCATATTTCTTTTTGGAAATTTAAGTCTACTTTTTCTCTTTCTCGTTGTTGACTTCACAAAATGTCGGCGTATAAAAAATAAACAAGAAATGATAAGGAAACGCAGAATTTCGGTCCAATTAGTAACGTCACTCGAATCTGGAGATGGTTGGGATGTATGGAACGCCGAATGCTGATAAATGAGTCCGTTGGCAGACGTAAACAGTAATAAATAGATGGTCATTAAGACGAGCACAGTCATGGACAGCTTGTAGGATAAGAAATTTAAATCGTAGGAAAAGCAGTCTGGCGATAATGTTGCGAGATGTTTCTGATATGCTGAGTCAATCACTGGGTCAATTTCTATGTCAGTAGGAATATTTTCCTTCGAAAAGTCTGTATTTACTCTCTGCGGTTTTAGATCTTGGGGGAAAGAATTTGAAACAAATGTTTCCGTAGTGCATCTTGCATCAGGAAATGGATGTACATCGGATTTATCTTGAGATTTCGTTGCAGATGCATTATCAGAGACAGTAATGCAGCTTATAAAAATACTTGTGGGTGGAGATTTAGTTAAAGTAGCGCCGTTTTTGTCGCATGTGAGAGTACCCTGAAATATGACATCTGTCCCTATGATAAGTGGCATGGGCATCTGAGAAGAATTAACTACGTAAACAGAAGTAGAAAAAGTATTATCGTCTATTTGTATATTGGTAAAAAACGATCCTATGGGTTGAATAACACGGTTACCGATACCCGACAAATGTACAGTTGCTCCGGTGAGGGGGGGAGACCCAATTTGTTCATAAATGTCTTCTCTCAGTATCGTCAGTGAGCTTCCAGTGTCCAAGATTGAATTGATTTGTAAATTAAAAATTTTTACAGGTTTCTGCATGCGCGGAGGAGAATGACACATTTCGACTACGTTAATTTGTTCGTCTCTGCGCGGCGACGTCTTGCGTGAAGGGGAGGTTCCTTGAGTCGAACGCTTGCGTTCCGGCGTTTGCTCTGTACACTGGCTGGAAACATGACCAAAACGTGCACATTTCATACACTTTTTCCCTTTATTTAAATGCACACAATGGGTAGACAGGTGACCTGGGGCTAAACAATTCCAGCAAGTTAATTTTGCAGTTTTCTCCTTCTGGTTAATCTTAGGAGTGTTGGGTGTAGTCGGTGACATTGATTGATAAAATTTAGAACTCTGTTCACAAATTCGTTCGAAAATTTGGAGCTTGTTTTTAAATTCGGCAAGCGTGGCGCACCCGAATAATATAGCTTTATTATGTGGTGTATCGTTAATCCCATTAATTATATAGTGAATTAATGATATATCATCGATGTTTCCTCTCTGTGCTATTTCTTTCATTTTCAGAAAATATTCCAATAGTTCTTCGTTTGGGCGGCATCCTCTAGTGGCTAGTAATTGATGTATCTGGGCGGACGAAGCTGATTGTCCAAATTCGCGAAACAATGCTTCTTTGAGTGATGTATATGAAGAAATGTTGTTTTCACTACGTACATACAATAATGCTAAACTTTTTAATGCCCGCTCAGCAAACACAAATTTCTGTATGTCGGACAGTTGAAATGAATGGGCCAGAGATTCAAATCTCTGAAACCATGTTTGAACGTTTTCAGTTTTATCACCACTAAACGGTGTAATTAAATGATCAATGTCATGGAAAGAAATTGTCTGTTTGGGCGCGGAGTGTGTACAGTGTACACGCGCCTGGTCTGGCTGTACTGCCAAAGGGGAAGATAAGCCAGTACTTCCACTACTATTGTGGCTATCATCAAATTCGGTATCCGATTCGGAAATTGCCGTAAACGTGTCTTTAAAAGCCGAAATATCAACTAGTGCACTTAAAATACGTTGCCCTATATCTTGTTTTGATCCATGGATGTCAATGGATAAGATATTAGCAATAGTAATCAATTGTATCTGATCGTAATCGTCCAAAATTATTTTGAGTTTATTTTCATACTCATCGCTTTTGTCAGTAAAAGAAAAACCTTTAAATTTCCTTAAATTCGCTCTATTCTGGCGATTTTTATCGCAACCAAATATAAATTCATGCAATAATTTGATTTTATCTGTTTTAGCCGATTTCAACTGGCTTTTAATAAAGTCAATTTCTTGTAATTCCATATTAAAAGGCAAGAAAGGAAAGAGAAAAAAAAACTTACTTCAAAAGGAGTTATCCAATTGAAAAATAAATTCCTCGCCACGATATATTGAAGTAATCCAATTAATGATCCGTAGAAAAAAAAAATATGCTTGCAGTCGAAGATTCATTCCTTGTACAGCGATAACTATCTTGCACAAATAAAAATAAACGGGAGATTGAGCTTCACACAGATGGCTCACATCAGATGTAGATGAATCACATCAGCTGAAATGCAAGGGTTGATAACGGAACGAAGAGTTCTATGATTTTAAACGTAGATCGGTAAGAAAGCCTAGGGGATTTTACTTTTTAAATTCGTTTTGGGATTCAATTCGGCCTAGAGCTCCCATGTAATATAAGGATGATATAAGGATAAGGCCTTAGTTAATGAAAAAAGGAGTTTAATGATTCTAGGTTATAGTTTTACATATTAAATAGAAATTATATTTACAAGTACGGGAGGGTAGGGGGTTTTTCTGCGGCATTCGCACTCGCAGAATCGTCGGAGCTCGGCCTCTGCTCTCGTCTAGAGCGAGATATGCCTACCATCGGCCGCGTCAGAATGCAATATGCTCTCGGTTGTTACTTGTTTCCAGGCGAAGAGAACGCAAACTGCATATCAGCAAATTCAAACATCTGCTGTTCTGCGGTAACAAGTTCTCATGGAAAAGGGCTGACCATATCTGTTGCTATGAGTAGGGTTTTATGGGAATCTAAAACCACAACTCACATATATACATATATATATATGTATATATAAAGTTTTTTACTGAGGGTGGTTTTGGGTTCTAGGAGTCATGATCGGTGCAGATCTGCAAAAGTTTTTCAGAAATTCCAACATAGGAACGATCCCAATAGGTAGTATTTCATACGAAATCTACCTAAAAAAAAAAAAAAAAAAAAAAAAAATGCATACTAAATTTGATGCCTCCCATTCCCCATAAAATTGCAATATGCTTCCGTTACAATGACTTCAACGTATATGTACTAAGAGTCAGTTAAATAATAAGTTGCGTATTTACATTATTATGCAAATTTCCACCTAATAACTCTTTATACATTTATAATTCATCGTTTTATGAGAACATTTCCCTTTATTATAAACAATATAAATAACAAGGTAAAATTTTTATCCATCTAGTTCTAGAATAAAATTACCACCTGCTTCTGAATGATTATTCTTAGTTGTTTTAGAAGTAACCGTTTTACAAAATATGGTTTTAAAACTTTGCTGCAAAAACCTATGTATATTTTCTAATTAAAATATTTAAACTTTTAATAAATGCGTACTAAATTTAGTGCACATTCTCCTTCCCCTCTCTGCTGGATCATACTTTATTCAGGCGCTGCATACACTTATAATATTCTTAACATAACTTGAAATCATGCTTACGAAGAATCAGTTAAATTTTATATTTACACTAGTTTGTAGATTGATATTGACTTCATACATTTTTAATTCCCTGTTTTAGTAGTTTAGAATATTTCACTTGATTGTAAATAATTCAAATAACACATAGCGCATTGTAATCTGCCTACAGAACTATATATCTAATCGTATCAAATACTTAATATTTAAATATTTCAATACTAAAATGTACACCAAATAAAATTTCTTACGTTTTTGAACACGAATAGTTGTACTGATCAAATCATTTTTATCCTTGTTTTAGTTATTATGATAATAAATGTATAATAAGGAAAACAATAAAATTAATTTGAACTGACTGCTAGATGTAGAAAACGCGATTTCATAACGAAATCGGCAACAAACAAAAATAGCCACTGTATTTTTGTTTTCAAATGTCCTTCTTAGTTCGCGTTTGTTTCGAGGTTTTATCGCTCTTTTGGCATATATTATTAAATTTGGCGTTAAAGACAGTTTTAGCTAATTAAGGATAGGAATATTAATTTTTTGAAAATGAACTTTATAAAGCACTTAGCTTAAGTAATTACCTGTCTAAAAATTCAATCGTTACTTTTATCTGCCCATTATCTCTGTGCTGTTTTAAAAATTGAACTGGAGAAGAAAGCGAAAAGTTTATTTTGAGTATCTTCACAGATTTTTAAAAATTCTGTATCTTTGTTTATAATTCACTTATAAAGACATGCTGGGTTTCAAATTAAAGAAATTCTATATTAAATTCCTCTACATTTAGTTTTTTTCTGCGATTCTTAATTCGTTTAATATCTGATATTTTATGCTGGCATATTTGTTCGAATACATGGTGAACACATGGTGAAGTTCTTCCCTGTAAATAAGCAATAAGTGGTCTGGTGTTTGCTTTTGGTATTTGTTCGTTTGACGGTAATAGTATTATTTTTTTTAAGCTTTGAAGAACGACCGTCCTGCTTGGTTCTTCTCGGGAAAGCCTGTAATCCCTAAGCTGTCATATCATTTTTATAGGTCTAATAATAACTTTGTAATGTGTCTCTCTCTCTGTTATTTGTATTATTATTGTCCACATTTAGCAAGGTCTGTCAACTGATTTTTCTTCCCAAATTCTATGCATTTATATCAAATTTAAACACACCCAAACAGCACGTTTTAAATTAAGGCAATAGTTCTCAACTGGTGTACCATCAGAGAACCTCAGTTGTACATTTATTTACTAACCGTCAAATTTACGGGTTCCAAATAGCAATAATCCGCTTGAATAATGACATATCCTAAACATAATCTAGACAAATTTATTATTCAAAGCACATTTTAAATAGTGAAAATTGGTATTTAATTCATATTAAAAAATAAATCACGGTGTAAGTCCGTAAAAAAAGAAACGGAAGACATGAGATATTTTATTTCTAAATTTTCGCAGAGAACAACAAAATTATCCTTTTAATTGGCAATTTATCGTCTTTAAATTAAGATTAAAAAAATCTTAATTGGCTATCTTTACACTTAAATATAGCAAACATTAAAATTTATTAATACTGACTATTTAATTATTGATGTCTGACTTGATATTTCGATTCTAGTGTAAATTTTACTTTTGCTATCAAAAAATTATGGATTTATAAATATATAAAGTCTTACCCTTCTAATGTTAAATCAATTTTTAATATTATTATTCATATCTACTGTAATAATCAATTTTTACGCTGATATCTTCTCTAATGTTACTATTAACAATCCGAAACATACATATCGCATATTTCAGAGATAGCGCATTACGCGCAGCTCAAACAAACATATTTACTCTCAAAATCTTTTTGTAAATTAAATACTACTTATTGCTGCGTCGTAATTATTTTACTTTATTTATTAAATTAATTTTCTTCGTCTGAATATGTTTGCTTTAGCTCCGCGTTTTACTCTGGAATATACGGTATCTGATTAACGCTAGAAAGACGGGGAATTTTACTCAAATTTTATAAAAATATTTACCACCAGAATTTTTATTTTAAATCATTAACTTATTTATTTAACTAGGATCTTTTTCTTTGTGTGTATTAAATCAGTTTTATAAAAAAAATTCTGGTTCCAACCGAGATATATTCATTTGGTAGCAGTCAAAATGACCGCTCGCCGTCTTTCTAGTGTTAAGGTATTAACCCTTTCCGGCGCGGAGTAATTCAGTTTATAAACCGATGAAATAATGGAACGACACCAGAATTTATAAAAAAAAAAATATTAGAAAATAAGAACCTGCTTAGTTTCACGTACACTATAAAAATAAAATCTTAATTAAATATTCTCTATCTCTAAATTAAATATATATTATAATATGGTGCCGTTTGTCAGTTTTGGAATTAAAATTAGGCGTCCTTTTTTAAGGACACCGCCCTCGAAATGGTTAAATATATATATATGTGTGTGAAATAAAAGTTATGAAATTAATAATCGAAAACATTATGAGCGGCAATCTATGAATCTTTTAACGAAAGTTGTTTTCTAGAAGTTTTTAGCACAGCATTTGAGCTCTATCCTGTAGTTTACGAGTTATTTTTTTTTAAACATCAACATAACAGTTTTGAATCATGTAATCAATGAAAAAGTAGATTAGTTTCATAAAACAGCTGTCTTAAATTTTGTATTAGAATATTTAAACAATTAATTTATCATTTTTATATCATAAGCAATATTTTCCAGTGAAAAATATTTAAAAATTTCTTAAATCCTTATAAAATTTTCACTTCTGAGACTATATTCTAAATTAAACTGTTCTGTAACATTAAATATTTTTGGAATCAATCATTGCAACTTTGTGAAATTTTATATCTAGGCTGATTTAAGGATCTAGATTTGTATTCTTGTACCAAAATTAGATGCTCACGTTGAAAATTTTAACCTTTTTGACTATATTAATACGGAGACGTTCCATAAGATTTCTTTAGTATAAATTTTATAAAAGAAATTTCTAATCGAATGGCTACATGGACGGAATATTTGGACAAATATATTCAACGGATTTTATTAATATTAACAGTGGTAATATATGGATTGTTTAAGCAAAATTTTTAGAGCCAGTATATAATTTGAGATATTTTTTTAAGCGTTAAGCACAAAATAATTATGAATAATTTTACGCGAGATTCAAATTAGTGTTTTTATAATGCGGTGTAATTAAAATTATAAACAGAGTAAATATTACCATCTTAAATGCAGCTAAAATTGTATGGATTTCTTAAATGTATCCTTTTAAGGTTAAAAAAGTATTTCGGCGAGGAAAAAAAAAATTATATTTGTAAAGAAAAAAAGGCCGTTTGGAAGACTGGGAATATTTTATTTTGTGCACTTATTTGAATATTTTTTTTAATCTTTAGGATAGCTTCGTTTGAATTTAGAAAAATGAATCACTAAAGCAAATACAAACGGCGTTTTAATGAAAGATTAACAAAGAAAGATGGTTTTAATGAAAGATTCTAAGCATATTTATATGCAAAAATGTAAAAAAAAAGACACTTTTTTTCAGAAATTACCAAATAAAAGTATCAATTAGTAAAAGCAAATATCAATTTAAACAGCAGATAATTGTTACATATGCAAATTTTAAATACCCTATTTGAAAGATTTCTTATTAAGAAAAAGGCAGATATCAAATAATATAACTTTAGTAAAATTAATATCTTTCCTAAAATGAAAATAATAGAATAGCTTTCGTAAGCTCGTATAAGTCAGCGAACGTAATATAAATCTGATTTCCGAATATTCTAATATAATAAAGAACATTATATATATATTTCTTTTACAATAATCTAGAATGATTTTTTTTAAACTAAGCCCATTTTTTACATGTAACTTGTGAAAATAATAGTATGATTAATATAATTTATGTTATTTGCACTTCTAAAATTCTCTTTAAAAGCAAAATCTTGCACACGATAATTATTCGAAATAAAATTGAAAAAATATTTCTCATATTTTTAAATAAAATCGTAAGTATGTAATACCATTGTGCAAAATTAAAACAAGTAATTAAAAGAGAAATTCCAGGAAACATTTTGACAATAAAATTAATCAATAATTCAGCTGAAACAAAAAGAATCGAAGAAAAAAAAGATAAAACTTTTATTCGTCTTTCATATGCTAATAAATCGTGCTATTTACAGAATGAAATACAAATATTTCTTGTAGCACAAAATACTTCAGCTAAATTCGTTTGAAGTGGATCGATTTAATTAATTAAATATTTTATCATTCAAGAAATGTGTTGCCATCTAAATTAAAGTCTTTAATTCAGATCAAAGCAAAAAAAGCGCCAAAAACTCCTTAAAAACAGTTACAAGCCATTTATTTCGTACGATCTACTACCACATTGCAATGTGAGTGACTTTGACAGATGTTATCTTGAGATTTTTATGCTGTATTGGAACTTTGTAGGTGCAACACAATCTATGGGCAATTTTTGCAATCAGTTAAAAAAAAAAAAAAAAAAAAAAAAAAAAAAAAAAAAAAAAAAAAAAAAACTTTCGTTCATGAGAGCCGAACAGTACCCATGTACCCCTATTAGTTGATTGGTTTTCAATTTTAAAATGTGTCAAGGACATTTGTCTCCCCCCCCCCCCCCCACCTCCCCAACCTTGTATTTTGAATAAGAAATATATACATCATATTAAATAATCAAATTGAAAACTAAAAAAAGTATTGATTCAAAGAACAAATTTTGAATATTATGTTTCCGAAGATAAAAGTTTTCAAAATCCCTCCAAATGAGCAGAAGCATATTTTGATTGGGGGAGATTCAAAAAGAATTAAAAGAGATTCAAAGAGAATAATCATTTAAAATTTTAATAACCAATCACACTTTTAATTTATTTTGTTGATCAAAATGCGTGTCTTTTATTATAGTAAGAAAAAGGCAGCAGAAGAGGATTAAAAAAACATATTCTTAACTACTTAACTTAAGTGTTACTCCTAAATTCTCTTCTACGCAGTAAAGCTTTAAAAAAAAATAGGCTTTGATGTTTCAAAATATTTATGTAAACTTATTTAAATTTCTGAGTGAACTCAGTTGTTTAACTTATGCATGATGATTATTTTATTTCATGTCATATTCTACAAAATTATTCAATTAAAAAAAATTCTCCTTTGAAATCAGTTAGCAATTCAGCATTCTAAAATACATGTTACCATTCTTTTCTCTATCTCCCTTCTCAGTACGTAATACCACATGGAAACGCTTTAGCTATTCAAATTAAATGATTTTCTTAAAAAATCCTCTTTTAAAATATAAATGCAAATTAGTTAGTAACTATATAAATCCACATAACATATTCTAGAAATATAAAAATTCGAAGGAGATTTGTTTACTACAGTAATAGCCAAAATTGTGGAAAACTTTTTGAAAAGGTGTGCTTTTGAAGTTTGCTGGTTCATAACACTTATTTTTCTTTAAGTAAAACCTGAAAATCATAAACCAATGGAAATATAATTTAACCAAGAATGTACTGCAAGAAATTTCAAAGAGGAATACTTGTTAGAACAGCAGATATAAAGAAAAAAAGTGAAACATACCAAAAAAAAAAAATAAGACATACATAATTTATCGCAATGTCAGCTTATACCAGGGGTGGCCAACAGTGGCACGCCTGATGCCACTAAAATTTTTCAGAAAAATTCGACTTCTTGAATCGCAGAGATTCGATGATTAGATAAGGCAATGATTACTGTAAAATTTTAGTGGTGTGGCGCGTGCCACAACTGGCCACCCCCGGCTTATACTTTGTTTGATAATCATTATTTTTAATTATGGCCTTATAACTCCTTCCCATGGAGTGAACCAAATATTTTAGTTCAGAAACTTTTATAATGTGACACCAAGATTGAATTATTGCTTCTATTAATTGGATTTTATTGGTTGCTTCTGTGGAACAAATTTCTTTAGTCGGCTCCATAGATTTTCCTTTGAGTTAACATCTGGAATATTGCCGGGCCATTCCAAAATTGGCATATGATTATCTTAAAAACTCCTTTGGTCACACTTTAGCAGCATGACATGGAGCTGAATCCTGTTGAAATATAAATGCTTCATTATTTTAGAAAAGATCGCGTGTGGTAGTAAGCTTCAGTTGGGATTGGAGTATTTCATTTATGTATTTTTGGGCATTCATATCCCATTAATCATACGAATTCTGTCCAGACATTTTAATGTCATACAACACCATATTAAAACTCTGAAAAAATGCTTTATGGCATGTGTAATGCAATTAGGATGCAAATGTCTATCTATTCTTCTCCTTGCGTATTTTATGCCATCAATACTAAACAGGGAGATTTTGGTCTTATCAAATCAAATAATAATTTTGCATTGTTCCGCTGCTCAGTTAATATGTTTCTAAACCTAAAATAATGCTATTTAAATGTTTTTTTTTTTTTAATTTTAACTAACGTTTTTAGAATTCTTGGCCTAATGTATAATTCAAATAAAGGTATACAAATACTTAATTTGTTTTATTTTGGACTAGAGGGGACAGAGTGTAGTAAAAAATATATGCATATATTATACATAAAATCATTTTTTCTCATTCTGTGTGAACCATTTAGATAGAAAATGTAATGCTGAGGAGTTTGTCTGTTTTAAAGTTTTCAACAAAGGGTTAAACATTTTACAGGATGTTTAAATTAATACTTTCAATTTAATACTTACACACATGCATTATTTTCAAATGGTAGAAAAGCATATTTTACAAATACATTTACAATGCATTATTAAGATCAAATCACGCAAGATCTTTAAAAATATAAAATCATTTTTTTAGAAAATTACAAAACATGTGAGCTTTAAACCATTTAAAAATATTATTTGTAGCTTTTTGTAATAATTTAAACTTTGAATTCATTAACATAAAGTAAAAATTAATATATATATACATATATATATATTGGAAAATCCAAATTCATATAATTTAGTACACGAAAAAAACATCTAACAAACTGTAACTAAAACAATAATTAACAAAACCAAGAGCAACTAAGAAAAAACTAAATATGAAGACAAGTGGCCAAGGCTTATGACTTGCACTGCGGGGTTAAACATGTTTTACGTGCACAACATTCCCCTCACTTGCCAAGACCAAACAAATAGAGGTTGAAGAAATGAAAACCACAAACTATCCCAAAAGCCGTCAAATGAAGTCCGTGAATATCCTCACCTCTAAGCTATTTTCGATAGGAATCACGTATTGATAAATCACCTTCATCGAACAACTCCAATGTTTTATTTCGATAGCTTTTTTTCTTGATAAAATTGAGAGTTAAATCATTCAGAAAATGTATTAGGTAATTTTGTTTACTGGCGTTTATGTAAAGGTTAAAAATTTCACCAAACAATTTATCAACATTTCAACACAAAATTGCAGTACGATTTAAACCATTTAAATATATATTTCTAAAAATTGAAACATGCACGTTACTATTAAAGTTTAATATTTTTATTGTATCAAAATCAAATTAATTTCTTTTATCATAAATACTATATACTAAAATTCCGTTTATAATCTCCAACTTAACATCCAAGTAGTTGACATTGCCTTGATTATCCGAAGCACTCTTTAAATTTAAAGTGTCTGGATAACATTTAAATTGATAAATTTCTTTATTGTTATTCAGCTCAACCACCAAAACGTCATCTATATATCTGTGTATCTTTAAGTCTTTTTCCAACAATAAACCGGCTTCATATGTAAACAGATAAATATCTGCAAGGAATATATATATATATATATATATATATATATATATATATATTGGCTCAAGAAGAGAAATTGTTTGAGAAAATCTTCTCTTACGTGGAAGAGGAATAAATTTGTTAAAGGCGGGTTTTCAAATGAAATACTTGAAAAGAAATTGCTTAGGCCCTCCATTGTAGTATTTCACAAATCTTATTGGATTTCATGTGAAGTTAACCCCTTCGCTGCCAACTACGAGTATACTCGTAGCAGTGTTGCAGATTGGGGACTTTTTTTAACCCCTTGAAGGGCACCGGTATATTATATATACGACTTAACTTTAATTCCCAATTGCGACATTGGCACCGGATTTAAGGAATTAAATTTTGTATAATATAATGCACGCGAAGTAAAGCTTTTACTTAGTTTCATACAAATTTGTTTATAAATACCGGTGTCATTCAATCATTTTAGCACTAGAAGTACTTTGCCTCTGAAAGGGTTAATTCAGATTATTTGACTGTCACCACTTTTTAAAAATAGTATAATTCGCCTTATTTTTCATAATTTTTAATCTATTTTTATACAGGGCGAATATTTCTATTTCAAAATAGCGGTGACAATCAACAATCTGGGGACAAAAAATTCCCCAATCTGGCAACACTGACTCGTGGCTTTAGCTCTTTATCGGGCAAGTCAATTCTGTGGCTGAAATATTGAAAAGATTCGCTGCCACCTGAATCTACAAACAAATTTATTTGAAAGTAGAAGCGTTTATTTCTTCAACGGCATTACAAGAACAAAATATTAAAATAAAAATTCCGGTGCAAATCAATCAATTAAAAAAAAATTAAGCGGTAAATATGTTACCATTGCCCAATAAAGGGTTAATACTCGTGGCTTTAATTTATTAATTTCTTCGCCACCACTATTTTAGAATTTAAAAAAACTGGCTTATTTATTGGCAGAAATTTCGTATTTTTAGTGAAGCGAAATTTACCATTCTGAATTTGTGGTGGCAAATGACTTTCAACAAGAAATTTGAAAATTCTTACTTTATAGTTTTGGCAGTGAGCGTGTTAAAAAGTGATAAAAGTTTTAAAATAAAATATTTAGAGTTCGGAAATGGTTGTTTTCCAGTGCAACCTCATATAAAGTTATTATGAATGAAAAGGTGAACAGAAAACTAAATTATATTTTAATCGCCAGCCAACTGTTTATTTCTGTTACTCCCACTTCATAATAATAAACATTGAGCAGGTAACAATAATCTTATTTTAAAACACATTTTCACAGAATCCAATAATTCAACGAAGGAAATTTGTTTCCAAAAAGTCTAGTAAACAGGATATTATCATTTTTCCATCTCCATTTCAATACGCAATATCACGCCCACTAAAGTAATATCAGTGAATAATATGTATTCTTGGAAACATCTTTTACCGGCCGCGTTGGGAAATCGGCAATGCATTATTAAGATCAAATCACGCAAGATCTTTAAAAATGTAATATCATTTTTTTAGAAAATTACAAAACATTTGAGGTTTAAACTATTAAAAATTATTATTTGTAGTTTTTTGTGATGAATTAAACTTTGAATTCATTAACATAAAGTAAAAAATATATATACATTGGCTCAAGAAGAGAAATCGTTTGAGAAAATTTTCTCTTACGCGGAACAGGAATAAATTTGTCAAAGGCGAATTTTCTAATAGAATACTTGAAAAGAAATTGGTTAGGCCATCTATTGCTGTATTTCCCAAATGTTATTGGATTTCATGTCAAATTAATAAGTAATAAAGGTTTAAAAATAAAATATTTAGAGTAAGGAAAGGGTTCTTTTCCAGTACAATCTCATATAGTCCCCGAGCCAGGTGCAAATTTTGTCAGTTATTTCCTCTCGGCCGATAATTTGTAAAATGCTTCAGAGAGTTGTATCACGAAGCTCTGTGAACTTCAGCTGCGGTTCCGTGGGTGGGTTGAGCAGCGATAGCCTCCCACGTACGTGTATATATATATATATACATATATATACATATATATATATATATATATATATATATATATATATATATATATATATATATATATATATATATATATATATATATGTATATATATATAACCATTAATTAAACATAACCTACCACCACCAAATATTATGAATTAAAGCTGTAAGTATAATATATATATATATATATATATATATAGTCATTCCCTCCCGGTTGAAAATTTGTCAAATTATAGCTAACCCAATATTTTGAAGGGAAAAAAAGTCAGCTGATTATAAAGTGGTGGTTAATACGTCAGCTGGTCACACGAACATGAAAAAAATAAACAGGGTGCAAAGGAAAGCCCTTTTAACCTGAAAATACTTGCGAATGGAGAGAGCTACAGCTATGGAAGTGAGGTAACGATATAGTAAAGCGACTACGCCCGACCTAATGCAAAAGACAGCAGCGCCCCATAGTGGAGAAATTTGGAAGATAGTTATTGAAGATTGTAAACGAAAAGAGATAGAGATAAATTTCCAATTAGAAAGTTTTAGAGCATCAATTAATTAGTACGAAACGACATTTGGTTCACACGGATAAGATAAATCGTCGCCTGTATATCCAAAAATGTCCGAAATAGATGAGCGACGATTCTACTTTGCATATTCACATTTCGTAAATGTAGCAGTGCACAATTTCAGATTGTAACGATGGTACTGTGGTAATATCTGTAAAAATTTAATTTCCAATCCATTTAAAATTTTAGATTAACCCTTTCAAGGGCAGAAGAATTCTATTCGTAAACTGATGAAATAATTTTCTGACACCAGAATATTCAAACGAATTTCTTAGAAAATAAAAACCCACTAATTTTCACTTTTATTACAAAGGCAAAATTTAATTAAAATTTTCTTGCAGCCATTTGTCAGTTTTGGAATTAAAATTAGGTGGCTAGTCCGTCTAGCCACCGCCCTTGAAAGGGTTAAATCTATGTCGTCGTATTGAAGAGGCTAGCAATAGGCGTTCGATGCTGAGAAATGTGGCATGTAGAATTCGTGTATTTGTATCGTGAGCAATGGCGAACTTTTCGAACATACTGAATATTAACTTTTTATCACTGTGAGAAAGTTTGTCTTTTTTTTGTGTGTGTGATGTTATCAAAATGTATTGAGATAAGCACGTATTTATACCCTAAAATGTGTGTATAACTTCATACTTCTGGCTATTTCATTCAAACGTTTACACAAAATACAGTGCATCGATTTCGGACATTTTTGGGTATATAGGCAAGATTTATCTTATCCATGTAAACCAAATATCGTTTCGTACTAATTAATTGATGCTCTAAAACTTTTTAACTGGAAATTTTGCTCTATCTCTTTTCGTTTTCGATTTGCAATGGCTATCTTCCAAATTTCGCCACTAGGGGGCGTTTGCATTAAATCGGGAGTAGTCACTTTATTATACCGTGACCTCACTACCACAGCTGTAGCTCTCTCCGTTCGCAAGTATTTTCAGGTTAAGGGGAATTTCCTTTGCACCCTGTATATTTTTTTCATGTTCGTGTAACCTGCTGACGTATTAACCACTACTTTATAATCAGCTGACTTTTTTTTTTTCTTCAAGATATTGGGTTAGCTATAATTTGACAAATTTTCAACCGGGAGGAAATGACAAATTTTTTTTCTTACCTGCGTGGGAGGCTACCTCTGCTCAATCCACCCACGGAACCGCAGCTGAAGTTCACAGAGCTTCATGATACAACTCTCTGAAGCATTTTATAAATTATCGGCCGAGAGGAACTTGGTCATCAAAATCTGTTGCGCGCTCGCGGACTAATAAAAGGTTATTATGAATGAAACGGTGAACAGATAACTAAACTAGAGTTTAATCACCAACCAACTGTTTATTTCCCTTACTCCCACTTCATATTAATAAACAGTGAGCAGATAGCAGTAATCTTATTTTAACACGTTCACGCCGGCGCGGCGTGCATCACCGGTGGGCCACGCTCGACTGTCCCATCAGGCGGCTTGCATCACCCGTGGGTCACGCTTGACTGTCGCATCAGGAGGCGTGCATCACCGGTGAGTCACACTCGACTGTTCCATAGAAGGCGCGTACTACAGGTGGGTCACACTCGACTGTGATATAAATGGCATGCACTACAGGTGAGTCACATTTGAATATTCGAAAATGCAGTAGTAAAAACAATTCATTGTTATAAATTTAATACATTCACGACAGGAAATGGGGATTCTCGTTTTCATTCAGAAAATATCATTGACTAAGGGCATGGCTCCTACCTTACAGAAATTCATTTCTATGATGCTGTCCATATTTCTTTAGATTGTAAGACATTTTATAATAAATTCGTACATATGTAGTCAATAAAATCATGTCCCTATGTAATTTGCTTACTCCTTACGAACTTTCAGACATTCACAAGCAACTTTGCTTGTTACATTCGGGTTCAATTCAATAAATATGAGAGGGCGGATCATTACATACAGTGTCTGAATAAGCGACGGTACCGCGCCGCCAGATGAAGAGAAACATGAATTCGAGCGCCGTCTCACAGAGAAAAACATGAATATCGACAATGGCGTGAACGTGTTAAAACACATTTTCACAGAATCCAGTAATTCAAAAAAAGGAATTTCTTTTTCTTCAAAAAACGTCTAGTAGGCAGGATACTATCACTTTTCCATCACCATTTCAATACGCAATATCACGCCCTCTAAAGTAATATCAGCGAAAGATTTAATAATATGTATTCTCAGAAACATCTTTTACCGGCCGCTTTGAATTTATGCTGGCTCGTTAACAGCAATCTTAATTAGATTTTAATCACCTGTCAACTGATCATCCAATTCACTCTCATGGAATAATAGAAAACACCTATGTAGAAATATGAATAATATGATGTTAAAAGCAGTGATTGCTCGTTATTAAAGGCAAATAATCAGATATTGCTATAATCTATGTGATGGAATACAGAGTTAGTGGTTATTTGAGGAATTAAATTATCAAAGTTTGAAATGTTAATGTAAACAAATTATGGTCAATGAATTTAAATTAGCTTACGTGTATTAAGGGATTATATTAAACTGAGAAATTGAAATTTAATGTAATTAATTTATATAATAAAATAAAGTAAAAAGATGTTATGAAGTTAAACATATGATGATGCTACAAACTGGCGAATAATGAACATGGAAATGCCTTGAAATGGCTTGTTCTTATTAAACTTTAAATCAGTTAAAATAAAATCTAAATATTTTCTTTTTGTAAACATCTAGAAAATGCAATAATATTAAGCTCAATTTTACCGAAGTACTGATTTTATTTTTTTTTCCTTCGGTAAATCAGGTACTTTTGATAAGATCTGGTAATCGGCCAAAATTATTACAGCTATATTTTGCAATTTCATTAAAGTTCAATAGTCAAGTACTCAATGTTTTTACTTTTTTGAATGAATTCTGATAACTTTCAATTTGTCAGGAACGACAAAAAATGTTCTCCGGAATAATAAACATCCAATTTTAAAAGTCTAAATATTCCATAGTGTTTCAATATTCTTTTTATTTAAAAATGAATCCTGCTACATAATTAATTAAAATATCACTTCGATTGCAAAACATTAAACGTTATAAGTTACTTAAATTTATACGCTAAAAATCGTGAATATTTCATTTTGTATAAATTAACCCTCTCGCTGCGCAACCCGAGTAATACTCGGGCATATGTTTTTCCGTCTAATTAATACTATTTGATTATTCCCACCAGTTATTTTTCAGCGGAAACTTTGTCTGATTTAATCAGGACATTTTCCCGATTACGATAGTCAAAAATTTCTGCTTTAACCCTCCGTCTACCAGACGGGTCCATTGGACCCGACAGGTACATACAAAATATTCATTCAAACCAGAAATTTCTTTAAAATAAACTAAGTATATAAACCAGACAAAAATAAGGTAAATAAATAAGTTAAATAGCTTTAAATAAAAATTCTGGTGTAGAACGTTTTATTAAAACTTGAATAAAATTCCCGGTAGATCTAGGGTTAAAGAACCGGTGATGAAAGATTAAAAATTCTGTAAAAGACGCTCATCGCGAAGAATTACTTACGCAGCGAGAGGGTTAATATGCAAAAATATTTCGAATGTTGATCTTTATCATATTAGAAATCACTTTAGTTAAGATGGTTATATGTTACTATATTTAATTGTTAGGTATTCAATTGGTCCTATAATATATATTTAGGAATTCATGCTCCATACATTAACTAATAAAAAGAAAATAAATGAAATATCAGTTTTTTAAATATAAAAACTTACCGAGTTATGATACTTTGAATTGTATAAATTTTCAGCCTCCTTTGACGCTACAAACAACACTAATTGGGAACTATTTAACAATGGATACGCGAAACAAATGCAGTCGGACCTCGTTATTCCGACACCCGGTTTTCACGTCACTCCGCTTATCACGTCAGTTTTTCAATGTCCCGATTTTCTGTATATGATTTTAATGTAAATAAACTCCGTATTTTACGTCGTTGAATAATTTTCAACTCCGGATATCGCGACGGTTTAGGAAAGTTGTCCCTTTTTTCATAATCTATCTTATAAAAACGGAAATTAAGCGGTAAGAATTGTATTGGCCAAACTTTTCACAAAATTATCAAAACTGCCCATTGAAATAAATGAGAAATTTTACTTCAATTCTTTATCTGAATAAATAAACCCACATATCAGTCTGCTCGCGGTTATTTTGTTCTGGTCAGGCGGCACTTTCTTGTGGTTACACGACGTTTTTCATTCGACTAAAACCCAAGCATTGCGTTGTATTCATAATATCAGAAATTATCTAACATGCATTTTTGAAACAATTAATATCGATTATAATTCATTGTATAATATTGAAAAAAGAATTGTAGGAAGCACATCTAGGGATAGGCAAAGAATTCATCAATATCTCATGTAACAATAAAAAAACAAGACATCATAAATCTGATTTTTATTCTTTTCAATTTTGTTTTTGTGTTTATTTTGTTTAATAATAATGTTTTAATGTTTAAAAGTGCAAGAACAGATATGAATTTAAAATTGTCTTAAAATAATTAAAAATACAACGTTTTTAAACATATTTTTCTCTAACTCCGGTTACCGCGACACTCCGCTTATGACGACACTTTTTTCATGTCATTAGATTGTCGGGAAACGAGGTTCGACTGTATTTTTTATTTGAATTTTAGTGTTCATTTTCGTATTTTTACATTTTAATGAACGGATGACTTATTGACGGAATTTTTAATTATTTTAAAGATTAGTGTATATGGAATCTAACAACTATCTGAAATTATGTCACCTATTTTATCATTTTACTTAATACAGTTATGAATTATTGAATTTTAAACTTAGTTGGGTCCTTTACTGAACACTAAAAATAGCTTAGTTACTGAGGAAATAAATATAAAATTGGTATTTGTTTTATTAAAAGGTAATGAAAAAGCATGAAAAAAACATAAAGACCCCTTTCCTTTCGGAAGAATCCAAAATATGACTGAATACATTTAAATGGGGGTTTTTACCAGAAATTCTATCTATATAATTCAATTAACTCAGATCCAGATCTGATTAAGTACAATCATATGATATAAACCGCTGGAAGAAAAACTTTGCAAAAATGACCACAGTAAACAGAAGATGCTAACTAAGATACGAATGAAATAAAGGATGTAAAAAATTATTATCAAATAAAAAATTTTAGCGTGTTTTAGATTAGTTGCCTTAATATTTTTTTAATTGCTCTCAAATATGATTCCGGAAAGAGTGGCGAATCTTTTAAACATCCGATGCCTTAAAGGTATTAGAGGTAAAATTTTGTAAAGAAAAGAGAAGGTAACCAACCCTGTTCTTCATCTAAAAATTAAATTATCAGGGTTACCTAAATTGGAGAAAACGTTAGACGATTCGCTGATTTCTAATGGGATGTGCTTAAATGATAGTTTAGTGGAAAGCTGTCGATAAGTTTCAAGCTGGGGAGTCTGAGGTAGTCATGCGTGTGGATCAACAATATTTTTATATGAAACTTAGCGCATGCTACCATAAACAAATGACGGCTGCATAGTTCTTCCGAGGTCTCGTTGCCACGGCAAGAACTAAATTTTTAAGAAAAAGACAGCGACCTAATCAAAAAAGGCTTTATCTGCATGGTGAGCAATTGTTTTTCTCACCACATCACACTGTATCTTTCGTGAAATCCCATGCATTATTCTTGAACATAGTAAGATTATGGCCGTGTAATTTTTACAACCAATTCATATTTCAATGCAAAAAAATCTCAGCTTAACGACTACATACAGCTCTGTATAATAACGCTATTATAAAGAAAATGGATTAGTTTGAAACCGTTGTGTGAGATGACATAATAATGAATGACCAAAAACTAATGTACACTTTCTATAAAAATTATACAATCACACAGGTTTTCATAGGTGACGTTCTTGAGCCTTGGAAAAACATTTCACTTTTAGGTGACGCCTTGAGACTACTTATTCCCTACAGATTGTGTTTATGAAATGTGAGGACAAAAGTCCAAGGCAGCGCATACGGGTTACTCTAGCAGGAACCATTGCCAAGTATATCATCTCTCCTATTAATTCAATTCCCCTCAGGTGTCCAAATACGTGCTTTAGATAAAGAAATCGTTTCCACAATTTTCTTTAAGAACTTCTTTTACAGAATGAGCAGTAAGAGAGATAGGATGACCCCGCCAGTAGTTGATATCCTTCCACTAGTTGATCAAGTTTTTGAAATATTGCGCCGTTTCAGGTGGAAATGAGTCTTATACGTAGTACTAAACGTAATATTTTTGTTTGCATCTGTTTAGTGCACCTGTTGTCACATTGTTCTCAACTGTCTGTTGTAAGATAAGCTATTTTATGAAATTTTTTATTAGAAAGTATAACCATTTAGTTTTTGATTAGTTGGAGACAATTACAGTAAGTTAAAATAATCTGCTTCCACCTTGCTTATTTCAACAAGTACTTTTATAAGAATTATTATGAATCACAGCTCAAGGATGATGTTTTAAAGATTAGTTTTTAGATTTTCGATTGACTTCTGCCGCGTGATCAACCACTGGGAAAATGGCCACTTAAAAAACTATTTACTTATAATTTTGCTGCAATTTAATTTTAGCGGATTTCATTTTTGTCCATTATGGGACATTCATTAAGGGTTGTAGCAATCATGTTAGTTTACTTCTTAAACTTAAAAGGAAGGAAACAGAATGAAAACCCTGGAGCACTGACTTTATTTGATCAACTACTGGCTGGATCAGGCTAGTTTTCGTCTGCTTTGATAACTCGACCAATAGTGCGAGATGACCACACTTTTATTGACCTTATCAGATCATCTTGATTAATATATCCGTTCCAATATGCATACCACAAACAATTATTTCTTTCTCGCCGTCTTATGTTTCAATCGATTATCACATAGTGTGAAATATCTGCGTACTAAATTTCGTGCCATTAAGGAAATTCTAGACACAAAACTATCAATGTATATATTTTTTACAAATATTTTTTACTCTGTCACTTTTTTCTTCAAATGTATGATATAAGGATATCCGCTGCCATCGAAATTCTCCAGGTCAGAGCAGTCATGGAACAGTGGCGCAGCAGTTGGGCGATTGTCACCACTAAATTTTTATAGTAGTCTTCGACTTCAAAAATCTCAGAAATTCCGTCCTGATGTTAGATGAAGAATACAAACAAAATTTTGCGGTGTCAATTGATTCACTGCTGCTAAACTGTTCCATCGCTGCCAGAGGACTGGAATGTGACGTCATCACTAATCGACCGACTTCTCACTAGTGTTGGAATTCTCACGGGAAAAATTTGAATAGCTATTTTATTTGCAAAATATCTATCATCTTGTAAAACAATAATAACTATTTAAACGTACCGGTGAGAATTTGGAATCCCCCAATATAAATAATCATCCAGATACGGCAACACTGTGGCATTCCGTATCTGGCTGAATTTTTATTTAGGGATTCCGAAGTCTCGCCAGTAAGTTTAAATAGTTATTATTGTTTTATAAGATGATACATATTCCACAAATAAAATAAAAGAGAATTCCTATTCAAAATTTTCCGATGTGAATTCCAAAACTAGTCAGAAGTCGGTCGATTAGTGATGACGTTACAACTCGTGTTCTCTGGCATTGAGTATTTCGATGGCAGCGAGATATTCCTCCTAATCGTTGATCAATTCCTAAAGCGTCAGTTTTAGAGGTACAATTTCAATTGCAAAATTATTTCAAAAGTTGCTTTTCATCAAGTGAAAGTTCCTTTACTTCAAAATAGTTATTTATTTTCAGGTTACGAAATTTAACCATTTCCACGCCCTAACAAGTAAAAGAGTTAAACTTCATGTAGAAACTTCCTATGTAAAAACTTCCGAGTTTTCATACTTTGAATTTTATTAATTTTTAGCATTTTCTGGCTCTAAAATCTCTTTTTTTACGTTTTCAGAGCCAGAAAACACCGAAAATGCTTAACAGTTAAAGTATCAAAATTTGGCAATTTTTTTCGAAGAAGAATTGAATTTTTAGTGTTTTACTTGTTAGAGGACGGGGAAAATTTTTCCAAATATAAATTATAGGATTGAGGGACGGTATAAATATTTAAATTTCGTAACTTTTTTAAAAATAACAATTTTGACGTCAATTATTTTAATATGATGAAGATTAACATTAAATCATTTTTGCAATTGAAACAGTGCATCTAAAGCTAACGGCATAGGCATTCGTCACGGCTATTCTTCGACGACAAAAAGATACAATCTGCAAATGTACATTTTTATAAAAAATATGAAATTTAATATAATCAAACAGAAAATTTTAATTTTAGCCGCATGTAATAATTTACATGAAAAAGCCACCACATTTGGCACATTTTTTCTTTTTTGAATCCAGAAAAGAATAAATATTAATTAGTCTTCAGGAAATAAATATATATTCATTTGAAATACTTAGAATTTTCTAAAGAAAAAGGGTTTTTTATGAGTACGTTTTTTACTATGAGAATCATAACTACAAATTTTTCTCTCAAAAGAAAAATTCCTGACAGCAATTCAATCAATATATAACTTAAAATAATTGTATAAATTTAGATAACTTAAATCTTTATGGAAATTTAGATAGATCAATTTAAATGTTACAAAACTTGAAAAATAAAATACATTCTGATGATGAAAATGGCGAAATTTCCCCACATTGTAAGTAATTTCATCATGCATTTAAATCTTGGAGCTACTACAGACATTATAACATAAAAAAAAAAAATCTTTCTTTTGACTTAATTATACTATCAACATTCAGTTTCTGTCCTTTTATTCTAAAAATTTGAGTATGCTTTATGAGAAAAAAGGAAAAAGTTTATTTTTATTTAAGAGACCGTTATATCCCGGAAGCGCTCAAATATTTTTATATTATCGCTGAATTTGTGTTTCTAACATTAATTTTGGATATAATTCCACAATACCGTCAACCGGAGCTACTTTGGTCCTTGCGGGGTTACTTTGGTCCATCACATAAAAAAGTGTTTATTCTTTGTATTGAACAAACAATACAAGATAATTTGGAGTTTTTGCCTTTTAAAAATATTTTATGCTCTACTATAGGATATTTGAATAGTTTGGGGGTAATTTAAATTTTTGTTATTGGCAACACTGGATGTGTTTGTAAACAACTGTTTTCGTGTGTAGATTTTAACTCTCTAAACTTTCTATGGTGTAACAATCTGGATAAGAGCTACACATAAGGTAAGCGTCAAAATATTACCTATAGTGACCTACAATGCTTGTGTGGTCAGTTTTTTCTTTAGCTTTTTATTTTGACAGGGAATGTTTACGCTTTCATAAAGCTAACATGAAAATTAGTTTTTCGGGGCTACTTTATGCCAGGCGTGATTTGGTCCGACGAAGCCCCAGTTACTAAGAAATGCATTTTATACAACCAAATCTCTTAAAAAATGTTTTAAGTAACATTTTTTTTTAAATGTTACTGTAGCAGAATGTTACATTAAATGCATAGCTGCCAACTTTTACGCTTTTTTATTACCACTAAAATTTAAGAGAAATTTTTGACTTATTGAATTGCAGAGTTCGCCGATTAAAAATGGAATATTTTACTATTCAATTTTAGTGGTAAGAAAGTTGGCAGCTATGTAAATGTTTTTGTTCCAGTTGTTGAGGATAACATGACGAAAACTTTTTATCGTGCCTTTAATATTCACAATTGGTTTATGGCACATCTTTAATTGGTATATCTTTAATATTTAAATGTTAAAAAAACAACAACATTTGCTTATCGAGTTGGCCGTGTTAATTCCCTAGAAAATCCTATAGCAAGAGGATTTCAATAGTCCAATATATGAAATGTATTCATTTATATGAAACTAAGTGAATGGACCAAAGAAGCCCCTAGCAGGGGATACTTTGTTCCAAAACTTTAAAAATAGTTAAAAATTGAAAAATTGCCTCTTTAAAACCATGCAGTTTGCTTCATTGTTTTATGTTAATTGTTTACTACTTAATTTCGACGTTGAAAAATAATATATAATATTTTTTAATAATGGAAATTTTAGTGGAACCAGAAAAAGTGGCCCAAAGTAGCCCCCGGTTGACGGTATGGGTATTCGGAGAAATGAGAATGCTTAGACCACCACAAAAGTTAATTTAAAAAATAAATATTTGATGACATAAAGTCAATATTTTTTCTGAAAATTAATAAGAAGTATAAACAATGCACATGTTTCTTGAATGCGAAATATTTTTAGACAAAAAATAAATTATATAGTAAATAAATAAACATTTATTTGAATATTATTAACTTGGAAATATCACACAGAAAAAAAAAGAACTCTTAAAAGCAACGAAATCAAAGAATGACTATGTTATGATGACAAGAAAAAAATCCCCCTTTTTTTGGCTTTTTGTAACGCAGTTGCTAAAAAAAATAAAATGACGAAAAAAGAGAAAAATGTCAACTTTGCATTACATGTTTGACATGAATAAAAAAATAAGAGTAAGTGTTGCGTACATTCGTGATAAGAAAAAACTGAAAAGCAGAAGATTGAAAAAGTGTAAAAAATATTTTTTTTTTCCATATATGATCTTCGGTCCGACATTCTCTTTTCTATTTATATTAATATTTGTTTATGAATTAAAAGAGAAGAAAATTACTCAATTTCGTATTTAAAAAGGTATGTTAAGTAGTTAAAATGAATTAACTAATTGAATTTTAAACAAGGTTATGTAAACAGTACTATACTCAGATATGGGCTGTGAATTGAAATTTTACTGTGAAAATGTGAAAATCAAAATAGAGTGCACGCATATCTGACCCATTTTATTTTATTTGTGTATTGACACAAAAAAGTACAGTAATAAACACACTATATCGAATACACAAAGGATCACCAACCATGCGCCTATGGGTGCGATTTGCGTCCACCTATTGCTTTTCTAACACCATTAAACCCCCATAAATTTAACTTCTAATGTGTAACTTCTTCGAAAGAAGCTTTGTATTTACAACTTTTTATTCACGAGACCCACTTTTATCAAATATTAATTTCTGTCTCATTTAATCGAAAAAAATATTCTTTGATTAGATAAGGCGAAGATAACTATGTTAAAAAATAGTGGAAATTAGGATTACATTCGGCCTTAATTTTTATTCAGGAATTTAGTGTTCATACCAGAACTAATTAATAGTATATTATACTTCATTTAAAAAGAGATATTCAGCGATTACATAAAGAAAAGTTCTTCTTTCGAAATTTCTGGTATGAGTTTGAAATTTCGGATTAAAATTTGAGGCCAAACTTGTAACCCTGGTTGTAATGGAAAATTCAAATCATACACATCCTGTACAGCATACAGTGGCATAACGTGTGAGGGAGAGTCGATCATTATTAATTTTGCTTTGTTTAATCTTATAACGTAATTAAATAAAGCTAATTTTTTTTATATAATCGTGCTGGTAGTAATATGATCGACCCCTCCCCCCTAACGCTAAGACACTGATAGCATATGCATGTGGCGTCGTCCAATAAGGGCGTGCATTGTTTTTTTCTCGATGATAATAAATACTGATTTTCATGAAAAGGATCTTTTTTTTTTTCAATTTTAAAATGACGAAGAGGGGCCGCTCGCCATCCCCCAACCGAGACTAATAATGGGCTCGAAGTAGGTGGGAGTTTGTTCGGTAGCTTCATCGCCCCGAGCCCAACCCTTCCTCGCTTTTCGGTGTCTTTAATTTGTGTAATTTCCCTTTTAAATTTGTCCGGTTTCAATTTTTCATTTTTTCAATCCTGGCTTTTGCTAGGGTATCTTGCTTCCGCAAAAGAGTCGGAAGAATAAAGGGCTGAGGACGAAGAGGGTCCGCTCGCCGCGGCGGTTGACCCACCCGCCCTGCCCCAACCGGGACTAATAATGGGCTCGAAGTCGTTTCGGTAGCTTCATCGCCCCGCGCCCACTCTTTCCCGCTTTTTGGTGTCTTTAATTTGTGTAATTTCCCTTTTAAATTTGTCCGGTTTCAATTTTTGATTTTTTTTTCAATCCTGGCTTTCGCTAGAGTGTCTTTCACTCGGGACGTGGCTGGGGACTACGAATCTTGCTTCCGCAAAAGAGTCGGAATAAGTGGAAGAATAAAGGGCTGAGGACGAAGAGGGGACACTCGCCGCGGCGGTATCCTCAATTTGTACATTTAAAAAAAATAAAATTTAGCGTTAAGAAAATACTGAGATTAATTCGTATTGAATTAAGGCCACATTTATGGGCATTGTTTCATTCTTTTTATTTTCGGTTGATGCCAAGAATCCTTTTATCTTTTATACATGATTTTTTAAAAATATGTATTAATTCAAATCCATCCAACATTTATGCATGTATTATTATGTTTTTTTTTTTTTTTTTTTTTTTTTTTTTGCATTTGAATTTGTCCACATCACGATACAGTCCAAGAGAAAAAAAAAAAAAAAAAAAAAAAAAAAAAAAAAAAAAAAACATCCACCCACTAATAATTATGCTACAAATATTCGTATATGAATAACTTAAGTATCATTCGACTGGGAATTATGTCCACTAGTTATTGCTATATTACGATTCGAGGTTCGTCTACATGTTAAAATTATACCAGATTTTATTTTTCAAATAATAACGCCCACTTTTGAAACATTATTTGAATTTTCCTGTTAGAATCACTCAAGAAAAGCAAATAGTTGAGGTATTTTTAAAATTCTTCATGAATTTAAGAACACCTGTTTGGGGTTTACCCATAAATTCACAAAAAGTTATCTTCCAGGGCAAAGCATCAGATTCATTCAATTACTAATCGAGAAATTTGTATAAAATATCTAAATATAAAATACTAGCCTGTGATGGCCACCGGTTTTCACATACCTAAGCATTTTCACTGGATCGTACGTCATATAAAAAAAATTATACAACTTTTCGGATTACTTTTTGAGATTTCTGTTCAGTGAATGCAAGTAAAAATCCCTCGAAATATAATCATACGAATGAGTTGTAACCATGTTTTTAAACACGCTGTTTCTTTTTGTATAAAAATTGAAGTAGATAATAAAGTGTAACTTTTTTATATAAATTTATTAATGATTTCCATTATGAAATTCATGATTTTGAATAAGAAATAAATACTTACATTTTATTTGGATCCATTCAATATACCTCATTAAAAAAGAAACGTTTGAATCCGATGATTTTTTGGAAGATATAATTCATTGTTTGTCACGTGGATGTAACATTAGCATCCTCAGATTTTGACGCTCTACGAAAATCTAATAAAAAATCCTTTCTGGACTGGTTTAATCTAAGGAACTGAAATAAATTGTTAAAATTTGGTGTTATCATTTTAAAAAAATACTGTGCAACTTTTAATATGCAGACGACTCCTAAAGTATAAGTTATGCATGCCATTTAACCCCCCTCCCCCCCAGGATGGGAGTCTCGTGTACGTTCCACAAAAGGTGCGAATAGTTTTTTACTTTTTAGTGCTATAATATTAAGTCATCAAGTATGAAACCTGTAGTTACAAAAGGGCCAGATTACCAACGGGGCAACATTCCACCAGTAAATTTTAATAGAAATTTTCATCTTATATAAACCGCATATTCATAAAAATTACTGTTATGAATAACATAAAAATTTCTATTCTACTTTACTGGTAGAAGTTTGCCCCGTTGGTAATCTGCCCCTTTTGTAATCATAAGTTTCATACTTGATGACCTGATATTTTATCCGTAACCTTTGTCTTGTCTAAATGTAGAATTTTTGGATTAACCTTTCGAGTACGGGCTTGTGACTGGTGACTATTCTTATATTCAACAGTACCACATTGTACAAAAATTTTCCTTTGTGGTAGGTTTTTCTTGAAAATATCTTAATATAAGTGTATTGCATAGATTAGATATGAAAAACTTGTACGAATAGAATAAAATGTAGTCCACTGGTACATATTTGTACCAACCTGTAGTGAAAGGGTTAAATAAGAGGGAAAATATTTTACGGTATTACTGGTACCAAAAATTAAAATGGCGTTAAATGACACCCTGAAGTTTATAGTAGACATTATTTTCAGTCGATTGGTAACTGCCGTAATTTCCGGCGTATAATCCGCAGATCAAAAAATTATGTTTGGACTATATGCCGAAAATTACGGTACATTGTTTATAGGAATATTTTCAGCAGAATTAGTGGGCAGCAGTGCTGTCTTTTTCAGGTCTGTACATGTAAATAAATATTTAAGGGGAAGGAGAGATGCTTTCGTGAAGATTGAAAAAATTCAAATGTGCTCTCATCCTAAAAAATTCAAATTTTCCCACCGCAGTTATAAGTATGACGACCCCTGAACTACACTGGTTTTATTCACTCATCCGTTCAATTCGTATAGTACTTCTTTTTACTTACAACTTATTTTGCAAAAGTGTTTTATTAGGTGTACACATAAATACTAAAAATTTCCAAGCACACATCTTAAAATTGAAGCGTATATTTAAATGATAAAAAAAAGTAATAATCTGACTATGTTGCGCAAATTGAGTTTGTATTGAATTTATTATAACAGTATTTTACTTTTCTGCAGGTGAATTCTTCAACAATGCACGCTTTTAACACATTCATTCTTCTTGGAAGGATTTTCTCCCAACTTCTGCTTATAGGGCTCGTACTACTAATTAAAAACATAATGTTGCTATTAAATAAGGCAAAAATTACAATTTGAAAATAGTGGTAATGAAAAGTTACAATCGAACGAACCTTACTTTTTCTAGCTCTGTCAAATACATGGAATATAAAAGCAAAAGTAATTCATTTTGCAATTTCTTTTCTTCATAAGCTCTAATTCCTAGATCTGGTGTTGTCCCATGGACTTTCACTTCATTTGTCTGTGCTGTTTAATACTGACAAGTTTTTTTTTTCCTTACCAGGCATAAAAAAAAAAAATAACTCAACAATAAATTCCGAATATGTCCTAAGTACTAATTGATGTTTAAAGCGCAAAAAAATCCGAAAAAAATTCTCGAACAAATGAATTAAAATGCGTGCTTAAAACGCTTTAAAATTTATTGTTCACCTAATATATTGATTGATTCAACTTACCCCAGTTGCTTCTTCCTCATCGGCAGTTGATGGCTGAGGATCATCCCCGTTGTTCATCACATCCAAAGCTGGATGCTAAGTAGTTCCAGCAGCACTTCACATGGAAGCTCTCCTCCAAAAGGGAGAAGAATGCACCAATCTATAATATAAGAATCAACTATATACTATATATATATATATATATATATATATACTAAATCATTGGTATACATTCATTATTTAGAATTATGTGAACGCCAAGCGCACTAAAAAAGAATATTTTGTTGTTAATCGCTTACGTCAGCATCATCAGGTATACAACCGAGTTGTTATTTTTTTTTTCACAATCAACAACTTCACCCGTGACTTATATATATATTTTTTAAATCAGTAGTACACAATACAATAATTAGAATTATGGGAACTCCAGGCGCACTAAAAATGAATATTTGCTATTAATAGCTTACCAGTCAGAGTAGTCAGATAAACGACCAAATGTATATATACATATTGTTTAATTTATTTAATTTATTTTATTTATTTTGAAAGTCAACTCCACCAGTGGATTTTCTTAGTATGCGCCTGTTGTTAAAAAATCTATCCTATATCATAGCCTATGGAATATATTGTTATTCGAAATACACTTCAACGTTCAAAATAATCATAAATTTCACCTTTAATCCTTTTGTAGGCCGCCGGTATGTCATATATACCTCTTAATTTTAATCCAAAATTTCCACATTGACACCAGAATTTCTGAATTAATTTTTATTTTATAATGTACATTAAGAACTTTTACTTATTTTCAAATAAGTTTGTTTGTAAATCTTGGTGTCAGTCAATCATTTCACTATTTTAGCAACAGAAGAACTTCGCCCCTGAAAAGGTTAAAAGACTATTTTATAAACTAAAATAGCCGGTATATTCATAAAAACCTGACTGTAAAGTTGTTATTAAAAAAAATTCAATAGAGTGGAAAGTAATACAGCATTGAAATTGACAACTACAACCGGTTCTGAACGGAATTTTTTGCGTAGTGAAAACCTAAAATAATAGGTGTAAATTTAAAATACAACCTACACGCCTCATTGGTGCACATGTGCGTCATTTCAAAAATTACTCTTTTACTCAAAAATTCCGAAAGAAAATTTTTCACTTTATGTGATCACAAAATGTGAATAAAGTAATTAATAAATGCCATTAAATAAAGCAAAACATACTATACAGAATTTCGGGTATGAATTCGGATTTTCAGAATAGAAAGAAAATTCCTGAAATGCATGCTGATTATGAAAATGCATTAAAATACACTTCAACCTGTCGAGACATTGCCTTCCTCCTTAAAATAAAAATAGAAGCGCATGCGACATCTTAATTGCATTTTCAGCTTTTGATCATACGATGAATACACAGCGTGTAGATATCAGCGTGCTGTTCAGCCGTGGCTTCAGCTTTTAAATTTATAAATTTTAGCTTCTATGTAACCACTTCGGCCTCAAAGAGAGCTAATGGAAGTTCTCCGCTGTGCTTATTGTTAGCTATTCTAGAGTATCACATTATGACCATAGGCTTTCTGCTTTTAAGCCTAATTTTAGCCCTTTTAGGAGCAAGTAATTGTGCTTATGTAAAGTTAACTTCACACTAGGAATTTCGAAACATTTTATTTGAAAATGAGGGGATGCAATTTTATAGTTTTATTTTCACAAAAGGTGTGCACGAAAAATTTTGTTAAAATTTTTTTCTTACAAACCTTGATTGAAATTAAGATGTATAAGTAATATCCCACCATACAACCAGGGGGATAATGAAAAAAAAATTCATAAAAAAATCATATAAATGCTACATTTTTTATGTATTTTATTTAAATTATATTATTTTCAATATAAACATTACAAATTAATTTTATTTAATAGATTATAAAAAAAAATAACGAGCACTGATATATATATATATATATATATATATATATATATATATATAAATTTTACCATTTTTTCATATATTTGTGATTTCATCTTTATTATATATATATAAACCAAAAACGCATATTTACATTTCAAAAACTCGTTTCAAATTATTAAATTACATCCATAACATGGTAAAACAGTGAATTATTTCGATAGGTAATAATTTTCAAAATTTTCAATATATAATCCACCGGCAAATGTTTTACATTCATATTGAGTTAAGTTATTTTAGAACAAAATGCACACCTTCTACTCTTTCTATCACTTTTATCGTTAAGGCATTGTTTAGGAAAATGCTGTCCCACCTCTTGTAAAGTGTGCTTTTATATGTGCAGTAGGACCTGATTTACTCTTTGTTTCCATATAATTTTCGACAATTTGTAGGATCAGCTCAATTCGAAAATTGAGGAATTTTTTTTTTATTCTTACTGTTTTCGTACAGAATTTTTGCATTAAGTATTGCCATGTCTACAAATAGGAAATAGCTTTCTTTTCCATTTCACAGTCTTTCGGATATCAGCAAAACATTCTTTTCAAGTGTATCAACAGAGAGATGCTGGAATTGAAGGTAACTCACCACGCTTTACAAATAAGATATGTCGGGCACAGGAGATACTTCACAGCGTATCAAATAAGATACGTTGTGTGCGGTTAAGCCCTAGAGGGGCAAGCAAAAATGACTCTAAATATTTAATTCCCACCGGAATAATCGAAAAGTTTTATTTTTAAATAAGGAAAAGCAATTTTTCAATGATTTTCCTCCAAAGTTAAAAATATAAAATTCAGTAAAAATTTCCTGGTGAGAATCTTGTTCAAATTAGGTGGGATATATTTTATCCCACCGCCCCTCAAGGGGTTAAGTGTTGTAATCAGTCTTGCTAGGTGTCCCGCACAAATTGGGGCTCCAAATGCTCTAGACACCAGTATTTTAAAGTAATTTTCTCCGCCTTATCTAATGGCAGAATTGTCCGCGATTAAAGATGGCAAAATAAACTGTAAGAATTTAGTGGTGCCAAGATCATTTGGAGCCTGATTTACGCAGAACGCCTGGCAACACTAGTTGTATTACTACTTTGTCCGGTTCAATATTTGGAAAAGGTTTTTTCTCTTAAAGTATTTTTTATACACATGAAAATCATATTTTAATATTTAGAAATCGATATAGAAAGTAAAATGTACGTATATCATACACAAATGTACGTATATTTCAACGTATGTACGGTCCTTTACATTTTGACACCAGTATTTTATAAATGATTTCTGTGACTTGTTTAATCTCATAAAAATAAAGCGGAAAAATCTTTTACAAATTATTGGTGTCCAAATTCAAGGGTCCGTACACACGCTGAAAAAAATCCGCCTTCGGTTGCCCCCGTTTTTGTGTCAGCGCTCAGGCCTAGTATTCAGAGGGAGGTGACGAGCCGCAACTAAGTGTAATGAAATCGCATTTTTTCTTACAAAGGAATTTTTAGAATTGTTGGACACCCTAGCACCGCCAATTTCCAAGCACTCGACTTTTATTTCTTTCTTTAAATTAATTTAATTTTCTAGTGAAAAATGTAGGATTATTTCGAAATATTGACCGTTTGACAGCTATCCATCAAAATCCTCATACATTCCAAAAGTGCTGTAGATAATTTGGATATTTCAAAATTAAAAAAATGTGTTTTTACTGAAAATTTTATGTATAATTTTTTTTTTTTTTTTTTTTTTTTTTTTTTGGAATGAAAACTAATTAAAAACGCTATTTATGCTTTAAAAGACACAGTTTCGTTACGAAAACGCAAAAGCGGCAAAATATTTGCTCACGCGCAGAGATACAGACTCGTACTGAAATGGCAATGGAGTTATGAATAAAGAGGAGAAGACATATAGCGTATTGTCTACGAGTTGGAGTGAAGTAACTGAGAACGTTGTCACAAGATGGCGGCTGATTTTTTACATCAGATCAACAGTTTCAGACTACCGCCGCGCCGGAGCAAACTTCCACCAGTAAATTTTGGCTGGAAAAATTTTCCTTATTTAAGCGGTTGTTTTATGAAATAATTCTCCCATAAGTATGGTTCAAATTTTCTATTTGTTTTTACTGGTGGCATTTTGACCAGGTATTATAATTTTTTTAACTGATACTGAGAGGTGGCTGTCTACGTTGTCACAATATGGTGGAAACGGAGGTCCTGACTACCGCAGAAGTGAACTTCCACCAGTAAAAGTGAATATCTGTTTTTGCCATTATTTATGACTGAAATTTTGCATTTTTTAAGGCTTTTAAATAAGTAGGAAATTTTTATTTAAATTTACTGGTGGAAGTTTGTCCCGACGGCAATCAACCTCGGAGAAAGCGATTACAGTTGAAGTTTCACTAATTTAACCCCTTAACAGTGTGACCCGAACTGGATTCGGGCAAGAACACTTTTTTTGCTTCGTCATTAAAAGCATTTTGATACCACTAATTTGTTACTGTACATTTATCTTTATTGATTGTCAGATATTTTTCGATTAAGTAAGGTAAATATTTTAGTATGGAAAAAGTGGTGTCCAGCCCCATTTTTAATTTTTTTGTAAGAAAGTAAATGTCACTGTTAAGGGGTTAAGGATTTGTAATTTCCTCTTCATTAATATTTCCATGGAAATGACAGCGCGATAGCGCCGCTTAGCTTTTTTAGACTTAAAATCTGGAAGCGCGATAGCTCTGCATAGTCCTCAAATGGTTAATATCTCGCTTTTTTGTGTAACTCTGAGAAACAAAAGTTTCGTTTAAATTACATTTTACTTTGAATCGATGTTCTTTCACTAAAAAAGCATATATTTTGAAAGTGCTACGTATTTTACTAAATTTTGGAATAAAAAAATATTTATTTTTCAATGTTCTAGATCAAATCTACGATGAGCTACCGTGTCCTCCGCTTGTCCCTCTTTATTCAAAGTTCTTTCACCCATCAGCTGTCAAGCCGCGATTTTTTAATATTTCAACTAAAGAATACAGTTTTCTATTTTTTATATATATATATAGTAAATTAATGTAAATGGATTTTTATAAACTCTTTGCATTTCCTTTTTTTAAATTCCCGAAAAAGCAGTAAATTTGAGGGTGCCATAGTGGTGTTACCCTTTAAAATGTCTAAGTATTCAGTTTTTATTCTACGGTAACAAGAATTTCATTCGTAATGGGAATTTATGCACAAGAAAGTGAAAGCACAAAACCGGTTATTATAAAGTCTATCTTCAAAATTACTTACCACGTATATATGAGAAATATTTCTTTTAAAGTCTGAAATCGCGAATCTATGATATAAAATGCCTTTTTATGTCATCGATATTTTCCCAGTTTTTTTTACTACTCCAAAACCCATGAGTTTTCAAAGAAAATAAAATGATATTTGATAACGAATTTAATTAAAAAATGAAAGAAAGTGAACTATTATGTATTTCCTAATGTACTAAATACCCATACCCAAAAAGTTTTATCTGAATGAATACAAAAATAACTTCTGTTAGGAAAAAAATTAACGAGAAATTTTACGGTTTAGCAATTCTAAAAATCCAACAGCTTTTTAGTTTCTCTGCTTCAATTACTTTGTGAACTAAACTCCATTACCAATACTTTTTCATTTTTTTCGACTTCTTAATTTTCTTTTTTAATACATACTATGCCTAAAGTTTTTAGTCTATCAAAAGACTAATCTAGATATATATATTATTATGTATCACATTTTCCTTTCCATTTCTCAGGATAATTTTGAAAATCAAAATAAAGCGCATCGTTATTATAATTATTATATGTCATGAGAGAAGAACAATATTTTATAAAGCTTCTATACATGTTCCATCCAGGATTGCCACTTTGACCTCCTTTTATACTCAGAAATTCCTAATTCATCCCGGAAATTTCAAAAGAAGGTTTCTAATTTAGCTAATCACGAAATGTTTGGCCTTAAATAAGAAAAAAATTACGATTCGAAATTTTTGGTATGAATGGGGAATTTTTTAATGAAAACTGAGTCTAAACTGGCATCCTTGAGCTTAGCATATTAGTCCAGGCAATAGGGGATTTTACCTGGCAAAATTAATGGAAGTTCTGGAAATTGGCTTACATTATGTCTTTTGAGTCGCTGAATCCGAATTTGTAACTTTCCACCAAAATTCCCCCCGGCAACTCCCCAAATTTTGGTAAAATGCCCCACCCCCCCCAAAAAAGGTTTTTATTTAAAAAAAAATCATAATGTCATACATCTAATTTGTTGCAAATTTTGTCTACTTTCTGAATTTCTAGATACTTTTCCCCTAAAATAATTAAAAAAATTGATTTTTTTAATAAAAACCTTTCTTGGGGGGAATTTTACCAAAATTTGGGGGGGGGGGGGGTTGCCGGGGGAAATTTTGGTGGGAAGTTACAAATTCCGATTCAGCGACCCCAAAAACATAAAGTAAACCAATTTCCTGAACTTCCATTAATTTTGTTAGGTAGAGCCCCTATACGGTCTCTATTGCCTGGACTATATTTATTATGCGCTTTTAAAATGAATTTCTTGTGGAGTTAACTTTCATTTTCAAGTATAACTGTAGCTAAAAAAAGTAACATGATCCTAGATAAAGCATGATTGAGGTTTACTTCTATGATATATTCTATTCTATTTATAACAGCATTTGAATAAAAATACATGACCACAAATAAAATTTCTATTCAAATTTATTATCTGTTAAATCAAAAAAGACGGTAAAAAGAAAGCATAGACTTCAGACACGTCAATCTCAAACTGAGAAGAATTATTTTGAATGAAACATATGTTCATATGTTATATAAAAAATAAATGTAATATGTAGTTAAGAATGTATTCTAGACAGTGCGAGAGTTCCCGAAAATTTTCTTTTCAATGTATTGTTAAAAAAATAAATTAAAAAAGATAATTAACTGTTAATTTATATATTTCTTTCATCAGCAAAATAAAATATTAACAGTATAGTAATTTCAACATCAGAAGTTAAAAATAATGATTGCTCGTCATGAAAATAAGAGAACATACTACAAGTCTTCAATCTTCATCACTGGTTCTCTAACTATATTTTATTATTTGATAAAATTGAATCCTTGGCAATTGCATAGAGTATTTCCACTCGTTGCTCTTTATTTTTTCTTTTAAATGTACAGTTGACACCCCCCCCCCCCAAAAAAAAAGAAAAAGTCAAACACCTTATACCATTTTCAGGGATGAAATTTCCGCTTTTTTGCACACCAGTATTTTGCTAGAGAAAATGCTATTTTATTTAACCGGATCATTTTAGCGATTTAAGAGAACAACATTTTCTCTAAGAAAATATTGGTATGCAAAAAGCGGAAATAGCATCCCTGCATTTTAATCACATTAATAGACACTGGAAAAAATGGAAATAGCCCTTTGACTGGATATTATGTCTTTTTTCAATTTATATTAAAAAATAAGCTGACGTTCATATTGAAATTTTTTAAAAATCTAAAATTTTCAATACGAACAACTAATTTTGGTATCATATTTTTTTTTCTTTTCAGTAAATATGACCTTCAAATGCAAAATATGAGCTCATTTAGTCAACTTAGTTTAGGAATTAGACAGGTTTAATATTTCCTAATGTTACTCCATTGTAATGTAATTCCATTGAACATCTAATGTTAAATTCCTTTTTAATCTTTGTCAAAGAAATTGCAATGCGGGTAGTTTTTAGAGCATAATTCAAAAACTACTTATCTGACAAACCTGTACTTTTGGGTTCTAATATTTGAAGCTTCTAGAAATCGATTTCTGTTTAAAATTTTATGTGTTACAATTCATAACTTTTTGTTTAAATGAATTTCAAAATATGTATCTATATATATAGATAGATAGATTTCTCTTACGTAGCGTGAAAAAAAGGCTGTATTTGTAACTTGCTATTTGGCAACAACCACAGAGATTGATTCTCAAAGTTTAACTTACGGTCACATGACCCAACTCATTCAGCAAATCAAAATCCAGACAGAAGCTCTCTTTTTACATAAACCGTTTGAGCAATGCGTGAATAACAATTGGCTGTTTCCATAAAAACTTGTCATGTCTGTTACACAGCTGAAAATCGCTATGCTTGTTGGCCACCGTTACTTTCGAAAAGTTTGCTTCGTGTTATTCAATTGATGAGATATCTCCAATAAAATAAGTCACATTTTTCCGTTCTAAAATACTGGCAACCAACAAGTATAGCGATTTTCAGCTTGTGACAGACATTACACGTTTTTCATGGAATTAGCCAATTGCTATTGGTCCGTTTTACGGTGGCCCCACCAGTGGCCGAGAGGTTCTGCTCTCGAAGCTGGTAGACGGGAGGTGCTGGGTTCGATCCCAATCGCGCCCGTCGGCCTAATCTTTCGGAGTTTTCGTGGTTTTCTTCGAGCCGTGGATCTTCCATGCGTTAATACGGATTAGGTTCCCTTAGAAAGACCCCCACGGAGGGCACTCCCCCCGGGCCTATATCCCTCGTGTAGATATTTGGCCGTCAAAAATCAACCCAACCCGTTTTACGGTGACGTGTTAAATTCGGCGAATCAACTTTTTGTTTAAGATGGTATTTAGACACAGCTGAAAACGTTTTGTTTACAGCTCAGATTTACAGTTCGTTAGCATGATACGTAGCATCTTTTATAGCGTCTTATTATAATTTTAAATAAATTTAAGCCGCGCTGTTCGATAATATAGGCAAAATGAAAGGAGAATCACCCCGCCTGACACTAACATGCCATTTAAATTTAACACGTTCACGCCGGCGCGGTGTGTCACACTCGACTGTCTCAGAGCTAGCAAGTCTCCGGCCTTTTGGATACCAGTATTTTAATATAGAAAATGTTGTTTTATTTAATTAGAGCAATTGGGCGATTTAAAGGAACAACATTTTCTCTAAAATAACAGTGGTGTGCAAAAAGCCGGAGACTTGAAAACTCTGAGACAGTCGAGTGTGACCACCGCGCCGGCGTGAACGTGTTAAACGGTGCCAATTTCCAGTCAGCTTAGCTTTCTCAATGACGATCAACAAGTCACACTGCCAAGCTTTTCATAAAGTATGTTTAGTATCACCACCTAAATGCAATTTTATTTACATTTTCAATAAGGTTTCCCATTAATGTTTTGTATATTAAAAATATGTGAATTTCATATGTTATAATGATATATGGGTACTACTTAGTTATCCCGTCGAACAATTTCGCCAAATTATATAAATCGCCAAAGCACTCGGAAAATTATACAAATTTATATAATTTTTAATTTAAATAACGAAAGAACAAATAAATTAGTATATTAATAAAATAAAAATATCACGTCGAATTAAAAATCACTTGATGACGTAACAAACACGTGTAAAGTGTTTAATGTTAAGTGAATTCGACTTTTACGATCAACCATTATTGACATTTAATCTTATAGTTTGGCGACAGATTTTTGGTCGACGGGATAACCAAGTAGTACCGTTTTATGATAGCACTCATTCTAGATAGAGTTGGTGCAAATAGTGGCGAGCGAGCGAAGCGAGATGGGATCGCATAGTGGTCCAACTAAAAATATTTTTCATTCTTTCTATTATTTCTTTCGATATTTTTAATTCTTTCTATAATTAATTCTATTTTCAAGGTACCTTTTACAGTTTAATATTTTGCATTTCAAAAGTTTTTAAATTGCATAATGTTGCAGTGATTTAAAACCATTAGCAACACCATCTAAATACATTTTTATTTACATTTTCAACAAAGTTTTCCATTACTGTTTTATACGTTAACAATATATGTAAATTTAATATGTTATAATGATTTATGATAGCATTCATTCTGGCCAGAGTTGACACAAATAGTGGCGAGCGAGCGAAGCGAGCTGGAATCGCGTAGCGGTTCCAATGTGATTTGCGTAGCAATTCACGGGTGTTGGCGAGCGTCAGCGAGCAGGGCCTGTGCCCCTTAATATACATCTATAAAATTAATTTTCGAAAAGAATACGAATTGTGATACATGTTTTAAAAAAAAAGAAATGGATTTCTAGGTACTTTCTCGTTCCACCAAATAATTTTTGAGTTTCTTTAAAAATTATTCGCATTGCAATCAGTGTTGCAATGATTAAAAATGAATTTAACGTTAGGAATTCCATACTTTAAATATAATAATTAATAAAATATTTGTTCGAATGACTTTTCGTTCGGTATCCTATGCTGGCATACAGAAAAAAACACAATAAACATGCTGTCGAAATATAGGTATAGGCTAAATATTTCGCCTTTCTTAAAATCATATTTTTGAGCATTATTGTTGTGTATATGTTACATGAGAAAATTGTGATATTTCCAGTATTATAGAAAGATTTACTAGTGGACGTATAAACTGACTATATTTTTATCGTAAATGCATAAAAATCTAGGAAATTAGTCATAAATATAATTAAAACCTTCACTCATAATTAAAAGGATTTTTAAAAATATTGAGCATTTATGACTCTTTTTTCCTGACTTCCTTTTTTCAAATGTTATTGAAACGGTATTGAATGTTTCCGGCTAAAGTTCGAAGGGACAGGTGAAAATTGTTTTGCCATATTTTTAGAGGTCTTGAAAAACGGACCTTCAATGATTTCAAACGCTGGTATTTTGTCCTCCATAACAGGTGTAATTTTATTAGTTTATTTCTGTGTAATATTTATTAACTAGAGAGCGTAGTGCACTTATGGCGAACTGGCACGCATTAGAATATTTTCGGCAAGGTTCTACAAAGCTTAATGTAGTTAAAGAAAATACACGAATTTTATCAAGCTGTGATAGTCATTTTTTTTTCTGAAATTAAAGAAATTGAAATGTAACTTAATTAATTCCAGCCTGTTTAAATATGAGATCAATAATTTATCAAATTCTTACCTGCAAACCTTCCGGTATTTTTCAAACCTAGTGAAACCAGAAATTATATAGCAATCATTAAATAACTATATGAGCTTGAAACTTTTCATTAAATCTTTTTCTAGTTCAATCAATACTTTTACGATTTGATAAAAACATTGAAGGTTGACAGATATGTAAATTAAAAAAAGATTCATCAGGAAATATAAGCAAAAATGCGGATGATGAAATTATAATTACTTGATACGAACTTTGCCATTTTGACAGTTTCTCCTTACCTATGACAGCGATTAATTATTTCCGTAAATTAATGTTATGAAAAACTTAAATAGAAACCGCTTGTAAGGTTATCCAATTCAGCATGTATTCCATTAAAAGTAACATGTGTGAACCCGATATTAATTATGTGGAATCCAGCATGCAAGAACAGAATTGATTTACTTTCTATTATGCATTTACTTTGCAACGCATTTACTTTTTCATTATTTCCATAAGATAATTGTTATTATAATTATTACAGTTTACTAAATACATGTAAGTTACACACGCTTTTTTTTACGTCTAATAAACAAAAATTCAAGTAATATTGATCCACTACGATTTTTTGGTTATTGGTACTCCATTGGTAAGATAAAATGTATGTATTGTTTTATTTGGCACGCTGATATGAAAAGGTTTACCGTGCCTGGCTTAGTGTTACATTTCTCAAAATTTATTTTATTTTATAGATTAAGGTGTTATGGTACGTATTCTGTCAAATGGCAAAAGCAAAATACTATAAGTCTAATTTTTATTAGATTGAGATTATATATTAATATTTAATATTTTACTATTTAACCTTTTTAGAGGCATAGTAATTCTCTTGACATGATGCTGAAAAGGTTGAATGTCACCAGAATTTACGAACAAATTGATTGGAGAATAATTAAATGCTTTCCTTCACGTGCTTTGTAAAAGCAAAATTTTATATAAAAGAATCTGGGTGTCATTGTCCAGTTTGGAATTAAAAAAGTGGTGTATATAATATACCCCCCGACCTTTAAAAGGTTAATAGTTTAAATAACATTAATAACTTTTATATTTGAATATTAACAGTTAATGTTTGCGAGAGTTTAGTACCACCCTTTAACATATTACACTAATGCTCTCAAAAGTAATATAAATCAGTAAAATTTACAACTTTTTTCTACAATTTTCACTACATTTCATTTTTGTTACATAACATCTTCCATGTCAAACTGTACTATTTCTTGCCAAACCATACTACTTAGGATACTACTTCTCGCCAAATAATGCTACTTCGGATACTACTTCTCGCCAATTAATACTTAAAATTCGATACATTCTTTCGATATTAATGGAATGGTGTCATATTTAACCCCATTTCGTTTTTCATATTTTGAACCTGATATGTTAATTAAAAGATGAATAAAATAGATACCAAGAAAAAATAACATATAGTTTGTTAAGCAAATTTTTGATGGAAAAGAAAAAACTCAAAGCGGCCATAAAAGGTATGTTTTGTGGTACAAGATTTTATAAAATATTAAAATTAAAATTAAAATTAAAATAAAATAAAATAGATATCTAAATTCACCTATGCTCAAAACAAATGTTTTTGGTTTACGCGATAAATAAAGTCTATTATACTATATTTTTATACATATATATTTTTTTATATATATAAAATTATATAAAAGTAGTAAAACCCGCGGCTTTGCATCGTGATTGTTGAAATATACGAAGTGGTATTTGCATGCTTATATTAAGGAAAATGTTTTGTACTGTGGATACTTTGTATATGACAGATATGATTATTCTATGATAGTTATTATTAATATTATTATCATAATCATCTGCAAAATTTTGCAGTTTCGTAATTGTGTTAGTTAAAATAAAATTCATAAATGAATTATTGAAAACATTTAATGGTTAAAAGACAAAACTGCAGTTTCAGTAAATCTGACAACGAAATCATGGCACCTTTTCAGATTTATGATGAAATTTTTATTATGAACAATGGCATTTTAATATTTTTCCTAAATACAAATTAAGAATAAAACGTGACAAGGCAAATTAACTCGGTTAAGCAGGATATTTTTAAAAATAAAAACTATGATGCTTAAAAAATTATTTCCATTGCAATTAGCCTAAAGCACTTTTAATTTACGTGAGTGGCGTCAAAATGGGATGTCACAAACACTCAATTTTTCAATTATTTTTTTGTGCTCTCTATGGCTATGGGTAGTTTCGTAGTGCCTTCATAGTTTTTAACGATGAAAAAAAAAAAAAAAAAAAAAAAAAAAAAAAAAAAAAAAAACCCTCCTAGAAACATATTACTTATATAAGGAAGGTTTTCAGCGAGAAAGTTAATAACATTTAAATAAGGAAATGTTGCTACATTTTTTCTTTAGTATCCTTCCTTTTATTTGAATGTATGCGAAATCTTGAAACGAAGCTGTAGCAATATTTAAAAAAAAATCCCTTCCGGCTCGGCCTACAGGTGCAGGTAGATTTCGAAGTTAAGTAATAATTTTACCAGCGAAAACTAAATCATGATTAGAGATAAACCCACTTTAACAATATTATCTGGCCGCTTTTGACGAGTTTAAAACTTCATTTTTATATAATAGCTCGTTTTATTAGAACCATGTTAAGGCAGTATTCAAAAAATATATTTGCATGCTCAAAAACTCGAAATTTTCTGACACATTTCCAGATTCATTTTTAAAAGGAGAAAGTTGAAACTTGCTGACGTGATTTTTTAAGAGATTTATAAGCGACTTATATTTTTATTTTTCGTTCAATTAATTAGAACTTGATTTATAAACAATTATTTTGTCAGTAGGACAATATTTTTAGTTTCCAACACAATCGGTTCGAGAAATTCAGCTCAAAATGCCCACTTTGACATCATATTTTGAAATATATTCTTCCTCTATCAAAAAATCGACCTTTACGGCACATTATATAGTTTCTGAATAAGAGAACCTACCAACTGGGTGTGTTTGAAAGCAAAAATGAATTTAAAAATGAGTTAGAAAGTAAAAAGTTGGGATTTGAGTAATACGATATTTTTTTCTTCAAACTCTATGTATTTTAATTTGTTTTTGTTGTAAGAATTGGTCGTATCAAAAACTTGCTTGTATCAAAAACTTGTATCAAAATCTCAAAATGCCCACTTTGACATCATATTTTGAAATATATTCTTCCTCTATCAAAAAATCGACCTTTACGGCACATTTTATAGTTTCTGAATAAGAAAACCTACCAACTGGGTGTGTTTGAAAGCAAAAATGAATTTAAAAATGAGGTAGAAAGCAAAAAGTTGGGATTTGAGTAATACGATATTTTTTTCTTCAACCTCTATGTATTTTAATTTGTTTTTGTTGTAAGAATTGGTCGTATCAAAAACTTATCGGTATAGAAGTTGTAGGTAATATTCAGAATATATATAATAAATTTAAACGGATTGGACAACTTGTGATTTTACGAAGTTATGGAGTTTTTTATTCTCCCCCCCCCCTCCCTTTTTGTTTTCGTTTTTAATTTTTTTGCGGTAACAGTTGGTCCTATCAAAAAATTGTAGATAATATTAAGAGAATTTGAATAAATTTAATTGGATTTGATATCTTGAGAATTGACGAAGTTATGACTTTTTGGCCCTTTTTTTAGAAGTGATAAAAAGTTTAAACTGTGTCGATATGTATGAAGAAGCTATGGGGGGTTTTTCGTTTTTCACACAACCCCTCCCTATTTCACCCCTCCCCCCCCCCCTCCTTGGTCCGATTTTGCCCATTAACGAACTTGATGACTCTAGATTTTATGTATCAGTTTGGAAAAGATTTGTGCTGAATTATGGAAGTTATCGTGCTCAGAAAACAGTGATATAGATAGATAGATTGATAGATAGATAAAGTTTTTTAGCGGGGGTGGTTTTGGGTTCTAGGGTCATGATCTGTGTAGATCTGCAAAAATTTTTCCTAAATTCCAACATAGGGGAGAATGTAATAGGTAGTAGGGTAAAGTGCCCATATTTCGTCCTCTCTCCTAATTTCGTCCCCCTTAACTTCTCCGCTTCTGCGAAAGTGGCGCCACTTATGACGCAAGGCACAGAAGACGGAAGTTAAAAGGGGTCAGTGTTGAAAGTTTCGTTTGCCAAGACGCATACATAAATTAAAGACGGCGAATTTCCTATTTTTAGATGACCTGAGTTCTTATTACGACGTTTGTAGAATGTTATTTACTGTACTGTAAGTATTTATTTCTTATTCATTGCATGTATTTTACGTGGGTAAGACGCTGACAGTAGCATGCAGCGAGTTTTAGGACACTCAGTTCATCTTACAGGAACTGAAGATCCATAATATTGGGAAGTAGCGTGGTCCCAATTTCGTCCCCCTTGCAGTTCATATTTTCGTCCCGGGGACAAAATTAGGAATGCTTTTTCATGACTTTTGTTTCATTTTTTCCCTCTTGTTTGGATTGCTAATACATAGTTGCCTATCTCCCAAATTTTTGGATACCAGTAAAATCTTACAAAAATGCTTTCTTTATTTAATTGCGTTAAAACTGCGATTATATAAAGCAAGTGTTTCTGCATAAAAATATTGGTATGAAAAAAATCGGGAGGTTGGCATCTATGCTAATGTTTCGTTATGTTATTCTTCCACAGATAATTAGTACATTTCTTTGTACCTTACTTTAATGTAAATTAAATTACTTACTTATTTAGAAATTAATTTCGATTAAGTTATAAGTTAAGCCTCGGCGTATTGGATTTTTTGGGGGGACGAAATTGGGACCATTTTTTTTCTTTTGCATTTTTTAGATACTTTTGAAAAAACAATTTTTCGCATTGTTAAAATTTTTTTGTGCGATATTTGCCTATATTTCTATGTGCGTGGGTAGTTTATGTAAAATCCGAATTTGGTAGAATTTCACTGAAAATTACAACTTCCAAGGTCTTAAAAGTGACTGGGGGACGATGATAGGGCAGTTTACCCTGTTTCATACGAAATCTACCTAAAGTTTTCAGATTTCTTTAATAAATCTAAAATAAGTTTCATATAATAATATATTTAAATCTAAAAAATTAGTCATAATATTATATTAACCCATTACCCGCTGGTGTTGTGTTGACACAACGGTCAAAATAAATGCACATTTTTAAATTATTTACATAACCACCACTATTTTTAAATTAAAAAATTGCCCTTAATTAAAGACACAAAATTTTAAAATGAAATAAAGCGAAATTTACCTTTCAGAGTTTGTGGTGGCAAACGACGTTCGGCCAATAAGTTGAAAAACTCAACGTGTTAGTTTTGGCGGTTATTGGGTTAAAGAATCATTTGTTATTTGTGGTGTTTAAAATCGCAATGGTGTAAGTACTTTTTCTTAAATGCTCGAAAAAAGAACATTTCTGCAAACGTTATAATGAATTCCAATGTGTAAAAGTAGCTTCGGGTTCTATCTGCTGTCAGTTTTGTGAAAATATTAATATATTGTTTGGACTTGTTAAAAGTGTTAAAACCCTCCATGATCTTAACGCTAATACTAAGTATTAGTGACTTATTTATCAGGGTTTCCACTCGGTCCATTATTTGAAAACTACTTTTGACAAAGAAAAGTTTTCATTTTAAGTCTCTCTTGCAAATTAAAATTTTAAAATCTCTCTCTTTGTAGAAACCTTCTTCAAAGATTATCTTTGTTGCAAATGTTGTAAAAACTTACCACGAAAATTCTTCAAAAACACTGTATCCAAATACCGAATCAGTAAGAGATTTATGGATTAAAACATATCAGTGATAATAATTAATTGATCTATAAGGCGATTTATTAGCAAAAAAGTCCTATTTCTTTCACTGTGGATATTTCCGTCTTAATCAGAAATGTATTGACTACTTCCTTAATATGTATTAGAAATATATCCTAAAAGGTAGTACGGTTCATAACGAAGATGGGAACGAACTACGCGATTGTTTTCGTTTTTATCACCTCTAAGTAACGCATAATTTCTATTTTTACATGATCGAGTAGGAAAAAAAATATGTACATTCAAACGAGATATTTTTGTAAAGAGTAGCTCAGTTCAATGACTTTTTATAAAATTTTAATTAACTTTTAAGCAGGATTTTTTAAAAATTTATCTCACTAATGAATATTTCATTGTTAGTATAATTTAAAATAACTAAAGAGAAAATAGTATAGTAGCCAGAATTGGTAATTGATTGTCCATTCTGTTTTTGTTTATTATTATTGGCCCCCGCAATGCTATTTCTTTCGGGTAACAATTAAAGTGTCGTATCTAAAAAATAACGTTCCGTTACATAAGTCAGTCGTAAAACAATACAGATGAACACTGTAAAAAAAAATCTGTAAAGTTACTAAAGTTTTTCTAGGAAACTGGGATTCCAAGAAATTTTTACGTAACGGCAACAAGAAAAAATCCTGTAACAGCGTATGTTACAGGAATTTTTCTTGTTGCCGTTACATAAAGATTTCTTGGAATCCCAGTTTCCTAGAAAAACTTTAGTAACTTTACAGATTTTTTTTTACAGTGTATGATATATCATTGTACGGTTAAATACTGATAATATTTACTGCAATTTTTTGAACTTCTAAGCATCACACATTTTCAATTTTTACACCTTCGTATAGGAAAAAAAGTACTTTTAAATGCAATTTGTTTGAAAACTGCATCTCAATTTATTTTTTAGATTTTTTATTTGTAATTTTTAACACCATTTCTATAATAATGGCAACTGAAGTACTCCATTTCTGTAGAAAGTAAAGAAAAAATAGTTGGAAAATAGTAGATTATTATAACTTTGTGTTGCCATTTTCCAATAACAACTGAAAAAATGTGTATTTTTATATTTAATTTTAAGTATCCATATTAATGTTACAAACAAATGAAGGCATATGAACGATAGCCGATACTTTTTGTCGAGTTTCTTGAATGACGACATCGCTTTTTGCTGGGTTTGTGTATTATTCTCCGATAGTGGCGGCATAGCATACTTTTCTGCAGATTCTGTTTAAGACTGGATCGTAAATGTGGAATTCAACAGCGGATGCGAATGACGTCATTTTATATAAAATAAAAGTGTCTTTTTTAAGCCTTAAAACTGAAATATGATGACTTACGGCCAAACTCTTATGGCCAAAAAAATAATTTAAAAAAAGGAGGGGGCGGGGGTGTTGTACAAGGAAAAAAAATCACATCTCCGTTAACCCGCCATTAAGGCGATAAAAAAGTATCATTGGCATGATGAAAATTTTTGACAACTCTCAGAGATGCTGTATATAGGGGTGCGTTATTAAACGCGCGCATGTCTCAATAAAAAGAACGTCAGAATATAAAATATAGTGTGAGGTTCATTTAATGAAACAATCACTACATGGTTTAATTTTTTTTATATAAATCTTCTTAATATTATCTATAACTTTTGTAGTAACAAGTTTATGATAGGATGAAATCTACTAATGGGTGATATTACTAAATATATTCTCAAGGGATGAAAAAAATAGGGGTTGAAGAAATAATCATCGTATTAACATGATTCTGATAAAACTAACTCTTATAGAAAAATGGAATTAAAAACTCTTCAAAAGCGGCCAGAATAAAATTGTTAAACTGCCTTTATCTCTAATCTTGATTTAGTTTTTGTTGGTGAAATTAGTACTTAAAGTCGAAATATACCTGTGCCTGTTCGCCGAGCCGGCAGGGATTTTTTTTTAAATTTATGTCATTAATTCATATAAAACCAATTACTTCAAATAAATTAGTATATAAAAAACAGTTTCACCAGTTAAAAACATTTATTTTAAAGTAATTAACTTTTACAACTTTAAGGAGAAATAATGCATCATTTGATATTTACCAAAATTTAGTCAAGACAAATATAATGACGGTACATTATTATTTCTCCATAACTATATAATTTGAGTTACTATTAATATAATGAGCTATAATTTAAGCCGAAAAATAGAATTTTCCAGAGATATACCCATTTAAATTATCAAATTGGGAATTTTCAATATATTTATGATTTTATAATAATAGCTGTAACATTTCAGGAAATTCTCTGATATTTAAACCGATTGTTCATTGTACTCATAACATCACATAAATTATAGGTTATCCATTTTACATAAATATAAATATAAGTTTTGGAGATAAAATGTTTTTGGTAACTGATTCCTTATGAAAATCATATTTTTAGAAAACGCATTTAAAGTTTATTTTTCTGAAATCGCACCAGATATATTCACCCCAAATTCTAAAAAGAAAATCTTGAAAATAATAATTAAAAACTGTTTCGTTATTTAGAGTATTTAAATACACATTTGTGGTTACTTAACCCCTTGAGGAGCACCGGTATATTATATATACCAGTTAATTTCAATTCCCATAAATAATATTAACACCGGAATTTTGGAATTAATTTTGCATTTTATAATGTACGTGAATAACAGCTTTAATTTGCATCCATATAAATCTATTTGTAAATTCCGGTGTCAATCAATCATTTTAAAACTTTAGGAACAGAAGTGCTTTGCCCCTGAAAGTGTTAAATACGCACTTCTGTTTTGAGAGCTGAAATAAAATTAGCCACAACTACACTTTGAATAAACCGTAACATAGAAATCATATGCATTGTATGAAGAAAATGAAAATCATTTGTATAATTTATTATACAATTTTTCAAGTAAAATAATAAAACATTTTTCTGATATTTTCAATTTTTTTTTTTTTTTTATAAAAGTAGTAAAATAACGAGGCCTCCAACTGATCCGTTTTTTGAAGACCAGTGTTTCTGGAGAAACATTTGTACAGTCGTGGAAAAAAAAAACTAAATATCCCCTACTAACTCCTCAAAAAATTATCGTAGAAGAATGTTACTGGTACCGGACGATTGGTCTACTTTTAAATGATGTGTATAAAGATTGCTTAGGGGTCATCTACATATTAAAACGGATTCAAGCTTCATTTTTTTCAATAGAAATACCAAATTTAAAAAGATATTTCAGATCTTCGGTTCAAACTATGACTAGACACTAAATTTCAAGTCATTTGAAAGATAAGTTTTTGAATTATAAACATTCAAAATTTAGTGCTTCTAATGTTAAATTACATTTTCATATTATCATTAACATCTCCTGTAATTATACTCCTAATGTGCTAATTTTTTGTGTAGCAATAATACTAAAATACCCAAACATAAATACGTTGAATTTGCAATTTTTATAATTTTATGATATAATTAAATCCTGCTTTATGGAAATCCAAAATTTCACATTTTTTCTTCCAAGTAGTTTTCAAATTATGCTTAAAAAACGCAAAATGATGGCTTAAGGGGCCGTCTGTGATAGAAGTCACTAGATATTTTGAAATTTCTTATCCTATCCTGTAATCTAGCACAATGACTTCTTGAGTGGCTCTTAAGATGCCTTGATCAAAAAGGGGGCCCTCTCGTTCAACAATAGAGTACCAAACTTCAATTGGGATACAAAGAAGAAAGGCCCCTAAAAGACGCTCATTTTAAAATAATTAATTTCTCGGAAACTTATCGTATGAGTTGCATAAAAATTTGTTTTTAGGCGAATTGAAGGGTGTAGAGTTCATTTATGCTGTCAGAATTGTCTACTGCTATTGAAAAAAAAAAAAACAAAGTTGTGGTTCGTTTTAGTATTTAGATGGCCCCTTAAGCAAACTTTATATACATCATTTAAAAGTACACTTTATTACCAATCGTGTGGTACCAGTAACTTTTTTCTACGATAATATTTTGCAGAGTTAGTAAGGGGGTGTTTACTTATTTTTTTCCACGACTGTACATAGATTTTTACGACATTTGCAAGAAATATAAGCTTCAGAGTTCATTTCTACGAAATTTTTAAAAGAAATCCAAAAAGGCTACCTTTTCCATCACAATACGGACCGAGTGGGAGACCTAGATAAATTAAAAATACTTTTTACTAAGGTGCATTGTCTTTAGACGCAAAACTCAAGTGGTCTGGTAAAAGATTCACAAAGCTTAACTCATCCCCCTCCTTTTTAAAATTAAAATCTATTTATTGCTACTACATTTTGAAAAGTAATATTCACTTTATTTAATCTGTTATTAAAAAAGACGAATATTGCTATTTCAAAAGCCTCCAGCAATCGAACAATTTGAAAAAAAAAAAAAAAAAAAAAAAAAAAAAACATACAAAATTAACTCCAGTCACAAAATGCTAATTTTTAAGTAAGCGAATACTCAAAAAGAAATATTATTATTCAAATAATTACTATCCCTACAGCACAGCTGCTCCATATAGCATCTCATTTATGTCACACATGGTCACAAGTGTCACAGTCACTACGGTGAAACAAAAAATAGGAAATTCCATGCATCTCATTATGAGTCTCAAATGATCACTATATGTGACTCTACTGAGACGTCAATGTGACTGCTGCTTTGTGACGAGTCACCATGTGACTTTACAATATAGTTACATTGTGACTCTCATGTGATTGTCATTTTTAGACTCAATTTCAAAGTCATCATGAACGTTGTATTATGATAAGTCTCCAAATAATATCACATTATAGTCACATAGTGACTTTTCACAAAAGAGCACAATGGTGACTTCGCAGTAGTCTCTCTGTCACCTGAAAATCATCATGTGACTTTAATGTAACATTATTTGGTAACTTATCACAATGCAGCGTTCACGATGACTTTGAAATTGAGTCTATAGATGACAGTCGCATGAGAGTCACAATGTAACTACATTGTAAAGTCACATGGTGACTCGCCACAAAGTAGCAGTCACAGTGACGTCCAGTGGAGTAACATATAGTTAGCATTTGAGACTCATAATGAGATGTATGGAAATTTATATATTTTTGCTTCACCGTAGTGACTGTGACACTTGTGACCATGTGTGACATGAATGAGATCTTATATGGACTAGCTGTGCTGTAGAGATAGTAATTATTCGAATTATATTATTTCCTTTTGAGTATTCGCGTACTTGAAAATTAGCATTTTGTGATTGGTCCTTAATTTTGGACACCAGTGTATAATACTGTATATATACTGTATATATACTGTATACTGGCATGAAATACTGTCATTCAGATAGTTTGAGTAAATTCCTAGAATCAATCTAAGGATTTTCTTTTTAGTCAGCTAATGAGGTAAGCTTAACAGAATTTTTGTTTTCGGTACTATCATTTCATCATATTCGGTACTAGTTATTATAGATATTTTTCAGAATTTTTTTTTTTTTTTTTTGTAAACTATTAAAAGTAAGACTAATAAGGTGAGTCAATGCAAGAAAATACATTTAATGGCAAGGAAATAAAGTTTCTTTAATATTTAATTCCGTAGTAACGTCTATAACATTTGAAATCGATAAACAGTTTCTGTTTGACTAGGCAAAACAAAATGTTAAAAACAGTCAATGTCTTTTGTTTAAAGTCAGTTGAAGCTGGTTAAAAATATGAATATAGGCTTCTTTTTATCCTAGTTTTTAAAGAGTTAATGTATTTTTAAGGCCTTTTTTGCACAAAATTAAAAAGAATTTAATTAATAACTGAATAAACGCATGGATACTCTCACGTATTAAATTAAGGTTTACTTTCTTCAATAAGTTTTCCAAAGGAAAATGTAAAATTAAAATAAGAACGAAAAATCGTGCATTTGGAATAGATTAGGAAACACTTTCTAATAGTAACAATACATTGTTAAGCAATGTCCTTCTTTATTACAATAAAATATTATATCAAAATAAACAGTTTTAAACACAGATAAAAAAGTAAAAATTCAGTTTTTGCCATCGCTGTCCATATCCGGTTATATATTTTAAGGTATGGGATTTATAGATTTTTACACACCTCGTAATATAGTAAAATTTATTTAAGTTTAAAAGTACATACCACAGTTAAATGCACTTCTAACAATTATTGATTCCCCCCCCCCCCTCCTCCCAAAGTGCAACAGTTAACCGAACTCTTTGAGAACTTAATGTCAGATTTATCAAGATATATACAGATTCGAAATTAATTTTAGAAAAAAAAATAGGAACTGTAACCTATGAATTTTTTTAACAGAAATCGTTTTCTAGAAATTTCAAATATGCGAACCCAAAATTACAGCTCATTGCAAAAGTAGTTTTAAATTATACTTAATTTTTTTTTCTCGAATTTCAATCTTTTTTACAATGATTAGCAATGAATATAATTCTAGGAGTTCCATAGTTTAACGCTGCATTATTCTTAAATAATTTGACCTAATGATTTCCTGTTTGGTATAGTAAGGTATAATTTAACGGTGAATCCAAATGTGATCTCAAAATTAGGCGTCACCAATGAGCGTTTTAAAGTTTGGTGTAATTTCTCTATGTCAATCACCCCTTAAAAAGATTTAAGTTATCATTAATTGGTAGACATCATTACTGATCAATTGATTCCAGTCACATTTTTGTATGAGATATTGTGGTGTATTCTCACTTTATTGTGACAATTCTACAATATTATTTCATCGTAAGTGCTGCAGAAAACTTTTTTTTTTACGTAATAGGCTTCACCCGTGGTTTTATTTTTATATAAATTCACAATCTTTTGTTTTAAAAAATATGATCTAGAAAATTATGCAAAGTATTGCTCTACAAATTACACTTCAAATACTCAAAAATTCTTAAATTTAAAAATTCTAATCGAATTATTGACTTTTAGTCGCTAAGTTAGTTCTAAAATGAGACTGTTAAGAGCCTACACTAGTCACTCAAAAAGACCCGGATGATAATGTTAATCCTATGGGGAAGTTATTTTCAAATATCTCGCTTGAATTTTGATATTTTCGAATGATGTTTTTAGCATTCTATAACTGAGGACGATCTACAACCGGGCTAGTTTTTACTTTTTTGATTTTGGTTTCATATATATTTTTTTTAAATTACTTTTACTTTTGGAACCGGTTCTGAAATTGAAACTATCCTAATATAAAAAAATATATATATAACCAAAATCGAAATAATAAAAACTAGCCCGGTTGTAGATCGTCCTCAGCTATCCTATGGAAAAAAAATCATTCGAAAATATCAGAATTCAAGCGAGATATTTGAAAATAACTTAACAATTTCTGCGGCAACCCTAGTGCCATCACATTGTGGTGAGTATTCAAAATGGCGAGTGCACAAGAAAAAGCAATGTACATATTGTCGTTCTTTGAAACAAAATCCGTTTCCAATACAAACATCTTTCGTCTAATTTTTGATAAATTTGATAAAATTTTAATATTAATTATTATTTGATTATAAATGATTTTTGATTAGTAAAGTTTTGAGTTGCAATTTTACCCATATGTAACTTTGTGTTATTAAAATACTTTTTGAGTTGTACTTTACGAATACGTAGTAATATTTTTTTTCGTGTTCTTAAATGAAAAGTCATGATGTACGGAAATACAAGAATAATTTATTGACACCCTGTATATATTTAAAATTGTACTAGAATTAGTTCGGCAAATTCATGATTTGTTAAAACAAGAAACTATTTTGATGATTTTTTTTTTTCTAAGCTTCGGCAGTATCTTCAACTGCATCTTAAAAGAACTTAATCTTAAAATTTCATTTAAAAACTGTATTTTAAAAGATTAAATATTAGTTTTCAGTCACGTTAAAAATCAATGGATAAAAACCATGCTATTTTTCTTTCGTCATATTTCCACAAGGCGATTCGTAATTGAGAATCTCACATAATATTCAATTTTTTATATTCGAATTGTTAGTTATTTTTAATTGGAATATCTCTAGTTATATATTCTATTGAAATAAATGCCGCACAACATTTGATGGAGTTCCTGTTCATCTGTTTTTACATCCTGCATAATCTTTCTTTGAGCATCTTTTGCCATGTGCCTCAATATTCATACCTTTAGAGGTTCGCTAGTTCTCTTTAATATAATTATTTTTGCGTTTAGCCACCACCCCACCCGTGGCCGAGAGGTTCTGCTCTCAAAGCTGGTAGACGGGAGGTGCTGGGTTCGAACCCATTTGCGCCAGTTGGACTAATCGTTCGGAGTTTTCCGTGGTTCCCTTCGAACCTAGGATTTAATTGCGTAACTACGGGTTAGGTTCCCTTAGAAAGACCCCCACGGGGGCACCCCCCCCCCTCAGGCCCATATTCCACGGGCAGACAATTTGCCGTCATAAACAACACCACACCGTTTAGTCACCATATCAAACACGGGAGAAACTTACGACAACTGCTTTGTCCCCGAGTCACATTAAAAATCAATGCATAAATACCATGCGATTTTTCTTTCGTCATATTTCCATAAGGCGATTCGTAATAGGGCATTTCCACGAGCGCTTGTCGTGTAAGTCACATACTATGATTTTTGACTACCAGTATTTTAGAACGGAAAACTGTGAGTTATTTTATGGGAGATATCTCATTAATTGAGCAAGGCAAAGCAAGCTTTTATAAAATAACGGTGGCCAACAAGCATAGTATGTGACTTATACGACAAATGCTCGTGGAAATACCCAATAGAGAAATATTAAACAATATTTTTTTTTACATTCAAATTGTTAGTTATTTTTAATTGAAATATCTCTAGTTATATATCCTATTGAAATAAATACCGTACAACATTTGATAGAGTTTCTGTACATCTGTTTTTACATCCCGTATAATCTTTCTTTGAGCATCTATTGCCTTGTGCCTCAATATCCATACCTTTAGAGATTCACTAGTTTTCTTTCTTTTTATTATTTTTCTGTTTAGTCACCATGTCAAACACGGCAGAAACTTACGACAGCTGCTTTGTCCCTGAATATTCCGAATATTCGATACCGTCTTCTATTTTTGTACTTCTTTAGAAAAATAAAAATTTTGTGTTTATATCTCGGTATCTATCTTTTAGATTTCTGAAAAATTCATTTACATGTATATTTTTAAACTCCCGCTGGAATTGGTTTTGAATATTCTTTACTTGTTACAGGAAAGTGGATTTATTTATAAAATTTTTGATCAACGTTTATGTATTTTTAAAACTGTTTTCCAAAAGAAAAAATGATTGTTTATTTTAATATATGAAATTGATTAATTAATTTTCATAATTACTGTATAATAACAATATCTGTAATGAGCACTGCATTTCATTACAGAGCTATGGTACATAAAATGTATTAAATACTTATTATTTAAAAAAATTATTCGCTTTAAATGAATAGTTATCGCAAGAATTTTTAATTTAACATTCGTACATACACTTTTAAAATCCCTTTGGAATTAGATTTGCATTTTTATATTTTGTTCCTGTTTTGTATTTCGGGAGCTTCTTCCATTTTTCTTTTATTTATTTGTAGCTTTTTCAAAATTGTATTTCAAAATTAAACAAGACTGTTTGTTTTATCTTCAAGAATAATTAAATTTGACAACAACTTAAATAATTATTAAATATGATGTAGTTCTTTTTTTTTAGGTATGAAAACAAATTTTTCTTTCAAACTGTTTTACGTGGTTATGCATGTATAATACATATATTTTTTCCCATCATTTGGATTATTTCTAGCTACCGGTTTAACTCTGACGTAACTAAATTAGCTTTGCATGTATATATATATGTATCCTACCCCCTATTAAATTTTGTAAAAAAAAAAAAAAAAAAAAAAAAAAAAAAAATGAAAATGAAAGGAATGTCAGGTTTATGGACCTTAGGTAAAGCATAGAACCTGGCACAATGCACAATAGTAGGAATAAGAGACTTCTTAAAGTTAGCAGAAATAATGGGAGAAGACTTGATGGCAGACTTAATAGAGTTAATTTCACTAGTAGAAGGGTCTTTGCGGATATCCTCGTAAGGACCGTCGCTAATTAATTTTTGGGATTTTTCCAAATACGAAGATTTGTCGAGAAGCACAATCTGACCATCTTTGTCAGCCTTGATAATGATTAAGTTTGGATCACAACGCAAAATTTTCAGACATTGTTTAACAGGATTTTTAAGAATGGGTTTACAAACATTAGAAATGAAATCAACAGTATTGGCAATGAGATGCCTGATGAACTCTTTTTGAGAAGAAGATAGAGCGTTATGCTTAAAGGCCTTTTCAATAGGAGCAATTAGATTAGGTAAAGAAGGAATAGCAGAGATACAGAAATTGTTATTCAATTTGAGAGCATCCAGCTGATTGTCACTTAAAGAAACACTAGAAAGATTGACAACAATATTTTGGTTACCAACAGGCAAATTGCTGGAGTTATTAATGACAGAATTTTTACAATGTGAGCTTTACAAAGTTAAAGCTTTTTAATAGTAAAAGCTACTCATAATTGTTTCCGAAAATTACGGGTAGCTAATAAACATTTATTTTTATAAATTCTTCTTTAAATTTCAAAAAAATTTGTTTTCTAAAGTTGATAAAGATAAAGCATAGTTGCGAACCTCCCGATTTTTTTTATACCAATATTTTTATGCAGAAATACTTGTTTTATATAATCACATGATTTCTGAAATTAAATAAAGCGGACATTTTTGCAAGAATTTACTGGTATTCAAAAAATCGGGAGGTTAGCAACTATGAGATAAAGGAATGCTTTTCGGAGTCTTGGATGACTCGGAAGAGGTTATTGAATATTTTCGTTCGTAATTTTACTACATTTTAGCATAATAAGAAACATTTATATTTTTTATAGTGTATCTCGGTTTAATATTGTGGGAAGATTATTTTTTTATCAGCATTTTTTTTTTATCATTTTTGCACATTAAAATTATTTTATATTACGAATAATGAAATCATGTTTAATGCTACGAACGTGGTCATACTATGGAAATATGTCACTAGTTAAAGAAACACTTTCAAAAAGTTCATTTTAGTTCAATAAGTTAAATGTATTTAATTCACACAAAAATTTTCCAATTTATATTTTCAAAAAATTCTGAGAAAAGCACTTCATAAAAGGCCTATTTAACATAGTTGCCCCAGGCGTCTAAATTTTTATTAGTTTGTCTACCATTATTCTCAAACAATAATAATCTTCATTGAAGATTAGTAGAAATATACCAAGAGGGTTACTGTTTGAAAATAGTGTCAGGCAAAATTAAAGTGCCTTCGCCTGTGACAAACCTTATTTAAAATTATCATTATACGTTCGGACACCTCTGCTGAAGGATGTATGGGTGTTGAAAATTTCCACGATTATATGTTTAAGTATACACTCAGTCATGTATTTAAATTTACAATAAATTCTGAGAAGAAATACTTTAAAAAAGGCCTATTTAACATAGTTGCTTCCGGTGGCTACTTTTTTGTTATTTTGTCTACCATTATTTTCAAAAATTAATAATCTACATCGAATAATAGTAGAAATATACCACGATGATTACTGTTTGGAAATAGTGTTAGGCAAAATGACACTGACTGCCCAATATAATCGCCTGTGACAACCCTTATTTAAAATTATCTTTATATGTTCGGACAACTCTCCTGAAGGATGTCACGGTGTCAAAAAATTTCACGATTATATCTTTAAATATTCACTAAGTCATTTATTTATATTTACAATAAATCCTGAGAAAAGTACTTTAACCCCTTAACGGTCGCATTAAATTACCATTTAAAAATTTAAATTGCCTCTTTCCACCACTTTTTAAAAAAAGAAATAGTCAACTTATTAAATGACAGGTAAAATGATACCATAATAAAGCCAATTGCACTCTTTTATAAAACTGGTGGGAATCAAACAATTTGAATAAAAGACACAGACCGTGAATATCACGGGCGCGAGAATTAAGAGGTTAAAAAAGGTCTATATAACATAGTTGCCTTCTGCGGCTACTTTTTTATTATTTTGTCCACCATTATTTTCAAAAATCAATAATGTACATCGAAGATTAGTAGAAATATACTACGATCATTATACTGTTTGGAAACAGTTTTAGACAAAATGACCGTGCCTGCCCAATATAATCGCCTGTGACAAGACAACCCTTATTTAAAATTATCACTAAACATTCGGACATCTCCTTAAACATAAATGGGTGAAGAAAATTTTCGCGATTATATCTTTAAATATACACTCAGACGTGTTCTCCACTTAAGACAAAACTTCTTTCAAACAAACAAGCCTGTCTGCTTAAACATATATGTTTACTTAGAACAACTGAATAGCTAATAAACTAAATATAACTCCTTTAGCTATGCTTTCAAGTTATTGCCTACAAAAAAATTACAACATAAATGTTAGAAAAGAAAAAGAAATCCAAATATAAAAGAGAAAACTTGGCGCAGTGATTTTAAAAAGCTTGATAAGATGAAGAAAAAAATGTTGCATAAAAAAGAGGGTGTGTTCGAAGTAACGTGACCGCCATGTAAGAGCAAACAATAGTCCTTTGAAAATCTCCGGTTTCACGAAATATTAATACAAATATTTAAACATTTGTATTTCATATTTTTATTTTTTCCATGGTGATTGCTCCACCTCTATTCTTTGAATGATCAATATAATATTTTACGCATTGATAGTTTAAGGTCTGTTTTATACAGAAAAAGTTAAATGCGTTAACATTTTCAGTTATATCAGTTGCTAAGAAAATATGTTTTTGTGTTAGATAATGGATAATTGAGCTGTTAATTTTGAAAATGGGGCAAGTTCATTTTGTAAAAAAAAAAAAAAAAAAAAAAAAAAAAAAAAAGGCTAAATCTTATTAGAAATTAACATAAAATTTATGTTTCTAATCAATTCACTAATAATATCTTTTAATCCATAAATACGCGATTTGTTATTTTGTTTCGAAATAATTATATATGATTCTCTGAAAGGTTTATTACACAGAAAAAATACTGAAAAAAATCAGAGATAATCCATAGCTGCCAACATCTTACGCTTTTTCAGACCACAAAAATTTTATAGCAAATTTTACCTTTTTAAATCGCCGTAATCTGCCGATTAAATAAGGCAAAAATTTCTATTAAATTTTTGTGGTCTGAAAAAGCAGAAGAGTTGGTAGCTATGGAGATACACTTTTTTCATATAATACGTCAATCTTTTCTTCTGTTGCACATCTGCAATACAAGTAAAAACTAGTGCTTGTGGCTGTTTTACGCTAAGATAATGCAAATTAGTAAATACTTTAATAAGTATGTCTTCAAATACCTTATTTTATATAATTATTTGTTTTATAAAACTTAACCTTTAAACCTTTAATTCCCATAATAGAATGCGTTCTAGAAATTACTTAGTTCTGAGAATCTGACTTTACACCAGAAAGCTTCAATGGTTAATTTCGATTTATTTAAATACGTATTGTCTGTTTTTTAATTAAAGCAAATATTGCTACTTTAATTTTCTGGTGTGAATTAGGTATATGCGAATAAAAAAAAATCTATTAACCCTTTCCGACGTGGTGTCCTTAAAAAAGGACACCTAATTTTAATTCCAAAACTGACAAACGGCACCAAGAATATTTAACTAAAGTTTTCCTATTATCATGTACATGAAAATAAGCAAGTTCATATTTTCTAATAAATTCATTTATAAATTGCGGTGTCAGTCCATTATTTCATCAGTTTATAAACAGAATTACTCCGCGCCGGTAAGGGTTAAATTCAAAACACTGTTGTTTGCATATATGCAAAGCTGCGCACTAAAGGGTTAATATCAGTATAGATTTGTTACTATTATTTTATTGCATCAACGATATTTAAAATGAGTTGATTTGGAAAGAGAAGCAACTCGACTTTGAATAGAATTATTTTTATGTTACTTAATGTTAACAAACACAATCAGAATTGCATCATGAAACCTTAAAAATCTTCACTGTCTAATTAAGAAATATAATTATATAAACACAACTTATTACAGAATTTATTTTCTTATTTTTCCCACATTTTGTATAATTTATTATTTCTTTTATTGTAAGTTTTCTAAAAAAAGTTAAAATAGTGAAATATTGAAATAAAAAAAATGTAAATAAAATGTTCACTTTTTTTTGTTACTATAACTATATTACTTTAAAGAAAATCAATGTTTTCAACAAGTCATTGCTTTTAAAAGTGATGCATGTCCATTCGTGCATGCCAAAATCATGATTTTTTTCAGCTAAAAAGTTTGAACTGTTGTGAGTATGGGTTGATTGTCATACTATTTTTTTATGTTACACAGGTCTCGATCACCAGATGATCCCGTTTTGATATCATTGTCTCTGTGTATTCATGCCTTTTTTTGACGTAAAATAAAACTGTTAACTTTCTTAAAATTGACCAATCTTCCCGAAACTTTAATATGATACTAAAGTCCACATCGCTACTTTATGTTTTAACATAGTCCTCGTATCCTGTATAATTTGTTTTACAGGGACACCTCAAAAATATTAATAAATCATAGTCTACTGCGCGTCAAAATAAGCGTCTATTTTCATGCCTTTTTTTGACATAAAACAAAGCTGTTAAGCTTCTTAAAAATTGACCAATCTTCACGAAAATTTAATATGATATTAAAGTCTACATCGCTACTTTATGTTTTTAAAATAGTTGTCGTATCATGTATAATTTGTTTTACAGGGAAAACTAAAAAAATTAAATAAATCATAGTCTACTGCGCGTCAAAATAAACGTCTATTTTCATGACTTTTTTTGACATAAAACAAAACTGTTAATATTTTTTAAAAATTGACCAATCTTCACGAAAATTTAATGATATTAAAGTCCACATCACTACTTTAAGTTTTAAAAATAGTCTTCGCATCGTGTATAATTTATTTTACAGGGACCCCTCAAAAATTTTAATAAATCATAGTCTACGGCGCGTCAAAAGAAGCGATGTTCATGACAAAGAGTTTTAAAATGTATGTGGTTTGTAATCCTGCATGATGTCGGGTAACCTGATTTTACTCGAATCCAATCACATCCTCTATTTGGTTGGAACGGCTAAATATCTTTTTGTTGCGGGTAGAGCTGATTCTAATTGTTTAGAGTTCGGGTTGGAATTTGACTCTTGACTCAGGTTCGGTAACCAATTTGTTCAAAAGAATGTCCACAATATTATTGAAGATACGTTTCAAGTGCATTGGGTCCACATCGAGTTTAGAGATAAATTTAAATAGAATTCTCAGGTTCGAGTCTGTATAATAGGGTGGGTCGATAAAAAGAATTTTTTTATATTCGGAACGCTTTAGTGCGGAAAAGTTGCCTATTGTAATAAGAAGAAAAACGGCATAAAAATTTTGAAAATCGGTTAACATCTTCCATTCGCGCATCGTACTTAATATTGATGAAAAATTGCAAAAATCGCGCCTATTCTATAACTTTTTAAGTTAATTAAAACTTTAGAAATAAACTCGCTTTAGCCTTTTATGCTTGTTCCATAGGTACCTAACTAAATTAAATTCTAATCAATAATCTAATTTTTCCGTTCGCTCAACATCTTAGAAAGAAACATAAATTTAGCAATTTTTCGCAATTTTCACCGTGCAGCTCTTCGCTCATTTTGCTAGAACAAAACGACCCAGAACTCACCACGTGGAGGTAGTTGCACGTAGAGTTCCACCTCCACCCTATCCAACAAACCATCCAATTGTTGGGTGTGGCATTTACATTAAATTTGCAACTATTTACAAAGGTTTTCCATAGAGTAGCTTTCTTTGGCTTACTATGTTTTTACGTTTTCTTTTTTATATCTACTACACATTTAAAGTCTGATTTTTTGGAGAAATGAGGCATATCCGAATTAGACTTCAGTGTTGTTCGGATATAGTCATCTCTAGCGTCATGTCCATATAATTTATTCGAGATCTCTGTCACAAGTTTGACGCACATCTTAACAGTATCGGTGTGACAGGGAAACATTTGTATTTCTCTGATGAGAGTATTGTCAGAAGTGATGAGCGATTTAACATCATCTTCACTAAGGTCCCGCGGCATTGGGGAAGGATACACCGCACAAGAATTTCAATTAATAATTTCTATGTAATAGAAAGCTTGAAAGTTTCTATTAGGTGGCATTACATTTCTAACAGTCTTCTTCTTTGGGACGGTTTGTCTTGCTTTTACGATCCATTTGTAACCAATATACCGAACATGTTTTCTTTAATCGACAATCATTGCAAACATAACATTCTCTGTGTGCGCAAAAAACGCATTTCGTTCTATTACTTATCGACAACTTGTAGTAGTTCTTCGGATAATTAGCGTGATGCTTGGATTGCTTTAAATACATATTTTGGTCCGTCATAAAATATTTGCTTATTTTATGGCAAATTACACAGGCATGTATGATTTTATGATGAAGCCAAATATTTCTTTTACGTTTTCGGATGAATCTGATAGAATCTAAGGACTCGGTTGGCTGCAGTTAGTCATCTGAAATCGGACAAAGTACCAGGGTCCCAATTCGCCAAGTCTTCTGGACAATGTCGCAAGGTGTGCAAAATGTTCCAAAAATACTGTTGTTCTTCCCTCAAAAAAGTCATCTGTATATCAGGAATCGAACAATCTGCGGGTTCGCAATCGACCACAGGAGCTTTTTTCACAGCATGCGAGCTGCCACCCAATTGATGCACTAAAAGATTTAGGCCCTTCAGTTTTACCGTGAATATGTTGGAAAATTTGGCAATAAGAAAGCTCGTTAAAATGCCGGATGCATATGCTCCACATTTTATGATTTTCTAGTCAGTGGAAAGTACCGTTATTCCATCCGGTGTTTGTTACAGTACCATGACACCCTACTACTTGTAGTTCTTCTAGTGATATTGATAGTTCAGACAAACAAGAAATAATGCTTTGACTTACATCATTTGATGAACTCGATGAAGGAGATACATGTCCAATATAATTTGATCCAGATTCCTAGATAAGGGAATAGTGTTCTTATTTCACATTCCTGTGAAATTGCTTGGCATTAAATTTTTCGTCGAACAAAGTATCTCATATTTGTCCATCAAAAAAAAAAAAAAAAAAAAAAAAAAAAAAAAAAGACACGAACTTTCCTCAAGGGGTGTGAATCGTCTTTTCAAATCCGTCTTAAAACGACTCTTGTCTCTTTTTATTTTATACTTATCAACCCCATCAGAAGAATCTGTGTCGGTTACCCAGAACACTTGACGCTATGACACTTTTTGGCCGATCAGAAACTCGGAAACGATCACTGTTTAGGGCTGTTGCGTTAATTTTAATTATCATCTGCCATTTGGACTTTTAGTCGATGTACTTGGTTTGTATTTATCTACCTCATACTCCGAGTTTTCAAAAGAAGCGTGTTTGAATTCATCAATTTCGTAGTACACTGCCACTTTAGGAACTTTATAACTATTTGATGAACCACTCGGTGCTTGTTGAAGATCACCAGCTTTCATCTCAGCCTTCACATTTAACTTTTCTGCAACTGTTTTGCAAATAAATCCGATTCCCCCCCCCCCCCCCCCCCCAAATTGTAATTCCTTTAAAGATTCATGAACCTCAACTCAAAGACACAAATTTTTTTTTTTTTTTTTACATAAACATTCAATTAGAATTACACATTGACATGCATGTGGTCTTTTTAATATAATATAAATACCCCCACCCAACAATTGAACGGTTGGTTGGCTAGGATGTGGGTAGAACCACCACCACTTAGTGAGTTCTGCGTCGTTATGCTTTTGCAAAACGAACTAGGAGTTGCGCAGTAAAAATTGCGAAAAATTGGTAAATTTATGTTGTTTCTAAGTAAGAACAAAAAAATTGGATTATTGATCGGGATTCGATTTATTTAGGTTATGTAAACCATGAAACAAGCATAAATAGCTAAAGCATGTTTATTTTTAAAATTTTAATTAACTTAAAAAAATTAGAAAAAAGGCGGATTTTGCAATTTTTCAAGAACTTTAAATACGATGTGCGAATGGAAGATGTTAACCGATTTTAAAAAAAATTATGCCGTTTTTCTTCTTATTACAATAGGCAACTTTTCCGAACTAAAGCGTTCCGAAAATAAAAAATTTCTTTTTTTTCGACCCACCCTACTGTATCACCTGAGCAGTGCTGGACTCCATTGTGGATAACAATTAGAGCTGTAGCAAACCGCACATATTCGTTACTAAGTAACGGGTATTCTCTATGATACGAAATCCCGATCGTTACTTCGAAATATGACTCGTTAGTCGTTACTGTGTCAATACGCAGCCGAACAAAATGAAACTAACTTCAAACGCTGCTTACGTTTGGGTAATTCATGAATGGAGCCGGATGCGGTAAAAGATGCGAATTTGTGTTTGGACTCCGATATTTCGGCGTCAGTTGTTTCCGTATCAGTGTATGCGTATCATTCTGTTAGTATCAGTTATTCTCAAATCTCAAATGATTTTAATTTCGTAGGGGCTTGTTGATTCATTTATTATGGAAAGAAAAAGAAGTATAGCTATTTTATACCCTGAGCTTGCGGATTTATCAAAGAAGTATTTATCAGCGATGTCTACATTAGTACTATCTGAAAGAATTTTTTCAAAATCAGGTTATATATTATCTGAAAAGCGTGCTTCATTAAAACCAAAAAGAATGGAAAAAATATTATTTTGAAACGTAAATCAAAGATTTCTAAAATAATAATGCGAGTCACGTAAACTGTTGGTTGATAAGATGATAAAGTCTAAAATGAAACACATTTCTTTTAAATGTTCTGAAAATTTTCGAGAAATTCTGTTCTAAAATTTACAGGTTTGCTTTCAGTGCCTTCTTTATCCTATAAAAATATCTTTGTGCGAGTATTTATGTTGTAGATTTGAAAAAAATATTTTTATGATAAAGACGAGTTTTTTGATTGCTTGTAAAACAGTTTATGATAATGTTTAATTTTTTTTAGCCCCCGGTATGCTCTTTCTTTCTCCCAGCTAAGCTAATAAAGTGTCGTCTCAAAAAAAAAAAAAAAAAAAAAAAAAAATCACGCTCCTTTGTATAAGCCATCCGTAAAACAAAGCAGAGGTATCATTGTACAGAATAATCTCTACCGCAATTTTTTTTAACTTCTAATCATCGACATTTTCTATTTTTATACCGTCGTATTGGGAAAAAAAAGGGTAATATTAAATGCAATTTGTTTGAAAATTGCATCTTGATTTATTTTTGAGATATTGATTTTTTTGTAGCTTTTAATGCCTTTTGTTTAATTTTTGTAACTCAAGTTCTCCATTTCTGTAGAAATTAAAAGTAAAGGAAAAATAGTTGGAAAGTACCAATTATATCTTTATGTTGCCATTTTCTCATAAAAACTGAAAAAAAAAGTAATTAAAGTACGCAGGGTTCGCACGTTCCTAAAATTTTCTTACTTTGCTACCACTAAATAAAAACGATAACCTTTGTTGTATAGTTCTATTATAGATGTTAAAGGAATGCACCACGAAGAATTCTTATTTAAAATACTGGTAGCAAAGTGCGAAACTTTTAGGAACGGTGCGAGCCCTGAGTACGTGCTGTTTTGAAAAAATATTTAAGTGAATGACTTCTAGAGCTTTTATAAACTAAACTTAATTTTAAATATCTATATTAATATTACAAACAACTGAAAGCATATGAATCATGAGATAGCCAATTTTTTTTGTCGAATTTCTTAAATAACGAAAGAAATTCTTCAGAGGATGCGAATCATGCCATTTTATATAAAATAAAAGTGTGTGTCTTATAACTAAACTATCGATATTTATATACATATTTTTTTTTTTCATCGGGGGGTGACCCTAAATTCGGAAAAAGCAGAATTCCTGTTTTCTATTTTTTTTTTCTTTTGGTTTGCAAAAATATTTGACACAGATGTCATAAACGCACCACATTGGCGCAATTTTTTTTTCTGACGCTAATGTGATATAAGCACCGGGGTACTTAACTGGCGCCAAAGCGCTGCTATTTTGCTTGATATGGTAACCTGGATGTTGTTTATTTGTTAATAAATTGTTTAGTTACTTTTACTTTCTTTTTTAACCCATTAACGCCCGAATTATTTTTTTCGTTAAAACTTAAATTTTGGATTTACCACCACTTTTAACTGAAGAGTAATTCTTATCCTATTTTATCAAGGAATTTGTGTCGTGAAAGAAAGTATATATTTATCTTCATATTTACTGGTGGGAAAAGCTGTTTCTTGCAAGTAAGTTTAAGCGATCTAAAAACATGCCACTGGGCGTTAATGGGTTAAAATTACATAAATTGTTTTGTTCTATAGTTGTTACCGTAATTTCCGGTGTATAGCCCGCGGATCAAACAATTGTGTTTCGACCCAGAATTTTTTAAAAATAAAATGTAACTATTTAGATCACGGTAAATATTGGTCTTCAAATACTGAATAAAATTTCTGGGTCCAAACTGAATTGTTTGATCTGCGGGCTATACACCCGAAATTACGGTAATTAAACTTTTTTTATTTATTGTTATTCCCTTTTTAAAAATATACATATGTAACTGGTATTCAAAAACAAGGTTTTCGCCAAATTGGCGTCAGAAAATCGCGCCAATATGGTGCGTATATGACATCTGTGCCAAATACTTTTGATGGTATATTTTTAAATTTCATATTTGAAAAAAAAGTATTTTTAAATATAAATCAATAATTTCAGAAATAATAATGTGACTGAAGTACAATGTCATTTGATAGGATTTGATACAATTTAGACATGTTATATTCAATTATGCACCGCATTTTAATTTTGTTTGCATTTTTCCATTAAAACTTAGAAACTTAATGAAATGTAAGTTTTACGTACAGATGGCAGCACATATTTTACGTTAAAACAGTAACGAATTCTTCAAAAGACTCATGTGCGGTACAGTCTGCAGGAGGTGAGCGCCGAGAAGGATCGAACCGGAGAATCCACGGTCAGAAAGTGAGATCTTACGCACCGAGCAAAACGCTAGCTCTATCGCTTCCTGCGAGATACTCGTTTTACTGACCGTGCAAGATGGGGTCGCCACAGTACTCCACCCCCAGTGTGAAGAGCATCTCGTTGATGCTGTACGAGTGATGTGCATTCGTGTTGCGTTGGCGGTTGCCAGATGATGCTGTCGTGCTGCCGTGCGCATGTGTGTGCCCCCGAAGATGCGCGGCGTGACAGGCTTTGTGCTAGGAGAGTTGTCATAGGCTTTGCGTGCTGTGAGCGTTTCACAGGCTTTGCTTGTGTGCTGTGATAGTTTCACAGTCTATGATTGCTGGTTACGTGCTGTGAGCGTTTCACAGGCTTTGCTGCTGGAAGGTGTTTTCACTGCTGCCATCTGTTGGACTCAAAAGGAGATGATGATGTTTGTGAAGGTGCGTGTTCGTTTGTCCAAGGTCACCAATGCAGGCGGTGAGCGCCGAGAAGGATCCAACCGGAGAACCCACGGTCAGAAAGCAAGATCTTACGTGCCGAGCAAAAGGCTAGCTCTATCGCTTCCAGCGAGATACTCGTTTTACTGACCGCTCAAGATGGCGTCGCCACAAGTCAATCAGGGTAACTTTGAACCACGGGGTGTAATTTTGCACCACCTCCTATTTTTCAATATTTTTTACTCTAAAAGACTAAATAAACTCCTGAACTGTGCTCTGTTGGCAAGGTTCTAAACTGGGATTTCTACTCTTTATTTTAGAAAATAAATTAGCAACATTATGCGCAATTAATTGCATCATCTGACTATTTTTGTAAAGTACTGTTTCGAGTTAATTTTGAATGCTGTTTTGAAGTTGTTGTAATCCAATTAAACTTTCATAGTAAGTAACAATATACTCATTTATAAGGTATATTATTATCTAAATGTTGTAAATGTGTTAATATTTTGTGATTATTCATTTATTAATAGTTAATAAAATGTAAAATAAGAAGGCACTAACGTTTTGCCACATTTTTACGGTAATTTTGATCCGGCTCAAAGTTATACTGATGCTTATAATTTACTAATTATAGGTGCTACTGTCAAAAATTTCCGATATTTGCAGGTATATCTTATATAAATGCCGAAAATGAACATTAGATATAACATGTAAATATCTTCACAAATATGTGTAAAATACATAAAATCCATTTAAAGCGTTTTTCGGGGCGGAGCTACTCAAATTTGACATTTCATACATTCGACATTTATTCTTCTTCTTTGAATAATACTAATACTAGTATGTATTACTGTAACTATGGGTATATTAGTGAGTTAAAACATTGAAAATTGTTATCCAATGCATTTTTATGTTTCATATGAACAATAAACAGGTTTTTTTTTTTTTTTTTTCTAAATGTTCATGGTTCTCTTCTTCCACTTTTCTTATGCCTGATATTTGTTGTAATATCATAAATTAAACAAATCTTGTGATGTTGGGAAATGTAAATTCGCAGTCTTTACATATCTGAAAACATTTTTTGGTGTTTAAAGTTGTCCTGACTACAATACTTTTTTTATAATTAATTATTTTATATAAAAATTTATCATATGGTGCAAAATTACCCTAAATGACTGGGTAACTTTGAACCAGGCTAAAAATCCATTTTTTACTTCTTTTATCCTTGTTCTTCCTTAATTTTTTATAGTCAAACAATAATTTAGGATCATTTCTTTTCTTATATGCCCCTAGTTGCGACAATATTCTTCAAATAAGAGTGTGGCATATGAAAATAGAGAAAATGCGGATCAAAGTTACCCTGATTGACTGCATATAATTAGATTTGCTGCAGGTTTGTAGTACATACGATGATTGTTAATACCCGGTTTTTGAACAGTAACGAGTAACGAATACTCTCTAACGGGTAGCGAGTTCGAAAGTAATGACGTCATACGGGTATTCATTTAGTCATTACTTTTACAGCACTAATAACTATACAGGATTGCTTTAAAAATCGAAAATAAAAAACAATTACTTGAAATCAGTTTTATTTTTTGTTAAAAATTATTTTCCTAGAGGGTGGGGGAATAAGCACATGAAATCAGCTTCTGAATAAGTATGTCGATTACATTTTTGTGTTAGATAATATGATAAGTCATATCATCAACGTCAAAGCAAAAGTCTTTTGAATGCTGCATTCATTTCCAACACTTCGGGTCCTATCGCTAGAAGCTGCGCCATATTTCTGTGCTCAATGATAAAAAAAATGAAAACGAGTTTTTAAAATTAAAATTATTTTTTTAACTTAATTAAATTTTTAAAAATAGAAACTTTGTATTTTTTCATTCAAATTATTCTCTACAATAAAAAAAAAATGATTTATGAATCATTATTATAAATGCTCAATGATTTTTTAAAAAAGGGGCTTCTTTTAGCTTAATTAAATTTTAAAACCAGAAACTTTGGATTTTTTTTTATTCAAACTTTTTTCACAGTTTAAATAAACATTAAAAAGTAAAGATTTCAATTTTTTTTCAAATCCTCCTCTACTTGGATTGGATTCCACGATCTACCAATTAGAGACAAAAGACATGCCACAGAGATACTGGTATCCGGACCGAAGTAGCTTGTAACAAAATTGAAAACAAATCTCAAATCTGTCAACACATGGGTCCGCTTCTGCACATTACCCAAATAAAATATTTTATTGAGTTCTTACATAATGATTGCTAAACTTTTTATTGAAAATTCTATTAATTGAAATTCTCTAAAATTGAAGTTGATGCAATAATTCTGTGACCAGATGTCTCCATTTCTGCACATCAACCCAAAGAAAAAGTGGTCTTTCTCAATTTTCGTTCTTCCATAGGAAGCCATCTACGAATGAGGCGCTAGTGCTCTGGACTTCAAAACACAATTTATAGGCAGTGCGATTACAGCGCCATCTGTTGGTGGTTTTTGAAACTAATTTTTGAAACTTCTGTATAACATTTTTACAGCTTAGCTAATAAACAAACTGTTTACCGCATAATTCTATTGATATTTGTTTTTGATATATTTAATTTAGAAATCAGGGTCTTATTCGCTGGACACCCTGTATAAACTAATTAATGCGATAAATAAAGTTACTTTTTTTACCTTGGCCTGATACCATTACATTTCTAAATAAACAGGAATAGCTTCAGTAAAATTAAAAATTGAAAATTCAAATTGAAATTCCTATAGGTTTATTACTGTTGCTTTTTGAGTAAAGGGTAAAGGTCTTGTAATACAGTATTTAATTTGTTCATGGGTTGTTCGGAAAACTCAATATTCTGCCCCTAAAAATCAATTTGACTAAAGAAACAACAGAAATCAGAAGATTAGTTGTTTATTGTACAGCATGTTATATTGGTATTTGTCTTGGAAATCGATAAGACAGAAATTACACTTCCCTCAAGATATATTCGTATCATGTTTCATTCACGAGTAAATTAACTATCGCTAATAGCTTTTTAGTTTCTATGCCTGTCTATGACATTATATATAGTATACAATTATCTGTTACTATAAATTCTCAGAGTTAGTATTTCATAGAAAAATAATAGTTTTCATGATAATAAACGCAAAATCTCTTTTCTGGTATATATTTGGAAAATAATAGATTAAATTTTAACTATACACTGAATTTCTATTTTTTTTTAGATTTGGTCTTATATTTTTAAGGAGGCTGGTCACTCAGCTTCGGAATTCTCCTCCGTAATATTAAGTGTATGGACTTTTGATGCATTCGTATATTTAAAATATCTCCTTGGGAAATTCATATTTTTAAATTTTTTTTCTTCTGTGTACTGCTCTCAAAGGATGTCTCTTTTTTTCTCAGTTTTCAAAATATTTCTAAAATCTTTGCTGAATTTAATATTTTATGTGTTAAAAGCAAGCGAACTGTGAGTAAGATTTTAACACTTCATATAAAATTAAGTCTATACTTTAGAAATATTTTGAGAGCTAAGAAAAAAAGAAACATCTTTTTGGAAGTGTACACAAAAAATTGAAGTTGAAAATATTAATTTCAGCAGGAGATATTTTAAATATACGAATGCATTACATGCCCATAGACTTTACATTAGTGAGGGAAAATCGGGAGCTGAGTGACCAGCCCTCTTAAACGCTATTTGTACTAGTCTTTATAATACATTATTATAACAATACTAGTACTATTAGTACTCCTTTGCAATGAGCGTCCTTTACACTGTTTTGAATCTTTTATCACCGGCTTTTTAAAATAGAAATGTTTGGCTAATTAAGGAGAAGTTTCTACTTCTTTGGATTAAAATATTCGGTTTTTCTTTATTGTATTCCGTGATATTCCAATTCCTTACAATCTTTTTTGCTTCTTGACGTAACGAAGCTCGTTGAACGAAGTGTATTATAAAACTTTAAACTTGTTTTCTCAAAACCATGTTTTTCAAACTGGGCGACCATTTTTCTTGAGAACTACTCGATCGATTTCCTTCTCTCTTTTTTTTAAAGGAAATCGTCTTTTCTAGTCAGTGAAAAGTATAATTTTCGTTTATTAAATAATTTTCAAGCTAGTAAAATGTTGAAAAAAAAAGCAAAAAAAAAAAAAGTGTGTTAAAATGGCCGCCATTTTCTCAAAAAAAAAAAAAAAAAAAAACCCTTTTAATCTAAGTGTTGCTATAAGCTCCAAATAATTTAATACCCTTTCATAATTCGCCGTCAAAATGTGTTTCAGTTGCTTGTGACTGGAGAAAAACTGTCGCCCGAATGAAAGTCCACTGCGCGCATCTTAAGGCATATCAAACAAGGCGTATTATTCATTATTTACAAACAAAAATTTAAATATATAAGTGAAATGACACTAAATATAATACAAAAATCTGAAGTTAAAACATTTTTTCTTTATAACGAAAAAAGAAAAATTTCTAAAAATCACGTGAATTATAGACCATGGAAGTAGAACCTCTCCTTAAATACAGCAATACTTTTGATTGAATAAGTCAAAAGTTTTCACTAAAAAATTATTAATAGCTAATTATCAACGATTTTGAGCCCTTTATACGTTACGTATGCGCGATACCTGCCGCAAATACATTATTCTAAGTTTTTATTCTATGCCGTATTAAGGGGTCTCAGGACTCTTAAAACTTTAAAATTTACAAAATTGTAATTTATTTAGATGCTAAACTACTATCTTTTCTGACCATTTTTATGTAATTTTTTCCTCGAAATTCCTGTTAGAACAGAAGTTATGGCTTTTAGAATTATGTACCTTGGAACAAAAAGGGCCAATGTCCAAAATTGAGAAATTTTAGTTAAATTCATGAATGAATTCAGGATGCGATATAAAGTAATTATTACAAAGGCCAAAGGCCCAATATTATATCATTGAAAACAAAATATTTTGTCAAGGCCATGTTACTTACTGTTAATGTAATGTGTCAATCTTAAATTGGGTTTTCTGCCATTTGAGAAAAATGGACATTGGCCCTTTTTGTTCCAAGGTACAGAATTATACCCTCTCAATAGCTGAAGTGGCGTTTCCGAAACTTTGAAGTCATTTTTCTCCAAATGACGTTTTTGGGCATGATGCGCACGATATCTCAAAAACGTCTGAATATTTTTTTCATGAAATTTTCAAAACATATGTTTCATGTTAGTCTGTATAAATTGAACCTAAAATTTCCTTTTTATTGTTCAAAAAAGTATTTTTTAGGTAATTATACTTTTGAAATTTTCTAAATTTTGCACTAGCTAAATACAACTTTATATTAAAAATATAAAATTGCTTTAAATACAAATTTATTTAGGTTCAGGGTAATTATTATAATCTAAAGTATAAGTAGGCACGAAAATTTTTATTCTAGTTGCAAAATTTATTTTGTAATCCTGCGCGCAATCTGTTATGCACATTTTCTGCTCGTGAAATATCTGACAGTTTAGAGCTTCCTGGAAATGTTAATTCCGCATCTTACAATTTTTAAAAGACATGAAATGAAAGAACATACTTATATCTTTCATCCCAATAAAAATTTTGTCTGAAAATCAAATACATTTATGATATTAAATGTTGAAAATGTACTTTTTTCCCCATTTTTTTCAAATTTTAAGAATTCTGAGCCCCCTTAAATTACTGTTGTCTATGGAATGCATAACATACAAATTCTACTTGCCGTAACCCTTTGAAATAATAATTGTGATAAAAAATAAAATGTTCATTCAAACTCGATAAAGGAGAGCAAAGGTATAAAATATCTTTGTGCTATGTTTCATTCAAAACTAAATTAACAATTATTGACTACGTTTTAATTTTTGCGCATGCGCTTAAAATTGTAGATGGCATATTTTTATCCATAATTAGAATTTCTCCGAGTCAGTCAGACTTCTAAGAAAAATACGTTTTATTTATGCGTTTCAAAAATCTTCACGTTAATAAAAAAAAAATAATAATAAAAATGTACATAAATAAATTATATATATTATGTTTAATTAGAAATTATCAGCTTAACACAATTACAAAACAAACAATACACAGCTAATAAATAATTTCTCTTATCCGATCTTTGTTATGACTAAAATTTATTTACAATATGTTATTAATAACAAAAGCATTACATTCTCAATTAAATATGTTAATATCTAAAGAAAAAATAAATATAATCTTACTTTAGGATGTAAAATGTTTAATTAAAATACTTGTTCAAAACAAGCTCTTCAAGTAATTTTCCATGTTATTGTAATGGTCCATAATATAAAAATATACAAACACCACACATGGACACATTAACACTGGTGACCTTAATTATATCGAAAATTATCTTTGCAAAAAGCCTAATGCGTTTGATACATTGAAATGTATATACATCAACATATTGTTTTATTTTTTGTGCCACACTATCGAAAATCTTAAATTTTTTCTAAATAGTTTCTTTGCGTCATACTATCAATTTGCATACATTTCATTTTCTTTGGATCCAATGACGCAAAGAAATCATTTACGTAAATATTACTTACAATTTTGTATAACGTGACACAAAAAAATAAATCAATTTATTGAAATAAATACATTTCAATGCATAATATAGGTACAGTGAAAGCGATATATTTAACAGAAAATTTAAGTATTAGAAACAGTAACAGTATTAGTAACAGTATTAGAAAATTTAAAGTATTGCTTAGATATGTAAATATATTTTAGCCAAAGCAAAAATAATTTAAAATGAATTATTGAGACACATCAAGGCGTCTCTTAACTTTTTACATTATATCTTTTAAAACACATATATTGAACTTATGAGAGATGTGAATGAAAAAGCATCTGGAATAAATTTTTACACTTCGTTTCATGTTAAACATAATTTTTGCGCATGAGATTATAAATAGAACAAAAATAAAATGGTGAAAAAAATAATACATACATATATATTTTTTAAATTAATAGCACTGTGTCACTCAAAATTTTACAATACTTAAAAAAAAAATCTATATTTAAAATTTTTAGAACCATAAGATAAAGTGCTGCGTTACAAATTTAGAACCCGTTAAGGATTTCTGTTTTGATATCATTAATTTCTAGGGTTCCGTACTTAAAAAATAAAAACGGAACCATTATAAGATTACTCCTGTGTCTGTCTGTCCGTCTGTCACAGCCATTTTACTCGTAAAACATGGAACGTGGAAAGTTCAAATTGGGGGAAGTAATAAAGACTATTGACCCACATATTTGAAGATTATTAAACATTCACAAATAATTTTTAGTAAAAATGTAGAGTAGCTAATTAAGTTACGTGAAAAAATTCTTTTCTTTGTATATCGTGTGAAAGCTTTCGTAACACTGAACTCAAAAATACATTTAATTTAATTTTAGGTATTATATTTTCAGAGATATAGTCAAAAATGTAGTGCAAAAATATGTCCCCCCCCCCCATCTATTTCCGAATCTACTGAAACTACTATAATTATGAAAAAATTAGAGGCAGTAGGCCTTAATTTAAACCTTGCAGGAAAATGATAGCGATTACCCTAGGTCACATAGTTTTTGAGGAAAGCGCATTTTTCCGTTACACACAAATTTCGATTTGAGGGCATTCAGCAAAGGTGTTGAGGAGCGCTGGAGGTACCTATCGTAGCAGAAGTATGAAAGCATTGTTGATACAGAATTTTGAAAAAAATCGTCAGTAATTAGCCGAGATATTGACCCTTAAAAACACGGACGGTTTGGACATATATATATAATAGGGAGAGTGTAATGCATGTACCATCGCCTTTTAATGATACATTTATGTAATACTGTGTCCAGTAGCAGTATAAAAGCAATAACCGTCAAATTTCTAAAAACAGACTAATTTAACTGGAATTAATCACATATATACTATAGGATTCGCGACTAGTTTGCATTTAGTAGATCTCTCAATACGCCTCCCGTGTCTTTAAAAGTTAATTAAAATCTATCCGGAAAAACGCGTCGCGGTCCAAGGTGGCGTTGCTACTTTGCGACCTCCTGTCGAAGCGCGCTGAGCAAAATGCCAAGTTTAAACTTTGAACAAGGGTTTTATTTTAGCTACTCTGTAAAGGAAAAGATTATTACGACGCTGAGTTTACTTTTATGAAATGCCAAATAAGTTTAAATATGCACTACTTTTATTGTCGGTACTGAATTAAGTTCATTATAAATACATTAGGATAAGATTTAAATAAGAGTTATACAGAATAGCAATATTTCATATTATTTAGGCTTCATATCTCTTTGAACTTTTACGGTATACCCATTCATACTTTTCTAGTATATGTAGAGCTATACCAAACCTTACGTTACATAATATTTTACAAAGTCTTATTTTCCTTTTAGTAACGATTTTTTAAATAATATAGTTAAGTATTCATATATTTATTACAGGGAACCTTCTGAGCGCGAGTAATAGTCGCACTTGACCGTCTATTTTAGGTTAATTATCAAAGGATAAAAGAAAATGAAAATTAAAATACTTATGCGATTTGATGCAGAATTTAACACTAGAACGGCGGGAGGGGTCATTTTGACACCTGAGTACTTTCGCCCGTTGATTACTTTTGTTTGCTTGGTCGAAATCATTTGAAATTTTTTGACTTTTCCTAAATAGATAACATATATTTCTGAAAAAAAAATTCAGCTTTCTAGATTTGTTAGTTTTTGAAATATTGACTTGTATTCCTAGAACGGCGGACGGGGGTCATTTAGACCCTTTTAGTAAAATACATTTTGTACTCAAAGCTGCTTTTGTTGCTATACTATATGTTCGAGGAGCAATAAAAAAAAGGGTTTAGACTTTTATTCATTGTCGTTCAAGGCATGAGGAATACTATTTTGCAAAGAAACTATCTCAAGAGATAGATTGAAAGAAAGAAAAAGATTTTTTAAGTTTGATGAAAAGACAACGAGATCTAGCAAACTACAGACTGATAAATTTGCTCTTGCATCTGAAATGTGGAATAAATTTATTGAAAATTGCAAAACATGCTACCGACCAGGACAAAATATTACAGTTGATGAACAATTGTTCCCATCTCACGATAGATATAAATTTACGCAATATATGCCAAATAAATCGGATAAATTTGGAATAAAATTTTGGTGATCTGTTCACGTTGATACTAAATACCTCTTGAATGAATTTATTTATCTAGAAAAAGATAAAACAGCCAATCCTTAATTACGTTTATGGGAAAATGTTGTCATGAAATTAACAGATCCTCATCTAAACGAAGGGAGGAATATTACGACAGATAGCTATTTTACTAGCATCAAATTAGCAGAAATGTTAAAAGCTAAAAATACAAGTTTGGTTGCACAATGAAAAAGAACAGAAGAGAATTTCCTATATCATTGAAAAATATGCGCAGTACTCTTTATTCATCGAAGATAGTGGAATGTGATAATATGACACTTACCATCTACCAAGCCAAAAGAAGAAAAAAAGTACTACTATAAAAACTGAAGACGGTCTCAAGAAGTTGCCCGATTCAATAAAATATTACAACGCAACGAAGTATGGTGTGAATATCCATGATCAGATGTGCCGAAAATACTCCGTGAAATCGGTTTCTAGACGAAGGCCTGTACATATCTTTTTCAATATTTTGGATCATGCAGATTTAAACACCTGGATAATTTATAAAAGTGTAACAGGAAAGCCTATCAGTAGAAGGGATTTTCTATTAAATTTAGGGGATGTGTTCAGAATGGATCTTATGGTTTCCAAACTCCCAAAGATCTTTTCTGAGTCTTCAGAAAAGAAAAACACGAAAATAAAATAGATATGAAGATAAAAAATGTCAAGTACAGACATGCAATGGAAACAAATCTCAAGAATTTTGCGCACCATGTTTCAAAGTTGTGTGCAGAAAATGTACTGGAAAAATTGCTTTTTTTGGTTGTAACTGAATTAATTCCTAATACGTGTGCACAATTTGGAGTATTATAAGCATTAAATAAAATTGAAACAGAATGCTTAACATATTAACCATTCAGCTACACTTATAATGAAATAATGGAAACAACAGAACAAATTTCTCATTTATGGATTTAGAGAGTGAATCATTCGGCGAATAAGTTAGATGAAAAAAAAAATATATATATATATTATTTTATAAATTGTGTATTATTTTAGTTAACATTAGTTTTAATTTGTGAAAACATTAATTTTAAATCGATTTTTATATCAAATTAATGAGTTATTTGAGTAGTTATAGTATGGTCCAATTAATCGCCATGTAGGCGTTACATATACAGTACTTCTAAAATTCAATAATCTATCGAGTAATATTAAATGTAAATTATGAAATACACGGAAAATACATATTTTTGCCAATGTATGGCATTTAAAATAGTTTAAGCGTTGTTATTTCAGTATTTTCATCGAGGTGTCAAAATGACCCCTTCCCGCCGTTCTAGTAGGTAAAATTTTCCCGCCGTTCTAGTGTTAAGAAGAAAATAAATCGAAAAACTAACATTTTCTTCGTATTTTTTTATAACAACACTAAAGTGCGTTACATAAATTAAATTCTCCCTCCCCACGCCAAAAAGAAAAAAATACACACTGTGCCTCCCTAGCATGCAAAGCTTTAAAATTCTTTAATTATTCGAAAAAATTCTGTTGAATTTCTTTTTTGCAGTAAAAATAAATAATTAAACATTTCTATAAATCTTCCGCGTCACAGTATATGTTTATTGCAATATGTTGTCTACATTAGTGATATATTCGAATCTCATTGCGATCTGAAGAATTTTATAAAAATTGGAGTAGTAGATAGTATGTAAATTGTGTACTATTTTCCAATATATTAGAAACACACGCATACATATATCAGATTTATGCAGACATGTGGGAAAGTATATTTCCATATATATACACATATATTCAAATGCATATCTATATTCATACATGAATATGTGTATGGTAGTATATGTTTTCACTTTTACGAAAAAAAAAGGCAGATTTATTGGTTTGCAATGTAGTGTAAGAGTAAGAAAATGCAAAACTACAGCAAAAAGACGCAATATTGCATTGATTATTAAAAGCTTTAATTGATTATTCTTTGTGCATTTCTATACTTATAGCACACTGGTAAAAAGGAAATAAAATTTTGATCTAGGAGAGTTCTCTAAAATCTGTATTTTCTTAGTAAGATTTTAAATTTATACTTATTAAGATTTATTTTTAGCTATAACTTTATAAACTAATCGAATACAATAACAGCGTTCTTTCGTTCTTCTTTTCTTTTTTTTCACTTTTCTATTCTTTTATTTTTATAGAATTTAACTTGTGATGATTCCATGTCCATTTTCAGCAATAAAAATACCACGATGGGAAATGTTATTACTTTTATAAATATTTACTTTAAATTATTTTACAAAAATGATAAATTATTAAGTTATTATTTATTACGAATTGTAATACTGTAAGTAATGTAAAGAAATATAAATGAAAATTTATAAATTAATTTAATACAACTTGTTAAAACAACTCTTGTTTAATTGTCAATTAATTACTATCTGATGGGTCTTTAAAATAAAATTTGGTTACAAATATTTAGATTTTTCAAATAAATTACTTGTATATAGAATGTAAAAAAAAAAAAAAAAAAAATCATTATTTAAAAAAAAAAAAAAAAAAAAAAAAAAAGAAAAAAAAAATTGGATTTTTTTATATTTAAATTGGATTTTTATGATTTTTTCCCTCGGCGTTTAAATACTGAATAGCTATCAAGCGTTTTAAGTTTCCAAAACATTTAAACCTCTAATTGTTAATACACTGGTGTCCAAAATTAAGGACCAGTCACAAAATGCTAATTTTTAAGTAAGCGAATACTCAAAAGGAAATGATATAATTCAAATAATTACTATCCCTACAGCGCAGCAAGTCCATATAGCATATCATTCGTGCCACACATGGTCACAAGTGTCACAGTCACTACTGTGAAACAAAAAATGGGAAATTTCACACGTCTCATTATGAGTCTCAAACGATTACTATATGTGACTCCACTGAGACGTCAATGTGACAGCTGCTTTGTGACGAGTCACCAGATGAATTTACAATGTAGGTACATTGTGACTCTCATGTGACTGTCATTTTTAGACTAAATTTCAAAGTCATCATGAACGTTGCATTATGACATGCCACCAAATAATATCACATTATAGTCACATGGGGACTTATCACAAAAGAGCGCAATGGTGACTTCACAGTAGTCTCTCTGTCACCTGAAAAGTCATCATGTGACTTTAATATGACATTATTTGGTAACTTATCCCAATGCAGCGTTCAGGATGACTTTGAAATTGAGTCTGCAGATGACAGTCACATGAGAGTCACAATGTAACTACATTGTAAAGTCACCTGGTGACTCTTCACAAAGCAGTAGTCACAGCGACGTCTCAGTGGAGTCCCATATAGTGATCATTTGAGACTCATATTGAGATGTATGGAATTTCCTATTTTGTTGCTTCACCGCAGTGACTGTGACATTTGTGACTATGTGTGATATGAATGAGTGATATGGGCTAGTTGTGCTGTAGAGATAGTAATTATTCGAATTATATTATTTCCAGCCATTTTTCTTTTATTAAGCCAATAAAAAAAATGCTTTTTTTTTTTAGAATTATTAGCCCCTTAAACAACTCTCTAATTAGGAACATACTATACATTTTTAAGGTTTAAGTATTAAAATGTTAATTAATAATTCAGTATTTATTCTAGAAATAAAAGAGGGCAGGATACCAGTTCGAAAAAAAAAGGCATTATTTCATGAGTTAATATATTAGTCATATCATTTTTGCAAGGTCTTTTGGGTATATGGATTTAGAAATATTGTGGAATGGGGAAGTATTTTACAAGATATCTCTGGCTACAACTAGGTGAATTTCAATATTTTTTATAAAGGCAGGGCGCATTTTTCCAAATTGAAAAGGGGCCCTAGAGGAAACAGTAAGAAATTACAGAATTAATAAGAATTGCAAGTAAGTAGTATCATTAGTTGGTAGCACACATAACAAAACTAACAAATATTATTTGCCGCTCGTTTTACATTTGTGCATAGAAAAATTACTGTTAATCACCTAACTAAACTTACATCTATGTGTATGCTAACCAAGACAATTATGAAAATGAGTTAAACGCAATCGTGCACACATACAGAGTAAATACAAGAATAGCCAGTTATATCTGAAATCCTCAAAATATTATATAATAGCATTAATACCTCACAATGGGGATAATTAGCTTTCAATGGTTCATTTTTTTTTTTTTTTTTTTTTTTTAAGAAAAACTTTTGCTACCTTTTCAATTTCTAATTCTTTTTTTTATTTGGTGTATATGAGTTAAAAACTAAAAAAAAACTAAAAAAAAAAAAAAAAAAAAAAAAAAAAATTCAACTGTACTGAACAAACTCTTGCTATGCTTAACATTTTTATACCAATTAGTTGTTTTTCTCTTATACATTCTTTCACAATAACTGTTGAGCAGATGTCATTCTTTCATTCTTATTTAGCTCCAATATTTGCGATAAATTTAATATTGCAAAAGTAGAATGAGAAAATAAGATTCTGATTATTTTATTCTTTTACTTGCAGAAATTTATTACACTTTCTACGCTTATTTTATACAAAAGAATGAGTAATTTGATTACTTAAAGGAATTTATGACATTACAAATTATGTTAGTTTTAAATATCATCTTTAAACGAAATGCTTTTAAGTCAGATAAAAACTATGCTTTTAACAAGCTTATTGCACTTAATTTCTTACAATACTCAAACATTAAGCTTAGGAATAGTTATTTAAAGCTTTTTGTTGTTGTTGTTGTTGTTTATTTCAGTCAAAATACCTGCAGAAACTTTACAAATTATGTTAGTTTTAAATATCATCTTTAAACGAAATGCTTTTAAGTCAGATAAAAACTATGCTTTTAACAAGCTTATTGCACTTAATTTCTTACAATACTCAAACATTAAGCTTAGGAATAGTTATTTAAAGCTTTTTGTTGTTGTTGTTGTTGTTTATTTCAGTCAAAATACCTGCAGAAACTTTACAAATTATGTTCATATTAGATTTTAATACTTTTTTATGCCATTTTACACATTTAGAAAATTTATGTTTTTAATCAATGATCTTTTTAAAAAAATCAGTTGATTAAAATCACGATTTAATCGCTGATTTAAATCAACTGATTAAAATCGTTGACACCCTACTTGTATGATAAATCTCTATATAATAAAAGGCAGTGTAACACATCCGGGGCGAACCCATCAATCTTACCAGTCTCCGATAAGATGGAGCCACGTTAGGCTTAATTTTGATTTGAGATGTATATGAGAAAACCTATCTGCCTAAATACAAATCTTTTCTACGTGAAATCTCTTCTGTTCAAAATAATTTTCTATAAAAGATTCAAAACTAACAAAATTTCAATGATTTACGCAGCCCTTTCTGAAAACAAACGTAGCGCACTTCGTGCGTAAGACGTAAATAAGAAGCTGTGGTAGAGAGTCATTCCTTTTGTGATTCATTGAAAAAAATTTAAACCATGGAGCTAAGAAGATTAAAGGAGACGACATAAATGACATCACTTGAAGCTGTCTGACCCCAGCTGCGTGACGTCAGCCGCGGGTAACAGAAGAAAAAACACCAATAGGCGCGAAGAACACTTTAACAATGCTTCCCCTTCATTCTTTCGGATAAGGTTCAACCCGATATGCCTATTTATTAATCAATATACATATAAAAAAATGGAGGGGGAGGAAGGGGGGGAGGGGGTAAACGATAAAAATACAATTTCAAAGTGCTATTAAAAAAATAGTATTAGTTCAATAGTTGCAGCAGACAGTTTTAATTACGCAGTTTTATTGCATATTTGTTAAATTTTTGTTTTATTAAGAAATTTTAATTTCGTTATAGTTTATTAGCCGGAAAACCTGGTTTACCCAGAAATATTGTAAATGCTAATTGTGTGTTTATTAGAACATAAACTAGCCGAACTTTGCGCATCTAAGCGCTTCCATATTGTCAATTATTTTTTATCAGTTTTTCAAATTTTAAGTGAAAAACGCAATTTTTACCCACCGTCCTAAGACAAGTATTTACACTAGTTTATTTTATAACAAATAGTTTAATTATTTAGAAGCATTAGACAAACATGTTTGTATTTTATTATCTTGTCCCTAGAGAGCTAGAGCATGAAAATATATTATGAGCGACAAATCTTTACTAATACACACATCAAACAAGGAATTTAATGGCAATGACTTGTCATGCAGAGAAATATAGTCCCATTTTTAAATAGGATTATATAAAAAAGTTTAAAGTAAAAGAGTTTTTCTGAAAAAACGGGAAGGGTAAGTCGTTTCATCTAAAACCGATTATATATCATATATGAATTTTTAAAAAATCGACCGGGTTATTTTTGAGAAAAAAATATGACACCATCTTACCATTACACCATATCACCAAGACACCTACCCATTTCACTTTAAAATGGGTATAGGGATCTCAAAATATAGTGCATGCGTGAATGTAGACATTTCAGAATAGGATTAGACAGCAGATATATAAGACTATTTTTTTTAAAAAAATCAGAAAAATCTGTCACATATTTCCTGAGATACTAAATAGCGGCTTTTCGCATTTTTTTTTTTTTTTTTTTTTTTTTTTAATCTCAAATTAGACGTACATATGGAGTGACGCCATCCTATGACTTTGGCCTTAAGCTGCGTCACTCGAATTTCTATAGTCTTTCATGATAAAATTCAATTTAATATAATATAATAAAACAGCTTTTAGGCCACACGTAAGATATCATTTATTCTTCTAAACATTTCTATTTCAATTTTGTTTTTTAATTATAAATATAAAACAAACCCGTAAGGAGACGTCACACTTTATTTTTTATACTATTTTTATATAATCATTGCTTAGCATGATATAATGCAGTATTTTATTTTTGTGGCAACATTTATTTGAGAAAAATCTTTCATTTCATTTATGAAAACAATGCTGATATAATTTTTAATTACCTGCATTTTTTAATTAAAATCATTTTTAATGTCGTGTGAGTATCCTATAATAAGATGCCGGTTTAAAAATCTTTCGAATAATACCTCATTCATCGTTCTGCGTTTTGTAAATACATAGAAAAGGGATGTTGACAGCAGATATAACATATATGATTATTAATATTTGATATTTGTGATAAAAGAACTGATTTTGCCTTTTAAATATATATATAATAGAATTTGGTGCCTATCTTTAATATAGTGCCATTTAATATTTTCTTTATTATTCATTTTTTCATGTAAATTAGACAAATCTCTTGCACCTCGTAATAAAACATTTATTTCGCTGAATTTCGACAATTTTCATGTGAGTGATAAAAAATTGTATTTTCCAATCGCGATTAGAAAATTGATGCAAAAATCTCCTTAAGAATAAATTTTCTATAATTTTTATGTATATACTTAACACTATCCGCGTAGCAACCGTTCGTGTTGCAGTTGTATTTTGTAAGATCTTTCTAGTTTTTGGAATAAAAGAAATATAATTAAAATATAAAATATAATTAAATTATAAAAATAATGTAATATATTAATAAGAAATCTAATTATAATTATAATCTAATTATTTATAATATTAACTTTATAAAAATTGTTATTACAAATATAAATCATATTTAGAATGTAAACTAATAAAACGGTATGAAAAAATCTTGTATTCGATTTTTAAAGAATGGTCACATATCGTAAATTACGTTATTTGCATACAATTACATAAGAGAGTGAGACATATGGACAAAATTTGATTGGACAAGAGTATTTTCTAAAAAATCTTGCGAAGATTGTCATTGTCTTGAACTTGAGCCTATGAATGTCGTTTATCTAATATTGCTTTACTTCTGTAACTCATCGAAGCAAATAGTTTAGAATAGCGCCACATTCTATCAGAGGCTATTCATTTTCCTTTTCTTCTAATACAAAAATGGAATTACAACTTTGGATTAATAACTTTGCAGTCTTTCATGTCTTTTGTAATAATTACATGAATGGGGAGGTAATATATATTTAATAAATATTCTTTGAAAAACATTTTTTAAGTAAAGTAAAAAACCTTTAAATCGATTTACAGAAATAAAATGAAATAAAAAATATTTCTTCACCTGTTTGGAGAGCCGACGACAAATATGACATTGCCTATATTTAAATAGATTTATGTTCTTCTCAATTTTAATTGAAAAAATGGCAGGAAAAAGGGTATAATAATCGAAAAATGTCCCCTATCTTTCTTCCTTTTTAATAGGAATGTGTAATTTTAGTGCCGTCATTACAGAAATGTCACAAAAAATTACGAAACCCTAATATCTACGAAAATAATTTAGATTTCAAAATTCGCAGAATTATTTACTATTTAATTGTTTTCAAAGTATCATCGAAATATAGACAGCCTTCCTAAATATACGTTTTTCTGCTAAATGTCTAAAATCAATTAAGGCATTCCAAAATGTTTTATTCAATTAACAAACAACGGTATTATGACTTGCGATTGCAAATCAGTACTTAAAATCACAGAATTTCTAAAAAAGTGATAATCGAATTTTCTTGCTCCGAGATAAACCAACTTTAATATTAACAAATTTATGCATGTCAGACCGTAAATAGATAGAATGATTACTACTCCATTCATTACAAAGTATTGTGAAAGCAACGTTAAAATAAACAGAACTAGATAATTACTTGCCAGTGAAATTAAAATTACAGAGAAACTAAATAACGCATTTCGATTACAATAAAAGTATTTAGTTGGAAATGTTCATTTAAAGCCTGTTTTGATTTATTTTACAATAGAACTGTAATAAATGGGCGTGAAAAAGGATAATATTTTGAAACTACAAACCAATGAATCGTTAACCCAGCTTTTAAGAATTTCAAAAAAATGTTTAATTTGGTAAATCAGCTGAAAGTTAACATTTTTAATTACTTTATACTTTTATGAACATGCAAGTTCGGTTACTAATTATAATATTTCTAGTCACGGAAATATTTCTAGTAATTATTTTCTTTTCATACGGTTTACGTAATGTAAAACAAGAAATAAGTTTTGCATTATATATTTGCTAAACCTCTTTTTAAAAGGTACCGAAATTGAAAGTAATTGGTTAAAAAGAAAAAAGAACACTGAAATCTATCTATTTTATTTACAATATGAAATTGCATTTGTTATAGATAATTAAGATTGGAAATAATTGATAAACACATAAAATATTTTCTGGCTGAGATTTTTTTTTTTTTTTTTTTTTTTTTTACTCTAAAGGTAGTTAACACTATTTTAAAATACATAAATAAAATAATAATATTTGGTCTAAAATAATTTAGTGGCACCTCTTTCAAAGAGTTCTAGACACTTAAATTAAACTAAATGAAACATTTAGTAGGAAACAGTGTATAAGAAATAGCATATAAAGGATAAAAACAGTTAATTCCGAGCATGGTCTGATGCAACATATATTTTAACCAATCAACTTAACGTGATATTAATTTGATAGTTAACATAAAATGAAACTTTATATTTTCTTTGACAGATTTCAATTCGGTGCCAAAGTGCGATAACTTATGTTTAACCATTTATGTTCCAAATTATGAATTAATGAAAAATTCATCTTCTAAAGCATTTTTCGGGAATTTTTGAAACTAAATTAGAAGATTTGCACAATCATTTAATAGATTTTAGAAGGATTTTTCCAATTAAAATTAATTTATTTAATTTGAATTTATAGGGAATTTTTGGAATTATGAAATGTACAAATATAATGTTCTTACAATAGAAATATTTCAGACCTGAAATCCCCCCCCCCCCCTTTTACAATCTTTCAACGCCAAGAAAACTGTAAAGATGCAAAGGCAAAAAAAAAATCATTTTAATAATAGTTTTTTTTTTTTTTTTTTTTTTTTTTTTTTTGTGCAATCAATAACGTTTTTAGAACAAGATAAAGTAAAGTATATGTAACTCATTCTACACTATATTACAACTAATCGATGCATTAAATGAATTTATAACAAGATATTTTAATGGCATAAAGGGTTAATCTTCTGTAAACAGGTCCACAGCCAAATACTGTATTTGAGCAAATAGATATTTTTTATTTAAAACCTTTAACCCTCTCGCTGCGTAAGTAATTCTTCGCGATGAGCGTCTTTTACAGAATTTTTAATCGTTTATCACCTGTTCTTTAAAGCAGAAATTTTTGACTAGCGTAATCGAGGAAAACGTCCTGATTAAATCAGACAAAGTTTTCCTTAAAAAATAACTGGTGGGAATAACCAAATAGTATTAATTTGACGGGAAAATGCATGCCCGAGAATATCTCAGGCTGCGCAGCGAGAGGGTTAATGGTATTCACATGTGCTGCAATTTTCGATGTATAATCCGCGGATGAAACAATCATGTTTGGACCTAGAAAATTTATATAATCAAAGACACATATTTACCGCTATCAAAATTTGCGATAAAGAGATAGGAGCAGGGGAGGGGGGGGGGCTTCATATTATTTATATTCCCACAGTAATGCCAGAAATTTAATCACTATAACAGGGCCCCCTATTTTTCGTTTGGATTGACTTTTGTTTAAAAATATAAAAACATGCAAATCCAAGGGTGAACGCTACCTAAGGCAGTGATTCCCTGAATATTAGATTTGTTTGGAAATATTTCATTTAAAAGTATAAAATCATTAAAGACTGATTATCGACATATTTATATTATTTCCGGCCCCGGTGACTTCGAATGGATCAGCCAGTGATGAATAAAAAGATTTAAAGTATGTTAAATCTGGAAGCCTATAAAAGATTTGTAATTAAATCTTTACAAATTTCTCATTCAATATATAAGATTTTCATGAGTAACTTCATAATGAAAAATAAACTATTTTATTACACTAAATTTCAAAATTTTAATCTGATTGGAAATATTTCCAATCTAATACCATTAGCTGCACAATGTGGGAATTTGAATGGAAATATTTTCAATGCAACGTTAATATTTGTACAATATTAGCGTTTGATTGGAAATATTTATAATGTAACGCAAATATTTTTACAATATTGGTGTTTCATTGAAAATATTTGCAATGTAACACCAATATTTGTACAATATTGGCATTTTATTGGAAATATTTCCAACTTAATGCCAATATTTAGCCAACGTTGATGTTTCATTGGAAATATATCCAATAAATGCAATATTGGCCCACGATTGGGCCGTTATTGGCTTGCTACAAGTGAAGTTACATTTTATGAAATAAATTTTCTAGGACCAAACATGATTGTTTGATCCGGGGATTATACGCCGGAAATTACAGTGCTTTAAAGGACTTTGTAACAATAATGGCGACACTTGAAAGTGAATCTAATTACGGAAGATTTATCGAATGTGAAAAAAAAAATGTTCATTGTTGAGATTAATTTAAAAAATGCATTACAATTATATAAAAGTCATAGAAAATTAGCAAATGTAGCTACGGTTTTCAAACAAATTTCATTCAAAAGTATACTTTTCTTCCTATTTGATGATGTAAAAATTTAAAATATTTCGTATTTGGAAGTATATATAATTTATTACTATAATTTATTACTATAATTGTGCAGTTCTATGCCATGATCGTTATGATTTCAGTGTACTGCACTGCTTTTTAGTGCACATTTCTAATATTTAAGTAGACAACACATTCCTGACAACGACGTATAAGTCCGTAAAGAAAAAAATGACTTTTGTCCTAAAAAAAATCTTGCTTTTATGAAAAATCTGTCAACGTGAACACTTGGACAATGGAGTTATGATTAAAGATGTGGAGACATCATAGTGTAGATTCTACCAGTCGCGAGTGAAGTAACTGAAGAGGTTGTCACAAGATGGCGGCTGATTGTTTACATCGGATCAAGGATTAATAATTACCGCCAAAGCAAACTTCCTATTTTAAATAAAAAATTTCGCGTTATTTTAGCGGCTTATTCATGCGAAATTTCTCTCACAAATATGGTAAAAAAATGTTGTTAGATGTTGGATGGGGTATTATAATCTCTTTCACTGAAGCTCAATGGAGGTTGTTTAGGATGTCAAAATATGGCGGAAACGCTACCGCCGAAGTGAACTTCCACCAGTAAATAATAAATATCTGTTTTTGGCCATAATTATTACTAAATTTCTTCTGTAATAAGGCATATAAATAAGGAGAAATTTTCTATTCAAATTTACTGGTAGAAATTTGCCCCGGCTGCAATGAACCACTGCGAAACCCGTTACAATTGGCGTTTCACCATTTTGATGATATGTCACTTCCTCTTTATTCATAGTTCCATGACTTGGACAGTAAAATATAGTATTTGATTGTTAAAACAAAACAAAACCGAAACTTACAAACAGGGATGAGAGCGCTCCGACACAAATGGTTGTTTTTCACCACTAAATTTTAATAGTATTCTTTTCTTCATTAAATCTCAGAAATTCTGTCATTAGATAAGGGGAGAAATCCCATTAAAATTTAGTGGTTGCAAGCGGTCATTTGGGTTGGACTGCTCTCATCCCTGTTATAAAGGAATATTTTTCTGAATAATCAGTTGATTATATTTTTACAATGCGCGCATAAATTATGTTATTCACGCTTGATTTTGTGTATCTACTTTTATATATTTGAGCTATTCCGTGTCACATATGCATAGGTGCCAAGTTGCCACTAATCCTCCGTAATATGTGGGTTAATTTAACCCTGGTTTAATGCATTTCGTACCGGAATTTTTTTTTCAAGGATGAAATTAAATAAGTTCCACGTAGAAAACTGGAATTAAATAAATACAGATTCATCAAATAATTTTTCTGGTTTGAAACTTTGTTAAACTGGGTTAAATTAATCCACGCATTACGGAAGATTAGTGCGAGCTTGGCACCTCTGCATATGGGATAGCCTTTCTTCATATTCCTGCTTTTTTTAACAATGCCATTGTATCCTCAAATTAAAACAACTGTGCTAATATGAAAATGAAGGGTTTTTATGGCTAGTTCATATTTTAACAACTTATAAGTTAATAAATATAGATATTTATGTAAGTGTCACGTGCAGGACATTTTGTCCGTTTTCCATGGAATGGCCCATTTATAGAATTAACAGCCGAAAGTATTATTTATTAGGAAAGCTAATACAGGGTTCGTACGGGTCAGGGAATTTCCAGTCAAGGAGATTCTTCGGTGCCAGTATTTTCTTATAGACAATCTCTCCTTAAATAGTGCGAAATTTCGCGCGTTTAACCTACACTATAAAAAAAAATTGACCAGTTTTCCTGTAGGAATCGGAAAAATAGTTGCCCTTACCGTACCGGAAAAATTTTCGACACAGCTCGGAATAAAATCCGTAAAATTGGAATAAAATCCGTGGAATACCGTTTTATTGATTATTCCCTTTTGTTTACGGATTTTATTCCGAGCTGCGTCGGAAAATTATCCTGTACGAAAAAGGAAACTATTTTTCCGATTCCTACAGGAAAACTGGTCGGAATTTTTTTACAGTGTAGATTTATTTTTCTATTAAAAAATACTGATATTTCCAGGAAAATTCCCTGAAGTGCTGGAACCCTGTATTAGTCACCTCTTTAATGCATGGTCTATCATATCTGGAACATATCGATAAATGATACATATTTACCAATGTGCAATAGATTTAAATACAATACGGGTTTCGTTCCATGCACTGTAAAAAAAAAATACTGCCAGTTTTCCGGTAGGAATCGGAAAAATAGTTGCCCTTATCGTACTGGAATAATTTCCGACCCAGCTCGAAATAAAATCCGTAAAAATAAGGAAATAGTCAGAAAAACGGTATTTTTCGGATTTTATTCCGATTTTATGGATTTTATTCCGAGCTGGGTTGGAAATTATTCCGGTACGATAAGGGCAACTATTTATCCGATTCCTACCGGAAAACTGGCATTATTTGTTTTAGAGTGTGCACTGTAAAAAAAAAAAATCGACCAGTTTTCCTGTAGGAATCGGAAAAATAGTTTCCCTTATCGTACCGGAAAACTTTCCGACCCAGCTACGAATAAAATCCGTAACAAAAAGGAAATAGTGAATAAAGCGGTATTTTAAGGATTTTATTCCGATATTACGGATTTTATTCCGAGCTGGGTCGGAAAATTTTCCGGTACAATAAGGACGACTATTTTTCCGATTCCTACAGGAAAACTGGGCGTATTTTTTTTACAGTGCGTCATAAGTAATTACAAGTATATAATAACATCCATTATGTCTAATAGACGGCATTGCTATGCCAGTTACTGCTTTTCATTTCGCAATAACTTTATATCGGAAAATGACATGATTTCAGGCATGATTGGTTGCATTCATATGTAGAAACAAACAAAAGTATAAACTTAAAAAAAAAAAAAAAAAGCTTTTCTCATTTTTGTATAGATGAATTGATTTTTGTGTCTCTTTTGTTGTAAACGGTGAAATTCAAATATTTGACCTTAAGTGATATTTTTTATTTTATTTTGTACTTTTCTAATAATTTAAAGGAATATAGTTTTTTTTCTTTTGTAATATTTGATAAAATGATGCATTTAAAATGATGCATTTTTAAAATTACTAAGAGAGTATCCGCCTAGTATTTTGACTTTGGCGTGATTAATTTTCTCTGAAATATGTAAAGTGATGGTGACATTTCATCACGTGTTGCATAATTACGATTTTTTTACAATGTGAAAAGAATAGAGAAATGTTTTTTGATAGAGCAAGAAGGTTTACAGAAATATATTATAACCCCCTACGAGTTACCCACTATTCTAAAAAGCTGTTTTTTATCTTCAGAAAAAAAGTTTTAAAGAAAAACAGTTTTTTCTGAAAAAAAAAAAAAAAAAAAAAAAAAAAAAAGTGGATTTCGTTATTTTTACAGAAAAAAAATCCATATTTTTTACAGAAAAAAAACTGCGTTAATAAAAAATTGCAGATATTTTCTTTAAATAACACGGTTTTCCACTGGCGCCAGCTTTTTTTAGGATGATTTGTTTAATTCTATCATGGGCACCAGTAGAACTAGATCCAGGAAAGGGCACACTTTTGGGGGAGGGGTGTGGCAGATTTATCTGCAACATATCAATTTCACGCCCCGTTTCTCAAAATCTACTTTAAACAAGTAAATTCATTATAGTAATTCTTTTTCCTTAAACAATTCATACTTCTACATTCATTTAGTTTTTTTTCCCTTTCACTAGGAACTTTTCTCAACACATATAAAGATTTATGGTTTCCGATATTTTGTTTCACTTATTCAAAATTCTCATTCTCGATTATTTATTTATTTATTTCCCTTCCTAACGATTTTTAGTTAACAGCAATCGTGCGAAGTTGTAATTCGTACAGCTGCACTTCCCCTTTAACGGTTCATTTTCTTTAACGTATTTTTATCTGCACTATAAATAAACTATAAATAATTATACACTCTCATTTCCTATTAGAACTTGACGGGTAAAAAAAGGAAATACAGAAAATAATGTATTTATTGGAATTGCAGTTTTAAATTATATTTTCATTTATCATCATTATGCTTTCTACATTTCACATTTGTTAAAGATTACTCAATCACATTTAACTGCAATCTGTTTTTTAATATAAACAAATGCGAGACTTTTCGTCGCACTTATTCTTGAAACATGTAGGGTTGCTTCACATCCTGTGGGTGCACCGAAAGGCGGGGCTGCCACGTAATTTGTCTGCTAATCCTGTCGCCAATGCTTTGTCTTTGTAAGATAGGCGTTAAAATCTTGATTAGTTGGCGATAATACAATATGCCAAGACATATGAGTTCAGTACGCATTATGACAGCGTTCGCCCCTGACCGCCTGACTGGAAGGTCCGTTAAAGGACTGCCCTTGATTTCCTTTTCTTTTCTGGGACGAAGCGTAGCAGTGATGAACCGAATTTGTTTATACACTTCGAGATACTTAATGTGTCCTTCTGTATTGTTTCATATCCGAAGTTCCATTTTTATGAGATGTCTTCCTTTGTTTTTGAACATAAATAAATAAGTGATTGTACTTTCACGGATATATTGGAGTTTTTTTTTAATCATCTTTTCAGCGAACCCGAGAACCACCATCTGATGCGAACCCCACTAGAAGGGGACATTTTTTATTAAGCGTATTCATATTATTATAAATACAACTCTTATTTTCAATCAAAGATTTTTCTTAGTGTTTAATTAATTTAAATTACTAAAGAGAATAAATTTTACTAGTTTTTTTTCTTTTGATAAATATCATCACAGAGAAAGAGAACCATTCAAAAAATGAACACAAAGAATAAGAATATTTATGTTTCCAGAATTAGCTGAAGAGAAAACTGGGTTTTCCATTTTTTTGAAAGTTTTCATCATGAAAAAGGAGCGCTTAACGAAAATCGGTCTTTAAATATGAAATTTATTCGTATTTTTTATGTACTGAATAATGAGACAAGATTACAGTTTTCATCTTTCATAGTTACTATTTAATAGTAGTTCTGCTTCTTTAATTGTAGTATTTCAAACAGTATTCTTCTGAAATGTTTTTATTTTAATTAATAACTTATTATTGTTATTTTCGTCCAATACCATGCGTTGCGCCTTGTGTTTTATTGTATTGTAATGTTACACATTAAGAATGATAATTAGTGTAAAATTGAAATTTCCCTTATGAGACTTGATTTTACAATTTACCAAATCCAAACTCAAAGCTGGGATTAAATATAGAGGCTTTTATTTGTTTTTGAAACACTTTAAATTAATATTTTAAATAATTAGTAATAGTATGTATAAAAATTATGAATATTTAAAAAAAATTAAGGACATAAGTCGAGCAATTTTTCTTGTGTCTGTGTGTGTGTGACGGGGGGGGGGGGGGGGAGGCGCTCCGATGATGCTCGCACGGGCGCGAAAATGTCCTTGGGCCGGCCCTGGGAACTACTAATAAAGAGGAACTGACATATTCTTAAAAGGCTAATTCCATGAAAACTTGTCATGTCTGTCACACAGCTGAAAATCGCTATGCTTGTTGGCCACCGTTATTTTCGAAAAGTTTGCTTCACCTTATTCAATTGATGAGATATCTCCGAAAAAATAAGTCACACTTTTCCGTTCTAAAATACTGGTAGCCAAAAATCGTGGTATGTGACAGACATGACAAACTTTCATGGAATTAGCCAAAATAGTGAAGCTTCAACTGTAACCGTCTTCGCGGTGTTTCATTACCGCCGGAGAAAATTCCCATCAGTAAATTTAATAGATTTTTTTTCTTTCCTTAATTAAACGTTTTATTCATGCTAAACTTCAGAAATAAATATTGGCAGAAATATATATTAATTTTTACTGGTAGAAGTCTATTTTGGCGGTAATCAGGCTCTGTGTTTTTACCATATTCTGACAACCTAGACAACCTCCTGCCAGTATCAGTGAAAAAGATTGTAATATCTGGGCAAACCGACACCAGTAAAAATAAATAGAAATTTTTATCATATTTGTGATAAAACATTTCCATGAATAAGGCACTTAAATAAAACGGAATTTTACATTTAAATTTACTGGTGGGAAGTTTGCCCAGGCGGTAGGCAAAAATTGTTTATCCGATTTAATAGAAACAGCCGCCAAAGTCTAGTGACAACTTCCTCAGTTACTTCATTCGCAACTGGTAGACAGTATACTATATGTCTCCTCCTCTTTATTCATAACTCCATTCTTTAATATCGATAATTTTCATAAATTGAATTTTGACCCGCTGGATCAGTGTTGCCAGTGGGCTACTTTTTTAAAATTCGGATTTCTTGATTGACACCATTTTTCTGAAATGGTAAAATTCGCCTTGATTTCTCCTTAATTAACATGTCATTAAATAAGACGAATTTTACTATTTCAAAAAAAGTGGTGCCAATCAAGAAATCTGAATTGTAAAAAAGTAGTCCTGGCAACACTGCGCTGGATTCGCAAAATCTTACACTGTGCGCCGGCTATTTTACTCAAGTTTTATAAAAAGTGTTTCGCACCATAATTTTTATTTAAAAATATCCAACTTATTTAACCCTCCGTCTACCAGACGGGTCCATTGGACCCGACAGGTACATACAAAATATTCATTCAAACCAGAAATTTCTTTAAAATAAACTAAGTATATAAACCAGACAAAAATAAGGTAAATAAATAAGTTAAATAGTTTTAAATAAAAATTCTGGTGTAGAACGTTTTATTAAAACTTGAATAAAATCCCCGGTAGATCTAGGGTTAATTAGCTAATTTTTGTGCAGGAAACATTTAACATACCTTATGAAAAAATTTCTGGTTCGAATCTACTATTACCAATTTGGCAGGGGCCAAAATTACCCTTAATGGCGGTTCTAACGTTAAATAAAGCGAATTTTACCATTTCAAAAAAGTGGTGCTAAACAAGAAATCTGAATTAAAAAAAATAGTCCATTGGCAACACTGATGCCAAAATCCAAATAAATGAAATTTATTTTCTCGCTGGGAACGCTTGCCTGCCTATTCAATGTCAGATCTTCATGTTTTTATATCGCTTTCTTTTTTCGGAAATGCTTTACTTACAGATTTATTTATTTTATTTTATTTTATATGAAATTAATACTGAATTTCCCTGGTCGACATGTAACGAGAGATGTGTCATTAACCTAACATTTAGAGAATAACATGAAACGTTTTCTTGTATGTTTTCTTTCTTAAACTTTTACGAGGGGTCATTGTATTTCGTAATCCGTGTCCTCAATTTCAAGTTAAGATTGAATCCTTTGACAAAATTTGAAAGTTGTGAACTTGCGACTATTTTTGAAAAGTAGTTTGCAGTCACTACTTTTTAAAACAAGCAGTTGTAATTGTAGTTAAATACATTTTCAATAAAGTAGTTGTAGTTAAGGTTCGTTACAAAAATAAAGTACTTTTTTAGGCCACTGAATATAAACTGAGTGTTTCATAAAAGATGGGCAAAACTTTAAGAGGTGATAGTACATATCCAAACAAACAACTTACATCAAAGAATGCATGGTCGGAAATAAAACGCCAAGGTGTTGGCGCATTTGGATACTTGGTCCAGTGTTGCCAGTGGGTTACTTTTTTTAAATTCAGATTTATTGATATCCACCATTTTTTTGAAATAGCGAAATTCACCTTATTTATTGACAGATTAAATAAGGTGAAAACAAGCCGGATTATCATTTTTAAAAAACTGGTGTCAATCAAAAAATTTGAATTAAAAAAAAGTAGCCCGCTCCCAAGACTGACTTGGTCCATGTAAATGTTAAAGCTCCATTCCTATTGAGAGTTTTTGGGAGAAAATTACACTAATAGCATGCAAATGGTATATGTGGAAGAAGAAGAACGGATATACAAAATTTCGCCTCGGTTAATACACAAAAGCTGCTGATCCGAGCGTGCAACTGTCAATCGCAGTAGGAACGTAACGGAATATGTTGCCCTTTACTAATAGGGAAAAGGCTGATATGCATTTTATCTACGGAAATGCAAATGAAAATGGTTCAGAGACTCAACGATTGTACGTAGAGGAGTTTCCCACATTGCTTTTGTCACTTATTCGTTCTTCTTTCCCTCGCATAACAACATATCCAGTATTGCCAGTGGGCTACTATTTTTAAATTGAGATTTATTGATTAGCAACAATTTTTTGAAATGGTAAAATTCGCCTTAATTAATGACATATGAATTAATGCTATAACAAGGGGAATTTTATCATTTCAAAAACGTGGTGCCAATAAATAAATCTGAATTTTTTTAAAAAAGTAGCCTACTGACAACACTGAATATCTCCTTTGGCCCCTTCTAGTGCCTTTGCGTTGTAATTCCGACCATACATTCTTCGATGAAAATTGTTTGCTTTTATGTGAACTATATCCTCTAAAAGTTTAGCAGATCTTTTTTGAAATACCCTGTTGGAAATTTATTTATTTATTTCCTCTATTCTTTTTAACCTTGTTTCATTTTTAACTTAATTGGTCTTCGATAGATTATTTCCCGGTTTTCTGTGTGTGTTAGTCCCAAATTCATATTCTTTAGCTTTTTTATGGCTAATATGAAGATGAAACCACACACTTTATTTGTGGAACTTTAGGCATTTGGGACCTGAAGATTGTAAGTTCTACAAATACCCATTTTTCTTTTTCTGCTCATCTTATTTATTTTTTATGTTTGATGGTAAATTGTATTGATTTTTAATCATATATATATACATATATATATATATATATAATATCATTTTATTCATGATTTCAGTTTTTGTTGGTGGTCGATAATGTTTATTTAAAGGTTATATATATATATATATATATATATAAACATTATAAACGAATACAAATTATCAACAGCAAACGTGAATTTATAAATTATAAAGGAATTTACTGAAATTAAAAATGATGTATAAACCACCGTAAAAGTCTATCAAACAGATCTCCATAGCAAGTGTAACATGCAATTGAAAACGCAATAAACATTGGGAAAATAGAAATTTGTGGAACCAAGGCAGAATTAACTTGATTACCTCAAATAACATGTACGTTTCATCTTCGCATTTACCATAACAAACAAAAGAATGCGAAACAAGGGCCGCCGTTCAGAAAAAATCCAGAAAAAACTTGTCATTACACCAGATTAAAATAATTAATGAAAAATATAAAGGGCTAATTCCATGAAAACTTGTCATGTCTGTCACACAGCTGAAAATCGCTATGCTTGTTGGCCACCGTTATTTTAGAAAAGTTTGCTTCAGGTTATTCAATTGATGAGATATCTCCGAAAAATAAGTCACATTTTTCCGTTCTAAAATACTGGTAGCCAAAAATCGTAGTATGTGACAGACATGACAAGTTTTCATGGAATTAGCCAAAGGATAAAAATGGATTAAAAAATAAGCGTATCACCTACTGAAGGTCCATCCATGACATAAATGAAACAGCATAAAATATACAAGGAATGATCTGCGCATGTTGCCACAATTATATGTATTAAATTTTAAATAAAATTTCACATAATTATCGCCATTAAGTATTTGCATTTAAAAAATACGTAAGAGGAAAAGTATGTTAGTTGCTGCATAAAGACTAATTCTTTCCATTTTTGTACTAACTTCAGCATCGTAATTTTTTATTACTAAAATTCTCTTACTAATACTCCCACTAAAGTTTTAAAAATATAAATTTTCGCTGAGGAGACAGAAAAGATTTCCAAATTCCATGAAATTAGTTACCTTCAGTTAGAGCAATATAATCTGAACGCCATGATTTAGCAAAACATTTTATTATTTCTTGTTCAAAAATGCGCTAATTAGCATACTAATTAAGAACTAATTAGCAGAAGTTTTAATAAATTATTCACAAGAAAAATCCTCTTTTGTGAATAAGTTAGTATTAGTTTTAATTTCCCTGTTAAAGATAATATTGCTGAAAAGGCTATATTAATTTTAAGAACTAAATGATTATATGAAAACAAAACTGATCATTTGCGGAAGATTTCTTAAAACTGAATTAGTAAAACTAGCGGAATAGATAAGAATCATTGCATAAAAAGTAATTTGAGTTAAGTTTATTTTTTCAGTTGATAAATAAAACAAGTTTATAAGTATTGCATACTAAAGTATAAAAAAACTCATTTATAAATATACAATTATAAATAAAACATGTTTGTAAGTATATCATACTTATGAATAAAATTCTATTAATAATACAATTAAAAATTAAACTTACTGTATTTTTGCCTATATTTTAAACTGATGTTCTTTCATATGTATAGGTTTTGCAAGAAAAATCAAATTATTGAGTAAATCAAAATATTCATAAGCGGAGAAAATAAATTAAAAATCAATATAGATTAGTATTTGACCCTTCTAAATGTTCGTGAGTAAAAGGCAATAGAAAAATTTAACCCTCTTGCTGCGCAAACAGAGATTTCCTCGGGGATGCATTTTTTCCGTCTAATTAACCCTCCTTGATGATTCCCATCAGTTATTTTTTTTATTGTAAATTTTGCCTTATTCAATCGGAGCATTTTCCCGATTAAATTAGACAATTTTTTTTGTTTTGAAAAACCGGTGACAGAAGAATAAAAATTATTAAAAGACGCTCGTCGTGATGGGGTTATTTACGCAATTTTTGAAGCTATTTTGATAAAACAATTACGCAACGAGAGGGTTAAAACAATACTTTTTTCTAAAATAATTAACTAATAACTAAATTCAAGAGATTATCTTATTTTTCATTATTCAAAATATGTTTACGATCAGTAGGTTAAAAGTAAGCTTGCCGTTCTGGTTAGTGCAGGTATACGCACTTGATATTGAGAAACGAGCAAATATAATATTCTAATGCTTTAAATAGCGCAATTAAAAATGAAACTTACTGCATTTTTGTCTATATTTTAAACTAATGTTCATTCATATGTATTGACTTTACAAGAAAAAACTAATTAATGAGTAAATCAAATTATTCATAAGCGGAGAAAATGTTTTTAAAATGTTTTAACCAGTTTTACGAGAAACAGCCACGAGGAAAAGCATTCAAAAAGGATTTTTCGACCTAAAGCAAAAGTAATTCTCTTGAAAGGTAATAAGGAAATCTTACATAACTTTCTCGTTTGAGCCGCACAAGTTTGAATCCCTAGCATTTGACTTCGATCTCTACACATTTGTGCAAAGCACGTTAGCTAAATTTCGGAGTTTTCTTAGTCTGATAAAGACAGCTATAATCTATTGTTCTTAAACCGAGTCGCATTTTCAAGCGCTTCAGGAGTATTAATAATTTTCTGTTTATGTTTCTTTCACTTCCAATTTCTTTAGCGCGGCATTACATGATAATAGTTATTTTTCAGCTACAGGAAGAGTTGCCTTCAAAGAGGATTTTCGAAAAAGAAGTAACCTAATTTCATGCTAACATGCGGAATTTACATTCTGCTCAGGTCCCAAAGATTTTCGAATCCGATTTACTTTAACAGGTTCACGCCGGCCAAAGGTGGGTCACACTCGGCTGTCTCAGAGCTGCCAAATCTCCGGATTTTTGGATACCAATATTTTAATACAGAAAATGTTGTTTTATTTAATTAGAACAATTGGGCGATTTAAAAAGAACAACATTTTCTCTAAAATAACAGTGGTGTGCAAAAAGCCGGAGTCTTGACAATTCAGAGACAGTCGAGTGTGACCCACCGCGCCGGCGTGAACGTGTTAAAAGTTTTATTTTTAACATAGCCTATACATATGAAGGAGGATTATATTTTATGCCTCACGAACTTCCGCAACGAGACAGTGTCGCAAAATCTGACGGATTATTTATACAAAAATTCCGAATTCATACCAGAAAATTTTGAACAGTAATTTTATTTTATTTTATTTACTGAATGTTTATTATTATATTTAAAAAATGACTATTCAAATTGTCTGGTGAGAATTCGAAACATCTAAATCAAAAATCCTACAGCTTTGTCAACACTTCTCCGAGATCTTCATATTTGTGGCTATACTCTAGTGACCTGACTAAATTCGCCCTACCTGATAACGACAGCAACAAACTCATTACTCTAGAAAGTAGTCGCATTTTTTGAAGCACGTATAGAGTGTAAAAATTTTATTATTTCATTGTTTCATTTTCGTTTTCTACACTGTCATATTTCAGTAGTTTTATTTGTTCAAAAAAAAAGAAAAAAGTTAAACGAAAAAGAAAATCCAACAAAGTATTTCCCTTTTAAAAATATAATACAAAAAATGTGTTTTTTTAAACTACCAAACTTTTAGAGTAGAAAACATTTTTGGGTTTACTTCATTTTCTCGTTTCTGGGACAGATAAATAAACATTGCTTTGTGATGATAACAGCTAAGCATGTGGAGCTGTTCCTTTTCACCCACCCATACTAACAGTGTTTTCTCTGTCATCTGTTTCGCACTTACATGGATACATACTACCTTACTCACTTAAGAATAATTACAATTTAACTTGAAAGCTATGAGTTCCAAAGCAAAGTTTAGATTTATTGAAAGAAAACATTAATAATAGGAATTAGAAAAAAGATTTCATGCAGTAATAAAGAAGTCCGTTCCCCCTTTTTGTAAATAGTCTGCCTCCGTCGCTTTCATTGGAATTCTAGGAAAAATGATGGCAGCAGGAAATGCGGGTTCGGAAAAAGAAATGGTATAAACGTAAATAGAAATCGAACGATGGATGTTTAAGAACATTCGATAGGGAGAAATATATCGACGTTTTTAGAAGTACTAAATGATATCAGATTACACTAAGAGAACATATGTAAGAGCTTGTAAATTTCATTTATCCCTTCATGTATTTTTATTTTCGGTTATAAAAATAAATATAGATAGAGATTTGCGTTTTTATTTTAAAGTTTTACAGAGTGTCCATAAAAGATTGAAAAGCGTTTTATTTTTTTATTTGTTGGACATAAGTTGTTAATGTTAATTACAGAAAGTCCGAAATAAATAGGAAATAAGATTACGCTATTGAAATAGTCCTACTACTAATTTTTAAATAGTTAAACTTTGTGAGGATAATATTTAACTATGTGTAGCTGCTCTTTTTCCACATACCCATACTAACATTGCTTTCTCTTTCATTTTGTTTTGAACATACATACTACCTTATTCACTTAACCAGGGTTCGTACAGGTCATTGAATTTCTAGACTAAGAAATTATTTGGTACCAGTGTTTTCTTATAGAAAATACATCCTGAAATAAGGCGAAAATTCGCGAGTTTAAACTAGATGTATTTTTATATAAAAAAATGCTGATATTTGGCTTTGAAAATAACGGTACCCGTATGAATCATGTTAACCTTTAACGACGCAGACGGCGCACTCTGTGCGCCACCTGCTTTTAAAATGGAGTTATGAATAAAAAGGAGGAGGCATATAGTGTACCGTCTACCAGTTGCGAGTGAAGTAACTGAGGAAGTTGTCACAATATGGTTGCTGTTTTATTTTAATCAGACCAATAATTTCTGATTACAGCCGGGCAAACATCCCACCAGTAAATTTGATCAGAAAATTTACTCATGCTTAAGCGCTTTATGTTATCTAGCAAATATGATAAAAAAATTCTATTTATTTTTAGTGGTGTCAGTTTTGTGTAGCTATTATATGTACGCTTTTACACTGACACTGACAGGAGGTTGTCTAGGTTGTCACAATACGGCGGGCACGCAGGGACTGACTATCACCATAGTAAACTTCCACCAGTAAAAATGAATATCTGTTTTTGCCATTACTTATATCTGAAATTTTGAAGTAATCAGACGTTTAAATAAGAAGATAAATTCTATATCAATTTACTGGTGGTAGTTTTCCACGGCGGTAATCAATTCCTGCGAAAGCGGTTACAGTTGAAGCTTCGCTATTTGAAGGATATGTCAGTTCCTCTTTATTAATAGTTTCATGGCTTTTAAAGTCCAAATAACAACTTTTAAGGATATCCTTGTTTAAAGCAATGTCCAGTAGTTTTATTAAAATAAGAAACTCGAAGTTGTTAAAAAAAACTAACTTAATTCTAATTAATATAGCAACGACGGTTTGTCATAACATAAAGACACGGGCGGGCTACACCATGCACTACCACCTTTTAAAGCCTAAATTTCAAATTTTGATGATAAATTAGAATATTGTCTAATGTGTAGCAATTGTGTAAAAGTGATAGACACTACATTTACAAAAAAATGTCTAATTTAAAAAGAAAACAGAGTAAATTACACAAATGCACAGGCTGAGTATTCCATAAAACCATTGCAGGGGTCCCAGCGCTGCGCCAGAAATTGCCGATTGCTACCACTAAATTTTAATAGTATTTTTTGACTTATCTAATGACAGAATTTATGACATTTACATAAGGACAAGAATGCTAATAAAATTTAGTGGTAGCAATCGGCCATTTCTGGCGCAGCGCTGGCACCCCTGCCATTGCTGACTCACGAATACGAATAATGAAAAATAACAGAAACAATTGAGAATTTCAACTTTAAACATTGGTGGAACATTGGTTTTTGAGAAGAGAGTAAATGAAGCGCAGATGTTAATCACGTAATTATTTTAGAATTTGTAATTGTTTTTTAGGAGTTCTTTTTTGAGTGGCGCTCTCAGTACGCCACCTGTGTCTTTAAAGGTTTAAAATAACTGCAATTTAACTTTAAAGGAATGTGCTCTGAAGCAAAGTTTAGATTTATTGAAAGTAAACATTAATAATAGGAATTGGAGAAAAGCATCCGTGCAATAATAAAGAAGTCCGTTTCCCTTTATTGTAAGTAGTATGCTTCCATCGCTTTCATTGGAATTCTAGGAAAGGGATGACAGCTGGAAATCTGGGTTTGTGAGAAAAAAATTATAAACATAAATAGAAATCTTATCATGAAGAGCAAAAATATTCGATACGGAGAAATATAGCGACCCTTTGGTTCTACTAAGTGATATCAGCTTTTACTAAGAGAACATATATGAGGCTTGCAAATTCCAATTATTCAGTCATGTATTTGTATATCTAGTTATAAAAATAAAAATAAATAAAAGATTTGTGCTATTTTAACCCTACATTGCACGAATTTTTATTTAAGAAGTATATTTTTATAGTCATATTTAGGGTTCGATACCAAACATTTTAAAGAGAAATCCTTCGTCTTTTTTAATAACAGATTTCTGTGATTACATAAGAAGAATACTTTTATTTAGATATAGCTGTTCCTGGAAAGTGAATTTATTTATCTAAAGTTAAATATTAGTGGCTTCACATATGCATCCCATCACACAGGGCTACGATTGGCGATTATTTTTACATTCTTATTTGCACCACTATTTAAAAAAAAAATAAATTTTGTAATATATTTCTCTTTCACATATCATCAAAGTGTATCTCAACGATTTTTGTTTTGAGAATGTTGTGTGAGAGAGAATTAAAAAAATAATCACCAGTGGCACCTTTGTTCACAGTGTAGAGTAAATTATATGTTGGAAAATATACTGTCGAAACTTGGATCTTTCTAAAGCGTTTTAAAGTAATTTTTTCTATTAATACAATGCGTGCACAACTTCAGGATTTCACTTGAATGAAATTCCAGTTCTTCTAATTCTTTCGGAAGATTTTGTGTTCCTCTAAATTCCGTATTCGTTTAAGTGTGTCGGAAAAAATCTTCATTTTTATTGTAAGTAGCTGAGTTTATCAATGTAAAAAGAAAGAACGATCATCACAGCTATGTCATAATTTTATTGCAAGTCACAAAATGATATTTTGACGTTCTCGTTCGCTGCCAACGAAATACTCAAGGCTTGAGGACACGAGTTGTGACGTCATCACTAATCGACCGACTTCTCACTACTGTTGGAATTTATACCGGAAAAGTTTGAATAGCAATTTTCTTTTATTTTATTTGTGGAATAGTTATCATCTTATGAAACAATAATAAGTATTTAAACTTACTGGTGATAATTTGGAATCCCCCTATAAAAAATCACCCTGATGCAGCAACACTGTGACATCTCGCATCTGGCTGAATTTTTATTTAGAGATTCCGAATTCTTTCCAGCAAGTTTAAATAGTTACTATTGTTTTATACGATGATAGATATTTCACAAATAAAATAAAATAAAATTGCTATTCAAAAATTTCCGGTGCGAATTCCAACACTAGTGAGAATTCGGTCGATTAGTGATGATGTCATAACTCGTGTCCTCTGGCCTTGAGTATTTCGATGACAACGTCTCGTCGCGTGGTTGCAATGTCACAATGGTTTATGAGAATAATTTAATCTTAAAGTCCATTTTCTGTTTGTCCTTGTTAAAGCACTAAAATTGTTAACAAAGGAATGAGCTATTTAATGAAAAATTAATAATTACATTTTTTAACTGACACATCCGAAAATGATCTTGACTATACAGAAATGTTTGAAAATACCTATATTAATGAAATAAATGAGTGAATGTTCGTTGAATATATTAGGGCTGTAAAAAGTACAAAAAAAGATCTAATGATGAATATTATAGTTCCGTGCAGGCTCAACACAAAGAAATAATGCGGTTACACCATCCGTCATCAATCACTAAACACAGTTCCGTAGCCGCACTTTTACATGTCTATAATCCGTGATAAATCTTCAACAATAGTTAGAAAGTTGTGAGAACGAAAATGACAAAAAAGTTAAAAAAATGTATGTAGACATGTACTCCGTTGTAATTGAGGAAAATTTCGCATACCAAGAAATGGTCACGCTTACAATCTGTGACCTTTAAAAAACTCAAAGACACATAAAATTAGTTGAATCATTTTGTCAACACTCGTTAACTATGTAGCTATTATATATAAACGAACAGCAGAAATATTTTCATTTTGAATGAAGTCAATTTATAAATATGCAGATAAAGATAAAGAAGGGGGGGGGGGGGTAGTTTTGTTTTCATAAATTATCAGGCGCAGTATAAACACAATGTTCTATATTTGTGTAGCGTATTGTTATTTTTTATTAACATTTCTATATTAAAAACTAGATCATTTTTTTTTATATTAACGTTTCAGTTCCAAATTACCAGATTGGATGCTTTATCATTCTTGAAATTCAGACCCAAGGCCACAGATTGAATACTGCCTACTACCTAATTTGCATATTTAAAATTTCCAATGGAGACAATTTCCTGTATGTTATTTCTTAGAACCTACATTAAAATTAGAAAAACCCTGAATCGCTGGAAAAACATCTGGTTACAAAGCTGCGAGCTGAAGAGGTTAAGACACCAGTAACTCTATACATATCGATAATCAGTAATAAAAGTTGTATGAAGTTATAAAGCTGTGATAGAGTTTCAAGAAAAGTTTTAAAAAATTTTCGTGGACTTAGAATGCCTTCACCGTCGTTAGTCACAATTTCTCAGACCGCGAACTTTTCCCGCAAACAATTTGTTATAGTTTAAACATATCAAACGATTGAAGAAATCTTCATTAGTATCCGAAAAGTCGATGTACTAAAAAGTGTGTAAACTTTATATTTGAACAAAGTATATAGTTTTATTTATTTAGAATAAAAACCTTTTACTTAGAATAATAAAAGTTACATTCAGTTTCAACCCATTAAAAAAAAAAACACTATAAAATGACTAAAATTTCGTTTAAATGACTTACAAAATGGTAAGAACACAATTCTTAACTCAATAAAAGAAATATTTCTCCTTATGAAAGAGTTAAAATAATAACCTGAAATATTAAGCGAGCAAATCATAAAGATAAAAAATGCATATCAGTTGTCTGTATATTTGAGCCTGAATGTTTGTGCCCTTATTTCCATACTTATATCATCAAGAAATCGATGACACCATCATTGATTTTTCGTCCTTTCCTAAATGACATCGTTTGCATTTGTTAATCCCTTTATTTACCATCCTAGAATTCTGATGGTTAAACGGATAAGTTTGGATGGAATCATTTTTATCAGGATTGGTATCGGATGAATTATGACTATTTAAAGTAACTTAGATCCATTACTTGTTTTTATATTTCCTTTTAAAATATTTTTTATCAAAATAAATATTTTTCTTTCGCCAAATAAAAGCTGTGAAGTATCTTTTCGTACTTAGTAGTATTATAACGTTGAGCGTTATAAACAAGAAGTATAAGGTGACCTAAATTGAACTGATGGTTTTTAAAATTCAAGAATAAATAAACCGTGCAGCATTATTGAGGTTGTTCTTGTAAGAGAGTAATGTGTGAATTCGCAATGTCTTCACTATGGTGCCTTATTTCTAGTTCAAAATATCGCCAATACATATTACTGACCCGTTTCAAACTGTTAAAACGTTCAAACAAACTTTTAAAACCCTTCAACCCTCCTTCACCCTTCATCAGGGTGGATTAAAACATTTTTTTTATATAAATGTAAAGTCATTATATGGTACCAAATGGACAAGAACAAAATGTCTAAACATGACAGTGCAAAATATCTTGAGGTAGAAAACTCAAGAATAAATTAGTATACCATAGCTGTCCCCTTTGCAAGGTTTTTTTTTTTTCAAAACAATTAAAAACATAAATTTTATTTAATAAAAAAAGTTATGTAATAACAACATAGAAACAAGAAAAATTGCTTTAAATATTTTGTTTATATAACTTTAAAAAACCGGAGCGTTCAGAACTACGTTAACGTTACATAAAGATGTCCAGGGAAGATAGCCTACGATGAGTCGACAGACGTCTATTAAGTATCAACTACAGAGGTATCAGAAGACTTAAAGCTCTCAGACAAATAAAGTAATATATGTTTAAGATTCATGCTATTTTAAAGTAAAGAAATTCTTAGGAGCAACTAACGGCCCCCTAAATTCCCCCTGGGCCTACACGCTGACACAAAAATGACGGTCATCGTAGGTGGATTTGTAAGTGTTTGTACGATCCCCATAATTTAGGCACCCGCATTTTCTAAAAATTTTCTTTAACTTATTTAATCGCTGAACTATGCAACGAAGAAAACTTTTCGGACTTATTGGTATTCAAACTCAACGGACCTTACAAACGCCGAAAAAATCCGCTTACAACAGCCGTCATTTTTGCGCATTTTTGAGTTTCTCAAATTGGATTTTAAATCAAAAGATTACTCCCAGATGATTGGCTGGAACAATCCATTAAAAATGAAAGAATACTTAATACATAGTTTTAAACCTTTCGTTGTTTTTTATTCAAATAAATATAGTTTTCTCCAGAAAAATTATTTAATTGTTTATTGTTTCTATTTTGTCATTAGTTCACTTCTTTTATTTAATAAAATTTATTATTTTAGTTGATAAAAAAAAAAAAAAAAAAAAAAAAAAAAAAAAAAAAAAACTCGGAAGGCTGGTAGCTAGGATATAGGTTAGGATATACTTGTGTTTTGGAGCCTCGAGAATTGTAAAAAACCTGAAGTGGTTACCCATATCAAGTCATATGATGACTCATGATAGAGGCACTGTCTGAAAACATCTACATTTGAGTTATAAAATAACCATTGTGTCTGTCGCTATGCAACTAATTACCGAAGTGATATTTTGTTCAGTTTATGTTTATACTTGTAACAACTTATAATTCGACAGTGACTTCCCGCGACTCTGCGCTAGATTGATTACGAGTAAATTTTAGAACTATCTGATAATGTCTCTCTATTTGTTCGCTTCTCTGACTTTCGTTAAAATAGTTTTAAAAAATATTAATATCCTTTTGAGAAGGTACAGAGCATAAATTTCATTAAAAACAACTACTGTAATTTTAAAAGCTTTTTGCTGAACAATATTGTCTAAATTAGATAAACTGTGGTCTAATTGTGTTTTCAAGACCGTTTTTCAAAAGTTATATGCATCCATTTTTCTTTAATTATTTATAATTAATATTAAACTAGTTTATTTACGAATGACAAAACTATCTGCAGATGTACTTCATATGTTATCAAAAATATTTTTAATGAATTATTTACCCTAAACATTAATTAGGTTAATTTTAGATTCATTAACAAAGGAAAATGAGGAGATTATAATTAAAATATATTCATTAGTTAATAGCGCATTAATAATATGAATATATTCTCGTTTTTAACAAAACAGAAATAATTAACGTAAAGGAGTCTTTCATGCTTTATTTGTAATTCCAAACAATAAATGTTTTCAAAATAAATCCCATAATTGAAAAAATAAAACATTTACGAAAACGATTAAGTTGCATTATTAAGTTGTATTTGTTGTTGTATTTCTGAAGATAGCAAATCTATCTACATATGTGTATATTTAGCTGTCTAAATTCTGATTAAATAATTAGAGCATTGTGGAATTGGAATATATTACTCCGATAGAGTACATCCTTTTTTGAAAGTGGAAGTTCTTGCTTTAAATTTGATCATCCTTTACGTTAAATTTGGCTATATTGTTGACTATGTGTAGCTTTAAAATTTTCTTTTTTCTATATTAAATGAATAAGTTCTAAAGCAAATAAGTCCCGATAATATATTTTATATATTTTATTATATATTTTAGAAATGGTAAGTTTCTTGACTGATAAACAGTCAACTTTCTATATTTCGAAACATTCAGAAAAAAATTTCGAGTTTTTGAAGTTTTAAATTGTAAAAACTAGTCAAAGCGTGAGATTTCCCACAGGAACATGCAGAACTAGCTTAAAGTGCCGAAATTCGAGTCGCACATGTTTAACTTATAAAAGTTTAAATGACTTTCTTTTATAAATAGATCAGATCTACCATTTCTAGCATTTAAACTATTAATAAGGGTCATTCTTACGAAAGGTGGCTTTTTACATTCAAAAAGAGATAAATATTAGAAAATGTAGGAAAATTCCTACTATTTTTATTCAGATGTGTATTTAAATTTTAAGTAAGCTGTTAAATACATTTCTGACAAAATAATTTTGATATTTAACATTAATCTTTGGACGAATATAAGTAGAAATTCCCCTCGAAAGACGATCCTACATCCAAAAAACAAAATAATATTCACTAACGTTAAAACCTAACTTTTAAATTAAAAAAAAATATTTTTTTCAAAAATAAGTAGCTAAAAGTCTTTAGATACATTCTAATTTTTTAATGGCTTTATTTTTATTAAGGAATTAATTTATAAACTATGTCAGTAGAAAACGCAATCTTTCGAAGTGGACACTGAAGATAACTAAAAACAAGAGATAAAAATTATGCGTTAAGCATACATTACGAAACGCTTTTCAAATCTTACAGAATACTTTAACAAAACTTCGTTGTTTAAGGAAATAAGGTTAATAATATTCCCAAGTAATTATTTTAGAAAACGAATAAAACATTTAAAACTGATTTCAGTAGTTACCGTCCATAGCCAAATATGTATTCCGATTCTTTTGTACAGTCCTGTATTTGATCTATAGGTTGGTATATATAATATAATAAGCGAAATTTAGTTTAAAAAAAGGTTGAAATTTCACTTTGATACAACTTATACCATTAGACGAAAATGTCTTGAATACTTTTATACAGCCCTGTATATTACCTATTATCTTTATATACACGCCACTACTTATCTAAAATTTAATTCAGACTAAAACACTTTTAAAACTACTGAAATTACACTTCCAGAAATTATCTTCTATAGACGGCCATGTATGCAATTATTTGCGTGGCCCTGCATATCATTTTATCTATATTCTACAAACATATTTTAGTACGCTATATATGGTTCAGCGTAAAAATGCATAATTCATTTAAAAACCACCTTTAAGTAATTTACGATCATGTTCAGTAACGAATTCTTTTGTGTAGCACTATATACGATCTATAGCCTTTATACACACCACATAGTATTAAAAATTTAGTTAAACTTAAAAACGCATGCCATAACTAAAAATGCGTTTCCAGCAATCATCGCTAATATACAGTACTTCGGATACAGTATAGTATAGAAATCTTTTGTGTGTTTCTGTAAATGCTATGCACTTGATATTATACAGGAAGTAATTTGTAGTAAACCGCAGAAATGTGTATCAATTTTATTATATATAAAATAATTTACATAATTAAAATACGCCGCAAACAATCCCACCCCATCCTGTACTATTATGTAACTGAATACTTTTGTGTGGCCCTGTAAATTAATAAAAAATATTCTTTTCATCACATATTCTATAAAATGCATATTTTAGTGCACTTCATAAATGGATATCAAGTTCGTTATGTTTGAAAGGGTGTAACATCACTAAAAGACACTTGAAACGATTTTTTCCCATTGGCTATAATGTAATGGAATACTTTTGACTGTCCCTGTAAATGAACTAAACCTGCTACAAATTTCATTAACAATAGGTATTATGCTACTGTAAACGTCAATAACGTTCACGAACATTTCAAGGCAATCTGAGTATATTTACGAGAGTTACAGCGCAGACAGACGGACGGACGGCCAGATAAACCAAAGTCATAAACGCTTTTCAATTATGTTGGTAAATGTTGAAAAGTACCATAGATCACAGTACATGCCAAATCATTATTAGGTAGTTAGGGAGAAAGAAATACATTTTGTTTTTTGGATATAACTTTTTGTTCCATTTTAAAGTTATTGAATCTGGTCCAATTTCTTAGTTCCATTTGGAGTTTAGCGAAGTTTTTTGCGCGTAATATATGGTCATCATAAATTAGATAAGAAAAAGCTAATTTATAATTATAATACAAATTTTAGACATCCTAAACATTGCATTAAAGAATGCACAATTTTCACAACCAGAAAAACAAAGTAATTAAAAATTCAAAATTTAGTTTTCGCCCCCTCAATGGACTTAGCATATACATTTTTACTGATATTCTCTAGTTTTTCAGTCATTTATCAAACATTGTGGGCAGTATAAGTAGGCGTCAAACACAAACAGAAATTTGAAAAGTAGTGAAATCCTGATGAGCATTGTTTTTCAGAAAATTATATTCTATAAATTCAACAGTTTTAAACATTTTTTTTTATTAATTGTGCAATTTCTGTAACAAGTGGGTAAGTGTGATCACAGATCGCACAGAGGGTTTCGTTTAACGTTCCTTTCGAAACACTTTATCCTTTTGCAAAATCTTTTAGTTCCACATTTCGAAACCAGAGGATGCACTCTACTCTAAACAAACATCTATCCGAACGGAACTTCGTTTTACAGCCTATACGTAGATATATTAGTCGAGGGGATCGGGCCCATAGTCCACGAGATAGTTACACCCTGGCGGTAAAAATTGGAACTAAAATATGTAAGGGTATGATGCATAATATGAAAGAGTGGTCAAAGGGGTGTCGGCAAATTCAGGAAAGTGCCCCCGGGTGAAAAGTGTGGGTGTTAGAAAAATTGCTTCAAAAACACAAGTTAGAGACCGGAGGGATAAATATAAGACATTTTGAAATTTTTTATGATTTGTCGTGTGATCGCAAGCGTGTAGTTATAAGTATTCAAAATTTCAAGCCTTCAACTTAATTAGAGGCTCAGTCAGAGAAAAAAAGCTTAAAATACACAAGTTAGAGTCCAGACGGGTAAATATAAGACTTTTTAAAAATTTTATAATCTGTCGTTTGATGTGATGTGTAAAGCTTTAAGTATCCAAAATTTCAAGTCTCCAATATATATAGTTTCTGAGAACGGGCTCTATGACAGACAGACAGACAGAGGAGTGGGACGAATAGGGTTTCGTCAGATGAACGAAACCCTAAAAATGACGAATAAATGTTATTTTGGCATATCTTGTAAAAGAGAAAATGCTGTATTTTACAGCAGAATACACGAAAATAATATTTAAACATTTTCAAATAAAGCAAAACGTGCCGCCTAGTATATAATTCCAACATTCATAAATCGGAGTTCCAAATAAGAAAGTTTCATTTATTTTCAAAATGAATCCTTTTGATAAAGAAAGCTAAAGCATTACAATAACTATTTATCATCACTCTTTATGGAATATATTAATGTGAAATACAGTATTTCTCCTGTTTATTAAGTGCATCTGTAATCTCATCTTTGCAAATGATGCATGCAATATTTATTATATTGATTTAGGGAGGCTCTAGATTTACAGCATGAATAAACACGAGAGTTTGATTAAGTCAGACATATTAATAGTAATATGCATAAATTTTTGTATATTGATATCGATTTATATATTATGCAAGGTTTCAGATTCTAAGTTAAATTATATAGAGATATTGTATGTAATAATAAATGTCAGTGAAGAATAAATAGCTCACGGAAGTCGAGGAAAGGTAAACGGAGACTCTTAAATATATGAAAATTAATATGTTTTAATAGAACAAGATGAAATTTACCTATTCTATAAAATATACAATGAAGCAATTTTCAGACACGAAAAAATTTCAAACATAGTTATCGTATTTATTCTCGTAATTTTCACCTTATGAAAATTATTTTCACCTTGTACTTCATAAAAGTAAATAACGAAATTAATTTACAGCTAAAAATTAGTATGATTTAAAACCATTTGACAGTCTTGCAAAAGGGAAAAATTGCAATGTTGTTTTCTCTGCATTTTGTTTTAAATGCTAAAAAAAAATTATTCTTTCAACGTTATATAAAAAAAAACTCAAATTAAAAATATGAATGTAATTTTTGAGAGTACCAGTCATTGTTCAGTGTATTAAAAATCCATTAAATCAACTGGATTATATTATTTTAAATATTGCTGATATTGCCGTGAAACCTGTAGATTAGTGAACGTATTAACACGGGTTTGTCTGTGAGGGGGTTACGAAAGCCATAAAAATCACAAAACAAATTAATGTAAAACATATTAGAAACGTTTACGTCGCACTATATTTAGAAAAATGTTAAATATAAAGCTACATTTAAATGTGCTATAATTTCTTGGAATAATCCGCAGATCATACAAACACTGTAAGCCCCATCAATTTTATTTAATAAAATGCAAACTTACTAGAGTGAAGCACATTTTTGATTTCAATTATTAAATAAAATTTCTATGTTTAAACTTTTTGTTTAGTCTTCGGATTATATGCAGGAAATTACGGCAAACATTTTTATTATAATCCTTATTTATAATACAGATTACCTTTCTAATATTTATTCGACATTATTTATCCGATAACTTATTCGCCCCACCAGTGGCCGGGAGGCTCTGCTCTCGAAGCTGGTAGACGGGAGGTGCTGGGTTCAAACCCAATCGCGCCTAATCTTTCGGAGTTTTCGTGGTTTTCTTCGAACCTTGGTTCTCCAAGTGTTAATACGGATTAGGTTCCCTTAGAAAGACCCCCACGAAGGGCACTCCCCACCCCCTTTGGGCCCATATCCCTTGTGCTGATAATTGGCCGTCATAAACACAACCAACTGATAACTTATTCTAAATTCACGGTATATATTTTTTCATAATCGTTAATAGTTCCAAAAGGTGTACATATAGCTTATATAATTAAACAACACCAAACTATTACTAAACTGGTTTCCAGAAATTAAGGAAAAATCGCAAAAAGGGCAATAAATCGTTTTACAAAGAAACCCATCAGTATGAAATTTGCATGTGTTGTTAGCTAAAAAATGCTGAATAAGATTACAAAGTGAAAATTAGTGGCGCTGCAATCGGATTGCGTCATCACTGAGGAGCATAAAAATGCATGCTACAGTGTACGGCTACAGATGTCGCTGTGATTATAAGATAAGAAAACTGAGATAGCTAATTTCTTAGTATCACCTCGAGGTATCATTTGTCCGCCAAACTGCTTATAGAGCTGTTAAAAGATTGGAGGCTGGTCAAAGTCAAACAGAGGTGGCCAGATGGCTAAACGTGAGACCTTCTGTTGTTCATAGGCTTTGACAGCAATTTAGAACCTCTGGTTCGGCTTCCAGAAGGTTCAGCCAAGGACGGGCAAGCACCGATGACCGATATTTTTGGTTATGTGTATGAAGGAATCGAACAGCAACACCCTCTCATCTCAGAGCCTCCCTTGCTTCAGCCACTGTAAGGTTGGTATCAACGTCTACTTTGCGTAGAAGGCTTCATGAAGATAGACTTGCAGACCTGCCATTTGTGTGCCGCTCACCTCACGTCACCGGAAGGAACGTTTAAGTTGGGCACATCAACATGTCCAGTGGACGGCTGGTCAATGCAGTCGTGTTCTCTTCACGGATGAGTCCCGGTTTAGGCTCCAAAGCGATAGTAGACGTTGCTTGATTTGGAGAGAACAGGGAACGTGCTATCATCCACCAAACACTCGTGAAAGAGATTCATAAGGAGGAAGGTGTGTCTGTGTTTGGTGTGGTACTATCTCTTTGGGTGGACGTACAGACCTCCATGTCTTTCCACGTGGAACTGTGAATGCTCACGTTTATAGAGATGAAATTCTTGTTGCTTATGTAAGCCCTTTTTCCTGCGCAATAGGTAATGATTTCCTGTTACAGGGCGACAACGCTAGACCGCACAGGGCTCGCATCGTGGAAGATAACCTTCAGCACCAAATGATTCAGCGCATGCAATGGTCAGTTCGATTACCGAACTTAAATGCCACTGAGTATGTTTGGGATGCTTTAGGAAGATGTGTTGCGGCTCTCAGTCACCTTCCTCAGACGCTTGCCACGCTTATGACTGCTTTACAAGAGCAATGGCTCGCAATTCTCAGCGAACTTATCGATCGCATAATTGACAGTATCACACATCGCTGTATGTGCTGTATTGCTTCTAGGGGTGATCATGCTCCGTATGAAAGGTACTTTTCCTGTACCAAACTGACACATTTATTTTGTTTATTTTATAATTGTGTTAATTTATGAAACACCACCATCATCTGGCAATTTCTTTTAATTTTATTTTATACCTTACTACGTGTTGTATATTGTGGTCCAGTTTTATTAAAATCTGCATGTAACATTTTGAGTAATCGCTATTTTTGTTGTTTTTTCTTAATTTTTGGAAACCAGTGTATTTAGATTATGCACGATTTTTTTTTTTCATTTTAGTTTAAAGTGAATGATTTACAAAACTTAAATTAACTGCATATTAATGCACATCCATGTTGAATAAAAGAAAAGAAACGAAGGAAATATTTCAAAATAACGAAGAAACATTACAGAGATCATGAAACAACGTGACTAGATTAAAACAAAAGGATGAGGATATGATAAACTATTCGTGATTGTCTTTTGACCTGTGATGTAAAATGCAGGATGAGTAACGGATATAAAATCGATTATGATATATCTTCCCTGATCCTAATGTAATCAGAAGAAAATTAAGATAGAATAAGAATCACGTATAAAATTTTGAATTTCGAATAACTTAAAATAAATGGCAAAATAAATCTGGCACTAAAGAGTTCGTTGAGAACTCAAAAAGATATTTAGAATAAAAATCTAGAAAGTATGCAGAGGACAGTTTTTAAGGGGTCTCAGAAATCTTAAAATTCGAAAAAATGAAAAAAAAATACCATTTTTAATATTTTATCTTAAAATGTATTTCATTTAAGGACATAATTTTGATTGGGATAAAAGATATAAGTATGTTCTTTGATTTCATGTATTTAGAAAATTGCAAAATGCAGAACTAGCATTTACAGGGGGCTCAAAACTGTCAGACGTTTGACGAACAGAAAATCAGCATAACTGATTACGCGAGGATTACAAAATAAATTTTGCAACTAGAATGAAAATGTTTGTGCATACTCATACTTCAGATTGTAATAATTACCCTGAACGTAAATAAATTTGTATTTAAAGCATTTTTATATTTTTAATACAAAGTTGTATTTAGCTAATGCAAAATTTAGAAATTCTCAACATAATCTCAGTATAATCATCTAAAAAATATTTTTTTGAACAATAAAAAGGAAATTTTAGGTTCAGTTTATACAGACGAACATGAAATATATGTTTTGAAAATTTCATGAAAAAATATCCGGAAGTTTTTGAGGTATCCTGCGCGTTATGCCCAAAAAACGCCATTTGGAAAATAATGACTTTAAAGTTTCGGAAACGCCGCTTCAGCTATTGAGTGGGTATAATTCTAAAAGCCAAAACTTCTGTTCTCATGGGAATTTTAAGGAAACAGTTATATCAAAATGTTCAGAAAAGATAGGAGTTTAACATCCAAAAAAAAAACAAAAAAATCAAAATTTCGAAAATTTTAAAGCTTTAAGAGTCCTGAGACTCCTTAAAAATTTACGTGCTAGTCGATATATACTCGTGTATATATATATATATATATTGTAGATACTTGATACCTTGATATAAGGAATTCCATTTTATGCTGCATGTTTGTCATCTAACATGGTCTATATTAAACTTTATTTGAACATGATCATATTACTGTTGTTCATTAGTTATCAATTAATTTATATTAATAAATTTTATTAATTTAATTATCACTAATTTTAGGTATGAATTATAATTTACAATAATATAATTTAGCATTATAGCTGTTACATTCAATGTATCTCTCTTTAGGATACATGATTTAAACGAATGTACAGTGGATATTATTAGGATAGTATAACATTTTGTATATTTATTTTTTAGTCTGCAATTTTGAAATAAATATTATGTTTTGATCTGAAACACCTACTGTCAATATTATGGGATTGTCTTTGCAATGTAGTTATTGGTGATTATGTTATTATTTTTATTGGTTGACTAGCAGGCTACGCCCGCTACGCTAGTCCTATTTCTTCAATTTGAATCAAAGAAAATATATCTGTAGTAATGTATTTCCTGATTTAGAGAAACGATTTAAACGATGTATCATTGCAGTATTATATCTACTAATGTGTTGGGACAAAATTTGAGTTATTAAGCACAACTACTATTTTAGTTGATTAATTACAATTTGATTTAGCAGGAAAATGAAGCCGTTATGGCAACAGGAATCAAAATGTTCTTTAATAGCTACACTACTGAAATGAAGCGCATTACAAGGATTGCAGAGATTGTCCGTCGCATCGAAATAATGTTCAGGTGATTCATTCTCATTTGTTATCTTTTAAATTCCGAGCTTCTCGGTTTTGTGCTATGTGTGATTCTGGTAGTTTAAATGCTATATCGTTCTATGTTCTGTTATATTTCGTAAAAGGCAATTCTGCCACAATTTTCCATATTTCCATTTTAGCAGAAAAAATGTTGTTAAAACTGTAATAGCAGTAAAAATACAGTAGCTTCCATCAACCGTTAAAATGCAGCACTCTTTTTAATACGTCACGAAAAGCTTTCTCTAAAACAAACCTTCTTATAATTCATGAAATTGTTAAAAAAGGTAATCTTTAATAATTGGGTTCACAGAATTAGGGAAATTCTCCGTAATTCTATTACTAAGCGTTGTAGAACAATGTATTGTATACCTAACCCCAAAAATTAACATTGTAATTCTATCAACATAATGTAAACCGTTCAGTTGAAATTCAAATGAATATGGTAAAAGATGATATAATTTTCTGTGATGAAATACATTATGAAGGACTTGCTTCAAACAAAAACGATGCTTTCAAAATCATATTTAATACGTCAATTTGCGAGATATCCCGCTACAAAATATTAGTCCGGAATGCTATGAACGGTACTACTTGATGATCCCGTCGACCAAAAACTGTCGCAAACTGTGAGATTAAATGCTAACAATAAATGATCGTAAATGCCACATTCACTTGACGTTAAACACTATAAACGTGTTTGTTACGTCATCAAGTCTTTTTAATTCGACGTTTTATTTGCATTTTTATTAATATTTTGCCAATTTATTTGTTCTTTCCTTTTTAAAATTACAATAAATTTTTATTTTTTTCCCCCCTTAAATTCTATATCTAATGTTTACATGCATTTTTTAGCTATATCCATCTATATTTTTTTACTAAATAAATAGCATTAGGTTCGTTACAATTTTCCGGTATCATTGATATTTATTGTGGTTTTTAATGAATCCGATTTTTACGTCATTATTAAAGTAACCTTTTCTTTAGTAATTTTTTTAATTTAAATTCATTAATTTTCCTATCTTAAAATTTTAGAATGGCAGCATTCTTCCATTTGTATAATTTGGCTAAATAGTTTGGCGATTTGTACAATTTGGCGAAATTGGTCGGCGGGATAATCCAGTTGTACCTAATAAACAGATGATCTAAGCTTTCTTTTAGGAAGCATATTTTTTTTTTCCAAAATAGCAATATTTATGCAAGTGATATTAATACATAATTGCATAAATATCCGTAAGAATAATCTTGAATTCCGAATTCCTGAGATGTTAGTACTAACATAAAACTAAAAAAATTTAAAGAAAAGAAACTAAAAGCTAAATAGGGCAGGAGGAGAGATTGTATATTTTTAGAAGAGTTCCGCATTTTGTCCCAGTTGGTGCGATTGGCGAAGGCCAAAATGACAACAATAGGCCGATTTAGCATCTTACCAAAATTTTCAAGGTGGCGGAAAAACATGTTTTATAAATATTTATAAATATTTATTTTTAAATTGAAAATAATATATATACGTATCAGTTTTATGTATATTTACATAATATTGCATATACTGAAAAATATCGTTTAAAAAATCTCCAGAAAATTATAAATTAAAAAATATATATATTAAAATAATTAATTATAAAAAAGTATTCAAAATTGTTACTTAACCACCAATAGCATTCAAGTAATAAAAAAAGCAATCCCAAATGCTGAAAATCGCAACAACGACATCAAAAAATTCATCGCCAAAAAAAGCTCGCCATAAAAACAGGATATGGAACTGTTCCCTATATTTATCGTACTTCTTAGTTATCCCGTCGACCAATTTCGCCAAATTATACACATTGACATATTTTTATTTTAAATAACGAAAGAACAAATAAATTAGTAAAACATTAATAAAAGTACAAATAAAACGTCGAATTAATGGTTTTATTGGCCATTATTTGCACTTAATCTTACAATTAATTAATTAATGGCAACCATTATTGACATTTAATCTTACAATTTGGCGACAGTAATTTGGTCGACAGGATAACTAAGAAGTACCTATTTATCTAACTCGTTTAGAAATTTTTAACCAAGGACACTGAGATATGTTGTCGCCAAGATGAAAGAAATTCATCTTTGGAAAAATTTGCTCCCGCATAAGAGAAAAAAATCAAATTTTATTACCTAAAATCATAATTAAATAAATTCGAACCCGCGAATAACAGCCCAAGCTTCTCAATTTTTCACTCTCAGCCAGATTGTTCATTACTGCATTGACTGTGCCAAAGTGAAAACTGATTAATTGAAAAACCACAAATTTCTAAATAATCACTAATTGTGAAATCGGTTCATCTTTTTTAATAGGATTAATCCTGTATAATTCTCTTCAAACACGAAAAATGCATCCAATAACATAATTTATACGCCAATTGGGTGGGGAAGTCAATTATGGACGATTTTTCAAAAATCCTGTAATCGCCTATCAGAAAAATGGGGGTGTATACGCAGTTACACTAAAAAATAATGAAGTAAAAAAACAATTATTTCACCATGAAATTTTTTTTAATAATGCGTAATTACACAAATCTCCGTAAAAATAATTCTAGGTTCCCTTAATTTCGTTTTTTTAATTATATTTTAAATAAAATTACAAACCGTTTTCCCATGCTGTTCGTATTTTTTTGCTAAATAATATATCCGTTTCAATTCCTCAATAATAGCATAAGATATCGTCGCGCCAGGATGAGAAAAACTGACCAACAGCAATCTTTGCGCCCGAAAAAAAAAAAAAAAAAAAAAAAAAAAAAAGAGAAATACCAAATTTTTATTAAATAATAATAATAATAATAATAATAATAATAGTTATATATGTAAATCATGCATAAAAATGATTCCGAAAACTTATCCAATGGTGTAAGTGATAAACAAAATGCATTCTGTACTTTTGAGATCAACCCTGTCAAACTTAAACAAAGAAAAAAGAACCGCTATTTGTTTAAATAAAAGTTCAATAAATATTTTCTGGCACAGATGTCATATACGCCCTTCATTCATGCAATATTATAATACAGTTTATCCATACGGACTTAATACTGAAGTATTCAATACGAATATTAAAGTTTTTTCACCCTTTAATAATATAAGTGATTATAATCTAATTTATCCTACACTAAATCATAATTTAAATCATAGAACAACACGTAACAAACGAGGTAGATGTTCTTCTTCTATAATTATCTCTAAAAATACTATAACTAAAGACTTAAATAAACTTCATAGTAAATATTTAATAGATTATAATTGGTTATTAGTTCGTAAATATGTCTTTGCAATAAAAAAGAAAAAACCTGCACAATATTTAAATATATTTCTTAGTAAAACTTTCTCGATACATTTCTCAGATATATTTTTTGATCTTATTATGACCAGAGTCAATCAATTTAACATTAATTTACAAAAAAAAAAAAAAAAAAAAAAAAAACTAATCTTAACCCCTTAATCGTCGCGTAGTTTTGGGAAAATCCCTTCAAAAATCGTCGATTTTTTTTTTATTGCCCGATTTTATTATTTATAAAATTCTGAGTTCATTAGTAAAAAAAAAAACAGGGTATTTTCTTAATATTTAACCCTTTTAAGGGTGGTTTGATGTATATGAAATCCTTTAATTTGAATACTCAAAAGTCCAATAATCCCAGAAATTTTATACAAAAATGTTTCTTTAGCAAATTTGTGAAATTTGGCTCTTTTTTTATTTCTAAAAAAATCTGTTCATAAATTCTGATGTCAATCTCTGATTTCGACATTTAAGCAATGAAGGTGCTTTGTTCCGGAAAGTGTTCAGGATGGATAAAATTTTTAAAACTTACAATTTTATTTATCTTTTATTTAATTGTATTGCACACACATGACGTGCAGAGAAGCTTCGATGCACTGCTGCAACATGCGGTTTCATTTTAAGTAAAGGTAAAGACATATATAAATCAAATATTTTTTTATGTTACTACGTAGACGTTGATTTCATTCAAATTTAATTTGAAAATTGACATTCAATATATTTTTCAAAATTTAGTAAATTTTCAATGTAAGGAAAAGTTTGAAACATAACATGCATATTCGTAAATTACAGTCCTTGCATTCATATTTGGTTTATTTTATAATTTTGTTTCCATATTTATTCTCATGGGAAGAACAAATTTTTCATTGTGTGTAAGGTTGTCCGTAGGGGTCATAACATCCAGAAAATGGTGTTCACATAAACGACTTGATGTTGATAATTGTTCTTTACAAATCATTCAGATGCGCGCAAACAGTCGACGTTTTGTACAGTTTCGGATCAGATGGATTTTGAGGATCCTGAGCTTCATTATTCCAAAAATGTAACTTTTTTTTTAATTCTCTGTACCTGTTGTACGTCATAATATCGCGGATAAATTGGGTTTTAACGAATAAAGTGTAGTCCAAAACATATTTTCTTTCACTCTTACTTTTAACATTTTTTTTTTTTTTTTTTACAATTTTTTCGACAGTAGTAAGAGCAAGTAACAACAGCATTTTATTTTAAGAAATAGGCTGCCATTCCAATCTGCCTTTCTCGCCAAAACATTTCCCCATATCTCATCATAGCAATCAGAATATTATCCACCAATTCATCTTTTATAAAATGTTGATAGTACTGCAGAATACCCGAAATAGCTTCAAAAGAAACATTAATCTTAGGCTTCGATTTGAATTGCAAGTATAGGTGTGCTTAATATTGGGTCATCATCACCATCTTCAGTTTCCGATTTTTCAGAGTCAAAAACATCTGAAAAAATGTAATCTTCTCATTCCTTTCCAGATATCTCAACACTAAAATCTTTTTCTTCACTTGAGCTACTCAACATAGAGATTTATAAAACGGTAACCCAGATATATTCAGATTTGAAACAAGTAAAACACGTGTTTCAACTCGTACAATTCCTTAAATTAACCATTACGATCTTAAAAACAAAATTGTCATTTCAGAGTTTCCCCTCTTTTAAGCTTTTATGACTTCCTTAACGGACCAATGCTGCAATATTGACATGAGATAATTTATTTCCTGAGCACCACTATTTGTTTAAGGATTATCCTATTATTGTTATTATCCTATTTCCGAGAAAATGTGCAAGAGAAATTTACTAAAAACTATACTTTAAAAATATAGTGGTGCGAACAGAATATAAAAATATAATCACGTATATAAGGCTTAAAAATATTTTCGTGAAAGAAAATTGCAAAGTTGATACCAGAAAAAATTAGCTAAAGTCATTTGAAGTCCAGCCCGTGAGTGTCACGGGCGCGACGAAATTTGTTCATATGGGTTTGCCCGTGAATGTCTCGGGCGCGACGATTAAGGGGTTAAAAAACAAATACACAAATGCTAATTACTTATTCAAATCAAATATTCAATAAAATTAATATTAATTCTATTATAAATGACAAAAAATGTAAATTTCCTTTTCATAGTATTCAAATATCTAGAACTTTTAAATATCCAATTCCTTTAGGTAGAAAGATTTTTAATTATAATTCTTTTTCAAAAAATTCATCTGCAATAAATACTTTCCATTGTAACTGCAACGATCCCTCACTACAGCAAAATATTAATAAAGGTCGGGGTCATATAATCACTGGTCATGTAATCGTAATATTGTAAATGATTTTACATTAAGAAAATTATTGGGATATTGCACTAAATTTAGATTTCCATCAAAACTTAATTTAAATTCAATCATAAAGCAATTTACATTATGATATCGATTTGTTAAACTCTTGGGCAAAACTTTAAGGGGTGATAGTACACATCAAGACAAACAATATTAAATGGAAAACTAAGGGTCCCAAACGTCTTCCGAATTAGATAGGCGCCATTAAAGTGTAGGGTCGAAAATTTCAAATGATTATGGAAAACGGAAAAATTGGTCGATTCGTTTGCGGTTTTCATTAAAACTATTCTTTATGTCAGTATTTTCTTGAAAAGAAATTTTAAAGATAATGTTAAAAAAATGCCGATAGAGGGCGCTTTAGTCTTTGGAGCAACGAACAATTATTTTTTACCGTTATTTTTTGTATCTCATTAAATGCTTTCAAAAGCTTAGACTAAAACTTAAATTTTTAGCTCAAAATCTGAATCGTTGGGAGTGGTGAAGTCGCGTAAACTGAACTGTGTTCAGGAGTGGGGTTCAAATTTCAGCTCCTGAACACAGTTCAGTTTGCGCTACTTAACCACTCCCAACGACTCAGATTTTGAGCTCAAAATTTAAGTTTAAGTCTAAGCTTTTGAAAGCATCTAATGAGATACAAAAATTAACGATAAAAAATAGTTGTTCGTTACTCCAATGTCTAAAGCGGTCATGTCTAAAGCCAATGTCTATCGGCATTTTCTTAACTCTATCTTTAAAATCTATTTTCAATAAAATACTGACATAAAGAATAGTTTTAGAAAAGAACTGCAAATGAATCGACTAATTTTTCCGTTTTTTATAATCATTTGAAATTTTGAACGCTAAATTTTAATGGCACCTATCTCCTTCGGAAGACGTTTGGGACCCTTAGCTTCCTATTTAATATTGTTTGTCTTGATGTGTACTATCACCCCTTAAAATTTTGCCCAAGTGTTTAGATACACCCTGTATAAAATTTCTATATATTACAATAAACCCATTGCATATTTTAATCAATGGAAAATATTGGTTATTGAAAAGTTAGCTCATGCTCTTAGGGCAAATGTATCTAATCTAAGTCAATACCAAACTCATTTTCCAACAAATTAATAATATTCAAAAAGGTTATGTAATCACATATATTGACAAATCCCCAAATAATTATTCAATCATATGCAAATCTTATAATCACTATCTTCTTACATCTTGTATTTCATCAAATAAGTCTTTCCAAAAAACTAAACATGATATTATAGTTAACAATCGTAAAATTATTGCTTATTATAAACTACTAAATAATATTCCTACTAACTTTAACTATCCATATTTAGTGCTCATTCCTAAATTTCATAAGACGCCAATTAAATTCAGAACAGTTACAATTGGATGTAATACATATAATAATTATGCGAACAATATTTTATTAAAAATTCTAAGTCAAATTTATAATCTAATATCAAAAACAGATAATAAACATTGTACAAAAAATAGTCATCAATTGGTTAATGTGCTTAAAGACATTAAATGTGTAAAAAACATACGAACATATGATTTCAAAGATCTATTTAATAATAGAAATCTTACAGACCTGCATAATATAATTAATACACTATTTAAAACATATAAAAATAAATTAACTCTTCCCAAATATATGGATATAAAATATTTTCGCTCTTTAACCCCTTGAAGGGCGCCGTTTGCAGTCTGCAAACGGTTAATTTTAATGCCGAAATTAACAAATGGGACCAGAATTTTTTTAATACACTTTCGATCTCATAATATACGTAAAAAACAGCTTTTGATTATTTGCAAATAAATTTGTTCTTAAATTGCGATGTGAATTAAATATATGAACATTTTTAGAGCAGAAATGCCTTGCTCCTGAAAGGGTTAACTAATTCCATAATATACAATAACTATATATTACAAGATAATATTGTTTATCTACAAATAGAAGGAATCTCACAAGGCGGATCCACATCCAGTTTGATATCTTATTTATATTTATACCAATATGAACGCAATTTCTGTAATGATAATATACTAATGTATCGTTATACTGATGACATAATTTTGACCCTAAACAGTCAAATATTTCTCAATATCCAGTATATTATCCAACTAATTTAGAATAGACAGAAAACCTTTTAACCAATAATACTATTCACTTTTTAGATCTAAAAATTATAATCGCACAAAACAAAACAATTACTGATCTTTATGAAAAACGTAAATACTTTCAATTCAAAGTTAATGCATTTACTCATTTTAAATCCTGTCTACATATTTCAGTTTACCGTAATATACTACTTAATCATTTGTATAGAATCAAGAGTTTATGCTCCTCACATCTTATCAATAAAAACATTAAACAATTACCGTAATTTCCGGCGTATAATCCGCGGATCAAACAATCATTTTTCGACTCAGAAATTATATTAAATAAGATGTAACTTTTTAAATCGCAGTAAATATTTGGCTTCAATAGCTCAAAAAATTTTCTGGGTCAAAACAGAATTGTTTGATCCGCGGATTATACGCCGGAAATTACGGTAATATTTGATGCATTAAATCATGATTTTCCTAAGAAATTCATATATTCTTTAATCTACAATTAATTAATGATCTAAACAATGGATAGTAGGGAGGTTTCTTGTAAGTTACTGTTAACATTTTGCGTATTTAAATAAATAAATACATAAACAAATAAAAAATTAAAAAATAAAAATAAACAAAAAAAACTTAAAAATACAAAATATGTTCCAATTTTTTTTAAATAGATTGGCTGGGTGATTAGATGTTAAATTATGGAGGAGGGATGAGTTATCTGGATAATTTATACGCAAATGTTGATTTAATATATATATTTAAAAAAAAGGGGATTAGTACGTTGAATTTATGAGTTTCTATGTTTATTTGATCCTTATGAATTTGCTGTCCTTAATACTGTATAAAAATGTTTATATTATATTAATTTACATCAATTTACATCACTTTTATTGATTTACTTCAAAATATTATAAAATATTAGAAATATTATAATTTGTAATAATGGACGCTAATACAGTATACCTCCCCATCTGTAAAGAAACAATTTAACATTTATGACAGTAAATTTATTAAGTGATTAATAGAATCATACCCTTATATTATTGTAACTTATTGGAAATTATTATTAATTTACTTGATTTTAACTAAAATATAATTAAAAATAATTATAAACATTATATTAAAGATGCTAAATGATTATTATCGATATTCTGTTGTGCTGATTTAGAATTATAATTGTTGTGCTGTTTTAATGTGAATTAATGTGATTTAAATATTTGCAATATACATTTTTTCTACATAGTTATTTTTGGTAATCTCCAATAGATGGAACCACTACAAATTATTTCTTCTTCTATTAGCCATGATTGTAAACACGAATGGACATTTTTATCTATTTTAATTTTTTGAAGTTTCGGTAGATGGCAGCATTAAATAATTATTTATTCAGTTCTAAAATAATTATTTTGCCAGACATTATTATATTTTTTATCTTATTTATTACCTGTTTATTTTAAACAGCTACTTTTGAACTTTTTAGTAATAATTTAATCCAGAATTCCTTAAGATAGCATATAAAATAATTTTTATTATTTAGAATATTTAAGTTAATTATAATTATTATATTTATAATAATGTTAATATTATCTGCAAGCTGTGTTGATTTGTAATCGTCAGCATTTACTTTTAACTGTGACCATTTAATTACGCGGAATTTTCGCTGTGTTAAAATGGGATGCATGTTTGAGATTATGATATGGTCATAGCAATTCTCTTGCTGGGTATATCTTTAATTTACATGTTCCAATTTTGTTCATGTTGCTCATTATTACGGATTTTGCATTGATTAATTATTTATTTCATTCAATTTATGTGGCATGGTAAATTTATACTTTGAGGTGTATAGTCGATCGGGTACATAAAGGAATCCAATTTTTAGCTTATTGCTGGATTCTTTTACAGAAATCGACTATGTTATTGCTTATATTTATATTTCATGTACCCCTGATGATGTCAAATGCTATATAAGCTTCCTGCTACATCCATCCAATTGATCTATTATTTGTTTACACGTCTTTTAATGGTTTAACATTATTTCGCTGGTTATTTGTATCTTTTGTCTTTAATAGGTTATTGTATCAAAATTTGGTGGTTTTTTTTATATGTTTTATATGGATTAATCCTCCGCAATGGGCTAGTGAATTAGTGGTATTGTGCTTGATTTTGTGTTACAAGTCATAGGTTCCATTTTTATTTTGTATAATGTCAGTGTTAGGTATTGAAGCTAAATTTGTTAATTTAATTTTACTAATTGGAAATAGATGATGAATTGTAATAATATAATGGTTATATATATATATATATATAACCATTATATATATATATATATGAACTAGCAAAAGAATATATTTAGCCTGAATTAGCGCACCCCCTCACAGAACAATTTTTTTTGTGTGATTATTATACTTATCGCTTATCAGTAAAACCTTCATAATGGACTTTCCAAAATTTTGGACACCTCTATTTAACGGATAAATTTTTATGCTTTTACCTCTGAATAGCAGACACACTGAATAGTGGAAAATAATTTTGGCCACAGAAGTTGAAAAATAATCTTTTCAGGAAAAATGAAAATGTAAAGAACAAAAAAATCACGAGTCTAATGTGAGTACTGTTATCTTCTTGGAGGGCAATGTGTAACAAAACTTGGGGTTCAAATTGTGATTAGTGCATTATGATTGTCAAGTATTTCCGAAAAAATATTGCAATCGGGATCTAACAGGCATATGTTTACGTACAATTTTTTTGCACGGTTTCAAAAGATTAAGGCTTTGTAACTGCGTACTTTTAACATTCAAACGTGTATCATTATGCATAACACATGTTTTTTCTTTCTTATTATAATCATGTGCCCGATAATCTCATTTATAATTAGCTTGACGTTCTATGATGGATAAAATGCTGACTACTTTAAATGCGCGCAAGTATGTTATGTATGTGACAAAGGGTACTCTAAAATTTTGTTTTAATTTTTATTTAAAAATAAGATTTTCGTATAATCTTAAAAGTTTTTGAAGGAAGAAAAGGGAACAGATTTTAAATTTACAACGAAACAGCCTACGTTCTAAAAGTCATTACGTTCTCAAACATTAAATAACTGCTTTATAATCAAACCATGCATACGAGCAAGAGCAGAAACAGCTGATTTCAAATGGCGCCCAGGTCATAATGCTTGCAGAGGTTCATGTAATATAACTAAGGAATAAAGTATGTTGCCACTAAAAACCTAACATGAGACTTCTTTTTGAAAAAAGAAAAGATTTTTTAATATTCTAATGCAAATTGCTTTTTTCTTGAAGTTGTATGCCTGTGTTTTCGAAAGTCGTTAAGATAAGGTGCCAGAAATTGTTAAACGCTAATATAAGTATCATATTTTACAGTAATCGTTGTATCATTTACTGTTCAATTCGAGAAGTTCAATTCTTATAAAATTCTTATAATATTGTTAATTTTGGGTTATTGTGTGTTTTATGTTCCCAGAAAGGCCTTAGAGAAAAAGCGATTAATTTTAAAAAGAAAAGTTGAAAAGAATATAAATGTTTCAGAAAAAAGAAGAATTGAGCTTACTGATATTTGCCAAAAGTTTCAAAAATGGTAAAACACTGGTGGAAGAAATATTGGGAAAAATAATTAATTTGTTGAGCCGTATGGAGAGAGAAACATTTATATAATGCTGATAAAACCGGACTGACCTTCAGATTTTTTTTCGAAGACGACTTTAAGATTTAAAATAGAGACTGCATCGGCAGTAAAACATTGGAAAAAAAAGACTAATGTTGTATGATTAGTTATATTGTAATGTATTAGGGGAGTTTGAAATCTTGCTTATAACTGAAACATTTCTGGAATTAGTTATTCCAAGAACATTCAAATTAACGTATTGATGTTATGTGGAGAGAGAATTAGGAATATTTGATGATACGCCCATAATTGATTGAATGATTAACAACTTTTAATAACAGGATGAGGAAACAGCAAAGAAAAATATCCTATTTTTTTAACTTTTTATCCACAATAAGTAAAAATTGGAAAATATTAAAATTGTGTTTTCCCGATTATTTATGCAAGTCAACCACTTGATTAAAGTGAGAGGCACAACTCTAAAGCTTGGCACAGAAAACTTTTATTACGCCACATCATTTCACAATTAGATTTTAAAACACTCTTGATCCAAGTAGAGAAGCACTTAATGCCCTACATGCTGCTCTTTGGGTTTTCACAGTTGTAGGTGAACATGCGTGTTTTCGAAAGGCAGGCTTTAATTTACCTTTTCAAATTCAAATTAAGCGAAAACTTTGAATTATTTAAATGTATTAAAAGCGAAGAAACTGCCGAAAATTTATTAAGATTGATGAAATTTATACTCAAAAGGAATTATTTGAAGTATACGACTTTGCTTGTTTGGAATATTCAACAAGGACTCATTCTGTTTATGAATCAGATACTGAAAGTGAAGATAAATATATAGGAAAAATTTCAACAGCGTAAAACAAAGTACGGTAATGTGTTGCACAACTTTTTAAGGTTATTCACAACGATTCAAACTGTTGACAGATTTAAAGTTTCCCATTGTAAAACATATTCGGTGATATCACAAAGAAAAATAAACATTTGCAAAACCGTTTTTCTATTTAAAAATTCTATCAAAACAGAATAAGAATGTAATAAAAATGCAAAAAATTTAAATACATTTGCATATAACTTTTAAAGCATTGTAAGACAATTTCATTTTAAGTTATGACAAATATTATTATTGATCTTCGGACGTATTAAAGCCGATGTACATGGAAAAAATACAGATGGGCATGACATAGAACTACTGAAGCATTTCCTGCCAGCTTAAATATTTATTAATTTATTCATCTTTGGAACCCCTCAAAAATTAAATTCAACCTCATTTTTAGAAGTCTATTTCTCAAAAGCGTCAATGATTACCAATAGTACCACTTGAAGGCTAGCACCTTCAATGACAAGAAAACTTCTGTTTAAATTTAGGCTTTTCCGGAATATAAATTAAAAAAACAAGGCTAATTAGCGCATGCATAGGGTAACTCCGGGAGAGCTGCCGCATACGGGATAGATGCCGCACCCTTTGTATTTCTTGTAATTATCGATAGATGACAGTCAAACGTGCGCAATAAGATTATTTTATAAGATTATTTTTATAAGATTATTAGATGCGCAATAAGATTATTTTAACCAGTGTATATCGTGAATCCCATTTCGATATTTACTTGTAGGTGTATAATCCTTATTTTGACGTAAGCGCATGATTTCACTATTCAAACTTTTAAGCACGTTATGCTTAAATACTTTTCATACGCTAATTTCTAAATGCATGCATGATTTCGAAGTCAAAACTAAGTGTAGCGTTTCTATAGAGTAATGTGTGTATGGTTACGTCATTTTCCTTAGCGAGGGTAGCTAACTTTGACGTGCGACGTTTGTACCATACAAAATGGGATACATTCCTCACTTCAATTTCGGTATACATGCGACAGATTTTTTGTACGGGATGATAAAGTGTTATTAACTTTCCCTTTACTTTTTGCACTGACTAACCAAGTTAGGCATGTTATTAGTCGTTAATTGTAATTGTAACGATTTTGCACTTTAACGCCCTGGGTTTAAATGAAATATTGTTTTTCAAAAAGTTAAATTTTAAACTTGTTTGCAGATTTTATTAGAAATGCCCACATTTTATAAAAGAAAAGAAGGTGTAAGCCTACGAGGACAATGGCATCCGAAAAGGTTAATGCAGCATGTTGGACGTTGACTGACTCTGTATCAGGTAGGGTCTTTATTCTGCGATGCTTGGAACAAATCGGCAACTGTTGGCAACGCTGCTAGTAAATTTAAGGCCACTGGGATCTTCTCTTTCAATAATAACATTCTACCAGATCATTTTTTTCTGCTTTAGTGGATAGTGAAATGTCCTCAACAGAAATCACGACGCAAAAGGAGGCAAATCCATCAAGTAAAGTGCTTATCAACACATCTCAAATCAATTTAAAGCCTGCAGAACCTGGAACTAGCAGTGTAAAACCACCATCACCTACCAACCACCTACATAAAATACCTCCTATTCCGAGACTTAGTCAGTGGACAGCAAAGCACAGAATTAAGAAAACGGGAGTAAACTTAACTTCTACTGACAACTGGAAAGAGCTTACTGTAAATTTAGAAAAAAAAAAATCCAAAAATGTAAGAAAATTAACAAAAAAAGATACAAAACTATCAAGAGAAAATTTAATTTGGATTCAGGTAGAGGATCCCGTGACAGTCCATCAGACATTGATGAATGTTCAAACAGTACAAAGTTTACTACACCAAAGGAGAACAAATTGGAAATTGCTCGTCAAACGTGGCAAATGAGGTGCGTTCGTACTATAACTAGTTTTATAATTATTTTTTGCACCCCATATTGTACTGAATGTATAATTTTTTGCACTTCATAAAGCGCATAATCTGATACATTATTAAAATGCACTTCCAATATTTTTTTCCCATTCCCCGTAATGTAACGAAGCACTTTTGACTGTCCCTGTAATTAAACTATACATCCGATTTTCCTAAAATTTGAAATAGCTCAACAAAATTTTGCAACAATTATATCTTTAAAATTTCAGACCATTCGGAAGGCTGTAATATCATTAAAATGCACTTGCAATATTTTTTCCCATTGGCCGTAATGTAAAGAAAAACTTTTGACTGTCCCTGTAATTAAACTATGAATCCGATTTTCCTAAAATTTGAAAGGGCTCGACAAAATTTTGCAACAGTTATATCTTTAAAATTTCAGATCATTCGGAAGGCTCTAATATCATTAAAATCCACTTGCAATAATTTTTCCCATTGGCCGTAATGTAAAGAAAAACTTTTGACTGTCCCTGTAATTAAACTATACATCCGATTTTTCTAAAATTTGAAAGGGATCGACAAAATTTTGCAACAGTTATATCTTTAAAATTTCAGATCATTCGGAAGGCTCTCATATCATTAAAATGCACTTGCAATAATATTTCCCATCGGCCGTAATGTAAAGAAAAACTTTTGACTGTCCCTGTAATTAAACTATACATCCGATTTTCCTAAAATTTGAAAGGGCTCGAAAAAATTTTGCAACAGTTATATCTTTAAAATTTCAGATCATTCGGAAGGCTCTAATATCATTAAAATGCACTTGCAATAATTTTTCCCATTGGCCGTAATGTAAGGAAAAACTTTTGACTGTCCCTGTAATTAAACTATACATCCGATTTTCCTAAAATTTGAAAGGGCTCGACAAAATTTTGCAACAGTTATATCTTTAAAATTTCAGATCATTCGGAAGGCTGTAATATCATTAAAATGCACTTGCAATAATTTTTCCCTTTGGCCGTAATGTAAAGAAAAACTTTTGACTGTCCCTGTAATTAAACTATACATCCGATTTTCATAAAATTTGAAATGGCTCGACAAAATTATGCAACAATCATATATTTGAAATTTCAGACCATTCGGTTGGGTAGTTTTTGCTCTGTTACATGCGGACAGACGGACAGACGGACGGACAGACGGACAGACGGACGGACTGAACGACGACTATAGGTGCTACGTATTTATATAATTACGAACGCACCTAAAAAGGGAAAATTAAAAAGAAATAAAGCGAAGAAAAAGGCAAGCCAACGTGATAATAATAAAAAGTTGGATCACGCGTGACGCAGGCATTCTTTGCAAGGAATTTTTAGGAAACTACTCCAAAAAAGAGGAAGCGCAATTAGCTTCGTTGCATCATGTGTCAAATGTGGTTACATAAAGACTGTACTTTTTCGACACTTTTCGTATATCGGTCGAAAAAACATGTCTGTATAAGAAATAAATAATGCAAACACTGGTTCACTTTTTTCTTCTCCCTCTTTAATAAATTAATGTTATGTTGTTGCTGAAATAATAATTAAAATTCAATGTATAAAAAAGAAGTTGATAATTTTAATAGTGAAAGTAGGCAGACAATTATTAATTTGACTCTACTAGTACGTTTCATTTTACTCATTTAGTTTCTTTTTGTTATTACATAGTTAATTATAGTCCAGATATGAATATTTTTTAAATATTTTTATTTATAATTTCATTTTGTTCTTATGACAAAGCGCGGCATAACTACCGTACAAGTGCGGCGTCTCAGCCTGAATGTACGGGTGACGCGCCGCAGTATAATGTTTTAGAAAAAAATTGTTAAAAAATAATAAATATTATTATTTTATTTTTTTGTCGCAATACACGTATTGTATATTTAACATTAGCACAGCATGATTTTTTTTAAATATATATCCCCCATGGAATTTTATACACAAATAAAAAAAAAATATGCGGCATAAATCCCGGAATTAGTCTATACGGGTGCAAAGTGAAGTATATTTGTACACTAAAAACTCTCATGAATGGATAAAGCTAGAATTACTTTAGTACTATTGTCATGTACTATCAGATGAGCGTGACGACAGTGTGTCCTAGTAGCAAAATCTGAAATTTCTCTACTCCATCTCCAAAACAATGAGAGATAGTGGCAAAATCTCAGTTACAAAAGTGTGCTCTATTTAGTATAAAATAGCGTCTTACATCTAAAAGACTTTATTATTATTATTTTTTTTACCGCGATCATAGTGATTTGTAAAGATATCATTCGAAATAAACTTTTCAAATGAGTGAAAAAATGCGCAGGCTTGGTGTCGCACTCAAGACTTTTGGCTTAAATTGCCAATGCTCTACCCATAATAAAACGGTCATGTCCTATCACATAAGTGCGACTGAAGCGTGCACTAGTAGTGAAATTTAAAGGTTCTTTTTTAATTATTATTTTTACTTATTATTTTTACATCTAAAAATAATTTTATTAAGAGCTCTGAAGCGTTAATTGTTTGATTACCAATGACGTCACTAATCGCTTTTAGAAGTGTTACAATATTAGGCGATATATCTTTTCTAATGCCTGCTGCATCTATTTTCTAATTTTAGGTTGCCTTCTTTTTGTTATTTATCAAGTCTTTTGTATATTATTTTTGAATTTTAATTCATATTTGGTATTATAATACTTAATGTATTTCAACAAGCCTGATTTTTTCCCGATATGTTATAATTGTCACTTTTAGGCCTTTGCTGTGAAATGTGCTTACGAATCTGCTCTAATGAATCCATAACGCACTCATAGTTTTCACACTTCAGTGTTTCATTTAATTTTACATTTATTTATATATTTCATTATATATATATATGCATTATGCATATATATGAGTCTGTGTGTGTTTGGAAAGATAGATATGCTAATAAAAATGCTGAATTTAAATTTAACCTTTCTTTACAAATCTTATTTAGTATATACGAGTATATCTTTAAAAAATGAGAAAATTTTAAGAAATCAAGTAATTATGTTTTTAGAGATACACTAATTAAAACATTGAATTTAAATTTAATGTTTTTCAGAACACTTTTTCTGGGAGAATGACGAGGGAATATATAACTTTAAACATTTTGTGAATCAAACGAGAGAATATAAAAAATAAAACACAATTTTGAAATTTCTGCTAAACCAACTTAAATTTTTTTGTAGATTATCATCCAATTTGTTAAGATTTGTGTGTGAATTTTCTGGGAACAAGAATTTTTACATTTAATCTAAGCATAAATCACTCAAAAACGAGATCGCCAAAATGGTGATTTTTCTTTAGTCAAATAGAAATTTCCTCTAAACATTTTTTTTTTTAGATAAAGACACGATTTTAAGCTTAATTCCTGCGCATAACTTCCTGCAATATTCCGACATTTAAACGATATGTGTTTTAGCACGTTGCATTTCTGCTCCAAGCATATATTCTCTATCCATGTTTTTATGGTAATAGAAAACATATAATAAAGGTAATGGGGCTTATTTATCCATATGTACATCATACTGTAAAAACGTTATTAACTTATATATTTATTGTAATTATTTTGATTAATATCACATATGCATGGAAATTCCTCGCATTTTAGTTTGCTGCGAATAACTTACAAGCTGAAATAAATTGCTTTATAATACCCATCTGTGTTGGAAAAAGAGAAAATCGAAAGAAAAATTAGAATATAATGAAGAAACATTGCAGTGATCATGATGAAACGTGACTGGATTAAAACAAAAGGATGAGGATGCGATGAAAAATTTCGTGATTGTCTTTTGAACTGTGATGGAAAATGTACATGAGTAAATCATCTAAAATTGAATATAAAACATCAAAGTTTACCTTAATGCGATCAGAGGAAATTTGAGATATAATAAGAAAAACTTATAAAATTTTGAATTTTGCATATCATAAAATAAATTTCAAATTAAATGTAGCATTGAAGAGATGGTTAGGTTTTTAACAAATTCTTAGGCTAATGTCAGACGAACGTCTTTTTGAACGCTTTTTTCGCTCCTACACAATCCCAATATATGCTAGCGAAGGTGCAGGGATGGTGTAAGAGCGAAAAAAGCGTGCAAAAAGACGTTCGTTTGGCATTAGACTTAATATTTAGAATATAAATCTAGAAAGGGTATAAAAGAAACGCTTTACACTGGGGGTTTTTAACCTTTTTACTGGGAAGCCATCTGTCACTACCTATTAATCTTCCTGTTATTTAATCAAAAGTTTATGTTATTAGACAAGGCCGATTTTTCTTATACCGATTTTTATCAGCCATTACTGTATCAAAAAATGGGTCATGCATGCATGTCTATGCTTATGTTAAACCGTCATAATATACTTACTTAGAAACGCTTTTAATGCAATACTTAACACGTTGAATGCCAAATCTATATTGTCTGTCTTTCTGTTTGGGCCACGAAATAAGACTCCCGTTACACAATCTATGAGTGTCAGTCACCGATGACTCACGCAGCCTAAACGGAAAGTCCAGTGTCAGTTGCCGATGACTGACGTGGCACTCAACGTGTTAAAAATACATTTATTATTGTTTATAGAAAAACATGTCATTTCCACTTTATTTGTAAAAACTGTACTTTTGTGTTATTTAATAAAATTCAATATATTTCTAAAACAAAATTCTTATTCATGCATTTGTCCTAAAAAAATTCTTATGATTATCTTTTAGAATATCTTCAAAGTTCATTAAAACAATTGTCTTTGCCCTTTAAAGCTACTAAAAATTCATAAATATCATATTCTATCTTGGTCGTTAACATAGACAGCATTCTGCTCGCCATTTCTTGAAAAACATTTTCACTTCTTTCTGAGGCACCTTCAGTTCTGAATGAAATTCATTTATGAATATGATTAGGTATAATATGATAGAATGTGATTTTTATGAATTTTTAGTAGTTTCAAAAGACACGCACATTTTTTGTAAATGAACTTTGAAGATAATCTGAAAGATAATCATAAGAGTGTTTTAGCACAGATGCATGTATAAGAATTGTGTTTTAAAAAATATATTCAAATTTGTTGAACAACACAAAAGTACTGTTTTTGCAAATAAAATGGAAATTTGTTTTTCTTTAAAACAATAGTAAAATTATTTTTAAGTACTGAATTAAAAGCGTTTTTAAGTAACTATATTATAACTGTTTATAAAGTATTATAAGCACAGACATGCGCGCATACCCCATTTTTTGAAACAGTAATGCTTGATGAAAATCGGTATAGGTATATATGTATAATGTAATACAGGCATTAACAAAACAACATTTGTTTATTATTTATACAAATTTTTCTTTTCTAAAATAGTCAAATAGCAGTAGTTCGGTGGCCCTGGGGCCTCAGATTTGAGAGCCCCCCCCCCCCACACTTTAAAAATTTACGCAACAATATATGTAATGATATTTCACGAGGATTCCGGACTTGTAATCGCGAGCCGTTCACTTTCCGGCCTGTGTCCATACAGCCGGTGACATTATGAGGTCGACAGTACTTGTGTATAAATAACTTAGACTCGGGAACCACTTGCTGGACCGAACTCATTTATTTCGCCGCTCATCTTACAGTCCGATTCACGAGTTCGGCCGGGGGCCCCTCGAGCCACTTATGTCGCTGATTTTAGGAGCTACATCGTCATAGGTTTTGCAGGCCTCTCAAAATTGCAAGTTCTCTCGTTTTTGGCGCGGGTTTTAGCTAATATCTTATTGTTTATCATAGTTTCCTGCAGAGGGCACAGTTGTAAAATTGGGAGAACATTTATTTAATTGATTGATTAGCTTTTGATTGATTGTCCGGGATCAGATGCCAGACCTGGGCTTGGCCGTCCCGGGAATCGGCTAACTGCAACTGAATGAGAATATTCCGAACGTCAGCTTGTTACTCTTAAAGATCGTCCGAAAATGATATCTGAAAGTAATAAGATGTATTGCTGGGAAACAAAGTTACAAGGGGTAAAACTGGTTTTAGAATGAGATTTAAAGTTAGGAGAAAGAAACTTTGGATTTTAATTTAAATTTTTGAAATTTAATTTGAATTTTGTGTTTTAAAAGGGTTTTTATTCTTTCATATATATATATATATATATATATATTATTCTGTTTTCATCTTGAAACTATTCTCTTGGTTATTTTAGTCGTTCGAATAAAGGAGAAAAAAAAAATTTCACCTTTTAGCTTTTTTTCTCACAGAAAACGACTATTTTGCTTATATAATTGAATTTTGTACTCTTGATAACGTAATTCAATATATAAGCTTTTCAATTATTTTTATCGGTATCCATATTTTTCACATTTTTCTTTTTTTCTTCCATATTAATTCTCGTAATATAGTACAAGTGACTTTATTATATACATAGCAGCTTGTACATTATAGGTTTTCGGCATCCATATTAAGTGTGTTGGGAAACTGTATTACTGTCATTTCATTCATATTATCACAATTTTTGATGGTGGTCCGTAATGTTTAATTAATGGTTATATATATATGCGTGTGTGTGTGTATGTATGTGGCGATTTGGCAGGTTCTAGATAGATTGGCGTATGACTGAAAGAATAATCCGCAGCTGAGGTACCGTCATATGTAGAAAATAACACAATCGAAATTTATGTGCTGGCGAACATCATGTTAGAGTGACCGGCAATGATCGCTTCTGAGAAGTTATGCAGTCGAAAGTATTAGAGTGGTAGGCAATGATCACCATTGCTAATCTCTCCAAAGGAATAAGACGACATCATTAAGCGTGAACAGTTATTTATTCCTAAATAGAACATATAAACAATTCCCAGGTACTAGAGTCGCCCAAAAACGCTTTACGGTGCGCGATGCAGCACGCTGACATAAAGATGTTGATTAAGTAAATTCTCGGATTATTTGAAGTCAGGAGCACCAGACAGCTATTATTAACACTTGAAGACCAAGAAAAAACTCGGTTCCTGGGTTTTGTCAAACCGGCACAAGGAGACAGTGATTACGTAATACGTAGCATGCGAAAAGAACGAATTAGTGAAAGGTGGCCGCTCTCAGACAATTGTCTAGACCAATCGAGAGAGGGGGCGAGGCTTAAAAAAAAAAAGAATTTAAGTTTAAGGTCGTAATCTTTATAAGGTCAAAAGTCAAGCGCGGGAATAGCTGTTTCATACAATAAAATTTGGGAAAGAAAAAGAAAATGGCTTTTGAAAATATTCGAATATAAAAATTAACTTCACTCAGAATATGATAGATAGGGTAGCTTATAAAGTTTATGAAGGAATATAGAGCTTTAAATTAAGATTTTGGAATAAGATATTATTGATATACGCATTTTACATTAAGGAGAATTTAAATTGGAATAAATGATAGATATGATTAAAGTAGGGAAATACTGAATATGCCGAAAAATAGAATAATTCAAGGAATATCGAGAATAGAAATTTTTGTATAACATATATATACAATAATAATTGGTCTTAAAATTAGTTAACAATTGGCTTGACTTATAACGACATCTCTTGACTACCTAACTTTACACACTATTTACTAATTACTCGAATAAATAATATGATGAGTTGATCATGATAATTCATAGACATAAATTACATAACTTATTCGTACATATAAATACTTGAATTCAAAAAGAATTCTGGCACAAACATTTTGTTTGGCATATATTCGATTTCAAACCGTCTTGATAAGATAAAACTATAGAACAACCCAATCTCTTTCGCTTTTTTCTTCCACCTTTTTAAAATCTTCCTTTCACGAGAAGATCGCTCCATAATCGTCTTGTGATTTCTCCACGCTCCTCGTTTTATGCTTTGTTTTTCTATATGATACCGTGTATCTATAGATGAACTGTTGAGTTTGTTATCTTACATTGTTCGCGATATTAATTTACAGACGGATATTATTTATTATTCCACATGTATACTTTATATAGCCAAAGGTGGCTGGTCGCTTCCGATTTTAGACGTATTGTTAAATATCTAGAAAAATACACGAGGAATTAGCCTAAAACAGCGGGTGCGTAAACAGTATAGTGTAAGTCATATATTTCTACAAAGATCTTTTCCCGAAACCTCATAGGGGACGGTCAACAAATTGAAAAAAAAAACGAATATCTTTTGGATAACCCTGTAAAAACTAATGTAGCAAAAGCTTTCAAACTCGAGATTATTAATAAATGGTTTATTGTTATATACTGTGTTCATTTTTATGAGGATAACATGTATACTCGTAGAGAAATTAAGGTTTTTATGAAAAAAAGTCTCAAATTTCGCCAATTTTTTTGCTTATAATTTGCAGAATTCTTAATATAAAAAAAGTTCTTTTCAGAAAATATGACAAACAACATTGTACATCAATTGTACCTTGCAATCAGAATTAAAATAATAAAAATTGGATGAAAAATGATCAGGTTTACTAAAAAACATTTCAGTACGCATGCGCGAATGCAATCAAAATATAATATGCATAATGTATTAGCAAAATATATAGAGTTTTGTGAAAGTCTCAAAATCATAGCTTGAAAACTCTGAAAATTATCGTCCATAGAAAAATCTCGAAATCCGTTGTTCCCCAAAAAGAAGCAAAAAAATGAGGGGTTGTATCAAATATATGTTGATTAGTGCCAAGATAGCGTACACAATATTGCACATACTACTATATTTGGATACAACCCCTCATCTTTTTGCTTCCTTTTGGGAACAACGGATTTCGAGCTTATTCTATGGACGATAATCTTCAGAATTTTCAAGCTATGATTTTGAGACTTTCGCAGAAGTTGCTCTATATACTTAGCTAATGCATTATGTACATTATATTTTGATTGCATTCGCGCATGTGCAGTGAAACATTTTTTAGTAAACTTGCTCATTTTTCATCCGATTTTTAATATTTGTTTTAAATTCTGATTGCAGAGTATTGTGTACAACGTTGTTTGTCATATTTCCTGAAAAGGACTTTTTTTTATATTAAGAACTCTCCAAGTTATAAGCAAAAAACTTGGTGAAATTTGGGACTGCTTTTATAAAAACGTTAATTTCTCTACGAGTATACATGCTATCCTCATAAAAATTAATACAGTACATTACAATAAGCCACTTATTAATAATCTCGAGTTTGAACGCTTTTGCTACATTAGTTTTTACAGGATTATCCAAAAGATATTCGTTCTTTTTCAATTTGTTGTCGGTCCCCTATGGGGTTTCTGGAAAAAATCCTCCCGGAAATATATGACCTATACTATACTGTTTACACACCTGCAGTTTCAGGTTAATTCCTCATGTATTTTTCTAGATATTTAACAAAAGGTCTAAAATCGCAAGTAACCGGTCACCTTTGGCCATATAGTGTATATATGGTAATTTTAAGGCTTAGTTTAAATTTAACCTTTCATTATAAACATTATTTAGCATATAAGTCTTGAAAAAATTGACAGATAATTTTTTAGAAATCTAGAAACAGCATTTTTACAGATATTCTAATTAAAAGGCTGAATTTAAAGTTAACATTTTAATTCCTGTTTTAGCACAATACTGACTGCATTATTTCGAATTTTTAACGGTATCAGTTTCACCATGTCACCTTTTTACACAAAGTGTAGTTTTGTTATTCATGTTTTTATTCTATAAAAAATTATATACGAAAGATAAGGGGCATTTTTTTACATGTATAGCAAACGTACTAGAGAAACATGAGTGATTATTGTTTTTTTTTTGTAAAACAACTTCCTATGGTTTTCGTTTGCAGTATTTCCGAAAAGCAATCATAAACTTATTTAATCATAGAATTTCTATGATTAAAAAGGCGAAAATTACTATTCCGAAATAGTTGAAACGTAAAAGCGTAAAGTTTGAGATATATGCGTTTTATGCATGAAATTAAATGATGAATTAAGGGTATTGGTTGTTGAAAAACACATATTTCTATTTCTGTTAATTATAAGTATTAATTATAAGTATTATAAGTTACTGTAAGTATTAAGGTTTTATTGAAGCTTCCAAATTTTATTCCATTCTCTTTATACTTAACACGTTGAGTGCCATGTCAATCACCGGTGACTGACACTGAACTTTCCGTTTAGGCCGCGTTAGTCACCAGAGACTGACAGTGTAAAATATGATATAAATCTAAAAAATTATATTGTTTTAAGTAATTACTGAAAATTTATTTAAAATTTACTTAACTTTTATTTATTACAGGATTATATTTCTATATATACATAATGTACACAGGAAGTAAATTTCAATCTGTTAGTAGTGCGCTTTACATTGCTAAACTGCAATACCAGCACTTCTAAGCAACGCGCCCTGGCGGGGATTTCCCTAAGAATTCGTGTGGCACTCAACTCGTTAATGAAATTGGTAACTTTTACTTAGGCTGTTAAAAATTTGCAACAAACTGTCCAATCATTTGACCGTTTTCATATAAATCGTTTACATAACCGTTATTTAACACTATTATGACCATAATATGGGCAATAATAGTGCCATGATACAGTTAAATTACGGTTATGTAATCGTTTACTATAAAAACAGTCGAATGACTCGACAATTTGCTGCAAATTTTTAACAGTGATTTTATACGTTAAAGGATTTGAAAAGCGCAATTAGGAAGGAACAAGCTTGTGGTATTTTGGGATTTTTTTATCATAGCTTTCACAAAATTCCTAAAAAATACCAAATTGTTGTACTGGAGTGAGGTTTGCAAGATAACAAAATTTGGATAGATTTGCAAGATAAAAAATTTTCAAAATTTGGATTTTAGTTACAGAAGAAAAAATAGTTCGAACTTTCATCAACAGGTGGCGTTATTAATATCCACGTCTTTAAAGAAATATGAAAAATATTCATATTATACAATGGTATTTATTTGCACCTGAGAATAGGTATCCTCAATTGTAATCTCAATATTTTTTATATCTTAATGATATACGCTCTTTAATATCACAACTTATCGGTGAAAGTTTGAATTATTTTTCTTTTATAACAAAAAACTAGAAAAAAAATCATCCGTTACCCAGGGATTATGAAACACTCTCCAATATTTCCAGAATACTGTAACAGAATTTCACTGCGTAATAAGTAAAAATAAACGGTCAAGTGCGAGAATTACTCGCGCTCATAGGGTTCCGTACAATAAGTGTATGAATTTTGTATTGTATTAATAAAACAATCGTTTTTAAAGAAAAATAAGACTTCGTAAAATCTATACAACGTAGGGTTTGGTATAGCTGTATATATACTAGAAAATTATGAATGGGTATGCCGCAAAAGTTCAAAGAGATATGAAGCCTAAATAATATCAAATATTGCTATTCTGTACAAGTCTTATATAAATCTTATCATAATCTGTTCATGATGAATTTAGTTTGGCACTGACAAGAAAAGTAGTGCATATTTAAACTTCATTTGGCATTTCATAAAACTAAATTCAGCGTCGTAATAATCTTTTCTTTTTACAGTGTATCTACACTGTTAAAAATTTGCAGCATTCTGGCAGGTCATTTGACCGTTTTTTCCGAAAACGGTTACACAACCGTAATTTTAACACTATTCTGACCATATTATTGGCCATTTTATGGTCAGAATATAGTTAAATTATGGTTACAAAACCGTTTTTTCAAAAAACTGTCAAATGACCTGCCAGAATGCTGCAAAATTTTTAACAGTGTAAATCAAAACCCTTGTTCAAAGTTTAAACTTGGCATTATGCTAAGCTTCAAAAGGAGGTAGCAAATTAGCAACGCCGCTTTGGTCTGTGCCGCGTTTTTCCACACAGGTTTTTAGTTAACCTTTAAAGACACAGTAGGTGTATTGAGAGAGCCACTCAATGCAAACTAGTCGCGAATCCTATAGTATTTATGTGATTAATTCTCATTAAATTAATCTGTTTTTAACAATTTGACGTTTATTGCTTTTATACTGCTTCTGGGCAATGCATTACACAAATATATCATTAAAATTTGTTATCTAGGCTTTAAAAGTGATGGAGCATAGCATACGCCATCGCCGTCATTATGTATGTCCAAATCGCCCGTGTCTTTAACGGTTAATATCTCGGCTAATTACCGACGATTTTTTATGAAATTCATGATCAACAATGTTTTTATACTTCTTCTACGATAGGTACAGTCGTGGAAAAAAAAGTAAACACCCCCTACTAACTCTTCAACAAATTATCGTAGACGGAAGTTACTGGTACCGAACAATTGGAAATAAAGTCTACTTTTAAATGATGTATATAAAGTTTGCTTAGGGGGCCATCTACATATTAAAACGAACCCAAACCTCAAAATTTTCAATGGCAATACCCAATTTTAACGAGATATTTCAAATCTTCGGTCCAAACTATGCCTAGACACCAAATTTCAAGTCATTTGAATAATAAGTTTTTGAATTATAAACATTCAAAATTTTGTGCTTCTAATGTTAAATTACATTTTCATATTTTTATTTATATCTCCTGAAATTATGCTCCTAATGTGCTAATTTTTTGTGTAGCAGTAATGCTAATGTGCCCAAACATAAATACGCTGAATTTGCAATTTTTATAATTTTATGATATGAATTATGAATTATGAAATTAATATTCGAAAAAATTATGAATTGCAACCTACAATTTTTTTGATGGATTTAGATTTACTAAGTCCTGTTTTATGAACATCCGAAATTTCACATTTTTCTTCCAAATAGTTTTCAAATTATGCTTAAAAAACGGCAAAATGATGTTTTAAGGGGCCATCTATGATTGAAGTGAGTAGATATTTTGAAATTTCTTCTGCTGTCCTGTTATCTAACAGGCTTCATAGGGTGTCTTGATCAAGAAGGGGGCTCTCTCGGTTAACAATCGAGTAACGAACTTCAATTTGGATACAGCCCTTAAAATACGCTCGTTTTAAATTAATTAATTTCTGGAAAACGTATGGTACGAATTGCATAAAAATTTGTTTTTAGGCTAATTGAAGGCTGTAGAGTTGATTTATGCTGTCAGAAGTGGGTATTGCTATTGAAAAAAATGAAGTTATGGTTCGTTTTAATATGTAGACGACCTCCTAAGCCAATTTTATATACATAATTTAAAAGTAGACTTTATTTCCAATCATTCGGTACTAGTAACTTTCTTCTACGATAATTTGTTGAGGAGTTAGTAGGGGGTGTTTACTTTTTTTTTTCCACGACTGTACCTCTAGCGCTGCTCAACACTTTTGCTGAATGCCCGTAAATCGAAATTTGTGTGTAACGGAAAAATGTGATTTTCTCAAAAACCAAGTAACCTATGGCAATCGCTATAATTTTCCTGCAAGGTTTAAACTAACATCTACTACCTTTAATTTTTTCACAATTTTAGTTTCAGTAGTTTCGGAATTAGATGGGGGGGGGGGGGACATATTTTTGCACTACATTTTCGACCATAAGTTTGAAAATATAATACCGAAAATTAAAAGAAATGTATTTTTGAATTCAGCGTTACGAGAGCTTTCACACGATACCCAACACGAAATACAAAGAAAATATTTCTTTTTTCAAGTAACTTAATTAGCCCTATACATTTTCCCTAAATATGTTTATGAATATTTATTAATCTGTAAATATCTGGGTCAATAGTCTTTATTATTTCCCCCAATTTTAACTTTCCACGTTCCATAGTTTACGAGTAAAGTGGCTGTGACAGACAGACAGACAGACAGACACAGGAGTGATCTTATAATGGTTCCGTTTTTACATTTTAAGTACGGAACCCTAAAAAGATATATAAACAATTTAAGAAATGCATACAGTGTGCACATTATTTCAACAATTATCGCTTAAAGTCAATAAGATATTTATATTCTTTTGAGCAGCCGTGTATATGATTTATAGATATGTTACATTGCACATGGTTTGCTATAATTTAATTCAACTATAATGTAAACACACCTTTATTTTTTTCACCATATACGCCCATACATTGTGACTTGAAATAATTTGTGCAGCGCTGTATATAATCTGCAGATTCTTGTATACACACCATATTAAGCTAATATTTTATTTAATTAGAAAACACATAACCCAATTTATCGCACCTGATAATACACTTCCAGAGATTTACCGTAACTGAATTCCTTTTGTGTCCTTGGAAATGAACAAATAAATACTATGAACTCCATATTCTGCAGTAACCCTCATGTAGCACACCACAGCAGTGCACATAAATTTTATTATGTTTGAAATCGTACCATTTTAAAAGTACACTGCAAATGATCTTTTCCCATAGGTTATAATGTAGCGTAATTCGTTGAAGCATTCCCGTAAATGAATGATGAACGCCATGCACTCCATAAGCGACAGAACGAATGTTGTATTGCACATCAATAATTCGTATTAATTTCCGTATGTTTGAAATAGTGTAAATTTATTAAAATACATTGCAAAAGATTTTCTCCCATAGACCATACCCAGCAAACACACGATTTCTGGCCGCATGGCTGTTTCGTCGCGGTCAACGTGAGTTAAGGCCATTTGGAGCCAAACAATACTGTACCGTAAGTTACTCGCCGCTAATTACGGCAGCTATCGCGGAAAAGATTGCGGATCGGCTGCGAAAAAACTGTTGCGTTTATTTTGCCGGCAAAAATTTGAGGGCCGGTTTCTGGCAAACATGTAATGGTCCACCATCATTTAGAAAGTAGAGGGCTAATATTACCTAACTTGCATATTTATTTAAAAAGAGGAAATGTATTTTTTTTCTTCATTGTTTTTAAGTAAGCTTAATTATTTTAAATGTGGGTTTTAGTAAAAATATAGATACCTTATTATTTATATTTAAAGCAGTAAAATAGATTAGTTATTTTTATTTAGTTTTAAAATATTTTTTATAAATAATAAAATAATATTTCCAAAGTATGCTTCGATATCTTTGCATGGATATATATTTATTGTCACGCTAGAAACTATGAATGTATTATTATTTTAACACAGTCAAACTGACTGGTAAAGTTATCATACGAATTGAATATTTCCAACTGAGCGAAAAAATGCCCAGGCCGGGAACCAATAAGGTCCTACCAATAAGGTTATCTGAGCGAAATATGCTGGCTGGTTGTCGGCCCAGTTAGCTTAAATGGAAAAGCATTGGCCTTGTAAGCCAAGGATCTGGGTTCGATTCCCGGCCTGGGCATTTTTTCGCTCAGTCGGAAATATTCAATTCGTATGAATGTATTCTTTTTCAATTTCTTTTGATTTTAATTGCTGAAATAAACAGAACACAAATTCATAGTAAATACATTTGAATCGGAACAACATATGGGAATGCATATTCAGGGTTCGTACGTATTTAGGTATTCAGGGGATTTTAGGTGTTTTAATACCAGAAATTTCGTAATGTACTGGTCGCTATATCTGAAGATAGAAGATTTTTCATTAAATAAAGCAAATATTTCTTTACGAAAATTCTGATAAAATGTCCTTGAAGCGTACGAACCCTGATATTATCAGGGTTCGTACGGGTACCGTTATTTTCAAGGCCAAATATCAGAATTTTTTATAGAAAAATAAATCTAGTTTAAACGGACGAAATTTCGACTTAAAGTAAAACTATTTCTTCATTGCCTTATACAATTAAAAACAGAAATCTGTTTAGGAGCTTTTCCTGTTCTGAGATACACAGAGTATCTGAGATAAAGAAAAGTCCCCGACCCCCTTGTCCAAGGTCAAGGACAACTATAAAGTACGAGAAAATTTTCCGAGAATTAGACTGTACAGTTAAGAGGCTACTTCAGTCAAGTGAAAAGACCCATTCGCTAATGCTAATCCTATGGAAGAAATTTATAACGATATCTCGGTTGCATTTTAATATTTTTTAAATGATTTTTTTGCATTGGATAGCTGAGATCAATCTGTATGCAGGCCGTTTTTTACTTTTTTGATTTCGATTGCAGATTTTTTTAATGAGGATGCTTTCAGTTTCGAAACCGTTTCCCAAAATGAAAGTGTCCTCATTAAAAATATCTGTGAACAAAATAGAAAAAGTAAAAAACGCCCTTTGTACAGATCGATCTCAGCTATCCAGTGCAAAAAAAAAATCATTTAAAAATATTAAACTGCAACCGAGATATCGTTATAAATTTCTTCCATAGGATTAGCATTAGCGAACGGGTCTTTTCACTTGACTGAAGTAGCCTCTTAAGCTCCGGTATCGTGGCATTTCACGCGCGGAGATTCGGACGATTCTATTCTGCATAATCGGAAAAAGGTTGTAACGTACTGGAGAGAATGACATCCATAATTGGCGCGTTAGCCTAAAATAGTGACAACTATAAGCGGATTCTTTTATTTTTTTTTTAATATATTTTTTATAAATGTAATGTTTAACTGTGGTCGTTTCGAATAGCAATAATTTTATTAATAATTATGATATTTAAAAACTTAAACGATGCTTCTGATAATAAAAATGATGATACTAATTATCAGAAAGAACTGTAAAAGCACCTAGACATATTTTCAACAATGGCAATTCTTTATATATAAGAATTAATGCGGATAATTTCATAATATTTTAGATATGAATTTATTAATGATTTTATAATTAAAAAGATGCTTCTGAATTTTTAAAAAATGCCTACATTCTGTTAGGACCTACATTCTGTTTAGTTACATTGTGTATATGAATCTCTTTTTTTTTTCTAACTAAATTTAAATTGTTAGACCTTTATATAAATTAATAGCTATTACACGTGACTTTAATCACGTAACATTTAAAGAAGAATAAATGCATTAATTAAGAGAAAAATTCACTTACGATAATTAAACACATGTACAATTAACCAACTCTTTATCTCATTTTAAAGTAGATAAAATTTGTTATGTTCCCAGTTTGCATATTTTTATTTTTATATATAGGATAATATAAATGCCTTTCATGAGCTCGAAATTTCATACACTTTCCCTAAGATTAATTAGAGGATGAATTCATTTCCTTCTAATTTTATTTTATTATCTCTATTTATTCTATTTTACATTTATTCCATTCATGCATATTGAGATATTTTTAACTATAGATTTTTCGATATTAAAATATATATATATATATATAAGTATCAGAAACAAATAACTGAATAATTACGATATTTTTTATTGGCTTTTCCATAGTACCTTTAAAAAATAGGGAGGAGGGGGGAGATTTTATGTTTAATTAATGGCATTGGCTTTTTGAATTATTTGTTTATTTAATCAATCGATGGTGCATTGATAGGGATAACTTTAGCGTCTATCAGATTTTACGCCTAGTGCTGAGTGACCACCCTGAACTACACTTGATGTGACTCTGCATGGTTGCAGTATTAAATTAAGTTATTATAAAACCTTATATTATATTTTAAGAGTGTACACTAGGGATGATAATGTTAAACCTATGGGAGCATTCAGTACAAATGTATCACTTATATTTTTAAATGATTTCTTTTTCCTTTTATCTTTTCTTTTTCTTTCTTTTTTTTTCTCGTAGAATAGCTGAGGTTGATCTCTAACAGGGCTAGTTTTTACTTTCTCGATTTAGGGTGCTTTTTTTAATAATGAGTACACTTTCACTTTCAGAAACGATTCCGAAAGTGAAAGTAACTTTATGTATTAGAAAAGAAATGTAAAAATCTTTATACTAAAACTTTATGAAAATCGAAAAGTAACCGGTTTATAGATCGACCTCAGCTATTCTAGGGAAAAATCATTTAAAAATGCAAGCGAGAAATTTTAAAAGATTGTTCCTTTCCTTCTCAAAAAATTTCACCACTTTTAAAATCCCATTTCGCTCCTTGGAATGAATAATTTTCTTTTTCCGTGGCATTTTGTCAAGGCGAATATAGTTGACAAAGATCGATAATAATAATTTAAAAGACAAAGAGCAAGATCAACCTCAAATACCAGCTACGATCTGAAATAGTAAAATCACCATGGAACAAGGAATATACATTTTACAGTTATTTCCTACTTCTTAGAAAATCACAGACAAAAGAGTAAACTTCTACTGGTGGTTCAAATCCATATTTCCGGGATTTAGCGGATTGTCCGTTCGCCAATTACGCACTTGTACTTGGCAACCTTTGACCCTGAAACCCCTGGTCAGAAATAGATTCTCCCAAGGTCACCTGCCAAGATACCAGAGCTCAACTGTACCTTTCCTTCCATTCGTTTTGTCCTTGTTGATAAGTAGATCAGATCTGTCAGTGCGCGAATGAGTGTTCAAAATAATGGTTGCACGATTTGGATTTTTCAAAATATGGGTAAGTCTTATTATGTTGATCCATTAAAGAATTATTAATTTATTTCATTATAGTCTGTTGAGTTTTTTTGCATCAATATTAGGCTTGTTTATTACAGAAAATATAATAGAATGATGTAAGAAATATATTTGTTTTTATGGAATCACATGTATATTTAAAAATATTTTAATTTTAGCAAACGCAAGATAATATTTACTTTATACTATGTTATTCATCGACTATCCATTATATTAAAAATTTGTGTAAATTAGGAAAAATAGCTAATTTGAAATTATGAACGCTTTTTGAAAATTGTAAAGTTTGAAAGTTTATCATAATTTCAAATAACGATTGTTGTTTTGACAGTGCATGTTATTAAAAATATCGCAAAAACTGAATTGTTTAATTTAAGTAAAGTTTATTTTTATTATTAAAGATAAAATGTAATTTTCTTTTCACATATTCAATGTGAGAAAGAGTGTTTTCGTGTATGATCACCGTCCTGTGTAAAATTCACAAAATATCATTTAATAGACGCTTGTTTAACTTAAAAAAATCTTTCTGCAGAGGTTCGCTGAATTATTTTAGATATTATGATTGTTGGTTTTATTTTAGATTCTTAAATTAGCTTGTTTTAGCATAATAATAAAAAATGTGACTGTGAAGGAAAGATTTTTTTCTTTTCGTATTTTAAGCGAAGAAAGTTAACAGTTTACCATCGAAAAAAATTTATTCATTAAACAATTGAAATTCTGAAAAATCAGAATAAAATGCAATAAAATTTAGAGAAATCATTCAAAATTTTGATGACATTTTTAGTTACTGCAAATATTTCTCAGGGATTTTGAAAAGATTAAAGTAGGGTCAATCCATTTCAAGTGGTCCAGAAAATCATTAATTCGTTGCTCGAACATTTTTAAAAGATCTGAAATTTTTTGTACAACAACCCTAACATGATGGAAGTTCAAAATGACTATTATTTTAATTTTATTAATTTTTGTTTGTGCATGGCGGCCATCTTTGTTTCATCGTCTGCAGCAACTTTCTCGCAGGAAGGGTTTACGGAATTGCAAATAATTCATCGTTTATTTCTCCAATTCATGTGCGGTTTACAGCAATTTGTACAAAATACATTGTGCTAAAAATTTGGTAATAGAGTAGTTTCCGAAACTAAATGCGTATTGGTGAAATTTAGGCATAAAGTTTCAGTTTTTCCCCAAAATTTGCCCGTTTACAAGAGGAAAGTTTTCTAGCAAGGAAAACTGTCAACATGACATACTTTTTTTTATAAATAGGTTGAAAGTACTTGTACTCACACGCCAAGTTCCAGATCTGGGACATTCTCTCTCTTCGCTAAAAAAATTCCCAAATTTTTCAAAAATGTCAAAAATCGCACTTTTGAGGCTTTGATATCTCTGGTGGGGCACGAGATAAAAATCTGAAATTCGGGTTGCTGAGAGTATTGTATCGTAGTGTTATGCACAAGAAATTTCAGAATGGAGATTTGACTACAAGCTGATATATGGCAAGGGCAACATGTCAAAAGAATACTGCCAAACAATTGTTTTGTTGTAGTCACAGCTAAGTATTTATCTCAGTGTCATTTAAATTTATTTTTTTATTATCTTTAAATAATAGTAACAGAAAATAAACCCTTTTGCAAAGCTTAGCAATTAATTTAAAAATAATTATGCCTAAGTAATACATTTTTTATGGTTTCCGTAATTTTTGTTGTAGTTTTAGTAACCTAAAGAAACCTCAGCACTTTTACATAAAGAAAAATCACATTTTTATACAAGACCTGAGACAAAAAACGGAATAGGGAAAGAGAAAAGCTGTTAATGTTGACCTGCTTGTTGAGACATGATCAAACGTGTCAAAATACATTCCTGCTTGTTGGTTTAAAAACCACAATTTTAATGCTGCTTGCCAGTCCCTGAAACAGGGTCCTACCATAAGTATATTCCTGTAAATGAAACATTATACGATATTACCAGCCTCAAGTAATTTTCAGAGCCCTTTCAAAGTTCATACTGTAGAAAAATGACATTTTTGCATAAGAAGTAAGCTAGGAATTATTAATGAAGTGAGACTCGCACATAGTGATTTCAAAGTTTATTTCTATGAGCCAGCAGGGCCAAGAACTTCAATCAAGTTATTAAGAGATGACAATGGGAAAGATCAAAATTGCGGTTTTTAAACCAACAAGCAAGAACGTGTTTTGACACGTTTGATCATGTCTCAACAAGTATGACAAAATTAACAGCTTTTGTCTTTCCCCATTCTGTTTTTGTCTTAGGTCTTGTATAAAAATATTTTTTTTCTTTATATAAAAGTGTCGAGATTTCTTTTAGTTGTTAAAATTAGAAGAAAAATTACTGAAACCATACAAAGCCTTAGGCATAATTATTTTTTAAATTAACTTCTAAGCTTTGCAAAAGGCTTTATTTTCTGTTTCTAATATTTAAAGATAATTAAAAAAAAATAAATTTAAATGACACTCTGAGATAAACACTTAGCTGTGACTACTACAAAACAATAGTTTGGCAGTATTGTTTTGACATGTTGCCCTTGCCATATCTCAGCTTGTAGTCAAATCTCCATCCTGAAATTTCTTGTGCATAGCACTGCCATACAATACTCTCAGCAACCCGAATTTCAGATTTTTATCTCGTGCCCCACCAGAGATATCAAAGCCTCAAAAGTGCGATTTTTGACATTTTTGAAAAATTTGGGAATTTTTTTAGCGAAGAGAAAGAATGTCCCAGATCTGGAACTTGGCGTGTGAGTACAAGTACCTTCAGCCTGTTTGTAAAAGAAAGTATGTCATGTTGACGGTTTTCCTTGTTAGAAAAATTTCCTCTTGTAAACGGGCAAATTTTGGGAAAAAACTGAAATTTTATGTCTAAATTTCACCAATAAGCATTTAGTTTCGGAAACTACTCTATTACCAAATTTTTAGCCCAATGTATTCTGTACAAATTGCTGTAAACCGCACTTGAATTGGAGGTATAAACAATGAATTATTTACAATTCCGTAAACCCTTCCTACGAGAAAATTACTGCAGACGATGAAACAAAGTTGGCCGCCATGCACAAACAAAAATTAATAAAATTAAAATAATAGTCATTTTGAACTTTCATCATGTTAGGGGTGTTGTACAAAAAATTTCAGATTTTTTAAAAATGGTCGAGCAACCAGTGCTGGACCACTTGAAATGGATTGACCCAGTAATATATTTTTGTAATATTTGACTATTAAACTATGAGAATAATATCTAAATGTGAAATTTTAATATATTCAAATGATGCAAAAAATTTTCAACAGGTTTCTTAATAATTCTTTAATGAAAAAACATAACATATTGGTAACAGACATACCATTATGTGTAAAAACCAATGAAAAAAAAAAAGTGAAAAAAAATCACAAACACAAACACGTTCTATATAATATAACATACATAACTTATAATTTGTTTTGTAGAAAAAATTTGTTGGAAGATTGCTTAATTGCTTAAGTGTTTTTGCATAAAAAATATAGTAATAATCATGTAGGTACACTTTTAAAAAATATTATACATTTTCTTATCTTGAATTATTTCGAAAGTTTCCCATACACAATGCTTGGCATAGTGATTATTTTATTTAGCAATTAATACTTTAAAAATGTATATGAAATGCAACTATTTAAAAATCACATTACATATAAATTTTTAAAATGTATAATTGAATAAATAAACAGATTAATTAATTCACTGTAAAATATTGTGTTTTGGAAATGTTTGAAAACGTTCCAGATAAGTAAATTTATAATTTTTTTGAAAAGTGTACGTAAATGATTATTATTTTCTTTTTCATGCAAAAGCACTTATCATTTAATTAATCTTCCAACAAGTGTATTTTACAGAACAAATTTTGACATTTTAAAGAAACAAAATCATATAAGGTTTTTTTATGGACAGCTTTGAGCTATATTTAATTATTGACAACCACAAATGGCAGGGCTATGGCTAGCTTCTGGCTAGCTTTTATTTTTAATGGCCATTAAAAGAATAAATGTGGACAGTATGAGGCTATTTAGCAGTTTCGGTAAAAAGTTAGTGGTATGATTGTGGCCATATTCATGTATTTACGGCCAATTATATTGTGGCCAAATTATGTCCAGCGTGACACTTTTTTGACGGAGCCGTAATGGACAATGATAGCGGACCGCAATCAAACACTTGCGGCCAAGGCTAACGTATCCGTGAGCGGCCCATAAGTTCTGTGTTTGTTGGGTAATGTAACGACATTCTTTTGTATCTCCCTGTAAACGAACTATAAATGACGCTTATTCTATTTTCAATAGTGCATGTCCTATGGTAAACATCACTAACATATATACGAAGATCATAGTAATCCAAGTACATTTAAGCGTATTATAGCACGGACAGGCGGTCAGAGAAATCGAAATCATAAGCATTTTTCAACTATGTGTTAAAAAACGACTATATGTCATGTAAATTAATTTTAACACAATTATTCTAATTGGTAAGTAAATCATATTAGATGTAAATTTTCAACCGGACGAAAAAATGTTTTTTCGCCCAGTTGGAAATTTACATCTAATGTACACTGTAAAAAAAATCCGACCAGTTTTCCTTTAGGAATCGGAAAAATAGTTGCCCTTATCGTACCGGAAAATTTTCGGACCCAGCTTGGAATAAAATGCGTAAAAAAAAAGGAAATAGTCAATAAAACGGTATTTTACGGATTTTATTCCGAGCTGAGTCGAAAATTTTTCCGGTACGATAAGGACAACTATTTTTCCGATTCCTACAGGAAAACTGATCGTATTTTGATTTACAATGTATGACATGTCTTATGGTACAAACCGAATTTTAATACTACAATTTGTTCTTTTTTATGAGACCTTGAAACGTGATCCGAGTTATGGGACACACGATATTTTCATATATCAGAGGCTCCTCACCAATTTTTCAAAAGCAAATCCTAAATATTGTAAAACTGCTTCTACTAAGAAAAGGAAATGAGGATCACATGATAGAAATTTTCTTCTGGTCAGTTTTTCAGAAGCAAATGTAAAATTTATAACACTTTCAAGCTCACGAGTTACAAAGCAATTACGAATTTTTTTTTCCCCCTAAACAAGTCCGTAGCTTTTCTCGATAACTCTACATCATTACCATTACAACATTCTCTCTTTATTGTGTCATCATAATGGGCTATTTACAATTCCTTTTTAGTTTTTCAAATTTCAAAATAAACCGAATTTTAACACTCATACGATTTGTTCTTCTTGAAATGTTTTCCCAGATATTGGACCCACGGTATTTGATATATCAGAGGTTCTTCACGAATTTATCAAAAGCAAATCCTAAATATTGTAAAACTGCTCCTATTAAGAAAAGGACATGAGAGTCACATGATAGAAATTTTCTTCTGGTGAGTTTTTCAGAAGCAAATATAAAATTTGTAACACTATGAGTTACAAAGCGATTACGAAAACTTGTTTCCCTCCTAAAAAAAGTCCATAACTTTTCTCGATAATTCTATGTCATCACCATTACAACATTTTCTTTTGTGTCCTCATAATGGGCGATTTACAATTCCTTTTTAGTTTTTCAAATTTCAAAATAAACCGAATTATAATTACCCATACGATTTGTTCTTTTTTATGAATTCTTGAAAGGTTATCCGAGTTATTGGACACACGGTATTTTGATATAGCAGAGATTCCTCACCAATTTATCAAAAGCAAATCCTAAATATTGTAAAACTGCTCCTATTTAGAAAAGACCACGACAGTCAAATGATAGAAATTTTCTTTTCGCCAGTTTTTCAGAAGCAAATATCAAATTTGTAACACTTTTAAGTTCACGAATAACAAAGCAATTACATTAAAATCTGGTTGAAACGGCACCAATAACTGGCGATAAATCACAATTAAATTAATAAAATTTTATATGAATCACCATAAAATCAAAGCAATTCACAGGACGCGGTGTAAGTTGACAATTTTTTTGTGACCTTGTCCGCTGCCATCGAAATACTCAATGCCAGAGGACACGAGTTGTAACGTCATCACTAATCGACCGACTTCTCACTAGTGTTGGAATTCATACCGGAAAATTTTGAATATAAATTTTCTTTTATTTTATTTGTGGACTATCTATCATCTTATAAAACAATAATAACTATTTAAACTTAATGGTGAGAATTTGGAATCCTCCAATAAAAAATCAGCCAGATGCAGCAACACTGTGACACCCGGCATCTGGCTAAATTTTTATTTAGGGATTCCGAATTCTCACCAGTAAGTTTAAATAGTTAGTATTGTTTTATAAGATGATAAATATTCCACAAATATAATAAAATTGCTATTCAAAAGTTTCCGGTGTGCATTCCAACACCAATGAGAAGTCGGTCGACTAGTGATGAAGTCACAACTCGTGTCCTCTGGTCTTGAGTATTTCAATGGCAGCGCCTTGTCCCCTTACAGACACGTGTTTACAGTAGCTGATGACGGGATGTTATATTTTCCAGCTCGAAACGCGTCCTGTGAACTGCTTTGATTTAATGGTGATTTTTATAAAGTTTTATTATTTTAATTACATTAAAATCTGTCTAAAGTTTTTTTTCCCTAAACAAGTCCATACCTTTTCTCGATAATCCTAAGTCATCACCATTGCAACGTTTTCTTTTTTCTTCAATCCTCATAATGGGCGATTTATATTTTTTTTTAGTTTTTCAAATTTCAAAATTCTCAGTTAGCATTTAAATACTTCATTATCATTCATTAATTCTATAAACCTTTGATTGTCACTTAATTATTTTAATTTATTCATTTGTTTATTCAAGTTCTGCAGCTTTAAATTCAAACGTTAATCAAATTACTCGGTTCCATGCTTTATTTTCCAGTTCTCTATCTTATTTTTATTACTATTTTCCATTCCTTTTACTTCCATGTCGAAATATTTTTTCATTAAAATGCTTTTGAACTTTGCATCAGTTTTGTGTGTTATGAAGTACATAAATAATTTATCCCATTAATAAATTAAAATACATTCATTTATAAATAATGCAATTTCCATCGCATATTAATTAAAAAAATGTTGATTTTTTAAAATATTTTGTTCTTCATTTCAATAAATCTCGAAAAGGAATTTCTTTCAGAGATTTTTATCTAATTTGATGTTCTACTTTCTTCTAAGCTATCGATTTTTTTTTTTTTTTTTTTTTTTTTTTTTTTTTTTTTTTTTACAAAATTATAAATCAAAGCACGTTGCACGAAAAGTGGCATTTAAGTATTCATATAAAAATAATTTTCCGACTCTTTTTTTAAAAAGTTTTTCATTGACTGGCATTTTTATCTCATTCAAACCATAGTAAGAGCATTTTTTAAATTTACTTATTAACTAATTCCTTTATTAAATAACTCCTTGCATTATGAATATAATTTTATATTACACATTAAAAAGGCGACATTAAAATATTTACTTATGTCTTAGATATTTGCATACTGTTTGAATATAAGTTGCATTAAATTTTGAACAAAAAGAAAAAATACCGGTGGATTTTTAAAAATTTCATACGCGGTTTTATTTCTATTTTTCATGAAGAGTTTAGCAATAAGTAAAAATCAATTGTAAAAGTACTGTATTGCTTATAGTGAATAGAATTAAAGATACGATTTAAAGCTGGGTTTAGTGCTTTTTTCAAACCTTCCTACGAAAGCCATATATGTTAAATGATCTTTTTTTTTCAACCGTTCTGTGGTCATGAACAAAAGAAAGGGTGTCCGAACAAAAGAAAGAGGTGGAAGTGGACATGTCAATGACGTTCACCGGAAACCTAGGCATCCGGTGACATTAGATGAAAGTCTTAAAAGTAGGAAAAGTAGGAAGGCACCGCGTGACCGCAACAAAAACACCATAGTCGAGATCAGACAGCATTGTGCGACGGCGCGGCAGTTCGTTTGTCGGCTTCTTTGATGTGGTGAGCCTTCTGTTGCTCTTACAAGAGACGGAAATACCACAAAGTAGACCCCCTGACATGTTTATCAACCCCCTTTCTTTTGCTGAGACCCTCATTTCTTTTGCTGAAGATAACAGAGCCTTTGGAAAATAATGCCCAGAGAAATAATTTGTGACTTCTCGTAGCAGAATTTTAAAAGAGGTCTGAACGTGAACACAGCTTAATTCTACGTTAAAGTGTGTGGAATTACTGCCCTACTGTTCTGACCTACGTTAAGGCTACCTTGAAGAAATTCCATCTCTAATTTTAACAGGAGCGCATTCAAGAAATATTTGTAACACAACCTTAGTTATATGCAAACAGCGCAATATTACCCTTTTCTGTGTTTATTAAACTTAAATAATATTTTATTGGTAACTTCAAAGAATGAGGCTGGAATATGCTGAACAGAAGTTCATGCCTTGGTTTCGTCAATGAAGTTTTTTCCCTGAGATTTTCCTCCGATGTATTCCAAATACGATTCCTATTACCATAGCTAAATCAAATGAGGATATTTTTTATGTTCAAGCATTTGCTGTGTTCACTAGTCACTAAATACTTAAAATCAAAAGCACTCTTTCGAAATAATTGTATTGTTTTATTAAGCTATACCTCAACATTACACTGGACAACAGTGGTTTTGTCCTAGAACTAAAATTAGTTGATTCTAAATCAGTTTTTGGCGCTGATTCCGAATATGCTTTCTGTTTATCTCTAGGTGGTCCAGGTTTTGAGAAATTTGCATATTTAAATTTATGCAAATTTAAGCTTTTTTGTGCTATTTTATGCAAATTTTAGATACAATATATGTCACATTTAGTTATGTTTTCTAGATAATGACTACTTGACTATTTGCTTCAGATAAATGTCACGATTTGCATATTCTTAACATTTATTTATCAGTTATTAAGCCTAATTTGCATATTTTTCAATGGTGTAATGTTTACATCACTATCAACTTTAAAATAGTTGCCACAGAATTGACGTAATGTTTTTCTAGACTAGACTTTTATGCTGATTTCAAATCTGCAGTCTGTTTTCTTATACCATGTCTAGTTTTTGAGTAAGATGAATTGCTACTTTAACACAGGTTTGATATAAGATGCTTTTTAGGGGTGTGTAATTCATTGACAAGAAGGTGAACAGGGTCAGATTCATATCAGAGACATAAACAAAAATTTATATAATCGACAAAAAAAAAAAAAAAAAGTAGTAGAATCTATCCTAACTAGTTGAAGTTTATCATACAAAGTATCATAAAAAGGTATTTCTGGTTTTTTTGACCAAAAACTAAAATTTCACTTTTTCAAAAACTAGACGTGATAGAACAAAACAGATACAAGATTTGAAATCAGCTCAAAACACTGGTTTAGAAACATATTAGCGTACTCGTGTGGCAGAAATATTTGAACGTCAAGAAACATTATTAGAAAAACATGAAAAATATGCAAATTAGGTACAATATATTTCCCAGTCACATGTCAGTAAAATCTCAGAAACAACGTTTTTGTGAAGTAAATTAGTTAGTAATCATAACATAGAAGAAAAAACCCTGTCTGATATTGCTTTATACCTTAAATTTGCAAATAATTGTATAAAATTTACTAAATTTGCATAAAATGAAATATGCAAATATCCCTCAAGCTTGAACTCCCTTAAAATCGCTGTTCAAGTGCTCGCTCACCGAGTGATTGAGATTGTCAATTCAAAACGCGCGGTCCCAGGTTCAAAGCCAATTGAATCCACGTGTGAAAGAGAGGTGTATTTTTTTTTTTTTTTAACTCTTTTTTTCAGATTACGGAAATTTTCTGTCCTAGAACAGAAATTTCTCCAATTCTCGCAAATAAACCGGTAGCAGTGCTCCGTGAATTGAAGAAAATTTTTCTGAGAGTGTAGCTTTTAACGTTTCACGTGCTATTTATTTCTGCGTATCCATGAGACTACAAGAATAGGATTTCAAGAAAATACTTCAAAATACAGTAATCCCTTAACATTCACGGATTTTGAAATAGAAAATGTAGAACATTTCAACATTCGCACCACTTTTTAAAATGAAAAATCTTTTACATACACGTTGACAACATTTGTAAGAAAAGTATAATGCAAAATGCATTTTTTTAAAATAGTGGTGCGAACAAAATCTAAAAATAGCAGTTTTGCGGTCGCAGTTTTGACATTCGCGGAACCTAACACTCGCGAATGTTAAGAGATTACTGCATTCGAAAATTTAGAAATTTAAATTTCTGGTTGGGAAAATATTGCGAGATATAGAGGGTTAAAAAGAAATAAATGTGGCTACAAGTTTTTTACTATTACTGAAATAATAAATGATTAGGAAATTCTTTTATACCAAAGTTCACCTTAACCCTTTAGTGCACAGCTTTGCATATATGCAAAAGACAGTGTTGTGAATTTAATAGATTTTTTTTAATCCGTATATACCTAATTCACACCAGAAAATTAAAATAGCAATATCTGCTTTAATTAATAATAGACATTCCGTATTTAAATAAAGCGAAATTAACCATTGAAACTTTCTGTCGTAAAGTCAGATCCTCTGACCTACGTAATTTCTAGAACGTATCTATGATGGGAATTAAAAGATTAAAGGTGAGTTTTATAAAATAAGTAATTATATAAAATAAGGTATTTAGAGACATACTTCTAAAAATATTTACTAATTTGCAATATTTTAGTGTAAAACAGCCACACGACAGCAGTTTCTACTTGTATTGCAGATGTGCAAGAGTACAGAATATTGACGTATTATATGAAAAATGTATCTGTGATTTTTTTTTCATTATTTTTCCTGTGTAATAAACCTTTTAGAGAATCACATATAATTTTTTCGAAACAAAATAAAAAAAATCGTGCATTTATAGGGTTAATGAGGGTCGTGTGTATGTTATAGAATGTGCGTTTTTATTGTTTGATTTAATACGAGAACTATTTTAAATAGTTTTTATATTAACCTTTTGTATCACCACGTTTGATATCTCAAGCAAACTCAAAAGTCAATGTTACGTATACAGAGGGATTAAAAGACGATTTTATTTCTTGTTGCTGTATCCCAACACATACAAATTGTTGGTATAATTGTTGGTTACAATTGTTCATATAAATTGTTAATAAAATTTTACAATACTGAGTTAGTTTTTCCTGCCAAAGTTCTATTTATACTTTGAACAGTTTCGCATCGTTATTGCAAAAATGAACTTCGCAATTTTTTTCAAATTAAAAACGCGGGAGAAGTCCATAAATAGATTTTTTTTTCTTTTTTTACAAGATTAATTTCGTATACTTTACAATTTTGTATTAGAAATTTGACAATATTTATGAGAATTATGTGATTTTTTGTTCATTGCAAATGTGAAATAGTACCTTTTAGTAAATATTTTTTTATAATTATGTTCTAATTTTTTAAATTATTTTTTACATACAGAGGGATCATAAAAATACTTCCCCTATATATGTACCCCTAGTGACCTAACAGCTCAGCCAATCGAAAGGAAATTTCAGATTTAGTTATTTGAAGATATGCGCTCGAAATCGTGATGATTTAAAACAATAGCTCTCTCACGGTTACGGTTACAGTGAAAAAAATCGAAATTTCTGAATGCAACTCCCTTTTTTTTCATGTGCAAATTCATCAGTGGATTGAAAAAATATAAATGGCGTTGGAACGATACACGTATGACTATAATTGCCGGTGTGATATCATGGTACTCAATCCTAATCAGTTCCTATGTAACGCAATATTCAGCATTCTAAAACAAATTATTACAGTTTTATTTTCAGTATGTGTACACAAACACAACTCAAAAACACATTTTAAAACAAATCTTGCAACATTACTCGGTACTCAAGTGAAAAAATCAATCGGCTACTCAAAAACATGTCTTGTAGCCACTCCTTCGTACCTCGCAATGGTCTTTTTTGCAAGTGTTTTACGCCGGCAATTTTCATCGTACGTGTATCATTCCAATGCCATTTATGTTTTTCAATCCACTGATGAATTTGTGCATGAAAAAGAATGGGTGTTACCATTAGAAAATTTTGAAATTTTTTCACTGTAACCGTAACCGTGAAAGCTCTATTGTTTTAAATCACCAACTTCTCGAGTGCATACCTTCAAATAAGTATATCTAAAATTTCTTTTCGATTGGTTGAACGGTTACGCCGCTAGGGGTTCATACATCGGAGAAGTTTTTTTATTACCCCCCTGTACTTAAAATGATATATTTTAACATCAGAGTAAATATTTTTCAATTCGGAGTTGTTAAGTTACAAACGGTTAATGAAATTTTTTATTTTCGTTTGACAGTAGTTAAAAAGGGACGACTTATTGCAGTATCTAACAGTGTTTAATATGAAAAATAAAACCCTGTAAAATCACATTTCAAGTTTCTTAGTATTACTTAGTACTAGCTCAATTCATATACCAGACAAAAAAGTTGACTGTATAACAACTTTCATATTTTAGCACTTTGTTGTAATATCCTCCAAATAAAATGTGTTTCTAAATTTTTCAGACCCAGACCATCGCTTTACTACCTCGGTGAAAGAATGATTTTTGCCGGGTGAAATTTTTGTTTCATATCATTGTCTCTTCACTCTCCCCCCCCCCACCCCCCACCCTCTCAAATATTTGAACTAGAAAAAACTTTAAAAATAAACATTGCAGTTTTTATATGATCATAATAATACATAGATAAAGAATGCCTTAAAAATACTCATTTCTCCAGTATAATATTGCCATTGTTTCCCTTAGCCGTGATAGCATCTGACGAACAAAATGTTCTTTTTTTATCATTTGATTTAAACAAATACAATTTATATGCAAACTCTCGTAAAAAGCTACTTTATGGTGCATCATCAGGTAAGATGGAAAAACGAGACTGAAATGTTATGCTAGATGTTCACGATCCTTCGTGAAATACATGTATAGAGAGCCTTAAACTTTGTATAAAAAACATTCCTTACGCCAGTAAACTAAATATTCACGATAATAGCTTTTCACGAAAGAAAATGTAGCATTGAAGCACTATTTAGATGTTAGCTGCTTCAAACTACTGAATAAAATATAAAAGTCTTTCAAAGGATTTTTGCTCATTTTTTCGAAGTTATATGTATGACATGGAGAACAATGTGGCATCATTGTTTACTTCACTGTAAAATACATCTAAAAATCTCTGAAAGTATTTGGTTTGGAATTGACAGCGTAAATCTAGGAATGTATATATAAATGTAAATCGTGTATAAAAACTTGACAGAAGCGATACAAAATACTAAACATAAAAGAAATATATGTAAGACAAGTTTAGAAAAATTGTTAGAATGTTATATTATAATATCATTAAAATAAGGTTAAGACTTTAAGAGTAATATTTCTAAATACAACTTATGAAACTCAGCTTTATGTAAAATGATTTAATCAGTGGTCAAAATTATATAAACATTGCTGTAGCTAATTCTACACAAAAAGTTACTATAACTTTAATGTATGTAAAAAATATCTCTTTAGCTTTACCAAATACTAAAAACAAAGCAAATGAATATAATAGAAATGTAGTTAGAAATTTATTTAGATATACTTAGAAATGCGTTTCAATGTTATTAATTTCTAATATCGTTAAAATATAATTATATTTTAATGAGTAAAATTTATAAATAAAACTCATTAGAGTAAGTCAAAATAGTTGGTGATTCTTACAGCTTAAAATGTAAAACCAGTTAGTTAAAATAATCAATCGTCAAATATACAGGGTGCAATATGTTATGTATCGCCGACCTTTAATTTCTCAACAGTTGGTCGTAGACATAAAGTTCCAATTACAAAAACGTTTAAAATGAAGTAAATATTCATGCTGTGGCATTATTTAAAGTAAAAAAATTATTTTATAAAAATTACGAAAGCTAACTTTTTATACGGTCCCCCAGTCCCTATAGTTATATTTAGTAAAAGTTTACACATATCATAACACATATAACACAAAAAGTTTGACATCTGCACTACAAAATTTCACAGAGATATTAAATTTCAAATTTTGAGATATTTGCACATGATTTTGTCTTTCATTGAGGGATCAGTTAAAAGATGAATTAAAGTAATTCGAGATCAAAATCCGGGTGCTATGTCCTTTTTACAGCGAAACCGCCTTTAGCCGGAATCAGCAAATTGGGGTATCACCGAAGGGGGTTATTTCATCTAAAAATTTGAGCTGACTTTTAGGGGTCGTATACAAAGCGAAGAATGAAATATTGAAATTAAACAGAAAAATAAATATCAATTTATTATAATATCGAAAACGGTCTACTATAAAAAATGAATACATAAATCGCCGGAAACTACTTGAGATACTGCTCAAAGTGTTCTCCACTGGTGGCAATGCACAATGGACTGCGTGACAGTACTGAGTCTTGGGCACGTTAGAGCATAGCAGGTGTGCAAACTGTGCGACAATCAAGAATGATGCGCTGCTTCAGATGAACCATAGAAGTAGTTTCAGTCACATAAACTTATGCCTTGATGTATTCCAAGAGGTAGAAGTTCATGGAAGTCAAGCCCGGTGAACGCGGTGGCCACTCTACAGGACCACCATATCCAAGGATGTGTTGACCGAATTCGGTGGCCAGATACGCCCGGACGTTTGATGTTTTATGCGGAGAGGGCTTCATCATGTTGAAACCACACCCGGCATGCATGTCGGAGAGCAACTCTTCAGCCACGTACCGTGTTTTGTAGCAGATGCAGGTAACGATCGCCCATTAAGGTCCCACCCATCGTAGAAGATGGGTCCAACAATCTAGCTCCCCCATATACCGCACCACACGTGTCGTACTGTCCGGACAATGTGGAGGTTTCCAGGTCGCATCATCCTTTTGATTGTCGCACACCTGCTATGCTCTAATGTGTCCAGGACGCAGTACTGTAACGCAATCCATTGTGCATTGCCACCAATGGAGAACACTTTGAGCAGTATCTCTAGTAGTTTCCGGCGTTTTATGTATTCATTTTTTATAGTACACCGTTTTCGATATTATAATAAATAGATATTTATTTTTCTGTTTAATTTCAATATTTCATTCTTCACTTTGTATACGACCCCTAAAAGTCAGCTCAAATTTTTAAAGGAAATAACCATCTTCGGTGATACCCCGATTTGGCGATCCTGGCTAAAGGTGGTTTCGCCTTAAAAAGGACATATCACCCGGATTTTGATCTCGAATTACTTTAATTCATCTTTTAACTGATCCCTCAATGAAAGAGAAAATCATCTACAAAAATCTCAAAATTTGAAATTTAATAACTCTGTCAATTTTTGTAGTACAGGTGTCAAACTTTTTGTGTTATATGTGTTATGATATATGTAAACTTTTACCAAATATAACTATAGGGACTGGGGGACCGTGTAAAAAGTTAGATTTCGTAATTTTTATAAAATTGATTTTTTACTTTAAATAATGTCCCAACATGAATATTTACCTCATTTGAAACGTTTTTGTAATTGGAACTATCTGTCTACGACCAACGGTTGAGAAATTAAAGGTCGGTGATAGATAACATATTGCCCCCTGTATAAAATCATCACTGCAGCTTTATATATACATGTAAAAGGGTTCTGGAGCTTTATAATTTTTAATATACGTTTTGTATATTCCGATAATATCTGAAATGGCAAACCAGATCTCATAGTCAAAAGGTTGTCTGCATGAATTATGTAGGCCAGTGTGTTATCACATGTCAGTGTGGCCAGTGTGGTTCATGTATTAGCGCATTGGAAATTTAAGCCAAAAAATTTCGCAGGTTCAACTCTCGGCCTGAAAAATTTTCCCTCATTTGGAACATTTAAAACTCGAATAGAGAAATATTTCTTATTTTAAACAGTTTATAATTCCATTTTAAGTATATCAATTCACATAATGAATTTTTTTCTTTTACTTTTAGGGAATTCGTGAACGAAGGTTCGTAAAATTCGTTTAAAATTCGTTCGATAAAATTTAAATGTAAAGCCATAAAGCTATTTTATAATAACCTAATCAGTGTCGATGAGGGAAATTTTATGAACATAAAAAAGTTCCATATAGATACAGGGTTATTCATAAATTAAACTAAAAATGGTATGATAGTTTAATTACTGCTGATAAAGGAAGTTTTAAAAATCTATAAAAATTTAACACGGCTGCAGGGTTATTGGGGCAGTCTTTAAGGGACGTGGGGCTCTCTGCACCCCAAGTTGATATATATATTTTTTAGATTTGGCAAAAACACAAGGCTTAACTAGTAAAATTGTGAAATGTTTTATTTTTCTGATATATGCAGTAAAAATATAAACAGTATGGAAAAAAATATTCAGGGTTACACTGATTTTCGTTTTATCAGGCATATTTTGCATGGTATTCTTTCAGTCAAGACAGCAAAATATTTCCGCTATAGACAGGCATATTTATCACACGTTTTACCTTAATATTCTTTCTACATAAATATATATAGCTAGTAAACGTCTTGACATGACAACTTTAACCCCCCCCCCCATTGCCAATAATAAGCCAAACTGAGGGCGCCGATAAGAAAATCTCTAAAAGCGCTTAATCAAAAAATATTGAATAAAATTAAGATTGTTCGTATCATGTTGGTATACCTAATTAAGTGCGTGTGGGAGAGGATATGCAGAATTTCAATTCTATGTCCTTAAAATTAATGAAAATTTCGTTTTTTGGCGATTTATCTCAAATTGGCGACACAATAAAATGTAAAAATATACTGTTTTGTGATCACTGATCTTCTATTCCACGAGTTGGGTAAATTATACACAAAAAAAAAAAAAAAAATACTTCTGTGCGCACTGAACCATTTTAAATCTATTCAGCATAAATAAATGCATTTTTCAAACATTAGCCAAATGTATAACTTTTCGATTTAGTGAAATGAAACTATCTTATTATGCATTTTAGAAGATAATTTAAGTTGTTTAAAAAAGTTTGAACTCAAATGTACTGTTAAAACATATGGCAAATTTACCTAAATCTCAGTAACGTTGAACTTTCACAAACTCTTGGAACGGAGGGCTACATAAGGATATAATATCAGTGGAACTGGAAATAAAATAAACTATGTGGTAATGAAAGTATATTTGCTGAAACTCGCTAAAAATATTTTGAATTAAACTTTTTGTGAAAATATAGAGACTTGAAAATGTCAAAGATAAAACAAAAATTATTCTAAAATAGAGTGTAATTGTTAAATTAAGAAAAATACGAGGGTGTATCAATAAATTTTTGCCCTCACATAGGAATATTTAAGTGAAATTTATGAAATTGCTACATTGTATGAGTCCTTTTCTATATAGTCACCGTGCACAGTAACACATTTCTTCAAACGTTATTTCAAAGAGAGGGGGGGAGGATGTATTTCAGGAGGTGCGATAGTAGACACAAAGGGGGTCATTTTCTAACTCTTGCTGACCCCCACATGTGACATATTGTTGGAAAGGCCTGTGATCACTTATTCATACTATGCATCTCCCGAGCACCTCACCCAAAATTAGCCCCCCTGGTGGGAAATTTGGAGGGAGGGGCTTGGGAGGTGCATAGCATGAATAAGTGGCCGCAGGCCCTTCCAACAATATCTCATTTGGAGGTCGGCAAAAGTTAGAAAAATGACCCCCTTTGGGTCTACTATCGCGCCTCCTGGAATACATCCTCCCTCCTCTCTTTGAAATACCGTTTGCTGAAATGTGTTACTGTGCATGGTAACTATATAGAAAAGGACTAATACAATGTAGCAATTTCATAAATTTCACTCCATTATTTCTATCTGAGGGAAAAAAATATTGATACACTCTTGTATCTGAAAAAAACAGATTTCGTTCTATGACATGCATTTTATCCATTCTACAGAGGGTGGTCACACATTTTTCTGACAATTTTGACTTTCTCTATGACTTAAACTTAATTGAAAGAAATAGAACCTATATGGCATCAATTCAGAATAGGGTTTAATTATCCTCTGCATCATTAAAAATATTATTTGCTTTAAAAATGTTGCTGGAAAATTAACAATGGATCGAAGAGAATTACTTTTATTTGGAAAAAAGGTAAAATGCAAAGTTTTAATATTTCTACACGTAAAATAAGTGACGTAATTTAAAAAAAGGCACGGCCTCCTAAATACTAGGCATAAGCCCTGACACAAAAATGGCGGGTGTTGGGGTTTTTAAGATTTTGTATGGTCTCCTGAATTTAGCACCAGTATTTTCCAAAAGTTGGATTTGACTTATTTGCATAATTCAAAAAAATAAATAAATAAATAAATAAATAAGTAAAATAAGGCGGAAAAAACTTAAAAAAATTATTGGTATTAATATTTCAAGGATCATACAAATACGGAAAAAACCCGCCACAACAATCGCCATTTTTGTGAAAGCGCTCATTGAGGGGGCGGTGAGAAAGAAAAGAAACGTCAAAGTTTACATTTGACAAGGTACAAGGTAAAACATGCATACTCAACGAAGGTACCTTCTCCTCTTATTATATCTAACGTCGCATCCCTTGTTTTAAAAGAAAATCCATCTCCCAAAGAACAATCGCAAAATCTTTAAACATCTTTAACACTTAAATGCATGAATTATTCTTTTAGAATTGTGTTTTTTTTTATTCTTATATTAAGGATTAGACACTAGAAATTTAAAAATAGACTTTTAACTTTATTTAGTAGCATATTTTTGCAATTTTTACAGGATTAATATTTCTATATAAAAATAGTGGTTGCTAAGAATTTAATTTATTCATTAAAAGTTAAATAAAAAGTGACGCAGATATGCATCACTATGCATTTAAGGGTTAAAGAAACTGTAAGAAAACATTATAAATTAAAAAAAAAAATGTTCATTGTTTGTTTCTCTAAAACATGGTGTATCTCTAAATCTACTGTTATATTTTTAGAAAAAAAGGGAGAATGAAACCGGAATTGAGGCTATTCCATTTAAATGTATCCCACCCAAGCCCATCGAGGTCTCCCCTATGGATTACTACTCCTACATTTGTTCATAAATTCTGGTGACATTCAATCATTTGAACAATTTAAAAACAAAATGACTTTGTCGCTGAAAGGATTAAAGAATATAATCCTCACCAATACGGAAGGGTTTAATAATCGATAAAATTTCAACCTGACTTCGAAATGATTAGTTAAATTTTTAAAACTTGGGTTCAATTTCAGTGTAATAATCACTAAAATATGCAGAGTTATTGATACAATAGCTTTTCCAGCTCGAAGAAGATTAACGTACAATATAACACAAAATTTATGATTTTTTTGTACGTTTGCGAAATAATGAAAAGGAATAACAAAAAATGACAAAGAGAGGTAATGAATTGTAAAAATAGAAAGATTATTTATGTTATTTGATTAATTATTTAATCTACTTATTTGTTTCAATCAATTTGTTCAACGTTTACAAATTTTAGTAATTAAGCTGTCGATTTTAACTGTGGGGTGAAGCTACATTGACTATATACTTATCTGTTCAACTGTTAAATTTGTCTTTATATTTTCTATTTCTTTTTTTTTTTTTAACGCGGCTTTAAAAAAAAAAAAAAAAAAACTTGTGTATTTTTTTCTAATTTTTATTTAAAATAATAATGAAAAAAAAATTGTGAAGATGAATGTTTTGTGATATTTCTACATTCAATTAAAAACAAAACCTTGTTTTTTTTTTTTCAGAACGACCTTTACCAATGAGCAATGACCGCGTGTCAGAAAAGACTTTTTTTTTAAACATGGCTTTAAAAAATATTATAGTGTTTTTTTTTTCGATTTAAAATAACATAATAGCAATTTTTTGTGAAGATGAATGTTTTGTGATATTTCTACAATCAATAATAACAAAACCTTGTTTGTTTGTTTCAGAGCTACCGTCACCAATTAGCAAAGCCCACGTGTCAGAAAAGCCTATTTATAAATAAATAAATAAATAAAAATAAATAAATAAAAATTTATTTTTTTATTTATTTATTTATTTATTTTTTTTTACGCCGCTTATAAAAATAGTTATGCAGCTTTTTTTTCAAAACTTTAATTTACTATAATAATAATAATAACCATTTTTGGTGAAGATGAATGGTTTGAGATATTTCTGCATTCAATTAAAAACAAAACCTTGTTTGTTTTGTTTCAGAACCACGCGTTACCAATAAGCAATGCTCGCGTGTCAGAAAAGAAACTACGTTTCATTTTCTTGGTCATAAGCTTCCTGGCAATCAATAAAAAGAAAACATTGTTTATTTCTTTCAGAGCAACCGTTACCAATTAGTAATACCCACGTGTCAGAAAAGCCTATTTCTTTCTTTTTTTTTAAAACGCAGCTTGTAAAAATATTTATGCAGTTTTTTACAAATTTTTAATTTAAAATAATAATAATAATAACCATTTTTTGTGAAGATGAATGGTTAGAGATATTTCTACGTTCAATTAAAAACAAAACCTTTATCGTTTGTTTCAGAACCACCGTTACCAATAAACAATGCCCACGTGTCAGAAAAGAAACTACGTATCATTTTCTTGTTCTAAGCTTCCTGATGATCGCATTAATTTTTTTTATGGGATTAGATGTATGAAGTTCCTCTAATCTAATGGTGATATTATAATTATTTTTTCGCTAAAACCTACAGAAATGATCTTAATTTAACAGGCGTTACACCGGCATTCCTTCCCCCTTAAGAGCAAATAGGAGAAATTTCGAGAAGCATTTTCCGACAAAGAATCTGTAAAAACTGAGTTTCTACTTTCATTTACTCACATCTCTAGTAATTATAGTTTCTCACGCTATTTCCTTTGTTGCTTATTGTTTTTGTGTTGTTCCGTCTGTCTGAAGCGCAATAAAGTAATTTTTATTTTATATATTACATCTTTGCATAAAAATGAAATCATGATATTAAATGTCGGAAAAAGTACTTGGATGTTTTAATATGACTATATTAATAATTTTTTTTAAATAAAAATCCTTTATGCATTTCCATGAAATTATTATTTTTATATGTTTAAAATGAACTTCACCGGAACTGTTTTAAAGATCATATGTGGAGATGCAGATATTGAAATTTTCATATAGATGTTTGCTGTCAAATGCCTCCTTTATTAATTAAAATTTCTGTGAGTATTGGATTTTTTCAAATAGTAATTAAACAGATGGTAGAGGACCATTCATTATCGTTAATCATATGGTTAAGTCAAATTCTTTAATTTTGTCACATACCATCTTTATCATCTGAGCGCTTATATATATATTTAATTGCTATATTGATTTTGGTCATAGATTTTGGTGATAGAGTCATAAAAACTATTATAAGGCTGAAATTAGACTATTGCAGATGCTATTTTTTCCTGTAAGTTAGACAGTAAAAAATAAACTGTAAAAATGTACCATCAATTAATGCATATTTTTTTCCGTTAATAATCACTAGGGGATCGTACCCGGGCTCCCCGGGTTAAAGAATATAGGTGAAAACATTTTCTTAATTGAAAACTAATATTTTTTTATGTGCAATAATTTTTTTAGATTGACTAATTACATTAAAAAAGCAATTTTCATATGGAAAATACGAATTATACAATCAAATAAATTTTTGAAATTTATCAAAAGCGATTTTTTCTTATTAGCCGCATGCTAAGAATTATTTGCCAAGATTTTCCTACTTATGGCATCCTTTTATATTCTGATAATTTCAGAGCTTATATATGTCTGGTAAATCTGTGTTTTATTTATATTATTTTATTTATTTATTCATAGGAAAGTTTTTTTAAATGGATATCAGCCGTAAGAAAATGATGAACTCTTTATTTTGTTTTAAGGGCAAACGGATTAATCTTTCCTAATCGAGCTCCGCGCGATGTAGATAAATTTTAAAAAAATATTTCATGCCTTAAAATTGTTTTTAAAACCATAGCCAATCAGTAAACTGAGATGAACTTTGCAATCAAATTCCATTTGAAAAGAAAATCCTATTTGGTGATCTAAAAATTTAAATTGTACGAATTTGTTAGATTTGTGTTTTTTCAATATTATTCTTTTATTTGTTTATAAAAAAAGTATTAATTTCGTTAATTTGTCTTTCACAAATATGTTAAATATAGTTTTTTTAATATTATTATTTTACTTGTTTTTAAAGGAAGTATTAATTTCGTTCTGCAAAAATAGTCAGAAACAAATGCTGAAAAATGTTTGTTGCTTTATGTGCAAAATGTTTATTATTTTTATGTATTGAAACCGGCATGTGATAAGATAAACTCTAAAAAATTATGCTTAAAAATTATTTTAGAAAATATAATACATCAGTCAATGAATACAGTTTTTAAACAAATTGCATTTGAAAGTAATTTTTTTCCCTATGCGACAAAAATTCAAAATGTACGATGGTCAGAAGATTAAAAAATTTCTGTAGCTAAAATTTCAAGACCGAAATTTGATCGTGAAGTGTTGCCATTCGCAAAATGATGTCAGCGTTACGCACAGATAATTTTGTTCTTTATAATATAGATACTTAATCAGTAAAATATAATAAAGATCATTTATTAGGTCGTGGTTATCAATTGAGGCCCTTATGCTTGGATTTCCGGAATGAAAACAGCAATTTTAACCTTCTCAAAATTTGCATACGCACTTCTCATATCCATATTCATCAGTTTTAAAAAAATCGTATTTTGTTTGATAATTTAAAAATCCTTTTGACTCAAAACATGAAGTCACGATTGTCAGCAACATCTTTTATGTGAACAGATGCACTCTTTACTTGAGATTCTAATCTCAATTCCTGAGAGTAAAAATTTCCGTAATTTATGTTTTTTAGACGCATTTGTGTTAAAATGTTTAATTTTATCTAAGAAAATAATCGTTGTCTTTTAAATATGACTTCATTTTCACTTAAATAAGCATTTCGCCTAGTGTCTGAAACTTAGTATCAGTTCACATGCAGAAGGAAAAACAATATAGAAAATTTATGAGGAAAAATGCGTGTTTTCAAAAGCAGTATGTCATTTTTCGTTATTATGCCCCTAATATAATATTCTTCTCCTAATGTGATTTTGCGCCACTAAACCCTATACAACAATTTTCATCAACAATTTTGAATTTTTATCAGAAAATAGCATGAATAAAGTTAAAAATACCTCATTATTTCTCTCTTGCCTGCAATAATGAAAGCTATCTAATTATCATCATTTTGAAGAAATTTCATAAAATACTTTTAAAATTAAAATATAAAAGTGGAGATATTTAAAAAAAAAAACAAATAGTGCGATCACATCTACAAAGGAAGAGTTTTCAGTTTAAAACCAATATTAATAAAATTGGTTCAGCAGAAAGATCACGACATATGACTAAAAAACCAACTTGTGTTTTAAATATATAGATTATATAAAATTACAAAAAATTAAATTAAACAAAGTATGTTATATTGATAAAATTATAGTAGAATGTCCTAAAGTAAGAATAGCATTAAAATTTTATTATTCAAGAGAATTTTCGACAAAAACTCCAGGAACGCGATATTATTTTAAACCACGAATTATTTGTTTGCTTGTCTAACTCGGCGAAGCAAATCCATCCAGGCGAGAATCATCAATTTCTGTAATATAAATCGCTATTATTTGCATGTCACCCCTCTTTTATAAAGACACTCTAAAATTTTGTACAACATTGCGTTTTATCAATGTGCGATTTCGATTTCATTATTTCCAAAAGTGAAGCATTTTCACCTGTGGAGAATTTCAAAGCAGCTGGGCTGTGAAAATGACGCACTTCTACAAAACATAATTCAGGTATAAGAATTAAAAAACACGCTTTTTTATATAATGACGTAATTTGCATCCGCTAAAGCAATTCACTTTTACAATCCAGTCTTAAACTTCGTCTATAGAAAAGTGTGCCTATGACGTCAATGCCACGGAATAACAGATAATATTCTTGACATAGCCCATATTTTAATTTCAACTTTTTTTTCCAGGTTTTATGAGAAAATGGCAACAAAAAGATACAGTATCTACTATTTTCCGTTTACTTTCAATGACTTTCAATAGAAATGAGGTACTTTTGTTGCCACAATAAGAAAAATGGTATTAAAAACTGCAAAAAAATTAATATCTCAAAAATAAATTGAGATACAGCTTTCAAACAAATTGCATTTAAAAGAGTATTTTTTTCCTTATACGACGGTGTAAAAATTTAAAATGTGCGATGTTTAGAAGTTTAAAAATTTGCAGTAGAGAAAATTGCAAAACCCAAATTTTATTTCAAATTTCAAAGTGTTGCCATTCGCAAAATGACGTATGCGTTGCGCACAGATATGTTTGTCCTTTATAATATAGATTGTACGTTTCCCGTTTTCATTTGTTTATTCCTCCCCCACCCCATTTACGTACGTCTCTGAAATCCAAGCTAGAATTAAAACAAAATTAGGTAATCTAAGATAAATTTGAATGATATTACGCAAGATTGGTGCCAATAGTGTAGCTGGTAGTTTTCCCGTTTCTTGACAAATTTTGCAATTTATCAAATTTTCTCAAATCACCGAAAATTCTTCACTAGAACCTTAAAGCAATCGTAAATTTTCTTTTCTAAAGCTAAAATTAACCAGAAATTCTCCAATCTAATCACAAAAATTCCGCGAAATTACGCAGGATTTCAGACGAATGTGCTACCAGAATTTTTACAGTTTTTAACCGACCGGGTTTTTTTTTTCAGTCCTCTCATATCATTTACATATTACCCACTTTTTGAAAAAAGAATTTTTATGATGTGTGTTACTAATGAATAATAGGCACGCGGAATACGTTTTAGGAAGCATTTTGTAATGAAAATGGTTAGATATACTTTGACATACACAAAAATTCACGCTCAAACGTCCTCATATTCGAATCTGAAACGTCGGCACCGACCATTTTCTAATTGCAGCAGCACTCTAACTATTACCAATTAATAGAGCTTATAATGCATAAATTTGCTTACTTTATGCATTAATGGTCAGGCGAAAACAGAGATTCGCTAATACTAATCTAGTGGAAGAATTTTTTAAGATATCTCGTTTGCATTTGAATATTTTTAAATGATTTTTTTTTGCATTTGCTAGCCGAGGTAGATCTGTACAAATGCTGTTTTTACACTTTCTTTTATTTTGTTTACAGGTATTTTTAAATAGGACACTTTAACTTTCGAAACCGGTTTCGAACGAAAAAGCATCCTCATAACGAAAAAAAAATAAAAAATGCAAATAAAATTATTTGAAAATAGTCAAATGCAAATGATATATCTTAAAATATTTCTCCCATTGGACTAAAATTAACGAACGGGTGTCGCTTGACTGAAGTAGCATCTTAAAATCTCAAAAGTATAGCGCCTAGAATATACAGTGTGGAAATCGGCTATCCCTGTAATACTTAAAAAATCGCTAAAATATTGTATCCCTTAAATGTGCAATGATACTTCTGCAATATGCAGATCGCAGCGACATCTGCAGGATATTTTCTAGAACTGCAAGAGATGGTTAGTCTATACAATGTAATATAAGTAATACGAAAATCTCGCAGATGTCGCTGCGATCGACACTTGAAATTTTGGCAATATCGTCGCACATTTAAGGGATACAAATTTTTAGCACTGTTTGGATAGCTTATTTCCACACTAGTTATTCTAGGCGCTGTACCGTTGCCATCGGAATACTCAAGGCCTAAGGGCACAAATTGCGACATCATCACTAATCGACCGACTTCTCACGAGTGTTGAAATTCACACCGGGAAATTTTGAATAGCAATTTCCTTTCATTTTATTGTGAAATACCTATCATCTTATAAAACTATAGTAACTACTTAAACTTACTGGTGAGAATACGGAAACCCTGAATAAGAATTCAACCACATGCGGAATGCCACAGTGTTCCTGAATTTTTATTAGGGGATACCAAATTCTCACCAGTAAGATTAAATAGTTACTATTGTTTTATAAGATGATAGATATTCCACAAATAAAATAAAAGGAAATTGCTATTCAAAATTTCCCGGTGTGAATTCTAATGCTAGTGAGAAATCGGTCGATTAGTGATGACGTCACAACTTGTGTCCTCAGGCCTTGAGTATTTCTATGACAGCGGCAGTACTCAAATGTAAGTGCAATGTTAAAAAAAAAAAAAAAAAAAATACAGCTGCATTTCAACGTCAAAACTAAATTTACAGAAAAGACATGATATCATTTTAACAGGAATAAAGCTATGTAATATTAAATTTTCGCATTTTTAGGCCCAAGATCTTAAATAAGTTATTGACATAGTTCCAAATCGTAAGTGACAATAACAAGGAAAATACATCATTAGAGCATTTTTCTTAAGTTTATACAAGGTGATATACTATGCAAGTTTAACTAAATATATATATATATATATATATATATATTTTAAAGTACAATACCTAACGACGATTTCAGTTTTATAATTAATTTATTTTTCTCCTCCTAAAACGTTGTTTAGTCAGCTTTCAAGAAAATAAAATTCAAATTACAGTTACCCACAAATTTAATAACCTATTGAGTTTTGAACTCTTAACAGGTCATATTTCTGATGACCTTCGTAAAAAGAAATTCTCTTATCAGGAGAATTCTTATGACTGGAGCAATAAATAATGAAATTTATGGTAATGAGAGTTCTGACAATAGCGTCCAAATAGTTTCATGACAAAATATTGATAAAACTACTCGGACTGAAGAATGTTGTGCTGCACATTAAATACAAAATCGATGCGTTTTTCGTCATTGTTATTTTCATTTTTCGACGACTTATCTTTTGTAATATCCTTTTGTAGATGTATTTTGTAAACTGTATAGTAAATACGAAATTGATGCTTTTATACGAATATTATTTTCAATTTTTGACGACCTTTCTTGCTCAGCATTATGACTATTCAGATTACAAATTACAGGAGAATGAACTCATTTCATAATTGAATGATTTTGAATTTTTTCAATAAAACTTTTATACCTTTTGTTTTTAAGTTATGGTTTATATTTTAGCTAATTTTTAAAATTTAGTAACTTTTCTTTTCAAGTGATGGGTTTTATTTTTGATAATTTTTATTTTTCAACGAAGAAACTGCATTTCATATTAAAATGTACAGATAAAAAAAAATAAAAAACTAACCCCGTACTAACTCTGCAAGCTTTGTACTCATAGATATGAATGTCGAACGAACTTTGCCCAGATAGGAGTCGAACATACAACCTGCAGCGTGGCAGTAAGACGTGCTGATCATTAAGCCACTGGGCTTCAATTTTGAAAGTACAATGAAATACGTTTAATACGAAAACGCTTAATATGAAAAATCGGTTAACACGAAATGATATAGCGGTCCGGACAGTATACTATGCAATTTAATGCATTTTTTTTTCTTTTAACACGAAACAAAAATAGTTTAACACGAAAAAATTCACTTTCAATCTAGTTAGAGTTGAAATCTGTGAATTGTGTGTTAAAACCACTAAATTTTGGGTGAAAATCAGTGAATTCGTGTTTTTTGTAAATTAGCTTATGTTTTATTAACGCAATGGCTGAGAAATCTGTGCGAAAATAAACTGCTATTTCGCTTCAAATGAACATGAAGGTGCTTGATGCAGTTGATGAAAAAGAAGGACGAAAACAGAAATCTGAAAAAGTTTGGCATTGCCAATTCTACTTTATACACAATAATCAAAAACAAGGATCCCATTGCTTTAAGGTTTGAGCGCAGTATGTTTAAGCCAGAGAGAAAACGTATGGGAACTGCGAACTGCTAAGCACGAAGATTTAGAGACAGCTTTGCTTATTTGATTCAAACAAGCTAGATCTCAGAATGCTGAAAAAGAAACTAAAAAACAATATATATGACATTTTCCCCCAAAAAACAATATTTTTTTATTTGCTTTTTATCCTAATGGATGCAACTTACTAGTAGTTTAACAGGAAATCGAAATAAAATTTGACGACGTTTTGTTCATTTTACGGATCTCTTAACGCAAAATTCTTTTAACACGAAAAAAAAAAAAATTCGATCCCCTTAGTTTCGTGTAAGAAAATAATTTTCGAGAAAAAAAGATGAATAGTGACTCAAATTTTTTTAGAGAGAAAGCGATTTCTATTAGCTTCAAATTTGCAAATCCAAAGTTACATCTCATAAAGTCAAGCCGTTTTATAGTTATGCTTAAAAATTACCTACATTGCAATCTGTTTTGCAACAATTAAAAATGAATTTAACATTAACCCTCTCGCTGCGTAATTGTTTTATCAAAATAGCTTTAAAAATTGCGTACTTAACCCCTTAACAGTGACAGTTGTTTTCTTACAAAAAAATAAAAAATGGGGCTGGACACCACTTTTTCCATACTAAAATATTTACCTTACTTAATCGAAAAATATCTGACAATCAATAAAGATAAATTTACAGTTACAAATTAGTGATATCAAAATGCTTTTAATAACGAAGCAAGCAAAGTGTTCTTGCCCGAATCCAGTTCGGGCCACACTATTTAGGGGTTAATGCCTTCGCGAGGAGCGTCTTTTAAGAATTTTTATTCTTTTGCCACCGGTTTTACAAAACAAAAATTTTCGTCTGATTTAATCGGGAAAAATGCTCCGATTACATAAGGCAAAATTTACAATAAAAAGTAACTGGTGGGAATGATCAAGGCGGGTTAATTAGACGGAGAAAAAGCATCCCCGATGAAATCTCGGATTGCGCAAATTTTGCTACTTTTACGTTGCCCGAAAGACTCTCGGATTGCGCAGCGAGAGGCTTTCCTTAAACCTGCATAATTCCTAATCCTTGAGCCCCACCAGTGGCCGAGAGGTTCTGCTCTCGAAGCTGGTAGACGGGAGGTGCTGGGTTCGATCCCAATCGTGCCCGTCGGCCTAATCGTTCGGAGTTTTCGTGGTTTTCTTCGAACCTTGGTTCTCCAAGCGTTAATACGGGTTAGGTTCCCTTAGAAAGACCTCCACGGAAGGCACTCTCCCCCCCTCAGGGCCCATATCCCACGTGCTGATAATTGGCCGACATAAATACAACCAACCTAATCCTTGATCGAACAACTTTCATTTTAGTATCTGAAGGTAAAATTTGTCAACAAATCGAAATATGATGTAAATATTAAGTGTCAGTATTGAAAATGATTAAGTTTCATACAGTTTTAATAATGGAGCTATGAATAAAGTGAAGGAGATAGATAGTAGTGTGTGCCGGTTGCGAGTGGAGTAAGAGAGGAGGTAATCACAATCACAAGCTGGCGGCTGCTGTTTGTTTACATGGGATGAGGGCTTGATTAACTCTGGGGCAAATTTCCACTAGTAAAAACGAATGGAAATTTTTGCTCATAAATGGTGGCTCAGGATATTTGAGTTTGTCGAAACGATCAAAAATATCTCCTTTTCAAAGTACCAAAACACGAATAATATGCAAATAAGATCTTTTTCTTTTCCATTTCTGCCTAAAGTATATAGTCTGAACTATATTATACGGGAAAATAAATGTTCTATTCACAAAATTAATATTTAAATTTTAAATTAAAAAAATCACCATCATCTAATGCGTGAATTAAAATCATTACGTGCTGCGCGCATGATAAAACTCTAAATCATGCATATAAAAATCAATTTTTGAACAAAATAAAATCATAAAATACATACTTCTAAATTAAAACCAAAATGTACACAAAAGTTTTCTTTAAAATTTAATTTTTGCACAAAATGAAAAAAAATCCAAAAATTTCCAAATTTTTTTCAAGTTTTTCAAGTGAGAGAAAAAAAAGTTATTATTATTTTTTTATTTATTTTAGCATGTATACTATAAAGAAAGGCATATTTGGCAAATTTTTAAAGATGTAGCTTACATAGTGTAAAAGTAACAGTATGCACAAACTCCAAATTTACTAATCTGAGAAAGTGCGTTTTAAAGTTTCAATGTCTACGGACCTTCAACTATACTCACCGTCTATAAATGATTGTAACTCAAGAAATAATGCAGATTTTTAAATGGGGTTTTTTGCGTATTGTTGAGAAATATTTAAAAATTCAGAATAAGACAAAAATCAAAAACTCATTTCTTGAAAGTTTAAATGTCCTGTGAAACATTAAGACATGTATTTTCAATGAATAAGATATTTAACACGTTGAGTGGCACGGTGACTGACACTGAAGCTGAAAAATTTACAATGTTTTAAGTATTTTTTTAGAAAATATAATCCTGTAATAAATAAAAGGTAAGTAAATTTTAAACAAATTTTCAGTAATTACGTAAAGCAATAGATATATTTTTAGTTTTATATCATATTTTAGATCGTCATTCATCGGTGAATGACGCGTTCTAAACAGAAAGTTCACTGCCAGTCACCGGTGACTGACGTGGCACTTAAAGTGTTAAATAAGGCAAAAATATCCACTCAAATTTACAGGTCGTACGAAGCCTGTTACTGCTGAAGCATTACCATTTAAAGCGTTGTAAATTCCTCTTTATTCATAGTTCTATTGTTTTAACATGGAGACAATCTTAAGCAACATTTAACTACATCATTAATTTTTAAACGTTGTTACTAACTGATTACAGTCGGACCTCTATTTAACGAACCTCTATTTTGCGAATTTCTCTATTTTGCGAACTTTTCCTTGGAACCAAGAACATTTTGCGAATTTCTTCGTAAAATAAACTCCAAATAGCGAAAGTGTATTCTCTATTTAACGAATTTTTTCTTGTGATCTATTTTTTTTTCTCCCCATTCCTCAAAATATTTCTGGACATTTCAAACTTATTCTTTCTTTAAACACATTTCATGATGTTCAGTGGCCTTGAACTGGTTTTACAAGGCGCCTTCTTTGTCAGCAGTGAGAATTCGGTAAGTACATAGGACGAAGACGATAATCCCTTAGAGTAATGTGGATCCTTTAGAGAAAATGTGGATACAGATGAGAAAAAAGAATAAATTAGCCGTGATGTGCTGATTGAACATTGTATTTCACTTAATTCTGAAATTGAGACCTCAGAAACACTATCCAAACTGGATATTTTCGGCAGTGTGAAAAATAAAAACAATACAGCAATGAATTGCGATGAAGACGAATATGATGATGATGGAAATGATCATTATGCAGGAATTAACAAAACTTCGCATGATGAAATGCTAAAATCATTTGAAACAATCCGACGCGGAAAAAACGCATGAAAGGGTTTTTGGTGCATTGCAAAGATGCGCGACGTATTATGAGAGAAAGCACTTTTTTAAATAAAAAACTCAGGCAAAATTAACACAGTTTTTCAGAAATCAAATTTAAGGACGCATATGTTAATGTATGGTAAAACTTATTTGTTATAATAATAATAAATACGGTAATGTCATTAAAATTCGTTAATTTTAATGTATAACTATTTACTTTAAACAGAAAATACAGTGTATTCCCGAACAATGTTTTGTTTTCCTTGCAGATTTCAAAGATTTAAACACATAGAAAAAATGAATTGATGATGGATATTGGTGAGTAAAATAAAAGAAATCGATATAATTTATTAAAAAAATGTAATTAATTACTTTTAGTAAAAATATTTAGTGTTTATGAATTTAAAATCTATTTTGTGTAGTTTAAAGTATTTTAAAAGGTGAATCTCTATTTAGCGAATTTTCCATATAACGAAATCTTTTCCGGGATTTAGCGACTTCGTTAAATAGAGGTTCGACTGTAGTATGATGAGTTTGTACGGAAGGGGGGGGGGGATCCCCTTTTTTACGACTGTACATGAAATACGAAATTGATGCGTATTATTGTTAATTTTCGTCTGTATTTATTATTTTCACTTTTCGACGACTTAGAAAAATAAATTCGTTTTATAAAATCGTTACATTAAGAGATTATATATACTAGAACATCAAATCTGTGCTTTCCGGATCACACAACATATTACATTGTGTAGAGAGAATAGGCAAAAATATTTTTCTTAAAAATGAAAACACAAATAGATTCCTTACATTTAATATATTTCTTCAGACTGCGCATTAACAATGCCAAAATGCTTTTTTTTACTGAAAAATATCAATTATGTATTTCAAATAAAATTTTGAAATTTATTAAATACAACCAGCAGGGTGCGATGTGTCGAAACAAATCGCAAAAACATTACACTTAGCTGCAGTCTTTATGATTGTGATTATTTCAGTGCGTTAAGTGATAAAATTGCTCAATTGAATTTTTTTTTTTTTTTTTTTTTTTTTTTTTTTTTGTATTTAATTTATATTTTTTTAATTATGCATTTATTTATTGATAGTTTATTTCTGGAAAAATAGCCGGAAACAAACGCTGAAATATTTACATTTTTTTAATTGCAAAACGGGTAAATTCTTTATCTAATGACGGTACTTAGAAGTACCACTCACTTTCATCCTATAGTGAATATTACTAATATTCTAATGGCGCTTTGAAAAAACACTCTTTTAACTCCCCTTTTTCATGATACATGGCAGCAGTAGTTCTAGGTTCGTTATTTTAGCAAGGAAGGAGGCTACCTTTGAAACAGTTGCTGTGTTTTGTGCCGACATTTTGTACAAATTGTCACGCTTTAATTTTTATTGCTGCAAACATAGTAAAGGAGATAAGATAAGTGTTGGAATTTTTTATGTGCTCATTATAATCTTAGAATACAATTTGACTAGTTATTTTAAACAAGCAGTGTATGTATTTTATTTAACAGTTGAATTACCGAGCGGTATTTAGAAGCACCGCCAGTACAGTGGGTGTTGGAGAAAAAAGTCTTGTTTACTTTTCATCTGTGTACTTATCCATCGTTTTTGCTTGGTTTATAATGTTTTTATTAAACTCTGGTATAGTAATGTTTTTTTCTGGTATATCTTTTCTGTTTTATTATTATTTTTTATAGGAAATCAAAAAAAGTTGTAATACCGGCTCATTTTTACTATGCTAGAAATGGCATATACAGGGTGTTCCGTTAAAGGGGTCCAATATTAATAGGGGTAATAGAGGAGATCACACGGAGCATAAATCAGTATATAATGCCTGGCCGGATCTCAATAATTTTCAAGTTACAGCAAATAGAATGAAAAATCGGAAATTTGTAAAAAAACCCTCATTGCTAAACTATCGATAATGCTACATAAAAACGAAGCACATATTTAGAAAGAGCAGAAAAAATCCTACGAAATGACATAAGTTGTTTTAGAATATTGAGAATTAATGGCGAGTTACAAGCTCTGAAACAGTGAAAAAATACAAAATCAAATATTTAGCAAAATAGTTAATCGTTAATTCCAAAAATGCAACTCTACCTACATCAAGGAAAATGTTATAAAATTTGGTCCATTCCGAAAGATTTCGAAGAAGCTGACAATAAACCATATCAGTTTAATTGTATGGGAGAAATCAAGCAGTTCCCTAGTTACAACTCTGTACTGTTGCACGCTCGGAAAGGGCGAAACTCCGCCCATGACGATTGTAAACACCCCGTTTTAATATCTTTCAATTATACATTTCTGATCAACCTCCATCAATACCCTTTCATTATTCAGTCTGGTCAAGTGAATGACATATTGTGCAACTCTCGCCTTGTCTTAAAGCAAACTCCGTGACTGCTGCGTTTCCTCCATGAACTTTCAGGATGATGAAGAAGAAGTACTTTTTATGCAAATTTTCTATGTGTATAGGAAGAAAAGTGTAATAAAACAGCAGTCATCAGTGGGCGTTATGTTAAAGGGAGGCTGTTGTAAGTGGGATTGTAGTAAGTTGATGTATAATAATTATGCCGGAATACTCTAACGAAGAATATGCGGACATGCATCTGATGTACGGGCAAGCTCATGGAAATGCATGTCTAGCACAGCGCATGTACCGTGAGCAATTTCCAAGGAGACGTTGCCCAAGTTCAAAACTCTTCATAAAAATCTATAGACAATTACCGGAGACTGGATCGTTTAATACAGCAAGCACTGATGGAGGGAAACCTCGACATGTACGAACACCTGCAATGGAAGAAGATGTACTGAATATTTTTAAAGATAACCCCTCTACGAGTACACGAGCTGCTGCGTCTGAAGTCGGTGTTTCTCACCAAAGTGTGTGGCGTGTTCTGCGTGCAGAAAACATGCACCCCTTTCATGTGCAGCGGGTACAACTGTTATCAGTAACAGATTGTGCTCAGCGGACAGAATTCGTACGCTGGTTGCTTAATGTAACAGAAAATAATCCACAATTTCTGGAAAATATTTTATTTACTGATGAAGCAACATTTACGAGAGAGGGCGTGGTAAACACGCACAATATGCACACATGGTCATATACAAATCCGCACACTGTTTTCCCGTCGAACGCACAAGAAAAGTTCAGTGTGAACATATTAGCAGATGTCCTCGGCGATTATCTCATAGGACCATATTTACTCCCAGATGTACTCAATGGCAGTACGTACTTGGTTTTCCTACGGGATATATTACCGCAGTTACTGCAAAATGTGCCAGCAACATTGCGCCACAATATGTGGTTTATGCACGATGGCGCACCGGCACATTTTTTCATAGGTGTTCGCAATTACCTCAATTCAACATATCCTGGGAAATGGATTGGACGCAGTGGACCTGTTGCTTGGCCTGCACGCTCTCCAGACCTCAATCCGTTAGACTTTTTTGTTTGGGGACACCTTAAATCGCTGGTGTATGAAACGCCTGTGGATACACCGGAGGATTTACTAGCGCGAATCGTTGTCGCTGCAGGAGACATTGCCAACTCCGTCGGAGTTTTTCGGCGTGTTCGCCAATCTTTACGACGTCGCTGTCGGCTGTGCGATTCTGTTAATGGGCGCAACTTCGAACACCTATTATAATAATGTCCGTTCGTCTGCCTTCCGACATTGAACTGTGCAGCGCAGGCCAGAAGACTATGCTTCACATATGTCATTAAGTACGTGGAATGTAATTCTTTATTTGTCATTTGTCTTTTATTTTCAACACTTTTTGGCACAGTATTTTGTAAGTCACAGACTGTGGTGTACTCAAATTGTAAATTACAAAGTTTGTATGAATTAATTTAAAATTTAGTGTCTTTTTTAAATTTATAATCAATAAAATTATTATGCTATTTGTTATTATTATTTCCTATCATAAATTATGATGCACATATACATACAATAATTGTCCATGTAAAACATGTACTGAAACTTCTTGCATAGTTACAAATCGCAATATTTTTAATTATTTCCGAATTTTCACCACCAATTTAATTTTAAAGAATTTAACTTAAGCTTTATATCAATAAAAGACCACTTTAAAATGTAGACTATTATTGTAAAGTTATTTTGGTTCATTCAACTCTTGAATAATTAAAAATGTTGCATCTCAGAAGAAGCATGATCGAAAATGTATAGTTGAGAGTAATTAAAAAGGCGGTGTTTCCAATCGTGATGGGCGGAGTTTAACCTTTGCTAGTGTCAAAGAAAGCGGAGTTGTAACTAAGAAACTGATTAATTTCTCTCACACAATTAAACCGATATGGTTCATTGTAAGCTTTTTCGAAAGTTTTCGGAATGGACCAAATTTTACTACATTTTCCTTCTTGTAGCTAGAGTTGTCTTTTTGGAATTAACGATTAACTATTTTGATGTATATTGGATTTCGTACTTTTTTCACAGTTTCAGGGCTTGTAACTCGTCAATAAATATTGCTATTTTAATACAATTGATGTCATTTTGTAGGTTTTTTTCTGCTCTTTCTAAATATGTGCTTCGTTTTTATGTAGCATTATCGATAGTTTAGCAATGAGGGTTCTTTTACAATTTTCCGAATTTTCATTCTATTTGCTGTAACTTGAAAACTATTGAGATCCGACCAGGCTTTATATACTGATTTATGCTCCATGTGATCTCCTCTATTACCCCTATTAATATTGGACCCCTTTAACGGAACACCCTGTATATTTTAATTCATAGATTGCATATGTGAAGATGCGAGAGATCATGTTGCCCTTGGCATATAGGGATATAGGTGTCGCATAACTATTGCTAAGGCTAAACTAATAACATAGAAAAACTAAACTAGAATAAACTAGGTGTAGCTAATGCTAAAGGACTGCTAACAAAATCGAAACCTAAAGAACATTGTCTTTTAATACCATCAAATTAGAATTTTTACTCATTTTTTACAAGTAAAATGAAACTATGTCAATTTAATATTTTTTATTGTTAACTTGAGAGTGTCTTCTTGTTATTCAGAGTTTTTAATAGTTGAAATTTTATTTGAAATATCATGTGGGTTTTCTGTTACTAGAATATTTTAGCCATAGTGTACTGACGGTACTTTAAAATACCACTTTAATTATTTAGCTCCAATGAATTAAATTTCTCACGGGTGAGTATTTTTTTTATGTATATCCTTTAATTTTCATTGTAGAAACTGTAAAAAAAAAAAAAAAAAAAAAAAAAAAAAAAAAAAAAAAAAAAAAAAAAACATGAAAAAAATTAAGCTAGGTCATAATGCAGTAGATAAAGGGTTAATCTTCCGTAATTCATATGTACGTGATAAAGATTGATTTTAAAAATTCATGCTTGAATATTACTTTATGTACCATAAAAAATCAGTAAATTGAAATACAGCTTTTAAACAAATTGCATTTGAAAAACTTTCTTACCTATTCGACGGTGTAAAAATTAAAATTATGCAATGTTTTACTTTTCGACGACTTTTCTTTTATCGACTGCTTTCGAGATTACAAAACACAGGAGAATGATCTTCTTTCATAATGAGAAGATTGTGAATTTTTTCGATAAAATTTTAGTGTTTTGTTTTTCCTTTTAAAATCTGATTTACATTTTTATAAATTTTAATTTTTCGTGTAAAGAATCCTCGTTTCATAGATATTAATATGAACATTTAAAACAGAATCGATGCACTTTATTTGCGACGACTTTCTTCTTGTAAATGGCTATTCAGGTTACAAAATACATGAAAATTAGCGCTTTTCATTATTGGCCTATTTGTTATTTGTTTCGGTAAAACTGTATGTGGTTTTTCTTTCAAATTCTAAGTTACACTTTTATTATTTTTAATTTTTCTTATAAGGTACCGTCTTTCGCTTTTACTATGTACAGTTGTGTAAAAAAAAAAATAAAAAAAAATAATACCCCACTAACTCTGCAACTAATTATAATAGAAGAAAGTTACTGGTACTAATCTATTGGAAATAAAGTATCTTTTAAATGGTGTATATTAAATTTGTTTAGATCATTGCATCTACATATAAAAACCAGACTAAACTTCGTTTTTTTCAATAGCAACACCCAATTTTGACACTATATTTTAAATCTTCGGTTCAAACTATGCCTTAAAACGAAATTTCTTTTCTTTTGAATAATAAGTTTTTGAATTGTACACATTGAAAATTGAGAGCTTCTAATGTTAAATTACATTTTCATATTTTTATTAATAATGTCTCCTGACAATAGTCGAAATATATTAAGCGAGTGAAATGGAACAACACATTAGTTAGAGCAAGAAACAATACATTAACAGAAGTGACATAGTCATTCTGTAACATTTCAAGAATCGAGTACAGAACTTCAATTTAGATACAGCCCATAAAATAGACTCATTTTAAAATAATTAATTTCTCGGAAACTGATCCTACGAATTTCATGAAAATTTGAATTTAAGCTAATTGAAGGGGTAGAATTTATTTATGTTGTCAAACTTGGATATTACTATTGATAAAAACAAAGTTTGGGTTCATTTTTATATGTAAATGCACCCCTAAGGAAATTTTATATACATCGTTTAACCCCTTGAGGGGAACCGGTATATATTATATACCACCTACGATTAATTAAGTTTTACACCAGAAAAATTTTATAAAATTTTACTTTTCTAACTTTGGTGGGAAAAGGCCGTAAAATTGCTTTTACTTATTTTGAAATAGAATTTTTCAAAGATTCCGGTGTGAGTTCAACGTTACAGGAACACAATCGCTTGCCCCTCAAGGGGTTAAAAGTAGACTTTATTTCCAATCATTTCGTACGTGTAACTTTCTTCTACAATAATTTGTTTCAGAGTTAGTAGGAAGTGTCTACTTTTTTTTCACGGCTGTTCATTAAACACGAATTCAATGGGTTCTTTTGTCATTATTATTGTCAGATTTAAAAGATTATTTTACCTGCTGGTGGCTGTTTCCGAGGTTACAAAATACAGCAGAATAAGCTTCTTAACCCTTTGAGGGGCAAAGCATTGTCAATGCTGAAATATTGAAATAAATGAATGGCACCGAAATTTACCAACAAATTTATTTGGAATTAAGAAAAAGACTATATTTCACATTACATATTAAGTGGGAGATATTTTGCTAAAATTCTGGTGCCGGTGCGGCGTTTGGTAATTAAAATTAAGTGGTTTCATAAACATACCGCCGCCTCTGAAAGGCTGCCCCCTCTCGCTGCGTAGTTGTTTTATCAAAATAGCGTCAGAAATTGCGTATTTAACGCCTTTCGCGATGAAGCGTCTTTTAAGAATTTTTTATTCTTTTGTCACCGGTTTTTCAAAACAAAAAATTTTGTCTAATTTAATCGGGAAAATGCTCCGATTAAGGAGGTCCGGGACACATTTTCAAAAAAGTTTTATTTATTGAGTTAAAGTTTTGAATTTTTTTGTGATGGTTAACCATATCATTTGTAAACAAAATCAAATAATAAAGCTTCTCATAGCTTTAAAAAAAAAAAAAATTAATTTAAAATTTATGAAAAAAGTGGTATAATTTAAAATCGTTATAATTAGAAATATTATTTGTAGAATTTAAATTGTTTTTCATTTAAATAAACAGAAATATATATTTTTTAATTTAGAGCCAGCATTTTAAAAAATATTAATTTTTAAAAAAATTTAAAATATTTAACGAAAAAATTACAAAAAGAGTGGTGCAACTTTAAAAAAAAATCATATTTTCTAAAGTAAATATTTTTTTCAAATATGCTGCCTCAAAAGAAAAGTAAAATAATTGAAAACGATATGTTCCGAGTTTCAACTCTGTATCTTTAACGGTTCTCGAGTTATAAGAATTTAAATATGAGAAATGGTGAAAAAACCTGTCATGAAGAAAAACGCAATTTCACAAGAACTCGTTTGCTTGAGAACCATAGCTTGAAAGGCAGATTTTGAAAACAAACCAAAACGAAAAAATTAATATTTCCTGTTCTAATTAAGATCGAAACATGATTTAAACACCATTTTAAGCAGAAAACGGCAGAGAAATTTTTAATCCAATTAAAAAAAAAAATTAAAATTTGAAGATTTTTGTGTTCCGGACCCCCTTAAATAAGGAAAAATTTACAATAAAAATAATAATGGGTGGGAATAATCAAGGAGAGTTAATTAGACGGAAAAAATGCATCCCCAAGGAAATTTCGGGTTACGCAAATTTTGCTACTTTTACGTTGCACGAGGAAATCTCGGGTTGCGCAGCGAGAATATGCTGATGGTTAATAGGCTGATATCAGCTTATATTTAGGTAAATGATTAATGCTATAATAAGAAATCTCTGGAATTTTTTGTCCTATTATTTTAATTTTTTGACGCCTTTCCTTTTGTATATGGCTATTAAGATTAAAAAATCAAAGAGAATGAGGTCATTTTGTAATTGACTGATTGGGACATTTATTTTTTCGTTAAGGGGACAGTGGAGTTTAAAATCCTTAAAAATATTTTTTTTTTATTATTTTTGTAAATTTCACCTTAAATATTAATCAAGGGTACATTATATGCATTATGGCATGGATTTATCATTAAAAAATAAAAAATAAAAATTATTTTTGGGAAAAAAATGGAATGTTATGCGTCTTCTCAGAAATCTTCAAAATGCCCCCTGCGTCTCCCATATCAATGAAAATCCCCAATATTTTTTTATAAAAGTTTGGTTTATATATATAAATAAAATAGAGCATCGAATTTTATATATTTGAATTTAAAGGTTAAAAAAAAAATGAAACATTTTGAAATTTTTTCGAAAATTTTTCAAAATTTCATTTTTTTTTTTTTTTTTTTTTTTTTTTTGTAAATTTCATCTGAAATATTATTCAAGGGCACATTATATGCATTATGGCATGCATTTATCGCAAAAAAATTTTTTTTTAATTTTATTTTTGAGAAAAAAATGGAATTTCACACGTCGTCTTAGAAATCTTCGAAGTGCCCCCTGCGTGTTCCATATCAATGAAAATCCCCAATATTTTTTATAAAAGTTTGGTTTATATATAGAAATAAAATAGAGCATCGAATTTTATATATTTGAATTTAAAGGTTAAAAAAAATTTTTGAAAAAGTTTGAAATTTTTTTGAAAAAATTTTGAAATTTTGAATTCTTTTTTTTTTACCTTTAAATTCAAATATATAAAATTCGATGCTGTATTTTATTTTTATATATAAACCAAACTTTTATAAAAAATAATGGGGATTTTCATTGATATGGGAGACGCAGGGGGCATTTCGAAGGTTTCTGAGACGACGCGTAAAATTCCATTCTTTTCTCAAACATAGTTTTTTTTTTTTTTTTTTTTTTGTAATAAATGCATGTCATAATGCATTTAATGTACCCTTGATTAATAGTTAAAGTGAAATTTACAAAAAAAAATATATATATATATATATTTTTAAGGATTTTAAACTCCACTGTCCCCTTAATGCTTTCGTATTATATTTCCAAATTCTGAGACATTTTCGTAACATTTTTGTTTTTCGAGTAAATATCCTCATTTAACATTAAAATGTGTATTATAGACAAAAAGAGATTTGTTTATTCCACAATGTTTTTTCCAATTCTGACGACTTTTATTGTACTCCTTTAACCCCCTGCCATCACAATCGTGCTGATTAACAGCATTTCCTATACTCTCTAAAATAATGTCTTCAAAAAACGTAAAAAATACAGACAACAATATACTTAAACAACCCTGTGATTAGGAGTGATTTTTCTGTTCTTTGAAGAAAGTTTCGTCTTTGTACGTGGAGGACAAAATTGAAAAACTTTTCCCAACAGAGCGAAAAGTATCTAGTCCAGGATTCGAACCTGGGAACTTTCCTATACGCGCCAGTGCATTACCACTAAACTACCAAGATGATAGTCAGCTCGATACAATTTACTCATTTTTTGGTATCAACAGATTTGCGACCAGGAGGCTTAACCCTTTGTCTACTGACGGTACTTATAAGTACCACTCACTTTAAACTTTCATCCCATAGTGAATATTACTAATAATCTAATGGTACTTTGCAAAAACACACTTATACCTCCACTTTATTTGGATACATGGCAGCAGTAGTTCTAGGTTTGTTATTTTAGCGAGGAAGGAGGCTATCTTTGACACAGACGATGGGTTTTATGCCGACATTTTGCACAGATTGTCACGCTCGTCTTTTTATTGCTGCAAACACAGTACAGTATATAAGATAAGTGTTGGATTTTTAATGTGTTCATTATGATCTTAGAATACAGTTTGACTAGCTATTTTAGGTGAACGGCGAATGTATTTGATTTAACAGTTGAATTACTCGGTGGTACATATAAGTATCGTCAGTACAGTGGGTGTTGGAGAAAAACTTTTTGTTTACTTTTCGTCTGTGCATCTTTTGCATCTGCTTTAAAATGTCATTACTTAAATGTAGTGAAGTAATGATTTACCTGGTATTTCTTATCTGTTTCATTGTTATTTTTTATAGGAAATTGAAAAAGTTGCGGCAAAGGCTCGTTTTTGATATGCTAGAAATGGCATGTGTAAATTCATATATCGCATATGTGGAGATGCGAGAGAACATGTTGTCCCTGGAATATAGACGTCGCATAAGTAAAGGACTGCTAACAAGATCGAAACCTAAAAAAAATAGTTTTTTTAACCCTATCAGGGGCAAAGCATTTTCAATTCTCAAGTGTTGAAATAAATGATTGGCACCGGAATTTGTCATAAGATTTAATTGTAAATAAGAAAAGCCTATGTTTCACATACTTACTAAATCGAAAATGTTTTCTGGTGCCATTTGAAATACCTTGTGGGTTTTCTGTAACGATGTTTTAGTCATAGTGTACTGACGGTACTTTAAAGTACTACTTTAATTAATTAGCTCTAAATAATTTAATATTTCACGGGTGGGTATTTTTTTTATGTTTATCCTTTAATTTTCATTGTAGTAACTGAAAAAAAAATATTACATGAAAAAATTGCAGTAGATCATAATGCAGTAGATAAAGGGTTAACCAATGAAAACACTTTCAGGTGTTTTATATTTGATCTGTGTAGCTCAGTGGTAGACCATTAGCGCGTATACCGGAGTCTAGTCCTGTTTCCAAGTTTCTAGTCCTGGGCAAGATACATTTTACTTAGTTCGGAAAAGTTGTTCAATTTCAACTTCCACCTACAAAGAATCCAATATTTCATGTTGAAATTCCATATATATACGAAATTTTGTCTTTTTTGAGTGGAGAATTTCAGAAAATTTTGAGCCTTGGTTAGCGAATTTTTTGTGTTTTTAGCAAAAGGACATACGTAAAAATTCCTCTTTTAATACAAAAAAATAACGTGCAGCACAGTTACTGAAAATCCCTGTGATTTGATAAAAAGGCAATTTTAGATTGGAGGATTTCTGGTAATTTTTACTTAAGACAGGTGAATATTCTGTATTTTGTGGGTTAAATGTACATATCAAACGGGAAATTTTCGTGAAAAAAATCCTTCAAGTTTTTTGCAGCTTATTGAGTTTGTACTACTGTAATACTCATTAACACAGATCGCAAACGTGACGGTACTTTCTAGCTACATAGTTTAATCCTATGTGAAGATCCTATGAGATTGTATCCTATGAGAAGATTTCTAGGCACTGAGACCAGTGTTGCCAGTGGGCTACTTATCACAGAAATCGTGAAACAAGTACAGTACAGCAGCTCCAACTGTTGGCGATTTCAACCAAAACCAAATAAGCACAAATTTATTCCAAGGTCTAACTAAACCCAAAGTGTGAATAAATTCCGTGTTAGTTTTTGAGATAGAGCGCCCAGAAAGCTTGTATCGCATACAATCAGACAGACAGGCACGTAGACTCTCAGACTCACGGACAGACATATTCTATAAACAGTCAATCATGTTCAGGACCTTAAATTTCGAGTTAGATCTTGAAATAGAGCGCCCAGAAAAATGGTGTCACGGACAGTCAGACTGAGAGACACGTAAACCCCAGAATAACGGACAGACATTTTTTAAAAACAGTCAAATTGTGTTCAGGGCCTTAACCCTTTACTGCACGATTTTTTCTATTTTTATGAAGAAGATTATTTGAAATCTATATATCGGTCTAATAATAGGAAAAATAGTAAAAAAATTTAAATTTCAAATTTTCTGCTAAAATTTGATATTTTATGGCGTGTACCCTATGTACACAATTAGGGTTTTAAAATATTGTATTGTTATATTTTACAACTAAATGAGATAAATTAATTAATTTTATCTGCTTAACACTTTGAAACTTTTTTTATATTAATATTGTTAAGTATTCGGTAAAAATAATAAAAGAAAATTTTACCTTAATAGTTTGATCGAAATTTGTTTTGGTTTCCGAAGAACAAATTCTAATTTTTGTCAAATGCAGCCATCTGACATGGAAAAAATAAGTGTTATTCCATTCTTTGGACTTTTCTTGATCAGGAATAGAGACAAATTGGACAAATTCATGGCACATAATAAGAATTACAGTGTTTTTAGGTATGCGCCAGATGTGGCACGGGGTGCAGTGAAGGGTTAAATCATATAGAGACAGACAGACACATAAACTCCCAGACACGTGGACAGACATTTTTTAAAAATGATCAAGTCGTGTTCAGGACCTTCCAAAACGCTTAAATCTCTCGAAAACTGGAGCTCGAAAATTTTCCCGAATTTCGCTTTTTTACTTTCTTCTTGTAAAGATAGAAAAAAGTAAAAAAGATAGTGAAATACAAATATAGGCATTGACCTTAGATATCCTATCTAGAGAGAATCATTTAAAATATAGAATTGCAAAGAAGAAACTTGCAAAGATTTCCTACATTGGTTTAACATTAACTTGCACTGTCGTCGCATGACTATAGTGCCCAGAAGATATACAGGGTGTCCGGTCTCAACGGTTTCCAATGGCTAATTCCTAAACCGTTAGTCATAGACATATAGTTCCAATTACAAAAATGTTTTAAATCAGGTAAAGAAACATTTTAAAAGCGATTTGGGTCAATAAAAACATTTCTTAAAAAATTACGAAATTTAAATTTTTATACGGTCCCCCGGTCCTATAAGTTATATTTAGTAATTTTTTCCTATTACACTGACAAGTAAGACAAAAAAAGTCCCATTCATATAACGCTAAAATTGAGCTAGTTATGAAACTTTAAAAATGCATGACTTATGCCATTTTTCTACTCTGAAAACAAATGAGTTTGGCTTGGCTTTGAGGGATCATATACTAAGTGTTTAAAGTATTCGAAGATCTTACTTCATGTGTATCTGCGCTTTGAAAAAAAATCCTACAAGTATTATGAATAAGTCTGAAATTGGCTAAAATAACATATGTTTTATTTTGTCAGGATTTGAGACTGTTTCTCTTATGATTTCTTTTAACAAAAATTATGTTTTTTTATAAGTTTTTATGTTACTTCAACAGTCGTATGTATGTTTTTCCAGTTCAAAATTTGTATTCAAATTTAACCCACTTTTAAATATCCGATCGAGATTGCATTTTACATACTGGCGCAAATCTGATAACAATCTAATATTATTAAGATTTTCGGTGGTTACCATTTATACTTATTTTACAGGATAACACAAAAAATTTCGGATAGTTTTCTGCCAAGGAGTTTAAGAAAAAGTTTTAGATTAGATAGTACCAGACTGCGATTGTTGGGTTTTTTAAATTTTATGTATTTTTTAGCACTGAATCCGAAAATTACCTTAATTTTTAACCATCATGTCAGGATATTTCGCAAATCATAAATTTTCAAATTTAAAGAATAACAAAAATCGAATACTATAAAGTAGAGGAGATGGTTGTGTTTTTCAACTTTTGATAATTGCTTTTTACGCACTTTTTAGCACTGAATCTGAAAATGACCTTCATTTTTAACCATCACGTTAGAATTTTTTTGCAAATCGCAAATGTGTAAGTTAAAATATAGCGAAAATCTCATACTATAAAACATATGTAAAACATTTTTTATTTTATTTTATTTTATTTTATTTTATTAAAAAATTTATTCAATATTTTTGCTTATCCTGGGATTCTTACAGCTAAACAGCTGAGTAGTCCGATGAGATGGGGGAGGAAATTCAATTTTAACATTGAATTTCTTAACTTTGAAATTTACAATTTGCGAAAAATCCTGATATGATAGTTAAAAATGAAGGTCAATTTCGGATTCAGCGGTACAGAATATATAAGAATTAATTATCAAAAGCTAAAAAACATGACATAACCCAACTTTTGCAGGCTTGTGCAATCTAATAATATTTAAAAATACGTACACTGCAAATAGAAGCGTCTTAAATTTAGACACATGTGTGACTGAAAAAGAATTTTAGACACTTAAGTGTCTTAATCTGAAAATTAAGACACTATAGATGTCTTAATTTAAGATACATAAGCGTCTTACTATGACCATGGTGTAAACGAACTGAGAATAATGTCTAAAATATCCGCAAACGTCTTATTTTAAGACACTTCATTGCTTTAAACGTGTCTTAATTTTAGACGTTTTGATTCTTCCGACGCAATAACCACCAGGGGGCACTAGCACTCCCAGTTGCGCATGCGTTTTAGATGATGTCTTCGTTCGAAGTGGTATACGTTGTAATTCAAACAAAGTTTGTTTTTATGTACGCGTGTATTTTAATTCGTTTTTTGCGAAATGTGAAGTACTGTGATTTTATTTCGTATTAACTTGGAGTATTTATTTATTGAATACATACATCTGACCTGTGTGCTCGACATCAAATGTCTCTTAGAAGCTGTCGTCGATACAAGGGCGGGATAGACACAGAACAGAAGTAGACGACGGTTGAAGATTACACCCGGAAATTCTACAAAGCGTGTGCAATGGGCTTAGTGTTAACTCGTATCAATTTATATAAATAATATTGTGTTATTCATCTTCGTCCTGTCGAAGCTGGCAAAAAAAAAGAAACTTTTGTCTGGCGGGTCCTGTTTTTAGGATGAAACATCTCATTCTTTAAATATGGCTAGTCGGATGTATTATGGGATTACCTTTTAAACTGATGAAAGTCTTTCTCCCCCACTGTGGTTGTGGTAGTTTTTAAAATTTCAAATCGAGGAATATTTCTTACCTCTTGCAGCAACTCAAGTAAGTTTCTTTATAGTAGTAAAATTAGTGTATTTTATGATTTTATTTATTGTACTAAACAAAATCCTGCATGAAATTTAATTAGTTTTGAATCTGTTCGCAAAAAACCCCACTAATTCTAGAAGTATATATTTTTAAACTTATGACGTTCTTTTTTATTACGAATTATATATTCAATGTCAGTTCTTAGTTTCAACGGATAATTTTTATCTCGCAGTAAATGACGGCCACAAGGAAGTAAAGAAAAAAAAAAACTTTGAAAGATGACCTAATGCTTTCTTACTTCCTGGCATAAAACCGCAGATTAAAAAAAGATAAATAAAGTAAATGAGACTGGTCTATTATATGAAGCTGCCTGTAAAAATATACATATGCATTTGATTTGCAATCAACTCTAATACTGATTTTTTTTATTATTTTTAATAAAAAAAGTAATTTGAAATTTATAATGGGAAAAAGTAAAAACCTCTAACTAGATTTCGTATTTAAAATTGTGGTAACTTTATTTATATGCACTTATACGAAAAATACAAAAATGACAGATGTTACTGTATATATTTAAGACGAAAGAAGTTTGGAAATCATAAGTTATTTTTTCCTCATGTTTTTAATATAGAATATGTACTTATTTGTTTTTATTGATAGTTGAATAGCTTTTGTGAGTACCCTCTGATCTACATAAAAACTTGCCCATGTGGAAATATAAATTTTTTAAAAACATAATTTTTAAATAAGTATTTTCATTTTTTTTTGGGGGGGGGGGGGGATTTTGCATGAATTTTTGTAAAGCTGATATCTTAAATCTTGCACTAATTATAATGAAAGTTTTGAACTTTTAGAGTAGGACAAGTTTAAAAACGCAAATATATTTAACAAAATACCAAAGTCATTTTTTCCCCAATGTTATTAAAGTAGAATATTTATTTATTTATTTTCATTATTCATAGTTAAATGGCTGTTGTGATTATCAAGTGATATATATGTAAAATTGCCTATGTGGCAATATATTTTTTTATATTTTCATTTTTTTTGGGGGGGGGGGGGATTTTTGCAATTTTCGTACATCTGATATTTTAAATCTTTTTCCACATTCAACCGAGTATAATAAATATTTTGAACTTTTAGAGTAGGACAAGATTATAAAATATATATATATATTTATCTATGTACCTTAAAAGCACTTAATAGCGAACACTTCGGGACCGCGGAATTTGTCCGATAATTGGAGATGTCTACTTTTTTGAGGTAAAAATATACAAATATGTATGTCTGCTGATTAAAAAAGTATTCGTTAAATAGAGGTGTTCGCTATTCGAGAATGTCCATTAACCCCCACAACGGATACTCCCGAATACCGGACATCTCAATTTAGACAACTATAATGCAGGGTTGCGTTTTTTGCAAAAGTACTTCTTGATTAAAGGAAGGGCAAACTGGGAAGTGCCCCGTCCCCCTACGACTGTAGTGCCCCCAAATTTGATGTGCAATATTTGTAAAGCTTATATTTTAAATCTGTTTCGAAATTGTACTGATTATAATCAATATTTTGAACTTTTAAAGTAAAATAAGGTTAAAAACAAAATAAATTTAAAAAAATCTAATATTTAGATAAATATTTTTTGTTTTTTAATCTTGTTCTACTCCTGAAGTTCAAGATATTGATTATAATCAGTACAATGTCGTAAAAGATTTAAATTATCAACGTAACGAAAATTGTATACCAAAACTGAGAGCACCAAAAAAATCAGGCTGTATTGAGGGGGGGGGGGGGGGGGCAGGACTACAGCCAAATATTTTTCCAGGATTCAACGTGGTCAAACATGGCTACGTATGATGCTTACAAAAAAATGGATGCGATTCAGACGTTTGAAGTGTCCGAAATTCAGACGCAAAAAGTGTCTGAAAAAATTCAGACATTTTAAAATGTCTGAAAATTGAACACTCCATTTCAGACACTTAAGTGTCTGAATTTCAGACATTTTAATTTAGAGTGTACCATTTTGTAAAGAATTGAGGCTGTTAATTTAGAATCATTTTATTTAACAAAAATTCTGTTTTTTTCTTTCTTCTGAAATGTTTATTACAAATTGTATATTTTCCATTAATATGCCAGAATGATTAAAGATTTCAAATTTATATTGCAATGTTAATTTTACTCCCAAACATTTTTTATATCTGACGAAATTATATTTCGACTAAATTTGTGAATGACCCCCAATTTGCAGCAAAAAATATGCTCCAACTTTAAACAGCTATTACTCGGTCAATTTTAATCGTAGAATAACGGGACTTTTTTTTGTATTACTTGTCAGTGTAAAAGGAAAATTTCACTAAATATAACTTATAGGACCGGGGGACCGTATAAAAATTTAAATTTCGTAATTTCTTAAGAAATACTTTTATTGACCCAAATCGCTTTTAAAATATTTCTTTACCTGATTTAAAACATTTTTGTAATTGGAACTATATGTCTATGACTAACGGTTTAGGAATTAGCCATTGGACACCGTTGAGACCGGACACCCTGTATAGTGTGGCAATCGGCCAATCAAAAAGGGATTAAAAAATTTATCCCATAAATGTTAAACGATGCTGAACTATAAATATCGATCGCAGCGACATCTAGTATTTCACACGTAAACATTATACAGGGTGTTCCAAAATTCGACCGACAAATTAAGAGGGATGATACAAGGCATAAAGAGGATGAACAATTACCATAGAACACGGGTCGCACACCCCTTTTTTAATCAAAAAGACAGAGTGTTCTACCCTGACTTAATTTGGGTTGACTGTAGTAACTTTCATATAACTGAAATATATTATAATGAAACTTTTAATAGACATGGTGACTTTCGTTAAAAATAAGTCAAAACAAAAAAAAAGTGGTAGAGGTTTGCATTTTACGCGCCAGCAGTATGCACTTGATGCTCCACATTTTGGAAATTATAGTGTTTTCTTTCAAGTTATGATTTTATATTTTCATAAATTTTAATTTATCAAGTAAAGATACTCGTTTCATGCTAAAACATGCGTTAAGTAGGAAATCGATTTGTCTTTTGCTAATATTTTTTTCAACTTTCGACGACATTTGTTGTAAAGACGTCTGTTCAAATAACAAAAGGTAAAAGAATAAGTTCGGTTCGAAACACAGGTTACAAAATTTACATTTCTGACAACTCCTTTAATTTGTTGTGCTTATTCAAAGTACTTCTGAGAGGATTTTTTCAAAAATGACCTCAAGTTTCTTCTATCACGTACAGTTTTCACAGTCTGCACTAACATGTGTTACATTGATCTATATAGCCTAATAATCTCAAATGAATAAAATAGAACAATTTTATTTGAAATATTGTGCATCGATATATGTATATACATATAAGAATACATTAAAATAGACAAAGGGATAATTTATCTTCCGTAGTCAAATGTCTTAAACTGCCGTTTTTATTTGCTAATAAAGCTGCGTTTTTTGGTTTTCCTGTTATACAATGATTTTTAAATTTTCACGATTAAGCCTCTTGTAATAATCAGCACCTCTACCCGTTCTGTATAATATTCTTCCATTCGTGTTATATGACATTCTGTGCTTTTGAATGTTTTCCATTTTATATGTTGTTTCACGTATATTTACGTGCTCAAAAAGCTGTCTGAAATAACTTTTACCTTTGGCATAAGTTACTTCACAGTATGACAGTATATTTATGCGCAGGATTCGCACTGTTCCTACATGTTATTAGTAGAACTTTCAAATAGCAATACTCCCCTTTTTTCATTGTTACTTTCACTGACCGATAGGGACTGCAAAGACTAGAAACGAAGTCTGTAGAGCATAGATCTCCCTCCCTGTCCCCTTTTTTGAGTTTATATAACGACAGAATGTCTGTCATTAATTAAAGCAAAGATAAAAAACAGCAATTCGGAAAAAGTCTGTAATGCAGGATCCGTACGCGCTGAATTTCCATCACTACAATTATCTATATTTACTGCTTTATTACCATAATATGTTTGATATTTCAAAGCGAAAAAAGAAATGAGCAAGATTCAGTTATGTTTTAAAATATATATATATGTTGCTAAAAATGTACTTACTATTTTTGTTGGAATCTAAAAAAATATGGAAAAACTTAAAAAAAGTGTAATTCAAAGTATTTCTTCAATTTATTTAAAAATATTAAAATTTAAATGCATAACATAAAATTGCATTGCCCGAAATTTAAATTCTAAAAGATAACATAACGAAATTATCTTCGTCTCTCGATTTGTTAATTTACGCTAATTTAAATCATCGTTGAAATTTCCTCAAAAATTTAATCAGTTTTAAAGCAATTACATTTCAGTTATGCTAAACATGCATATTTATTTAACTCAGTTGTATTTAGCAAAATGCTTTTGGAGCATTAAACAAGTAGAATATATTATGAAAATATTACTGATCGCTAAATGGAAAATGAAACAGTTATGACTCTAAATACTTAATTAAAACCTTACAACTATTTACGTGTGAAACTTCGAGATACATTTAGTAATGATAGCACATTTTTTTTTTAAACATGTTTATATTATGGTAATATTATTGATTGCAATTACTCTGATAGTTATCAAATGGGATTCAATTGTTTAATGAACTAATTTGTCAAAAGAAAGCATACAAATAATGAATGAATGATATGATTATTAATGAGTTAATTATTACTGAACTGAATTTCCTGTCATATCTATGTATGATATGAACGTCATTTTGTATTTTACCTTATTTTCTGTGTCTATACAGGGTGTCCAAATATATATTGCCGGTTTTAAAATTCAAGAACAAGTAAACGGTGACAGCTACAGAAGTCATTCTTGGAGGCAAATAATGTGTGAAAAAAAGAATTTCTTTACTAAGTTTCTTTGTTTTAGTTCCAAAGTAGCGAACATTTCTGGTCTGTTTCTACCAAACAAACATCAAATTAAATAAAATTGGTGTTGGGGACCCCACTACCATCGTCAACGTAACTTCTGCAGGCTGGTATCAAATCAAACAAAACTTAAATTATTGTGAATTTTTATTTCGACCGAAATTAAATTCACATTTTCAATATCGTCGTTCACATTGCTATAGGAACCGATTTGGCATTCTTCCAAATTAAATTTAATCACGGAATAAGCAAAATTCACTGGTCTTCTCAGTCTTTCCTTCACGAAAAAAAAAATTGCCGAGGAGCGCGTAAAAATTTTTCGCATGCAAAATTAGTCAAAATTTCAAGAATCGCACAAAGCAAAATTTTTTATATCGGAGTAAAAGACTGAAACTTGACTAAAGAGGCTTTGAGATCTGACTTGTGCTACAGACTATCGAAATAACAGTATAGCAGAGCCACGGTTGAATAAGAGCGATACAAAATATATATACTTGTATTTCTTAAATTTAATATTATCCAAAAAACCCCAATTCTGTATCTATTTAGTATTAAACGTCTTTTTAAATTACGGTACGAGAAAATATAACTCCTTTCAGAAAAAAATAAATCAAGTAATTGAAAAGCTTAATGCTGAAAATTACTCCATCTGGATGTTCTAAATCGAAATGTTGTTAATAAGAGAAGTTTTTATGACACAATAACACAAATCCTTGTGACGCAGTAACAAATGAATGGCGTAAAAAAGATAATAAAGAGACAGCTTTTATTATTTTATTTATTGATGACATTCATATTGCGCACGCATTGTAAATTGAAATGTCTGAAATTCTGACACTCAAGTATCTGGAATGGAGTGTTCGATTTTACGACACTTTAAAGTGTCTTATTGTTTTCAGGCACATTTTGCGTCTTAATTTCAGACATTTCAAACGTCTGACTAGCAGAGTTTTTTTCGATAAGCATTATGCGTAGCCATGTTTGAACACGTTGAATCCTAGAAAAATGTTTGACCATAAAGCAAGATTGTGTTTGCTGCAGAAGAAGAACCTGATTAAAGCATAGGAAAACTGAGCCATGGTCCTGCACCTTCCACCCCCACACAACCTGATTTTAGGGCTTCCGAATTTGGTAAGCAATTTTCGTAAAGCTGATAATTTAAATCTTTTTCGACATTGTTCTGATTATAATCATTATTTTGAACTTCTAGAGTAGAATAAGATTAAAAACTAAAAATATTTATCTAAATACTGTAAAACCTCTCAATAACGAACACTTGGGGACCGTAAGGATTGTCCACCATTCAGAGGTATGTGCTTGTCGGTGTATATAAAAATGTGCATGTTGTGAATAAAAAAATGTGTTTCCTAAATAGTGATATCTCCTATTTAGGAGTGTCCGTTGTGGAAATTTTACTTCAAAGTTGTCACTTCATATGTACAATTTTATTTAGCGTACACTCACCATCTTGTATATAAATACATATTTTTACCTCACAAAAGCTAATCAAATAGCAGAAAAAATCGGCGCTTCCGAGAAGCCCGCGAATCTGATGTTTCACTGTGTTTAGATTTTTTTTTTTTTTTTTTTTTTTTAGTTTTTAATCTTATTCTACTTTAAAAGTAGTACAAAATATTGATTATAACCATTACAATCTGAAAACAGATTTAAAATATAAGCTTTATAAAAATTTCTTATCTAATTTGGGGCCCTTAAAATTGTACGGGGAAGGAAGGAACACTGCCTAGTTTGCCCTTGCTTTAACACATTCACGCCGGCGCGGTGGGTCACACTCGACTGTCTCAGAGTTGTCAAGTCTCTGGCTTTTTGCACACCACTGTTATTTTAGAGAAACTGTTGTTCCTTTAAATCGCCCAATTGCTCTAATTAAATAAAACAACATTTTCTATATTAAAATACTGGTATCCAAAAGGCCGGAGACTTGCCAGCTCTGAGACAGTCGAGTGTGACCCACCGCGCCGGTGTGAACGTGTTAATCAAATCCTTTTGAAAAAAATCATATCCTGCATTATGGTTCGCAAAATAGAAATGTTTGGTTTTCGGTAGTGCTTTTTATAGAGGTTGGTGAACATTAATACCGGACACTTCTATTTAGAGAAAAAAAAATAATCTACAACGCATACATATTTCTTATTTTTTTACCTCTCAAAAGCAGACACCTCCGATTATCGAACCAATTCCTTAGTCCCGCGGTTTACGCTATTGAGGGCTTTTACGGTATTTGGATAAATAAGTTTTTTGTTTTTAATTTTGTAAGTTCAAAATATTCATTATAATCACTGCAATATCGAAAAATATTTAAATATCAGCTTTACAAAAATTGCATACACCGACAAAAATAGTGAAAATTAATATCATTTGCAAACTAGATGTTTATAAAATTTATATTACCACATGGGCAATATTTTTATATAGATCAGATGATAATCACAAGATCTATTTAACAATCAGTAAAAAGATAAATAAATATTCCGTTTTAATAACATTAAAAAAATTTTTCGAATTTCAAAACTTCTTCTGTCTAAAATAGACATTTTAACATATGATTGTCATTTTTGCATTTTTCATGTAAGTGCATATAAATAAAGTAATAAAAACCGCAATTTTAAGTCCAAAATCTTGTTATGTAGGTAAATATATAAATTTCTAGCTTTTGCTAAAACCTATTTTAAATTTCAAATTACTTTTTTGCTAAAAATAATCAAAAATCGGTATTAAAATTGACTTCAAATAAAATATGTATGCGTATCTTTACTGGCATTTTCCCAGTTAGATTAACAACAAATAATTACACGAATCTAAGAATATATGTTTCAAGAATTATCGGTTTTATCGCAAACTGATAGAAAACTAAATTACATTATATTTTATATAGTACAGTAAACAAAATGTCAACAAAACGACCACACTTACTCGAAATGCTGTCGCAATCAATTTGAAGAATTCATCGATTTGAAATTTTAAAAACTGTCATAGTGAATAAGAGGGAGAAATACTTGCATCTTTATAAAGAAAATTCCTTCATATATCCTGTTAGTTATGTTAAAATAATGAACATTTTTCATCCTCAAAACAGAACCCGCGGTAGTGGTTTCCTATTCTGGGCGCTAGATCTAGTTTACTAAGCTTGGGCGAGACGAATAACACTATATTATTGATGTAAAGTATAACTAATACTAAGTCGATCTATGTTGCAGACTCTATGTGGGGTTCCCGGATGTAATATTCAAGTGTTTCTATCCTTTTCCATAGCTGCCAACTTCTTACGCTTTTTCAGACCACAAAAATTTTATAGTAAATAATTTTACCTTTTTAAATCGCCGTAATCTGCCGATTAAATAAGGCAAAAATTTCTATTAAATTTTTGTGGTCTGAAAAAGCGGAAGAGTTGACAGCTGTGTTTTTCTTATATTGCGACGGCTTATAAGCCGGAATTTGGCATCAAGCACAAAAGTCGGATGTATGTGTTCAAGAAATACAGTTTAAAAAACTAAATAGATACCAATCAAAATCACAGAATATCACATTCCGCGAAAAATGAATCAAATCAAAATAAATTATTAATTAAAATCTACGCGTTCATAAAAACAAACATTCATTTTGAATTACAAGGAATATCAAGTTCAAACGAAAGTAATCTAAAACGCATGTGCAACTCAGAATGCCCCCTGGTGGTTAATGCGTAACGGAAGAAACAAAATATCTTAAATTAAAACGTTTGAAGTAACAAAATGTCTTAAATTAAGTCATTTTCTGAATTTTCAGACATTTTTCTCTTAATTTATACCATGATGATAGTAAGACACCTTACGTGTCTTAAATTATGATCTATTACATCTTAAATTTCAGATTCAGACAAGTGTCTGAAATTCTTTTTCAGTAATATATATGTCTGAATTTAAGACGCGTCTATTTGCAGTGCGTGAAAAGTCAGACAACTGCCAGGGCAACCTGTAACACTTTGAAGAATATACACAGATGCTCAAGTTTGTCAAGTAAACCAGGCTGAAAAAGCTGCGCACCAGTGAACAGATGGTCAACAGTAAATTTTAGTAGTATTCTTCGCATGTGTAGATTAATAGGTAATATTATTAAAATGGAAGGGAATATGATTAATACTATTCCCATTGTTACCGGAATTTATAGAATGTTTTTTCCAATATATTTCAGTGAAATGAAATGTAAGAGTCACATTTTAAAGAATCTTGCCTCATTCACATATGTGTAATACTGTAATAAGAACTTCTGTAGCAGATGGTTAGCGAACAACAGCTGATTATATGTTAAACTTGTGCTCCTCCTCTTCTTTTTGCTAGATATGGAGCTGTTTTGCAATATACATTGACACACAATACAGTTACGGCAAAATATGTAATGACTTGCTTCCGCAAAAGAGTCGGAGTAGAGTAGAAGAATAAAGGGTTGCGGACGAAGATGGGCCGCCCACCGCCGGGACTAATAATAAGCTAGATAGTAGCTAGGACTCTTTCGGTAGCCTCATCGCCCCGGGCCACACCCGTCCCGCTTTTCGGTGTCTTTAATTTGTGTAATTTCCCTTTTAAATTTGTCCGGTTTCAATTTTTGATTTTTTTTTTTTCAATTTGGCTTTCGCTACAGAGTCTTTCATTCGGGACGTGGCTGGGCACCTGGGAATCTTGCTTCCGCAAAAGAGTCGGAGTAGAGTAGAAGAATAAAGGGTTGCGGACGAAGATGGGCCGCTCGTCGCGGCGGCTGACCCCCCCGCCCACCCCCAACCACCGCCGAGACTAATAATAAGCTAGAAGTAGCTAGGACTCTTTCGGTAGCTTCATCGCCCCGAGCCACACCCTGCCCGCTTTTCGGTGTCGTTAATTTGTGTAATTTCCCTTTTAAATTTGTCCGGTTTCAATTTTTGATTTTTTTATTTTTTTTTCAATCTGGCTTTCGCTATAGAGTCTTTCATTCGGGACGTGGCTGAGCACCTGGGAATCTTGCTTCCGCAAAAGAGTCGGAGTAGAGTAGAAGAATAAAGGGTTGCGGACGAAGATGGGCCGCAGTTCTACTGTCACTAATGATAAGGAAGCAATAATAACAAGCTTCCGGAATTTATCTATATATCTGAAATCTGTTTATGCTGTATATTTTTTAATATCTATTCTTTGATATGCTTTGAGGCAGTTTTTAAAGTATATTTTTATTATACACAAGTTTTTAAAGTATATTTTTAAACGACTTCATTTTTATTCTTTCTTTTATTACTAGTGGATCAAGAGTTCTTTTGAGAACTTCTTTAGTATCTCTAAACATATTAAAATATAGCAGGCGGGATCTTGTATCTCATTTGCATTAAAAATAACCTTCTTATTTTTCTCTGTGATAAATTTCAATTTTTAAAGAATACTGTAACAAGTGTTTTAATATATTAAGCTTCATAAGTTAACAAAACATCGGCAAAAAGTTTTCCATTCCAAGTGGAAATGTTTATTTAGGAAATTTCCGATTTTTTATCTGTATTTTCTCAGTAACATAATAAGAAATTTTTGGGACTTGAAGAGTATAATAATTCGTATATTTTTACAGTATAGCATTAATTTATATGGTTTTAATCCGATTGTTTAGTATTTATTTGATTTAAAAATTAAAGACGATTTTTTTAGTTTATTTTTTGTGACACTTATATCGTTCACCATTCACTGCGAAAAAAAAAAAAAAACTAAAATATTCTTTTGAAAATATAAACAACACGTCTGCTGCCATTAAAAAAAAAAAATCATAATAAGGTAGATGCTCAAAAGCAGAACTATTCCGCGCATGAGAAGTTACCTCCAACTTGTTACTACAGGCGCTGCGATCGTCATTGAGTTACCATATTACGCTTGCCATATTCGAGTTGCCATATTCTTTGTCTTGCATCAAAGATGTTTACAGGCGAATCAAATTTAGAAACCCTCCAATTCAAGAAGTGATATGTTATAAGAGTTCTCTATTTTTCGACAAGAAAAGCGCGGTTACAGTCACTGAGCTTCATAATACAGCTGATCGCTAACTCCCTATTCTGTCACATTGAATACAGCGGTTACAATGCAGTACAATTTCGGAGAAAAAATAATGACAAAATTATTCCCATGGGGTTGTATGGGTAGATATTTTCAAATTCGATTTTCTTTGTATAATATGATGAAGAGGCTATAATTTTCACTGAATTACATTTTTTTTTAAATTCCGATTTTATTCAAGACCATCATAAATATTTAATTTTTATCATATATAAAAATAATTCAAATGTAAAATTATCAAGTAACAAGAAAAAAATTATAAGTATTGATCATAAAAATATGAAAAAGTTGTAAAAATTAACAGAAGTGATTAAAAGTATGCTGAAAAGTTTGAAGAAATGCCGCTATTATTAAGAAAAGTGAAAGGATCTATTACTTGAGCGCATTGTAAGTGTGATGCGGTCACGGAAAATAGGTGAATTAGCGCCCCGTTCCACTATGAAACTCAGTTGTGACAGCGCACAGCTAAAACAAACAAACAAACAAACAAAAAAACAAGAGGTCTCACTCTAAAAACAAACCTGGATATTCGTTCATAACTTCAACAATAGTGATGATAGTTAATCCAAATTTCACACAGACTTATAATGCATTGAGCAAAAGCACGCTCACAGCACAAGAATCTGCTAAGAAGGATCAAAATTCACGTCAAAACGACAATGATCTAGACAACTCATATTCCGTAATACACTAAAAGTATATATACAATATCAAATTGAACTCCCATTATGTCATCAATTTTTTCTTAAAGCAAATAAAGTCTGCTGAAAATATCGTTATAATACCATCATTGTTTTCAATGCTATAAATGAAATTCCGTCTTCGATTTGGTGCGGGATATGATATTTTATATTGAATAAGTAGATTTCGACTTAAGTTCTATTGAAAATATTGTTTGTCTAACTGCGTTCTTTCACCCATTTTCTTATGTTTCTACAATTAGAGGACACCTTGTAAAACCTGTCTATAACGATACTTCATGTATCAGAAAAAGTATTCTTACAGACGAACTATGTTTACATGCAGGATCAAGGTCACTGTCAATTCAAAATTCAAAATAAAATAATTATTGTGTGTGGATTATACAATTACACTTAACGTTGTATAGCAATTTTAAGTAACATTAAATTAATGTATTTGTATTAATTAATAATTTTTAGCTTTTATGATTATTAAATAAAAACATGATGAATATATCTATATTATAAAGCCAAAACATGTCCATGAGTGTCACTGACGTCATTATGACAGTGGCAACACCTGACCAATAAATTTAGCTTTTACTGTTCTTTTTTTAACTATGAAGCATCGCACAATTTCAATTTTTGCACAGTCGAATGAGTAAAAATCTTTTTTTCAAATACAATTTGCTTGAAAACTGTATCAAATTTATTGATTGTTTTATGGTTTTTAAAATAATTTTAAGGCACGATTTTTTAAAAAACATATCCCTATCTCGTTCAGCCCGATTGCAAAATATTAACCCGTTTGCACTTAAAAAAATAAAAATAGTTCAGCATTTGTTTACGGATAATTTTCCACATCGAAATTAAAATTTCACCCATAAATAAATAAATAAATAAATAAAATAATATAAATAAAACACAAATTTAACAGTCAGGTAAGAGCGAAATCTTTGGCGATTTCTTCCGTTATTAAATCCTAGTATGCGACTAATACGAATGTATCAGTGTTAATAAATTTCAAAACCTTATTTCAATACATAATTGTTGTTTTTCATATAAGAATGTTTTTTGATCTTGTTAGTAAGTAATCTAAAAAATACATTAAATGCAACGAAAAAATTACTAAAATTTTCATTTAAAAAATGGTTTTCACATACATTCTGTAACTCGGAATGCCCGGGTTGGATCCCCGAGTGTTAGAAAAGAAAACGTATTCTTTAATTAACAATATGCATTGCATTTTATGTATGAACATTGAATTAAATAAAAATATGTGTTTTTTCTATAATAAAATAAGAATGGAAAGTATTTCTTTATATGTTTTCAAACACAAACCAAAGTTGAGTTATGTAACAAATAATGTACTGTTTTCATTTGATGTCAGTTTGACGTCCCAATTCATTGCTAGATTCTTTGACTTTGACGTTAGATTATGTTTTCTGAAAACTTTTGCACAGAAAAGCTAAATTTAGCTTAATAATTTGTCACAGGGGATTTTTTGTTTGTTTGCTTATTAAATTTTGTACAGACGTACGATCACCTCTAAAAGAACAAATTTATCATTATAGAGAGATTCAGTTTAAAACTTGTTATTGTTACAGTCAGGTTCACTGAAAAACAATCGTTATAGACAGATTTGCTTTATATTAGTTCTAAAAAGAATTCTATTAGGAACCTCTTTTTTTTCGTGTCTATTTTTCTCTAATTACTTGTACAAGAAGCTTTCACTTCAAAATTAATGAAATCCTTAATCTATGCAAAAGTTTAGTATTATAAAATGAAAACTGAGATACCTCAAAAAATTCACTGTGGTTTGAGACTATGAATATTCACAGCATTTAGAATCATTTCCTACTTGATGGTACGAAAAAAACTAATTATATGTGAAATAAATTATTATTTAATGTTTTGGATCATTGATTCTACACCTATTTTATATCACAGCACACTTGAATTCATGATCCATTTCTCGCGTCACACTAAATTTCATACGAGTTGTAATTTTTCTAAATGTGTAAAAAAGTGTCCAGCCGGGAATCGAACCTAGGACATTGGTTTATGCTGCCAATGCACCTCCAATTCAGCTATCCTGTCGAAATATCGCGGACATATTTCACACAGACAACCTTTTGGCAATGATATCTGATATATTATCCGTAACAGTTGAACAGAATAAATTGTAGGTCAAGGAACGTGACTAGATGTTGGATACGCAATTACACTTAATTCTTTTAATAAAATCATATTTTTTGGTAAAGAAATCACGCGAATTGTAATTTTTCCGACGGAGTGGAAACTAAAACACTAAATTTCGTATGATGAAAAACCTGTGAAAAGAATATATGCATTTCAAAATTTACTTAATAACATAAACTTAATGCACTATTGCAGCCAAAAAAGTAAAATGCAGTTTGTTATAAAAGTACCATTTTTTTAGGAAGCAGATAGATTTTTTGCATGGGTCCCTATTTGTAAATTTTCTTTCGCAAGCCGAGATTCATTTTTGTTTTTGAAAACATTCGCTGTTGAACAGTTCCTTCCCTATAAATATAATATTATGAGCAGAATGTTTTTTTTAATGTTATTTTTTTTATTGTAAATTTGTTATTGAAGAAAAACCAATGCCTGCTTTTAATTATTTTTATTGCAATTGTCTGCCCTTGCTTATTTCAGATAATTTTTCCATTTTTGTAACATTTGAATATGCTGAAGCACATCCACGCGGCACTTAAAACAAATATTTTTTTTTCTAACTTGAAGTTTTCGAAACCAGCGTTGTGTGAAGTGCTAGTGGGTTATGTGTTCTTCGAAATTTTAGTACAATAAACCTAAAGTTTGTAAAAAATTGTATAATACTTTTTATATCTTTCTGTTAATTGATGAAATCGTGATAAAACTTGAAAATTTTCTAGGCACACATGAAGTTCTTAAACGGCGTACCAATGTGCAGCTGCATACCGTTGAGAAATACTATTTTAGCTTATGGAGACTAAGAGGAAATCTTTGAATGATGAAGGTGCATTTACCGTTCATCGGTACGAACAATATGTCGACTTCAGGATTTTTTCCATAGAAAGAATTGAATAACACAAAAGCTGTTTTTCCCTCTTATTATTCATATTTTTTATTACAAGAAATTTATTTTAGCAAACAATAATTATTTAAATTGATGGAGATATTATTAGAGTTTCATATGGGTATGCTGCGAGAATAATATTCGACATTTAATGATAGAAATTGTGCTATTAAACATGGTAAAGATTCCTTTTATTGTAACTCAAAGTACACCGGAAGCTTAGTGAGTACCACTACTTTAAATATTTAATTTATAAATATCCATTTCTTTGAAAGCAGTAACTTAAATCTGGAACTTTAATCCTATTTCTTAAAACTTTTTGCATAGTGCTGATATTAATTAAAGTAAAAAATTCGTTTAAACTCGAATAGTGTTTAAAATTTTAGCTTGTTTCTTGCAGCCTTTGCGGATTATTACAAAATTTTATTTAGTTAACTGTATTTAGTCTTATTTCTTCTATCCTTTTCCTCCTCGACCTTTCACTTCAAAATTCATTGAAATCCTTGATCTTTGCAAAATTTTAATATTATATTATGAAAATTGATATACCTTTCAAATAAATCCATTGCAGTTGCAGACGACTATTCATATGCGTTTAACGTCATTGACTACTTGATGGTGTGAAAGGAAATACTAATTATATGTGAAATAAATTATCGTTTAATGTTTTAGATTATGGAAACCCGGAGAGGATCTTTGAAACTGCGAATGATTAATTTATCTTTTCTCTCAACTCCACTCACGGAGAAGAACGGGGAGAATTTAAATCTTTAGAATTTGAGAACAGACAATGAGTGGATAAACATCATAATTGTAAGCTGTACCCTTTTGAATAATTTTAGCATTATAAATAGCTTCGTACTCATGGGATGAAAATATGGCATCATATTTAGTTTATTTATCCACAAAGTTTTATAATGATTTCTGTTATCGTTAGGATATAGATAAACTTAGATATTCTGCGGTTTCTCGATTTGGAAAACTGAGAAATTTTATGATTTTGTTTGACGGCAGTTTTAGAGGCTTTAACCTTTAAGCTCTGATGAGTGAATTTCTTCCCACTTAATCTTAATCTCCAAATGTCACAATGAGACCGGAATTTAAGATCGAATTTATTTGAAAATAAGTATGAGCATTTATTCGTGTACACCACCAAAACCGAAAATTTCGTTTCAAAAAACTGACTCGAATGTGACTTTTGTGGATTAAAATTAAGTGGGAAGAAATTCACCCACTAGAGCTTAAAGGGTTTAAAGGTTGTTTTTTTTTTCAAGCATTTATTTCACAGTAATTCTGTTTCAATTATTAGCGCGAAAAAAAAAATAAATTCTCTTATTACATTTTTTTACTTGGTGCTTGGATTTGTTTAATTAAAAATGCTTGAAAGAATCATAATATATACAGTTTCTTCCAAAATGTTAGTGTGTGTAAAAGCATTTTGTCTTGTCTATTAGTAGCAGACGTGTCTTTTAAATTGTAATTCAGAGCTTTTAATGCTCCGGAATTTAGACTAGGCTTAGAATAGTAAACTTTGTCATATTTAGTCACAGAATTTCTGAATTAAATAAACATAAAATTTATATTCCAAGTTACTGGTAGTTAAAATTCCGGAGGGTTGGTAGCTCTGGTAATTTATTGTTGTTCGCTGTGATTCTTTTCCGCGATTAATAAAAAAAAAATATTTTGTTCTGGTGAAACGTACATTAAAATCAGTTCGAAAAATAAATTGTTTTTATTATTAAATTAATCAGAAAATTTGTAATATTTTTTCCTTTTTTTTACTAGCTTTGGAACTATAATTTTGTACATTTAAATTGTTGTTCAAGAAAATTCTACAAATTTACAAGTGCTAATATTTGAATATGTTATTCTTTACGGTTAATAATGTTATTAAAAGTAACATTCAGACCGATACTATCATCGCGGTTATTGAAGCACATGAAATTCAGCCTAACAAGAGCAGGTTCTTTAACTTAAATAATGCCGTTTCAATTTTACGTGGCTCTCTTCATCAGGGCAGTGAGCGATTCAAAATTGACTCTGTTGGCAAGCAATAAACTGCTATAACAGCAGTTGCGTGCGTGAGTTTTCAGAATCTGGTCCAGTTAGTTGGACAGTTAGAAATTATTTATTAAATTAAAAACTCTGTCATTAACTGTTGGCCCACAAAATTTAATCAACAATCCTAGAAACAAAAGCGTATAAAGAAAGAGGAAAATCGTCGGATAGTGAATTTCATGCCAAGCAGTTAGCGCTATAAAATGAAATATTTTAAAGATGTTTATTTTATTTTATTTTATTTATTTATTTATTTATTTATTTATTTATAGGTTTTTGTTGAATTTCTAAAAAAGTACGGAATCAACTTTGATGAAATTTAACCCTTTCATTCATTCGGACCTCATATGAGATAAGTATTGCCCTAAATAAGAATGCAGTATAAGTATTGCCCTAAAAAGCAAATAAAAAATTCAGTATTCATTTATGGAGATCTGATTTGTCGACAGATAATAGCTAGCATGCAGCACAATAATAAAATTATTTTATAATGGGTTCTCATTTATCACAAAAAAAAAAAAAAAAGATTTTTGTGAATAATGGAAAATAATGAAAAAAAATTATGCATGAAAGGGTTAAATGGGACCAGTTCAAAAGTATCATCTTTCAATTAAAAAAAATCACCTGAATCGGTCGAGTAGTTTCGGAGTAATCGGTGAACGTAGATAAATAAAATACATTCGCGACGAATTGAGAACCTCCCCCTTTTTTTAAAGTCGGTTAAAAATGTAATCTATACAGACAGACAGAGGACAAACGAAGTTAAATAAAAGTGAATAAGAATACGGAAATTGTTCTTGTTGTTAATTTCTAAAATGTAGGAATAACAAGAAATCCTACAGCCTACAGGAGTACACTATACACATACCACACATTAAAATTATATTCTTTTATATATTTTTTCCTGGAACTCGAGTAAAATAATTTATCTTATTAAGCCTAAATTATTTTTTGCACCAAAATAAACAATTTTGACTTGCTAATATGCATATTTAAATAAAAAGTAATTAATTATATAACCTGTGAAATATTTCGATAATAATTTATAAAGTCCAAAGTAAATTTGCAATTTATCCATAAATTATATCGCTTAACTGAAAACTGTATTGAAAAATTTTAATAAACCTTTGTTCTTATTACTTACGTTTTTAATTAATTTCTAAATCCATTTATTTTAAAACTAAAAATATTTTGTGATTTTTTTTTTTCATTTTTAAACATTGCATTTGTATGCAAAAAGAAGTTTTTTTATGAATAAAATTCTAAATATAATTGTAGTTTTATTCATTAGTTAATTAATTTTTCTAAATTTTGTTCATTAGATTTAACTGATTCACGAAGCTGGGGTATGTGTGAAGACGTGTTTCTAGTTCGAAATTTATTGCGAAATGTAATTAAGCGGCAATTTTTTTAAAGATCTATTCAAATGGAAAATAATTTTACTTTCTACATTTTAATAAAGATGACATCTAAAAACGACAATTCTCATTTCCCCAGCTTTTTCTGCCCCCCTCCCCCATAAACAATAAGAAAAACTCAGTTGCGCCCATTACAGAAATTCCCTTAAAAATTGAAATATATATATATATATATATATATATACAGGAAATAAGGTTAATTTACAAAAAATCGATAGAGTTCATGACCTCCTTAGACCGCTACCAATAATTGGTGTTTTTTAAACCCTGTATCTACTGACGGTACTTATAAGTACCACTCACTTTAAACTTGCATACCATAGTGAATATTACTAATATTCTAATGGTACTTTGCAAAAACACTCTTTTAACTCAACTTTACACGGATACATGGCAGCAGCAGTTCTAGGTTTGTTATTTTAGCGAGGAAGGAGGCTATCTTTGAAACAGTCGATGGGTTTTGTGCCGACATTTTGTACAGATTGTCACGCTCGTCTTTTTATTGCTGCAAACACAGTAAAGGATATAAGATAAGTGCTGGTTTTTTTATGTGTTCATTATGATCTTAGACTACAATTTGACTGGCTATTTTAGGTGAACGGTGTGTGTATTTGATTCGACAGTTGAATTACTTGGTGGTACTTATAAGCACCGTCAGTACGCTGGTAGTTGGAGAAAACTGCTTGTTTACTTTTCAACTGTGTACTTAACCATCGTTTTCAGCTGATTTAAAATGTAATTACTAAAATGTAGTGTAGTAATAATTTTCCTAGTATTTCTTTTCTGTTTCATTATTATTTTTTATAGGAAATCGAAAATTGTGGCACCGGCTCTTTTTTGCTATGCTAGAAATGGCATATGTAAATTCATATATTTTGAATGTGGAGATGCGAGAGAACATGTTATCCCTGGAATATAGTCGTCGCATAAATAAAGGACTGCCAACAAGATCGAAACCTAAAAAAAAAAAAATTGTTTTTTTTTAACCCTTTCAGGGGGCAAAGCATTTTCATTGCTAAAGTGTTGAAATATATTATTGACACCGGAATTTGCCAAAACATTTATTCGTAAATAAGAAAAAGGCTATACTTCACATACTTATTAAATTGAAAATATTTTACCACAATTCTGGTGCCGCTTGAAATAACTTGTGGGTTTTCTGTTACGATAATATTTTAGTGATAGTATACTGACGGCACTTTAAAGTGCCACTTTAATTAATTAGGGGAGGTAGGGGAAGTTTGATACATAGGGAGGGTTGATACATTGACAATTTTTCTCAACAAATGGCATTAACAGCCATTCTAACACATGTAAAGTCTTCTTTTATTTGCTGAAACCATCATTAGTTGGACTAATCAGTGAAGACCTGACAAGTTTTCTTTTCTTTTAATTTTGAAGGTTTTTGGAATGTCAATGTAAATTTTTTCATTGACAGGTTTTCTTTCATAACTCTTATTATTGTGAAGATAATATCTTGTATTTTTTTTTAATTTATAAAGCACATTGTTAGGATTAGTTTTACTAGAAAGTAGATTACCATTTTGCAACTGCATTTGTACAAAGTGATTGAAAATCCAATAAGGCATAATAGAGAGAAATGATGTATTAGTACTGGGGAGAAATGATACACTTGTATATTTGAAATTTAATAGATTTTTTAATTTTGCAAACTAATATAGGACTGTAATATTCATTATTGTTTTACAGCAAGAGCTACTGAAATTGGTAAGGAAGAACATAGAGACTATTCATAGACATTATATACATAGAAAAGCAGACATTATTTCCATAGAAAAGCAGTGCGATGATAGGTGGTTAGATCGCTTTGCTCGTTATGTAGAAGGGAAAAAGTTTAAATGGCCTGAAAGGGAAAATCTTTCTATAATTTACGAAGGGCAATTTGAAAAAACGTCAAATCTACCCGAATTTACTTATCAAAATGATAGAGCTATTAGTTTTTCTTTTAACCATTTCAGGGGTAGTGGTATGTTTATGAAACCACTTAATTTTAATTCCCAAACGCCACATTGGCACCAGCATTTTGGTAAAATATTTTCCATTTAGCATGAAAGTGAAATATATCCCTTTTCTTATTTCTAATTAAATTTGTTGGTAAATTCCGGTGCCATTCATTTATTCAACACTTTAGGATTGAAAATGCTTTGCCCCTGAAAGGGTTAAAGGAATCTTAAATGAGCTAAATTTATGTTAAAATTTTTGCAAATCAGCAATGTTCACTTCATTTTTTCTTGCAGCTAGATTTCTGGGGGTTTTTTCCATTATTATTTTCTAAAAAGTATGTTAATAGGATTGTTTAAATAGTAGCAATAGTTTAAATATTTTTGTAAAAAACATTTCTGAAACAAAAATATGTCAATGTCATTTCGTTCCAAATTTTACTTAAATATTTCAAGATTTATCATAAAAGATTGTATGACGCATAAATTGAACTGTCCGCATTTTTTTTTTTCAGTTTACATAACAATGTATCAAACCTCCCTTGCTAGTGCATCAATCCTCCCCAGTAATGGGGAGATTTGATACAGTAGTAACCATTCAAAATAATTGGGATATATTTTTTGAATGACTATTTTTAAAATTCATAATATTTTTAATAAATGAATAAAAGGTTACTTTATAAGAAAACATGAAAAATTTGTTTATAAATAGCTTTCTAAGGGTTGTAAAAAATTAGTAAAAAAAAAGTGTATCATACCACCCCTATCTCCCCTACCCCTAAGGAATTAAATTTCTCACGGGTGAGTATTTTTCTATGTTTATCCTTTAATTTCCATTTTAGTAACTGAAAAAAAAAAAAAAAAAAAAAAGTTACATGACAAAAATTGCAGTAGATCATAATTCAGTAGATAAAGGGTTAAATGCGATGTGAAATAGAAACACAGCGTCCGATTTTGAGGGGACTTGGTACCCTTTGAACTTTTTTTATTTGGAAATTTCAGAATTCATTTTGGACATATTACTAAATCATTTTATGAAGAAAAATCATTCAATCAAGAAAAATGCGATTCTCGCGGTAACATTATAAATATATATATATATATATATATCTTTCAAATCAAAATACATCAAACAATTTCTTTTAATAAAATCTGACCAAATCTCTAATTAGCAGATTGCAATATTTAGAGGATTAGCAAGGGGAGTCTAGTATTTTGAATGAGAACGTTTTGTCGATATTAACCTGTGTTCGTAAAAGCGACACCATCCTTCCTTTTACTTTAACTTCCCGAAGTGTATTAGCAGCTCTCGGAATCTGTTGTTAGCAGTTTTGGCAGTAGTATTATGAAAATTAGTTTACACTGGTAAATATGCAAATCATATAATCAAGATCGAAAGTTCCTGTTACGGATCCCGGATCTTGGATCGAGACCTACCTTCCAAAGGTTTGTTAGACCAGTCTACTGCATTAGATAAAGTGTGCCACATGTTCTGAGGAAACGGATGTGTAGATTTGAGCCGAATAGAAGTTGCCAGTTTTGATAAGAGTGAAATTTAAGGAGAATTCAATTAGGCTGATTGGCAACCACGGGTTGCTAATTATAGTGACATTTAGATAGTTATTGAAATTGCGAGCTAATCTTTATTTGCAGTTTTAGTAGTGCTCAATCACGAAACTATTAGTAATTGTTATTTGAGCAGCCGATTTCTATACTTAAGTTAGTTTTGGAATTAGAAATATCGCATTTAATGTACTACTGAGTCTTGACTTAATACCTAGATAACCGTTAAGTGCAGTATAATATAGGCTAAATTAAAAAAATCTATCGCAGCCCTTCCATATTTGATTTAACTAAACAGACTTTTTAAACCTGAGCACCAACTCCGTCCCAAATTCAATGTGGCGGCCCTGATGGGTATTTCATAAAGAAATTAATTTATATATAGAATACCTTTATATAAAAAAAATGGATAACAAATTCGAACAACAAAATGACCGAAATTCCAATTTAGAGATGATATGTAGTAATATTTTATATAATTGTTATAGAGTGTTAAAAAAATACATAAACATCATACTAAGTAAAACCTATGAAATTTCAATATAATATGAAACATAAACATATTTAAAGATAAATGATGTCATATAAAATTAAAATGGATATATTTTAATTCTAAATTGAAACAAAAAATGGAATATAGATAGCAAACGATGAATAATATTTAAAAAACTAAAGCGACCGGTGTATGTCTAATCGTCAGTTGGTATAACACCAAAAGTCGCAAAATAAATGCATTATTTCATATAATAGACTAGCTGATTTTCCAAGAAAAGTCTTTCACTGCCGATTGTATATTTACAGTTAAGATTTTTTTTAAACCAAACTTCTAAAATTTTGAACTTTTTCTAAAACTTTTTTCAATATTTGCCTACAAATGTGCTCTATAACTGTATGGACCATATTTCTAAAAAGTTAATTAGTTTTTTAAAAATAAATCAAATATCACGACATGTAAAAATACAGTAAATATGCATAGAAAAATAAACTACTTATATTACTAAAAATCCGATTATGAAATGCACCATAGGGATTCTGCATTAAGACTGCTTACAAATCCAAAGGAACTTCTTTCTAGCACATTTCTGAATTTATTTTTGTTCGGAAATGCATAAAATTAGCAGATGCTCTTATTCAGGTGCTATTTCATTAAATAGTGTCCATATTTTGGCAAAGGTAAAATATCTTTCAGAAATTACTGTCAAAACTGGCGTTTTTAATCCAATTTCTGAAAGTGACAGTGCAGTAAAGAAAACAGAGAAAAACCTGCCATCACGTGAAAACAATCTCTTATAACTCCATAAGAAAAGTATTTATAAAAAAGAAAAACAACACTCGATTCCAAATTGCTTCAACAGTTAGACCCGCCAATTCCGTACCTTTACGATGAAAGATGAGTCAGAAAATGTTTCAGAAAGTTTCGCGTTGTTGAGCAGTGAATTTGAGAACCGCCTTAAAAAATCGAGTCAATTGAAACATATAATGTTGGAGTTTTAGCATTTTTATTATACGGAATACATTGCAAAATTGCAGGGCATCAGATACATTGAAAAAACGCAAATTGAGAAAAATGAATTTAAAAATTGCGACTTTGAATCGTTTAAAGGGAAATGAGTGCAGTGCAAAGCTCTTTTCATAAATTTATAATTACCGGATTTTTTAAAACTATTGCAAAATATACTAAGGGTCTAAAGAATTCATTTTAATGCGAAAAGTTGAAAATTAATTATAAAACATTAATTGATACCTTCGTTATTTATCGGAAAATGATGTGTTCCATGCTCTCTTATTATGAAATATTGGTAAAAAATATTTTTTCTACGATATCTTTCTCTCTGACAGGTTTCATCAGATGATTAGTTGTCATTTTGAATGCACTTGCTTATCGTTAGAAGTTGTATTAAACTAGATCACGTTAAGTCTAACTCATTATTTTTCTCGCTACATAAAGATCGATGCCTTTCGTAATACTTTAATATAAGTACGAAAGTTCTATTACTAGAAATATTTTCTTTTCAGAAAAACACGACTATTTTCATTCTTTGCGTTTGAAATATTGTATCAGAGTTTCAGTAAAATATAAAGCATAGATCAATTCTTACGTCTAAAGAGAAAATCAATTTTCGTTCTCTTGAATTTCAAGACTTTAACAGAAAAAGTAATAAACTAACTTCTTGTTGAAATTTTTCTTTAACTTCTACGTTATTGCATCTGCAAATCTATTGATTTTAATCTATCTTGGAACTATGGCGTCAGGATTTATAATTATAAACTTAAAACATTTCTGAATATAAAACGAATAAAACATTATTTTAATGATTTGACATAATTACAAAAGTTTTAATACAAATTATATTTTTAATAAGCCGTAGAAGAATATTTTCAATTTGTTGATATTTTAAATACAGTAGAAAGAGGATAATACAGGCTTTTCAGGGTTAATTGAATTTCTGTAACACTATTCTCGAATAGTACTCTTCGACTTGATGTATAAAAATTTCTGTCATTAACAGAAATCATTATTACTCGTTACCGCAAAGACCGACTAGTCGACGACCGTGTGTCCACTAAAGTAAGAAAAATGATTCCGGAAAAGTTTCTTAAAAAAGCAGTTTTCTGAAATAATTTGCCGAAACACTAAACAATAAATAGAAATTATGCGTTAATTGCTCAATTTAAAAAGGGCAACCTTATGATGTAAATTTTAATTTTAATTTTTTTTTTAATTGGAAACGCATGAAACTAACAGGTGTTGTTATTCAGAAACTACACTGTTAAACTGGATACTTAAAAATAAGTAAAATGTACTCATTTTTGAGTACTTTCCGATCTTATAATAGCTCCGAGTACTTAACTCTTAAATTTGAGAAACGCATGTACTCATATTTTGTGTACATACAGGGACTCGAAAATAAGTATGTATAGGAACACACATACACTAAAAGAAAAAAAAAAGCGAAATTACAGAGAACCGACAAATCACCATTTTTAATTACGGTAATTTTGAATTGCGAAGAACTACAATTTTTGGAGTAAAGAACAACGAAATTTACTATTTTAATTCTTGAAATTTTGTGTATGAGCAGCAACGTGATTTGAACCCAAGTCCTACTAGGTGGGAGTTTAGTATTGAACTCACTGTACTATAAGAGCAGTTACCAGCTGCTTCCAAATGACACCTTTTATGAATCAGCAACGGAAGATTGCTAACAGCAGAGATGAATTTTCCCTTTCTTAAATATTTTAATTTCTAATAAAACAAATTTTAAACTAAATTTTCTTCTTTAACATTTCTAATGAAATTGTAAATAAATTTATAAAATTTGTATTATTATAAATTATACCAAAGATAGACATATCTTTAAATAAAAGCTTGGAAATCCCTACTGTCAATTCGGTATAAGAAAAGGGTTTATCAGAAAACTCATATTTTTGAGCACATAGGATTTAAACATGAATATTAAGAGTTAAAATACAAAATATATGTATTCATTTCTGCATACATTTATAAATCAAGTATAAGTGTATACACAACTTCAAAATATCATGTACTCGTTTCTGAATTAATTGTACTTTAAAAAATCGTGTACAAAGAAATTTTCATTTTTAAGTAGATTAATGCTTTTTGAAGCAATTGTACTTAAAAAATATGAGTACATAGAAATGCTCATTTTTAAGTAGATTATTTTTAACAATGTACTTCTTTTTGAAACAATTGTACTTAAAAACATACGAGTACATGGAAGTTCTCATTTTTAAGTAAATTATTTTTGACAATCGAAAGACGTTTTCCGGTTGTTGTTTTTTTGTAAATAGATCTTTCAGAAAATGCTGTCAAAGTTGGCTTTTTCAACCGACTTTCTCAACGAATGCAGAAAAACCAGTCAGCAAAGAGAGAAAAACGCCTTGTCACGTGATCAAAAATGCTAATAACTCCACAGGTAATTTATTTATCCAAAAATGGAAAAATCATTTCGATTCCAAATCTCGCGTTTAAAAATGTGTACGTCATTGTGTTAGAAAGTTTCGCGCTTGTTGAGCAGTGAACTTGAAGACAGCCTTGCATAGATTATGAAAATTTTCCAGCATGTTCAAAATATTGTAATAAAACTTAACCGTTTAAGAAGGTTAAAGGTGATGTCTAATTAAACAATTTGGGAAACGCATAACACATTTGAAAATACAATTTGAACATTTACCATCTAGAGTCGGAAGAATACCCGAATTCTTATGCACAAGTATATATATATGATCTATAGATTGGTATAGGGTGACCGCGCCAGTAGTTAATATCCCTCCAGTAGTTGATCAAATTTTTGAAATATTCAGGCGTTTCAGGCGTTAATGAGTTTTACACGTGGCAATAGACATAATATTTTTGTTTTAATGTTGGAGCATCTATTGTCACATTGTTGTCCGCTGCCTGCTGTAAGAGAAGCAATTTTAAGATTTTTTTTATTAGAAAATGTAAAAATTTAGTTTTTGATTAGTTGCAGATAATTACGGTAAGTTAAAGTAATCCACTTCCATCTTGCGTATTTCAAATAATAGTTTTATGTGAATCATTGTTAATCACAGCTTCAGCATGATGTTTTAAAGATTATTTTTTGAATTTTCGACTGCTTTTTTTGATTGATCAACTACACTGGGAAAATGGCAATTAAAAAAACTAATTACTGATAATTTTGATGCTATTTAATTTCAGCAGATTTCATTTTTGCCCATTATAGAACATTCATTAAGGGTTGTAGCAATTATTTTAGTTTACTTCTAAAGCTTAAAAGAAAGGAAATATAATAAAAACCCCGTATAACTGACCTTATTTGAACAACTACTGGCTCGGTCACCCTATATCCTCCTGAGGCCTGACATCCATTAAAATGGATGTTTTATAATGTATTTTATTTTTCTCAGGTCTCAAGAGGATATACTACATTGTATGGATTAATTTAGCTCAGTTAAGAAACTTCTAATACATCTGAAAAATTCCCACTCAGCAGTTTCCGTCAATAAGCGAAATTGTACTCAAATTCTTTGGTGCAGCCCTGTATATGATCTATAGAATTTATTGACACCAAGTAATCTGAAAAATATTAGTGAAATTTAAAAACGTATACCACAATTAAAATCGCACTTCCGACAATTATAGCTCATAGACAGTACTTTAAACGAAATTTTTGTGTGTCCCTGTAAACGAACGATAAATAGTTTGCACACCATATTCTATAGTAAACGTCTTGTATTGCATCTAAATGATGTATATTAATTTTAATATGTTTGAAATAAAAATCATTAAAATACACTGCAAACGATTTTTCCCCCTTAGACCATAATAGAACGGAACGCTTTTGAGTGCCCCTGTAAACGAGCTATAAATGTTTCGCACTTAATTTTCAACACGAAATTTGCCATGGTAACCCGCAATTGCTATATCAATTACCTGGCAGTCTGAGTATATTTACGAGAGTTAGAGCGCGTACTGGCATACAGACAGGAAAACCGAAACCATAAACACTTTTCAATTTTGTTGGAAAGTGTTAACTATTTTGGTTAAATTGCAACTGTTTCGTGATATATAATGAAAGCGTTCCAAAATTTATGTTGTTGGGGTTAGGCCCCAGACAACATTAAACGGGATTTGCGTAGGACATCTTGCATGTGTTACACAATTTTTAAATCTATTGATTTAAACTAGTGCTCCCGATGCGATACGTATTTCGTTATAGATTTCACCGATATACGTATTTACGTACAATACGTCGGTGCGAAATATTTATACCTTAATCGATACGTTTAGACACATTAGGATACGTATAAGCATATATCGGTTTAACGTATAATTCAAGTACACGTATTTACTTTTAATAATAGTGGACCTCATCAGTCTTACGTCACTGAACGAAGAACAAGCTGGAAATCGGTGACGTTACCATACAAATCTGCATTATGGTTTATACATATAACATATACGGGTTGGACAAAAATATGGAAACACATTGTGAAATGCATGCGTCAACATAAATATTGATAGCCAAGCCTGTAGGTGACGCTGTTGTATTTGCTCTCTAACGTCATCTGTAGAATGTTCTCGATACGTTGAACATCTCAGTCGTTCTCAGAACAGGGTTCTGTGTAGTTGTGATCGTATTATATCTGAGCTAGGTGAATTCAAACGCGGACAAATTGTTGGTGCTCGTATGGTGGGTGCTTCCATTACCAATGTAGTCCAAGTGTTTCATGTTTCAAGAGGCACCGTCTGGAAGATTTATACCACATACAGAAAAAACAGAGAAACATCATCCACTAAGTTACAGTGCGGACGAAAGTGTGTGTTGGATGATCGTGACAGGTGGTCATTGAAGAGGATTGTGACAAAAAAATAAGAAAACAACAGCTAAAAAAGTCACTATTGAACTGAATGTCGGTTTCTCAAAGCCTGTCAGCACCAAACAATAAAAAGGGATTTTTAGGGCGAGCTACAATTCCAAAATCACTCATCAGTCATTCACATGCCTGTAAGAGGAAAACGGGGTGCCGAAGCCATAAAACATGGACTATGGAGCAATGGAAGATAGTTATTTGGTCGGATGAGTCTCGTTTCACACTGTTTCCAACTTCTGGTCAATTTTACTTCTGAGGAACGCCGTTCCAGGTCTACGGGGAAGGTTGCTTGCTGCCAAGAGTAAAACTTGGCATGGGGTCGCTCAGGTCATATGTTGGGCAGCCATATCGTGGTATTCCACGGGCGCCAAAATTACACTGCAAGGTCACATTACTCGCAAGGATTATGTGACCATTTTGGCCGATCATGTCTATCCCATGGTATAATGTTTGTTTCCCAATGGTGACGCTGAGTTCCAAGACAATAACGCCCCTGTTCACGCATCTCGGATCGTTCAAGACTGATTTTGTGAGCATGAGGGTGATTTATTGCATCTTTCCTGGCCACCACAGTCACCAGATCCCAATGTTATTGAGACTTTATCATCTGCTTTGGAGAGAAAGGTTCGTGATCGCTATCCACCTCCATTATCGTTACCAGAACTTGCCTCTATTTTCCAGAAAGAATGGTATAATATTGTCTTGGAAACCATACAAGACCTGTATTAACTCCTTCTGAGACGACTGCAAGCGGTTTTGAATGCCAACAATTTTCCTACACTGTATTAGGCATGATAATATTTCTTTTAGGTGTTTCCATATTTTTGTCCAACCCCTGTATCTTAGATCATATAGATCACGCAGATCTTGTAGCTTTTTCCCTTTGAATATTTTAATTAATTTATGTTACTGCTAAATTTCATTGAATTGCGATAAAATGCTATATAAATTTTCTGGAGCAGTTTAAACTGCTTTGTATTTCTTAATTTTGCCATTATGAATGCAGAACTGCCGCGGGTGTTTCTCAATGTCAATGAGGAACCAGCAGGAGAAAAACATCTTTTTTTCTTCCCGCAAAGGAGAAAACCGTTTAAATGTTTATACGTTTAACCAAAGGGGTACGTTCTGTGTATACGGTGTACTATAAATGCTGTTTCGTATAAAACGTATAACTGCCCTGGCCGTATCATAAGTATCCAAAATCTATATCCAGTGTAATACATATTATACGTATACTCGTATAAACATTTAATAAGAAGTACTATTTTAAACTCAATTTCACAATATTGAGTTTCAAAGTAAGTAAACTCTTTTGTATAAATGAAAAAATAAATATTGAGAAAGAATTGCTGCTTAAAATATTCGCACTTTCTCATATCCCTCTTTTCCTCTAAATAAAATATAAACGGAGCCCTTATATAATATTTTTATCCTAGTTAAGAAGATTCTTATTTTCTTTAGTAATCTAGTTTCCTTCAACGATACACCTGGGTTTTAAAAATGCTTACAAGACTAAAGCTATGTTATATTGTGATATATATTTTTTATTTTATTTCTTTCAGTGATTAGAGCATATGTCTTGCTGCTCTTGTCAAATTCAATTGGAGATCGCTTTCCTTTTTCAGACACAAGTATTGATCTTTTTCTGTACGTTCTTTTTTAAATTATAATGTCAAGATTTCAAATACAGATAAAATGAAAGGAATCATGCTATTATTTTCTTATGTATTGTTAGTCTAAGAATTACATAAATTATTTACAGTTTTCAAATGATTGTACCACATTAAAAATGAAAAGTATAAAGAAGCTTTCTTGAAATTTCACCTTTTTATACCGAAAATATTGTAATTGCTGTTCAAGCAAAAAAATAGTTATGTGCTAAACAGGGTGTTCTGAAACGTGTTGTACAAATTTTAAAAGGGGATAGACTACCCTGCAACAAACCTTTTTTGCGTAGGAAACTATGGTTGCAATTCACATATACAGTTAAAGATACTCTAACGATGTTTTCCTTTTTTTAAAACGGCTTATATTGATTTCTATGAAATGCGATTACTTTCTGATAACTGCAGGAAATGACCACGATCCCCATCCAAACAGCACTGATCTAGACTCTCTGTAATTCGGAATGTAGCTGACAGTACATTGAAAGTCACAGATCTAATTACAATGTATTTTCCGTGATATTCACCTTTCGTACAAAGTAAAGTTATCCTTCTAAATATGTCGATAAGTGATCCTCATGATTTAAAAGTTATGAATGTAAATCCGTGCTCTGCATGGACTCGGACACTCCGTGCTTATGATTGAATAAGTGTGTTGTTACACTGTTTCCTGTACAAAAATATTTGTTTCGGCGTGGTCTATCACCCGTTAAAGTTTGTAGACGACATTTCAAAATCAGCAGTAATTTTTTCCGTTTATTTTTACAGTGTATAGAGTTTCTTATAGGGATGCATCAGGGCTCGCAGCGTTCCTAAAATTTTCTCCCTTAATTCACCACTATTTCAAATAAAGAATCTTCGTGACAGATTTGTTTAATACTGGTAACAGAATTTTAAAATAAAGAAAGTAATTTTTAAATAGTGGTAGCAAACTGCGAAAATTTTAGGAACGAGCCCTGGGATACAAACAAAAATAATATATGTCTAATTCCATGAAAACTTGTCATGTCTGTCACATACTACGATTTTTGGCTACCAGTATTTTAGAACGGAAAAATGTGACTTATTTTTTCGGAGATATCTCATCAATTGAATAACGTGAAGCAAACTTTTCGAAAATAACGGTGGCCAACAAGCATAGCGATTTTCAGTTGTGTGACAGACATGACAAGTTTTCATGGAATTAGCCATATGATCTTCTACTCTGTCAAAATAAGTGATATTGGCAACAATGGCAGTCAAAGTGAACGTGGGTAATAGTAAACTACTGCGACAAATCACTGCGTTGTGCCAAACCTCTCTCATTAACATCTGCAAGTTGGAGAGTAATAATTAAATATTAGTGCAATACTGTAAACAATACTTTGAAGCAGGATTGCCAGTTTGGCCTCCATTTTCATTTCAAGCTCATACCGGAAATTTTGAAATAAGAATCTTTACTTTATGTATTTACAAAATTTCTGTCATTAAATAAAGCAAATGTAATATTTTTAATTTCTGGCACGAATTCGGATTTTCTGAATAAAAATGGAGGCCAAACTGGCAACCCTGCTTTGAAGTCGGTTTTATTTTTATCTTTAATATTTCTTAACATTAAAAAACTAAATTAGTTTACAAGCAACCCATTTTGCAGGGTATGTTCCTTTTTATTATTTTTATTATTATACTTATTATTAATTTGCATGAAATCTACTATGTCTTTAGTGACTTATTATAGCAATAAATCACGATTCCTCCATGCGCACTTCGTAGACGAAAGCAATATTTTTTCAATGTATACTAATATGATTAAAATTATTTAATACAAACGCTATATATTAATCATATGCAAATGAAATAAATAATAAGACTGGAATTTGTTTATTAATTTTCTCGGTATTTTGCATTGATACAATTCGCTTATTTATTAGATCCTACCTTGAACAGTTTAAGAGTACTCCCACTGCCAAATAAAATGATAAAATATTCTCATCCATTCTTCTACCAATATAAAAATTCCTAAGTAAAATTTGCGACTTAACAGAATTCTTAAGTTCATTAGTTGATTGAATTTTCATTCAAGGTAAGTTGAATCGAGTTACTTTCGTAACGCACGGAGCTTCATTTTTCTACACAACAATGCTAATTAAATAAGCTTTAGTAATTCGTCTGACTTTCGCAAGCGATAAATTCTTTAAGGAGGTAAAAAAGTACCATTTACGAAGACGCTTTTTAACAAAGAACGGATTTTTTCCAAATCGATCAGAAAATGCGCATCCAATCAAAAGTAATAAAATGCATTCCATTATTGCGTTCGCAATTTCTAAATTTAAAGGAACTCTCAAGTTTATTTTTTAACTAATTGATTACCTGGGTAAACCCAGTCCTCCGATTCTGTTCAGAAAGAAAAGCTGAAAAAGTAAAGCTTCTAAATACTTTTAACTTTTTGTAATTTACTTAATTAAATACAAGCTTATTAAGGTCACCATAAAAGTACAAAAGACAACACTTTTTCAGTTGATGAATCGTTCATCTTCGGCCTAAAACCCACACAGCTTCTCCGAGAGCAGATTGATTATCTGGGTAACTCCACTCCTCCGATTCCTTTCAGAAATAAACGTTGAAAAACTAATTATGAACTCAGAAGTTTCTTTTTTGCATACCAGATTTTCTTTCCAGATATCACGCTGTCTGAAACTGTTAAAATGCTCAAACAAATTAAAGATGGATTAAAGTTCTTTCAGTTTTTGCATTTTATTCTGTTCAGTTGTTGAGACGACAAAAAATGATTAGAATTTTGAAATTGTTTTGTTATTATAGTCACTAATACATTTTTAGGCACCGTAGCGCCATCTATCGGAGTATCAAATCAAGGTTGCGTAAAGCGTAATAAATAAGTTTGGTATTTCACGTATTACTGTCCTGCTCAATTTCAATAGCTTTCACGGCGAAACTTCTGACTTCAGAATTAATTTTTCAACATTTATTTCTCAGAACTCCTTGGCAAAACTTGAAGAGGATAGATATCGTCTATTCAAGCTCAAATCACCATACGATGCATGGATGTAACTCAAGCAGTGAAGTATTACAGAGTGCTTTCTGATTGCGGAAAAAAAACCATGTTTTCTACACAATATTTAATAAATGATTGCTGATTTTATTTATGCGGAATAATGTTACTAACTAGGATGCTAATATGGATGAAAATTAGAAAAAATAAAGAAATGGCACAGTAAGGAGCTCATGAGAGTGATAGGGGGAGGGACTGTAACTTAACATGTTGAGTGCAACGGTGACTGACACTGAAGCTGAAAAATTTACAATGTTTTAAGTAACTTTTAAGAATGTATAATCCTGTAACAAATAAAAGGTAAATAAATTTTAAATACATTTTCAGTAATTACTTAAAACAATATATATTTTTTTAGTTTTATATCACATTTTAGACCGTCAGTCATCGGTGAATGACGCCTTCTAAACGGAGAGTTCATCGACAGTCACCGGTGACTGACGTGGCGCTTAACGTGTTAAATTTATAGGAACTTCCTTCAAAGAAGTTAAAGGTGTATCATAACTCACGAGCAAAACATTAAGGGGTGATAGAATACGTCTAAACATAGCTGTCAACCTTCCACTAATCTTCCATAATGTATGGATTAATTTGACCCAGGTTAATCACATTTCGAACCAAAAAATTTATTTCGTGAATGCTTATTTATTTAATTCCAGGTTTCTACTTGGAACATATTTAATTTCATTTCTTAAAAAAATTTCTGGTTCGAAACGTATTAAACCAGGGTTAAATTAACTCAAGTATTACGGAAAATTAGTTTGAGGTTGGCACCTATGTCTAAAGAAGCTATTTTCGACATACAATGCATGGGCGTACTGTAAGCGGCGAACCACTAGACGGCGCTGTCATTAAACACACAAAGCGCTTGTTTTTAACACACATCGTCATTTCTACTATGGATTGCAAAAAGGATGGCTTGTTTTACATTTCAGAAAAAGACGCACATACATTTCATGCATAGTGCTACAGTCGTATGTGCTCTGCAAGTCCTTTAATTGTGTAGTAAACAGGTTTCTCTGCACAATCAAAATACGTCCTGTAGCGCTTCACTGCTTGAGTTACGACCATGCATTGTATGATGTTTTGACCTTATCTAGGCGTGTTCTTTCACCATTTAAAGATTAGCACAGGAGTTCCGAATCACCCTGTGTTTAGGCGATGATTTTTTTTTCATCATTTCCGTAAATTCAATATTTGGTTAAGGAAAGCACCAATCACTTACCACATTTTGAGAACAAGCGGAATAATAAAAATGTTTCACTTGCAAACACCATGGTGTGAGTGCCATCATTTCAATAGCTGTCACCGACAAACTTCTGACTTCACTGAGCTAATCCGATCATCCTGAGTGAATGAAAGAATGGGGAACTCCGATATTTCATGTGGTTTTTTACAACTTTATATTAGCAGTGGGTTAAGTTAACATTTGTGAGACCCAAGAAAAGTAGATAGGCTACTTGGAAGGTTCCTCTAGCATGAGAAACTATTATTTTTTGTCCAAAAACATTGAAGTTATTTTTTCCGAAGACACCAAAATAATATTGGAACGGTTCTTATTTATTTGGCCTTTGCGGTTTCGTAATATTTAAAAGACTATATTCCCACGAAATTTGAAATCAAAAGAAAAAAATGTTAGAAAGCTCATACCTTCAGCGATTTATAGAAAAATACATCATCTTATTTACTTTTTACATAGTCATATTATTTTGACTTTAATATAGTTGTTCACAGAGTGCACACAGCTATGTTTAACACTGTTAGTACACGCGCTCACAAATTAGAAAAAAAAAGAGGAAAAGACTTTTCATGTATTGGCTCTATCCTCTACTAGGCTACACAAATTACATTTTGTCGCACATTTTACAAAAAAAACTATTCAGTATTTTGACTTGAAATTAAACATAAAATTAAATTATGATCTGTAGTTTTGCACAATATTATTATTATTTTTTTTTTTTTACAGGATAACCTAAAAAAATATTATTTTAATTAATTTATTTTACATGTTTTTCCATTACGGAAGCATTTTTTGCCAATAAAAAATGAAACATATTTTCAGAAGAAAAAATAAATCATGGAGTCATTATAGATAGAATCATTTAGTCATTATAGATAGAATCGTGATTAATTAAATAAATAAAACATATTTCCATTATTCCTCCAAAATATCTCAAAAACTGTTTTTTCACATTTTATTGTTATTATGTGAAATCATTTACCCAGGCAATACTTACGCATTTTAAAAGAATTATATTATGATTTTTTTGTTGAGTGGCAACAAAAGAATTGTAAGCAAATAAACTTAATTGTTAAATTCTTTATATAAAGTATTATTCGAATTCGAAGGTTGAATAATAACAATAATATAATAAGTTAATACACTGGTGAAAACAATTAAAGGGACAAACGTTTTTTTTTTTTTAAACCAAAACAAAATAAGTTATCCCTATACGCAAATAAGTTATCAGGTGATAGTTAAGCTCGTCGTGGACACGCCTGCCATGCAGTGGTTTCTGTGGTGATAAGGCAGTGGCGCAGTGATCGCGTTTGTGCAGAGGTGCCTCATTATTTCGCCAAAGCTTGTAGCGTAAGGATGCTTTGAAATATCGTAGTATAACCCAATCCTTGTTTTTTGAATTTCTTTGTTTATCCATCATTAATATGGCCAGCCGACATCGTCTAGATGATGACACAACATGGCAGATTGTTGGAAGACTCAAGGCCGGCCAATCACAGGCTACCTGTTGTAAGGACCTCGGTGTACCGTGAAATGTGGTATCTACTCTGTGGAAACAGTTCACAGAGACCGAAACAGTGGTCCCCCAGCCTGGTCAAGGCCGAGAAAGGGCAACAACACCGGCTGAAGACCGTTATTTGAGACTTCTAGCCAAAAGGGATAGGCACGCGTTAGCGATATAACTGTCTCATCACCTGTAAAATGCTACAGGAACATCCATTTCACGGAAAACAGTCACCCAGAGACTTAATGCAGGTGGCCTGTATTCCAGGCGCCCTGTACTCTGCATCCATTTGACTGTGAACCACAAAAAGTCCCATCTAGCATGGTGCCGAGAACATCTGTCTTGGACAGAGGATAGTTTGGGGCGGGTTCTCTACAGTGATGAGTCGCAATTTAGTCTGGACAGTGACTCCAGACTTGTTCTCATCTGGAGAGAAACCGAGAGTCGATATTGGCCCTCTAACATTGTCGAAAATGATCACTATGATGGAGGTGGTCTGATTGCCTGGCAGGCAGACGTGCGTACCGACATTCATATGTATGATAGAGGTACTCTGACAGGTCAGCGGTACAGGGACGAGATTCTTGCACCTTCTGTGAGATTTTTCTGCGGAGTATATGGACCAAATTTCGTATTTATGGACGAGAACGCCAGTCAACATAGGGCAAAGTTGGTGGACGAATACCTCGATTCGTAGGATGTTCAACGAATGGAGTGGCCTGCGATGTCACCTAATCTTAATCCCATCGAACACATATGGGACGACCTTGGACGATCAATGGCAGCTCGAAGACCAGCTCCAATGACCATCGATGAGGTCAAGGTTGCCTTGGTGCAAGAGTGGGCGCAGATACCACAGAGGTTAATAAGGACCCTGGTAAACAGTGTGAAACGCGGATGCGAGAGTCGTGTAGTTGTTACAGACCACCATACACTCTATTAGACATGTTTTTCTCTGACTGACAGGATGTCGGTCAGCTGCTGGGCTGGACACGTGACCAGTTACCTTATTTAAGGTGCAAGTTGTTCCCATTTTTGTTTTCCCATACATTAGTCTTATAACCAATGATATTTTGGCCAAGTTTGGTTTCATTTGCTTTGTTAGTTTTTTTTATTATTATTATTGTAAAAACACCATTTGCTCCTTTAATTGTTTTCACCAGTGTAATTCTAGTATCAACGATAGCAGATTTCAAATGTTTTTCCGGAAAATAGGATTTTGAAGAAGGAACTTTCTCCAAGCTCTCTTCGAATATATTATTCTAAGATTGCTATCAAAGATTATTTGATGTGAATTACAAAGATTGGAAACATTCGTATTTCAAACCATTTGAGAAAACACCAGAGACTATTGGAAAATGTAAAAATATTTTTAAAAGAGCTTTTAGTTGAACATTTAAAAATATATTGTAAAATTTTGCTTGGAAAATATTTTTATTTATACCAGTGTTATATCATAAATAAAAAATTCCAATTAAATTCGTAGTTATTTGGCTGAATTTACATTTCTAAAATTAAAATGCACCAAAACAGAAAATAATGTTTTTGCTTACTGAAGAGGCAAAAATAATATAAAAAAAATATTGTTACTTTCAAATATTTATCTTATTAAATAATGCTTCGCGGATCCAAACAAAGCATGGCTTTTGCTAGTTATAGTCTATGACATATTGGAAGAAATGAACTAATCGAAGCTTACTGAGACATCAGCTGATAACGAATTCCATAAACACATTTCGTAAAAAACACTTATGAAATAAAAATCTATAATATTGAGTAATAAATTATTTTATCTAATGTCAAACCTCAAGAAAAAAATTGTATTACGTTTAGATACATTATAGCTTTTATTTTAATTATGGGATCAGCGATATTATTCTGATCCATAAATTAAAAGGAATTCTGAAGATGGATAAAGCTCAATTTGCATTTGAAGCGTCACTAAAATATTTTAAATAATGATATTTTTAATTCTCAACTTTTTTATAATTTTTTGCAAAAATAAACGTATTCAATGGCTATAAAACAATAAAGAAAAATCATGCATTACGCATAGATTATTAAACACTTTCTAGCGCTATCAGAATGTTGTTACGAGGCATCACTTTTTCATGCGATGAAAGGAGCCAAACACTTTATTAAACACAGAACACATTTAAAAACACATTTTCAGCAATTAATACGCAAATACTGTAATGTGTTCAAATTCTTTTGTACGACTATGATACCTACAGAATTTTATACTCATCCCATATTAAACTAAAATTGATTTCATCTGGAGAACATAGAACAACCGAAAACGCCTTTCTGGCAGTTACCATCATATATGGATGGCAATTTATTCATATCCTGTTCTGCAGTCTTGTATAGCAATTTATTTATATTATATTCATACCAGATATTATAGAAAAAATTAGTTCAACTGAAAAGCACTTGACTACGGTTCGAAATCAGCACTTTTAGTAATCACCGTCGATAGAAGTAAATTCAATTTTTTTTGGGGCAGCCCTCTATGTAATTTAAAAAAAATTATACACATTCCATAATATACTAAAATTTAGTTAAACTTGAAAAGTCGTAACACTACTAAAAGTGCACTCCCTGCAATTATCTTTCATAAAGATGCTGTACCTGACCTCTTTTGTACGACTCTGTAAATAAAAATTAGATGTTACAAGACAAATTTTTCATACAGAAGATTATATTGCGCACCTCAATAATAGATTGCAATTTCAAAAAGTGCATTTAAGAAACTGATGCAACCAATATTTTGTGTGCCCATGTAATTGACTAATGAATGCTATGCACACAATTTTCTAAGGAAACAGACTGCTTATCAAAAATGCATATCGATTTCATAATGTTTGACGTAGGGAAATACCGTTAAAATTACTTCAAATAAGTATCGCCCACTGATAATAATGTATCCAGATTCTTTTGAGTGTTCTGTAAACAATTTTTAAGTGCCACACTCTCCATTTTTAATAGGGAACATGATATGGTAAACTTCAATTTTACAATTTCGAGGTAATCCAACTATATTTACGAAAGTCAAAGCACCGACAGAGGGACAGATGAACAGACAGACAGAGAGACGAATCGAAATCATGATATTTTTCGGTTGCGCTGAGGGTGTTAAAAAAAGAAAACAAAATAAAGAAAATTTTGCGAACTATGAAGTGGTATGATACTTTAAGTGGAGGTGACTGCTCAATGCAGTATTCTGCGAATTTGTACGACAAATTTGTAGTTTTTATTGTATTTGGCTACATTCATTTATTCTATTTTATACATTCATTTATTTGATGTAACAAATATTAAAATTACCATAATTAAAGAGCTATCTAACGTACTATAGTTCTAATTCAAATGTTGTGCACTGTAAAAAAAAAAAAAACGACATTTTTACAGTACAAAGTACTATTCATCTCGAGCACAAACTCGATCACAGTGAATGTGCTGTATCTTTCTTTGGTTTCCTGACTATATTAACATGGAAAATACAATTGTTGCGTAAAATTAACAGCACAATGTGCTGGCAATTTCGACGCCAGAAGTTTGTGCTGTAAAAAAATGCGTCCAAATTGCCAGCACATTGTGATGTTAATTTTACGCAACTACTGTATTTTCCATGTTAATATATTCAGGGAACCAAAGAAAGATACAGCACATTCACTGTGATCGAGTTTGTTCTGGCAAATCTACAGTGTTTTTTTTACAGTGTACAACCGTTTCTATGATACTGCTAGTAAAACAAAATTAATTAGTGCCATTTAACGGAAACAAAAATTAATTATTAAATTTTAACATGAAAACTACGCAGTAACATACATCAACTTTCTATTACACATCTACAGAAAAATGACTTATTTCCCACGATAAGGAGAAAACTAATTGAGATCAATAGAAAAACATAGAACTCTTCTCCCAATAAATCCATCAAAAAAAAGCGTGTCCAAAAAGGTAATATTTAAAAGATTTTCTTCCAGATGGTGCAAGGTATGAGAAAGATACGTCAAAGGTGGTGCACGTGTGATCTTAACAGAAGATTATTGAATGGGTGTCTGGAAAAAAGGCATATGTTATAAATTTTTCGAAGTTGGTTTTTAGGTGCGTTCGTAATTATATAAATACGTAGCGCCCATAGTCGTCAATCAGTCCACCCGTCCGTCTGTCTGTCTGTATGTCCGTCCGTCCGCATGTAACAGAGCAAAAACTGCCCAACCGAAAGGTCTGAAATTTTAATTATATAATTGTTGCAAAATTTTGTCGAGTAATTTCAAATTGTGTGAAAATCGGATGAATAGTTTAATTACAGGGACAGTCAAACGTTTTCCGTTGCATTACGGTCAATGGGAAAAAATATTGCAAGTGCATTTTAATGATGTTACAGCCTTCTGAATTGTCTGAAATTTTAAATATATAATTGTTGCAAAATTTTGTCGAGTCATTTCAAATTTTATGAAAATCGGATCTATAGTTTAATTACAGGGACAGTCAAAAGTTTTCCTTTACATTAAAGCGAATGGGGAAAAATTATTTCCAGTGCATTTTAATGATGTTACAGTCTTTCGAACAGAATGAAATTGATATGCACTTATGAAGTGCATTAAAACATACATTCATTACAATGTACGGTGCAAAAAATATTTATAAAACTAGTTATAGTACGAACGCACCTCATTTGCCACGTTTGACGAGGAATTTCCAACTTGTTTTTGTTGAAAAATGGTCTATGTGAAATGATTGATGATTGCCCAGTCATAAAAATTACAATTTCATAATATACATGTTTTTTTACTTTAAATAAAAATAATAAACCAAAAGTAATATTATTACTATCCTTACCCGCCTAACTAGATTTTTAATACTCCTCATTGCTCTGAACGAAGACGAAGTAGCCGGTACTTAACATCGGAAGAAGGGCTTATGTTGCACTACACTGTTAAAAAAAATCTGTAAAGTTATTAATGTTTTTCTAGGAAATTGGGATTCCGAGAACTTTTTATGTAACGGCAGCAGCAAAAATTCCTGTAACAGCGTCTGTTACAGGAATTTTTGTTGTTGCCGTTACATAAAAAGTTCTCGGAATCCCAGTTTCCTAGAAAAACTTCAGTAACTTTACAGATATTTTTTTTTTACAGTGTAGGCGCTCAGGACATCACTAATCAATGACATTAAAAGTTTTTTTGTAATTTTTTAAATTTTTAACATAAACCCCTCTTCCCAATTTAATTATTGATGTGTACGACGATTTTAGTGGGTGACGATTTTAAGTTTGTTTCTGGAACAAACATGTTAACACACTGTAAAAAAAAATTCCGAAACGTTCCTGGGAAAAAATGGGCAGCTGAGTTGCCCATTATTTCCAAGAAACATTTCTTGAAAATGACTGGAACTTTACTGTATAACTTTAAAACTTTCCACAGAAAGGTCAGTAAGCTTCCAGCGAAATACCAGGAATGTTTCTGTTAAAAACAAAACATTACTGATATTTTCCCAAAAAGCTTACCTTATTTTCTATGGAACGTTTCAGAAGTGTTCAATAGAGTCTGTTCAATATTGTCAGAAGTGACAATAAAATCAATATTTATGGCTCTTACAATAGTAAAAATTTTACTTTAAAAAATGAAACCATTATTTATTTCTCACAAAATATAAATTAATAAATATTATTAAAGTTTATTTTTTATAAGCAAATAAACTACGTAAAAAAGAAGAGCTTACTGAGCAACACAAATAAAACTGTACAACTGCATGTTATATAGATAGAGTGAAAATGAAAAAAAAAAAGAACAACAACAGAAAACAATGGCGTATATATAGATTAATATTAATTTTAAATCTTAGACATAAATGTACAATTCTTAAATGGAAACTCAGTAAAACATAAATAATATTAATACACATATATGTTAAAACAAAATTTGTTCTAAAAATAATATAGCATATTAAAAATATCAGCGGAACAAGATAAAATATTATGGATAATTCCATGAAAACTTGTCATGTCTGTCACATACTACGATTTTTGGCTACCAGTATTTTAGAACGTAAAAATGTGACTTATTTTTTCGGAGATATCTCATCAATTCAATAACCTGAAGCAAACTTTTCGAAAATAACCGTGGCCAACAATCATAGCGATTTTCAGTTGTGTGACAGACATGACAAGTTTTCATGGAATTAGCCTTATATGTATAGCCTCTTACTCTTTTGCGATTATCCTTTTCTTTTAATTTATAATCCTTTAAAGGGGGGGAGGGAGACTTCTTATATCCAACACGAATGTTCTAGATAATTGATTAATTTCTTTTTTCATTTAAATTAACCAAGCTATCATAGAATTCCCAGTTAGATTGAAGTTTTAGAATGAATATGCAGTCTTAATGGAAATCCAAATACTAGACGTATTTTTCTACTTGTGCTACTGGCTAAACATTCTACAGGCAGGTACGGCGGATAATATCTTACAAGGAGAAGGTCCGAGGTTGGTCTCATCGAATACGATGAACATTTGTATTTCGATAGAGTATAATTAGTATATGAATATACGACCGCCATAAAGCGCAACACCTAGAGGGTCTTGACAAAATAAGTCGCAAAGTTTAAACAATAGTTTATAATCGGATAAATTTCCTTCTTTTGCAAGCAGCTCCGTGGCATGTTCGGTAGCATGAGTTTTTTTTTATTTTTTTCTACCCGGGATCAAACCCGGCTCGGACTTGTTTTTCGGAACGAAAATTTTTATCAATCATTTTCGAACCGCAATTCAAAAAATGTGTATAATAATTTAAATTTACGAAAAATATGAATTAAATGTATGTTTTGTAGCATATAAGTGCTTTTTAACTACGATATTTTGCAGGCTTAAATATATAATGAGAAAAAACGCATATTTAATGTCTATAGACCTGAACATTTTTGTTGTTATTTAAAATTATTTACAGTTATTTCAATGAATAATCTACTATTTTTCACAGAGAAATAAATTAAAACACGTGATATAAATGCGTGAATAATTATATTACTTTAATTTTGTTTTTATATGAAAGTATTTCGAATATTTCATGATTTTTTTAAATACACTTTTTAAAATTCTTAATTTGTTTTGTTTTTTATTTCGGATATTTGGTTTTGTAATTATTACCTACGTAATAATAATTTTCAGCAGCTCAATATCTTTTTAGAACTTATTTTTGAGCAAAAAGACAGTTATTCTAACTATAACCATAAGACCAATGTCAGACGAGCGTCTTCTTTGCTGCTTTTTTGCTTATGTATTATCCAATCACAATGCTATAGCATTGTGAATGGATAATAAGTAAGCAAAAAAGCAGCAAAAAAGATGCCCGTCTGACATTGGTCTAAGAATCCAAGATTAAAAAAAAAAAAATCAAAAGTTAAAAAGCTAGTTGGTAAAAAATGCTACATTTATTTCAGTGTGAAAAGTAGTAGCTTATTTATGTAAATAACAGTAAATAAATTTTAAAATTAGCTTAATTTTATGGTCTATAAAAGTTCTAATTGCCTTATTTTTAGTTTGTTATTATTATTATTTATTTATGTTATCTTTACGTTTCATTAAATATATAAACATGCAAAGATTCACATTTAAAATTGTATTTATATAATTAAACTGCATTATATAAAAATATTAAACAAGAAAAAAAATGATTTCCGAAAGAAATTACTACGTAGACACTTATTCTAATTAAAAATCAAGAATCCCAGATTTTAAAAAATCAAATAAAAAAAATAAAAGCATATTTTTCAAACCATGAAATATTTGAAGTATTTGAATGAGGAAACAAAATGAAAATAATATACTTGTTCATTTATTTCAATTTATTTCTCTGTTAAAAATTGTAGATATTCATTGAAATAACTGTAAATAATTTTAAATAACAACAAAAATATTCTGGTCTATAGACATTAAATATGCGGGTTTTTTTTTTCATTATATATTTAAACATACAAAATTTCGTAGATAAAAAAGTACTTATATACCACAAAAGATACATTTAATACGTATTTTTCGTAAATTTAAATTGTGTCGTCTAGTTGCAAAACCGGCCATCTCCAAAGAATAAAATTTTGAGAAAAAGCTGATTTTTTACCACACTTAGCCAAATAAAGTTTGGAACCGTAAATAATTTTAAATAACAACAAAAATATTCTGGTCTATAGACATTAAATATGCGGGTTTTTTTTTCATTATATATTTAAACATACAAAATTTCGTAGTTAAAAAAGTACTTATATACCACAAAAGATACATTTAATACGTATTTTTCGTAAATTTAAATTGTGTCGTCTAGTTGCAAAACCGGCCATCTCCAAAGAATAAAATTTTGAGAAAAAGCTGATTTTTTACCACACTTAGCCAAATAAAGTTTGGAAGCAAAACTCTTCAGTTTTATAGTCATTAGGGCAGTATATTTGAAAACACGAAATAAGGTGGCAGGGGCACGTGAAGGGGAGGGGTTATTTAGGTCTTTGTTTTGGATTTGGCCGGTTTTGCAACAAACCAGAAATTAATTTTTGCTAAATTTAATCTGACATTGGGTTTTTAGGTGTTGCAAATACACAAAAATGTTTTGTTCAACTTAATGTTATTTAACAAAAAGAACTTTAGGATAGTTATTAACGTAAAACGACTTTTACACAATTACTGATTGTTAAAACTGACTAACAGTTACACTAACTGACTAGCTGTTAAAACTGATTTAAATGTCAGTAAATAAACGATTTAAATGACATGATATTATTATAAATAAAATTATTAAATTTTAAAAACTTAAACAAAAATCATACTATGTACATGTGCACACAATTTCAAACTTTAGTGGTCTCATCGTTTTCGATAGTCTCACAAATTTTGTCATGATGGTCCATCCATGCGTCTTTTTCTTCATCATCTTTGCTTTCTTCTTTTTAAGCAGCTGATGCAAATATATTTTTGTAAAAAAAAAAATAATAACCGCTTGCCAGCATCTCAGTTTGGTCCGAAATGTTTCGTCAGTAAGTTTTGGACATCCCGAAGTTTTAGAGGCTTCACCACGGTATCCGGGGCCACATCCTCGAGCTTGCTGTTCATAATACTTCTCTTACTCTTGACAACAGACTTTATGACTTCTACCTCAGATTTGTAGAAGACCTCCCCTTGCACCAACAGCTTATTTTTATATTCTGTTATGATTTTTTTTTTCCGTAGGAGCAAATCTGAAATGCCACAGTGCAGGTGGTTTGGGGAAGAAATTGTGGTCTTCTTCCAATCATGGTCGGCCTCTTCCCGACTTGAAAACTGCTCCATATTCAGATAAAATTTCTTCATACTTTGCGGGCTGAATAAGGGACTCGATTTTCTTCAATATCGTTTCAATTTGAGTTGAAACACGGTCTGGAGGAATAAAAGAATACTGAATCAACGTAGGCAAGTTATTAGATTAATAAAATATTATGGCATCATGATAATTATTTAATCAAAATATGCTAACTCTGGTGTTATTATGTTATCACTTAATTACGTATTACATTATCCCCAGGGTGGATTACCCATAAGGCAACTTAGGCTACGGCCAAGGGGCGTACGTTAGGTAGGGTTCGCAAAATTAGTTAGTCTCTAAAGTTTCGCAAAATTAATTAGTCTTTAAAGTTTTTAAATTTAATGAAATAAGAACAATTTAAAATTTTAACGAAAAGTGTTAAATAAAAAATGAATTTGTAATAATTACATTTAAGACAATTTTTCTACTTCTCGATACATCAACACAAAATTCTTTCAGATTTTAAGCGTAACAAAAGTCCATTCATTTCCAATCTACAATCCTCAAAATACTAACATTTATAAAGCAAAATTTAAATGTATTATTAATTAATTAAATAGAGTAAAAAATTCTTAAATTTGTCAAAGAAAATTCACTTACAGTTTCATGAAGGGGGAGGGGGGAAAGTATTTTGGCCTAGGGCGTCAAAAAAGGATAAATCACCCCTGGTTATCAAAAGGTGTACATTACCTTTGAATTTTGGATTTTCTCCTTTACCACGTCGTAGATCCACTTTGCTGCTTGCTTGGTTGATTAGTAGACACTTCTTCCAGAAACACTTCCATCGTCGAAGAAAACAGGAAGATAAATTATTAGAAAATCTGTATGCACCAAGGGAGAGCAGTCACAGCCGAGAGAAAACACGATAAAGTTAATCTAATCAACAAGTGAGAAGTTATTGTGGGGTCGAGCAGAAGCGTCAGCTAGTGGATATGGAGATGGCCGGTTTTGAAACTCACCGGCTGAAGGATTTGCCCGATTTTGCACCACATCGTGATTTTTAAACGCATATAACACAGGGATTGACAGGTTTTTGCATAGTTTATCGTTTCCAGATGATAGAAACCTTTACTTAGAACTAAAAAAACTGAAAAAACACATTTTCAATTTTTGAGGAGTTGGCCGGTTTTGCAACTAGACGACACAATTATTATACACATTTTTTCAATTGCTGTTCGAAAATGATTGATAAAAAATTTCGTTCCAAAAAACAAGTGGGAGCCGGGCTTGATCCCGGGTAGAAAAAACTCAAATCCAGCATGCTGCCAAACATGCCACGGAGCCGCTTGCAAGAGGCTGGAATTTATCCGCTTATAAACTATAGCTTAAATTTGCGACTTATTTTCTCAAGACCCCTGTGTGTTGCGCTTTATGGCAGTAATATATTTATATACTAACTATACTCTATCGGAATACAAATATTCATCGCATTCGGTGAGACCAACCTCGGGCCTCTCCTTATTAGCGATGTCACAGAGGTATTGCATTTTCATCTGAAAGACCTTGACAATAGAGACGGAAATGATTATGTCCTCTATTCATTTATTTGCATTCCACAATGATTTTTTGACATTCGTATAAGGAATCCTTTTTCGACAGTCGAGCGCGAGCGGCGGACAACAACAAAATAATAAAATGGCGGCCACAGTGTTTTTTTTTTTGACAACTTTTGTTCAGGAACGTTTCAGATATGAAAACCAGAATTTCACAGGAAAGAGCTAAATTATTCTGAAAACCTGAGAAAAGGCGAAAATTTCCTGAAATTTACGTGGAAAGTTACCACTTTTTCTTACAGTGCACTACTGGAGCAGAAAAAGGCATAAACTCACTTAAATTTGAAGTCTGCATCTGAAAAAAAAAAAAAAAACTTATGGCATGGGAAATGGTATGTAATACCATCGCAGGATATTTTTGACCTACATTTTATAGATCATGTGCTGATTTTGCATGCCGTATCAGAAGTTTATTTAGATCAAGACTTTATGAGTTTAGGCGTTTCTCTACCACTATAGTGGTTACTATGTTTGTTTAAGAAACAAACTTAAAATCGCCGCTCACCGCAATATCATCGTACTCATCAACAATCATCGCGCTCATATCTAAAGTAAGATATCACGTATAAGACTTTTTTTTTTTTCAAGGATTGCTTTTTTGCCACCTGTTCTATTGAGCAAAATAGTTTACTTAAGTTGGATATAATAACACATTCGGTACTTTTCCTGTATAGGATACTGGACGCATATTGAAAAGCTTGGTGCAGTTCTTGGAGAGATTTCTAGCAAAATGATATAAACAACTATGAAAACAAATCTGATGATGTTTTATGCTTGTTTATATATGCATTTATATAAATGTATATAAACATTATATATATATATATATATATATATATATATCATTGTTTTTCATATGCAATTTAATTCAGTTTGCATATTAAAATAGATAAATGAATTCTTTACATTAACCCCCTCACTGACAAGCCCGTGTTAATACGTTCACTAAGCTCCAGGTTTCACTACAATACAAGCAATATTTAAATTAATATTATTCTATTGATTTAACGTATTTTTAATACATTGAACAATGATTAATACATCCAAGGATTGCATTCATATTCGTTATTAAGTTTTTTTATAAAATGTTCAAAGAATCTTTTTTTTTAGCATTTAAAACAAAATGCAGAGAAAACAACATTACAATTTTGCCCTTTTCCAAGACAGTCGGAGGGTATAAAGGGAAATCCGAACCGTAGCTCTAATCTGTAAGCCTGTTGGAGGGTTTTCCTACGGCCTGCCGAAACCCATCTGTCAGTCCATTCTTTGGTCTGTAGTTTTTCTTTTTAAAATTTTACAATGTTTATGATAATTTTTCTGTCTCATATGTAAGTAGCTTTAATGTGTTAAAAAAGAAAAAAGAATTCTATAAGATTCTCATTAGAAGCTGCCTGGTTCCAATAACTGAATACTTCTGACCAACGGAAAAAATTGCTTTTGTATATGAAACAGTTAATGGGTTGCCAGAAAATTTGCATGAAAAATTTCCTTCTCTCGCCAAGAGCATTTTCTTTATCTCGTCTAGGTCCCTATACTACAAAACTATCAAAATTTCTTTCCCTCTCAACAACACAAAACTTTCTGATAACGTATTTGGCAGTTATGACTATTGAAATTATTTACAACCAAATAGCGTTTTTAATATTTTGTATAACCATCTTGAGTTATAAGAGATTGCTGTCTCATGACAATATTCTCAGGCTTTCGTTTCCAGGAACTCGGTTCAAATCGCCAGTTTTCACAGTATTTACTAATGAACATTTGCATTAATCGAAAAATGAAAATCTTTATTCGATTTTATAGTTTATGAGAAAGGACAAGTGCCATTTTTAAGCGTTTTCGAATTAATATAAAGTTAGAACTGTGTCAGAAAGCAGCCAGTTTCAATTTGAAAATAGCTTTAATTTATTCCCTTATTTTCCGGTACTTTAAAACGCAGACAAGATGGTCATAATTTCATCTACCACTCCCTCATATCGACTTTTATTATTCCTTCTAGACTCATTTCATTTCAGTTCGAAAATGACTTTTAAACATAAATAAAAAACTCGTAGAAAAATATACACAAAAAGAAATACATATGTTATTAAAGAAATGATCACGCAAGAATAATTGATTTTCTTTACCAAATTGCATCTACATTTTTTTTCCAGTTAGAAAGAAAAGAAGATATTGAAAAAACAATATTACGTGGAAAAAGATAATCAGAAAAATATAAATTATAATGTTTTTCGTAAGTATAAAATATACTTTCATATTTTCATTTGCGTTTAGTATGGTACGTAAGAAGTAATTTTTAAGCTATATCTTCATTCTAAGGACCTAATCAAAATGAGTAAATATAATAAACAATTCAAATTTTATATTGTTTTAAGCTTATAATATAAGCGAAGGATAAAAGTAATTTCAGAAATGTATTTGAAAAAAAAAAAAAAAAGAGAGGTAAAGATGTTTCGTTAGAAATGAAAAAAACTAAAGATTTTTTTTTTTAATTTCTAGGGGGAGGGAGAAAAACTCAATCCCCTATAAACTCCCTACGCACTTTGGATTTACTACACTGTAAAAATGATGTTTTTCTACAGATGTAAAATTACAGAAATCTGTATGCTTACTAAAATTTTATCTGTACACTGTACAAAAAATATGTGAATCTACGAAACAAGTTTTTGTAAAGCTACAGATTTCTGTAGCTTTACAAAAGAATCTACTAAAATTACAGTAATCTTACTAAAATTTTATCTGTAATCCGTGTTATAGTTACATAAAAAGTTCTAGGTATCCCACTTTCCTAGAAAATCCTTAGTACACTTACAGATTTATTTTTATTTACAGTGCAAACGTGTATCTGTTACATGAATTTTTGTTGTTGCCATTACATAAAGAGTTCTAGGCATCCCAGTTTCCTAGAAAATTCTTAGTAACTTTACAGATTTTTTTTTTACAGTGTAATAACTCTTCTAGTACTAAAAACCGCCTTTAAACATAATCAAGAAGCGTTCTTCTTTTTCAAAATGTGCCACTTTTTTATATGATATACTTAACAGGTTTATTGTTCGTTAAGTGCTTTTTATTCCTTTTGTATATTCATTTTGTAGTCTTGATAAATTATTTTTACAATTATCGGATCGACTGAAAAAAAAATAAAATATAGCTATAAAAAATTTAAGAACATAATTTATAAAATGAAGTACGAAATATACGTTACATAAAATTATTCATCATGACTGTTATTGGAAAAATGAAAAAAAGGAAGAAAAAATAGGAATATAGCTTCTGTCAACTTTGACAGGCGATAAGCCTAGAAAAAACAATTTTCAAAAGAGAAATCTAAAAGCATAAAAAATATAATGCAGTGGTTTTAAAAGACGTCATTCTAGAGATTTAAAAATGACTATATACAGATGACTATATACAGAATCGATTCAATATATTTTTAAGAATTTATCGATAAAAGCAAGATATCTTACCTTTTATTATTTTTATTAGGCTCAATTAGCTTAATTAAAATAATAAATTACCATGCATATTTTATTTAACCCTTTATATCCCAAATTATGAATTTAAAAGCTATCTCCTCGAAACTTTTTTTCCCTTACATTACTATGATACATTAGAATATATATGCACTAAAATAAAAGCTTTAATTTTTTTGTTAATTACGGCTAATTACTTGATGTGGTAATTGAAAGTACCATTGGGCGATAACGGTTGGAGAAAAAATCGATACTTAGAAAAAAAAACTATATCCAATTTTTTCTTAATATTTTAATGTGATTCATAGTGCATTTAACTAGTGCATTTATATCTATGATGTATATATGACTAGTTGATGATGCTGTTGATGCATCATCAGTGAGCATTTTGCCGTCAGAAGAACATTCTATAGCTCTAACATTATCGTTCGATAGAAAGCATATCTGAAAGAAATTCACAAACCTTTATTTGTTGCAAACTCAAAAGTATTCATAAAATGCTAAATGATTTTTTTAGATTTTTGTCTAATTTTTAATTTTTTTCCACATTGTTTTATAAAAAGACAATATTTTTTCTAAAGATAAAAATAACATATTTTTTGCTTTATTATTCATCAATCTTATACATAAATCATGCAATATCTTCGCCTATGTTGTATCGAAATCCACCTGTCTAGCACCCACGCATCCGTAGTAAATACATACGTTTTTATGCACCATATGTATTCAAGTGATAAAAATCTAAGTAAAAATCCTGTTCAACGTAATCCCGACGGTACTTGAAGGTACCGCTTTGAAAAGTGCTTCGTAAAGTAAACAAGCTGAAAATTAAATTTTTTAAGCAGATCATATTGTCAAGCGATCTATTTAAAACAATACAAAAAATATAATAGCCTTACCTTTAAAATTAATGATGTTTCCAAGCAAAAGCTAGGGATACCATGTCAGACAAGAAAATGGAAGCAAAATTGGCACTCACACGAGCCAAAATAGCTTCGTGAACAATCTTCGGCTTACTGAAACTGCTGTTGGTATCTAGTGATGGCCAAGGGAAGTATTTACTATTGTTTCATAAAAGTACCATCCCGAATGTATTCAATCAGTGTGTTTTAATTGGTATAGAAAACTGTGGTAGTTTAAAGTATCGTCGGGCATAAAGGGTTAAATACTATGCGCATTTTTGATTGAATTTCCCGTATCATATATTATAAAAAATTATATTTCACATTTTTGGTGGCATCACTTATTCTAATCTCCTATTAGTAGGTACCCGTATTTTCCTGTTTCCCCTTTGGCTGATGAACTTTTCAGTTGAATCCGCGTCTCCTCTATATAATTGAGCAATTTTCCATTATTATTTGCACTGAGGACGGTACGCTAAAAGGCTATCGAAACTAGTCTACTCAAAGATTGCATATTCTGGCGTTTTTAACGTAGCTTTTAAATTTATATCATTCTGTGCCAAGTAGCATCTTAATAATTATTTATTAATAATTATATTATAAAATCACCTCAGTGAATTTTCGATTATGTGGGGGAAGAGGTTAAGTAATTACTATAAAAAATATTTACGCTATTTGCATCTCCCTTTGTTATTGTAAACAAATTCAGATAATAATGTACAAATAGGTGTAATACATAAGTGTAGAAAATCACGGTAACCGATCATAGTAATAAACAATTAAATTTTAAAAATAAAAAAAACCGACTGCGTAAAAAGTGAACTAATTATTTCTCATCAATTTGAAACTATTTTTTTTTCCATTCCTACTATTAGCTCACACTCTCGCTATATATATCTTGTTCAAATTTTTAATCGTTAATAAAATAATTATTATTCATCCAATCAAGCTCAAATAATTTTTTTTTAACTTGTAGTGGATGACACTTGATGTTAATCCAGTTTTTTTTTTCAAATATTAATTCATTAATTAAATTGAATTAATTAATTTTCAATAATCGGGAGAGCCCTCTTCTTTATCAATGTATTTAATGACCGAGAGAGCCCTCTTCTTGATCAAGGCATTTTAAGCATCACTCAAGAGGAAAGAAGAATGGGAGAAAAAAAATTCTCTTATTGACCTAAGTAGGAATTGACTTAAAATATTTTTTCTATATTACTTGTTTATATTACTTACCTATTTTTTTTTTATTTACTTGTATTGATTACTTTTAAGTTGCGTTTAATTGTTAGTTCCTATCTATAAACACGGTTTTGATGAGGTCTATAGAGGTCTATGATGGTTAGAGTTGCAGTAAAGCTAGAGATCCTACATACACAGCTTCCAGATTTTATAATATTTTAAAGGAGCTTCTGACTGTAAAATAGTCAATGAAACATCGTCTTCATTTTGAAAGACCTATACAATGATATGCCACTCAATAGGGTGCGTAAACATTTTTTCGTCTCTTCCGCCATTTTGCATTTTACGGCCGCCATTTTGAATTTATAAAAACAAAACCTAACTTATAATCATAGGGCCGTTAAGACAAATTGATATAAACCTCATTCATTAAAATCCATCCAGCCGTTGGGATGTTTCGAGGGTATAAAGAAATCCTCATACACAGATACGCGTGAAACACATAACCCTTCTTTTCAGTCGGGTAAAAAGATGTTGCATAGTAGAATCTTTTCCATCTATGAAAATGAAAATACCGGGTGTCCCTGAAATTTGATGGCATTTCAACGATTCATAAAAAGTGAAGGAATTGGTTTATTCGATTTCGATTTGCGACAAAATTATTTTCATGCTGTGATGATTTCTGGTAAAAAAAAAAAAAAAAAAAAAAAAAAAAGTTATGAAATCTTTTTCTATAAAGGACGATTCAACATTCAAAATCACAAAATTGTATGCAAAATTACGTTTATATGCATGCAAATATTTACAAGCTTATAGCAGTTAATATTGTACTTGTCTGCCAATACAAGGAATTGAGGAAGCCATGCTCTGTTACTCTGCTACTTGAAAATGATGAAGAAGCAAATCATACCTTATTGGAATGTAATTTATTAAATATAGTAACTTTCATGCAAGATCTCCTCATATCAAATCTCCAGTGATGCAGTTTTTGAAAAGCACATTTGGAGAAAGGCAAACCAGTCGTTATAGTAAAATTGCTGCCCCCCCCCCCCTGCTCACCGGACTTGATCAGGACTTTCTTGATTATACCTTTCTTGATTATATCAAGATGGCCTTGACTTGATACACGTTGATTGTTGGCTATGGGGTTACGTAAAATCTGGAGTATACCGCAGTAGTCCGTCTTTGTTAGCGGAGTTAAAAGACGCTATACGTTAAGAAATCTCCTGTAACTCCTTGCGGTGGCGGACACGTAGACCATTTACTTCCATGAGCTATATATTTGCATCCAAATAAATGTAATGTTCCCCATATTTTGTGATTTGAATGTTAAAACGTCCTGTGTTGACAAAAACGTTCACTATTTTTTTTTAGCGTAAAAAAAAAATACCCCTTGCATGAGAATAAATTTGTCACAAATCGCATTCAAAGAAACCAATTCCTTCACTTTTTATGATTTTTTGAAATGTTAACAAATTTATGAGACATTCTGTATTTGAAATATGCTTGTCTTTCAATCACGTCTCTTCAAAGTTTTTAATGTCAATATCCTTCTAAATATATTTTTTTAAGCAGTATATTTCAAGAATTTTTAATGGTAATTTCACTATCATGCAATAAATATTAACAAAAACAGAAATTTAAAAACAGAAAAATAATATAGAAATATACGTTAAAGAAGTACGGTAAAATTATTAAAGATAACAAGAAGAAATTTTTGCAAAAATATCAAGCATGATTTAATATAAGAATACAAATATAATGAAATGCAATATTTTATAAAAAGATCTATTATCTAATTTATAATAATGAAGTTTCTTTTTCTATAGTTTTCACAAAATGTTTTATGCCTGGCTAGGACAAACTTTCACAATGTTCAAACTTTTTCGTTTTTGACCACTTGGCAAACTCTATTTTGCACCATTATGTAGTTTTATCTTCAAAACAATGATATTTTTTATTAATCTTGAACTATGACTGGATTGTCATACACATACATATTGAATAGCTTCATTTTTTACAGTTTTCAGGCCATAATGGCAAAAATTAAGCTAAATATTTTTCGTTTGATTATATAAAACGAAAAATAACACATTTTAATTTAATGTACGCCTATCGATTACATTATTAAGGAAGTATAAATTTAAAACATGAAATAATTATATGACTTAATGAAAATAAGTGATCGAGAATTTCTAGTTTCTTGTTTTCTAGGTTATAAACCAATAAATTATATTATGGATCGTTCGAATTGCGAGAAATTATTACTTGATTTCTAGAATTAATTCATAAACTAGAATTACAGTTACTAAACTCACTTCTTGTGTTCGTATTTAATTGCAGATATTTTTAAATAAGTTTGACCACGATAATATAGGAAAACGCCCTTAAATTTTAAAAGGGATAGCTTGAACTCCCTAGAAAGGGAACTAGAATTTATAAGAATGACATGGAACGACTCTTTCTAGAGGCACAATTTATTTCCTAGGTGCCAGTGACAAAAAAATTTTTCAATATAGTAACATTTCTTCAAAGTCACTTTTTTTCTATTTTATAGCAGTTAACGTCATGAAAATTTTCTACATGTCTACAGAGTTATAAAAAAAAATAAAACCCTTACAGCTATTTTTTTTCTCTTAATTTTGTTTAAAAGTGCCTGTCAGCCAAGTTTCCAATCCCCCTCTCCAATGTTAAAACCATGGGCATAGAATGAAATCGTATTTTCCTAATATCTTTTCCGAAAATTAGTATTTTACAATATTTTTCTAGTGTACTCTTCTTAGAAGCGATCACTTTCTCTTTCTATTTTAGTTGACCAAATATTTTTAAAATACATCTTAATTTAACATTTGGTATTTTCAAATTTTTGCACAGCTGACGAGTTGTGTGTAAAATTTTAGCATTTCAGTTAAAATTAACTATATATTTTAGAAATATTAAAAAAATTAAAAGAGACATTCTTTAAGAAGAGTATACAGAAAAAAGAGGTTACAAATATTTTCCGTTGTAATATTTAAAAATACGAATGCATTCCACGACTATAGGTTTATAATTAGCTAGGGAAATTTGAGATCTAAATGACCAACAACATCGTTAATTTTATCACATAATACTTTAAATGTTAAAAAGAAGAAAACCAACGTTTAAAAATGCACAAATACTAAGCAAAACAGCAGCAAACAGCTGTTTCAAATACGAATGCATTCCACGACTATAGGTTCAACATTAGCTAGGGAAATTTGAGATCTAAATGACCAACAACATCATTAATTTTATCACAGAATATTTAAATGTTAAAAAGAAGAAAACCAACGTTTAAAAATGCACAAATACCACACAAAAAAGCAGCAAACAGCTGTTTCAAATCCACAAGCGAGATTCTACTTCAATCCGACAGAGAGCAAGGCACAGCCTGCTAGAAAAGACAAGACTAGGTTTTTTTTTTTTTCTAGAATTTCGCTTGTTGATTCGAAACAGCTGTTTGCGACTTTTTTGTGTATTATTTGTGCATTTTTAAACATTGGTTTTCTGCTTTTTAATATTCTTGCACAAAAGCATTATTTGCTATTTTTATACTTTAAATGTGGCAAAATTTATCATATATGTTTTAACGATTCATAAAATAATAGCTATGAAAAGCATTGGTATGCGGAATTGCTTTTAGATTTCTTTGCATATTTTTATTTTCTAATATGCAATGGAAAAAAATTAACATCATGTAATTTTTTTCCTTTATTCAACGTTTGAATTGTAAAAAATCATGATGGAAAAGCACGGTTAGGACGCTTAAAAGGTTAAGTATAGACATTTTTCTCCGGGAGGAAATTTTGGAGGTCTGGCGAGAATTTTCATTTTTTACCAAATACAAAAGCTCAAATCTTCCATGTGGGATATTTTGGGGCTCCACGGAAGGAACTCCCCCCCCCCCCCAGTGCCATCCCCTGAATTCCTCACTGTAATAAAGAAATAATTCTTAAGGCTTAGTTCAGAGAGCAAAAGTACTTACTGTCATGGTAAAGCAATAAAATATGGTTTTGACCAAAAAGACGGGGAATTCAACTATGGGTTCAACAATGAAAAGAAGATAAAATATTAGATCGAACTTCTGTCTTTTGAAGGATGTTGAAGGGACGTCCGGCACTTTCCTTCTAAAGCCAAGCCATAATAGATGAAAACACCGCGTAACCAAGAGAAATCGCCGTCTGACCAGAAAAAAAGACCGCGAGCAGACTGATACGTCTATATGGAGCTCATCTATACTTATAGTAATTTGGGAGTTTATAGCAGTAAACATATTGTGAAACAATTTAGATGTCTATAAGAGAATTTAATTTGTAAAAAGAACAGTTATTAATAATTTCTCTTATAGATATAATTGAGTCAATTTCTCTTATTTACTTAAAATATTCGGTGAATTAGATTTACAAATGTAAAATAAAATAAAATAACTATAATGAATAATTGCGATTTTTTTTTCATTAAAACATCTAAATTACTCTGTAGACTATTGTCTGATATGCCGTTTCTAAAAATAATTAGAAGGCGTGGATTTTTATACGGTTTTTTTCTCCGTGTTCACATTTTCCTCACTTTGATGTTTTAAAAATGCTAAGTTTTTTTTTTTTTTTTTTTTTTTTTTTTGTATTTGAGATAAAGATTTAAACTTCTTTGTTCATATTCTTTATTATATATGTGATAAATATGCACATTGAATTAACGTTAAAGATTTTTTTTTAAATAAAAGTATATGAAGATGTGTTAGATTTCATCGTCTTACACTATATATATATCAGTAAAAAAATTATATTAAACGTAATATTAGATGTATCTAAAAATCCATGCGCAGTCTTGTGTAATATACATTTCATAATCTTAAAAAAATTTGGGTAAAAATATCAATATTTAAAAAAGTAGTGGGCATTTTAAACAATTATTTTTTTTAACTTTTTTAAATTTTAATTAAATATTCAGTTAATTATTTTTTTCAAAATGTACTTTTGGTTGAGGATTGAAATGCATTGAGTTCACCATTTGAAGAATTAAAAAAAAAAAAAAAAAAAAAAAAAAAAAAAAAGAAAAGAAAATGTAAAATGTCCTCTTAAGTGATTTGAAGAATGTTTGCAGCTATAAAATAGAATATAATAGCTGAAAAGAACAGTTATGAGTAATCTCTCTCAGCGATCTAATTTGTTTTAGTTCACATGTATACCTAAAATATTCTGTACAATAGATTTATTTCTGCAAAATTAAATATAATAGCGAAAATGGATAGTTGCGAATAATCTCTCTTTCATCTTTTCCGTAAAGCTCAAGACGATTGCACCACAAAACCCAAGCTACTGTGAAAGCCAAACAAAGAACCAATTGGAGAGCCAAGAAAACTGACAAAAGAGAAATACTTCCTGCTTGCATTTATGGTGTATAAATAGAAACATAGGAATCAAAGAGGTGCACATTTTTTGCTTTCTTCAAAAGAATGGCCTTGAAAGACGGCGCTAACTGTGTTGCAGCTGAATGCTTGCTGTTCTTTAAAAGGGCAGGGCCGTTCTAAAGTCAATGATCTTCGTTCGATAAGCACTCATTTAAGCTTAATGAGGAAGATTATTGATCGATAAACAATAGGAGGTGCAATACGTTTTAAGTGCTATTCAAGGCGTATAATTTTTAGGAGGTATTATATAATCAGTCTTTCGATCAAAAGTTAAATGGCTTCACCAAAACAAAAGAAAACTAAGGCGTTTCCAATCCGTAAAAAATGACACTTCACGTTTATCATTATTATTTTTTTTAATATTCTTAAAAAACGATTGGATATTTATTTATTTTTTAAATCATTCATATTACGGTTTTTCAGTTTTTAAGCAAAATAATAGTCCAAGTCGAAATAAGCTTTTTGTTAGATACTGATTGATTAATATTTTTAAAATATATTGTATGTTTATTTATGGAATCGTGAAAGTTTTCTAACAGAAAAAGTTTATATCTCCTTGTAATTATACTGGAAGATCGTGAAAAGGGAAGAAAAACATTCACCCCCCCCCCCTTTTCTTTACCACAAGCACTTTACAGAAAACGTTCGTTGAGAATTTTTTTCGAAAGATGTAATAAATTTTAAGTGCTGCACAAAAAGCGTATAATGTTTACGAGGTATTATTACACAATCAGTGTCTAGAAGAAAGTTAAGTGGCTTCTCCTAAAGAAATAACTAAAACGTTCTGATCGAAAAAAGTGACACTTAACATTTCATATTATTATTATTATTTATAATGTTTCTCAAAAGTGATTTATATTAGGTGTGTATTCTTATATATTTCTTCAAATGATCGATGCCCTTTATTTATTTTTTTTTTTTTCACGTTCGTTGTTTTAATTTTATTTTTTACATACATTGCACGTTTTCAAAACATATCATGAATACCTTCTAACAGAAAAAAAATTATACCTTCTTGTAATTATATTGGAAAGATGGTGACATGTGAAAAAAAAAAAAAATACCACCTCCCACTTTTTCTTTTTTTTTACAGCGAGCAATATACAGAAGAAGTTACACGAGTAATTATTTTTCCAAGGTGCTATAACTTTAAAATGCCTAAAATCGTGCGCAAAGCGTATAATTTTTACGAGATATTATATAATCAGTGTCTCGAAGAAAGTTAAAGTTCTTCTCCTAAATAAAAATCTAAGGCGTTTTGATCGAAAAAATGTGATACTTAACATTTCATATTGTTATTTTTTTATTAATAATTTTCAAAAGTGATTTATATTATGTGTGTATTCTTATGTATTTCTTCAAATGATAGTTAGTCTTTGTTTTGTTTATTACGTTCATAGATTTAATTTCTATTTACTATATACATTGTATGTTTTTAAAAAGTTTTAAAATTGTATCTTCTTATAAATAAATTGGAAAGATAGCGAAATGTGAAAAAAAATCCCCCCCCCCCCCCATTATTTAGAACAAGCAATATAAAGAAAAAGTTACATGAGTAATTTTTTTTTCAAGGTGAAATAAATTTTAAGCCTCGTTCAAAGCATATAACGTTTACGAGATATTATATAATCAGTGTCAAGAAGAAATTTAAAGTGTCTTCTCCTAAACAAACAAGTTGGAAATTGCTCGTCAAACGTGGCAAATGAGGTGCGTTCGTACTATAACTACTTTTATAATTATTTTTTGCACCCCATATTGTACTGAATGTATAATTTTTTGCACTTCATAAAACGCATAGTCTGATACATCATTAAAATGCACTTCCAATATTTTTTCCCATTCCCCGTAATGTAACGGAACACTTTTGACTGTCCCTGTAATTAAACTATACATCCGATTTTCCTAAAATTTGAAATAGCTCAACAAAATTTTGCAACAATTATATCTTTAAAATTTCAGACCATTCGGAAGGCTGTAATATCATTAAAATGCACTTGCAATAATTTTTCCCATTGGCCGTAATGTAAAGAAAAACTTTTGACTGCCCCTGTAATTAAACTATGCATCCGATTTTCCTAAAATTTGAAAGGGCTCGACAAAATTTTGCAACAGTTATATCTTTAAAATTTCAGATCATTCGGAAGGCTCTCATATCATTAAAATCCACTTGCAATAATTTTTCCCATTGGCCGTAATGTAAAGAAAAACTTTTGACTGTCCCTGTAATTAAACTATACATCCGATTTTCCTAAAATTTGAAAGGGCTCGACAAAATTTTGCAACAGTTATATCTTTAAAATTTCAGATCATTCGGAAGGCTCTAATATCATTAAAATGCACTTGCAATAATTTTTCCCATTGGCCGTAATGTAAGGAAAAACTTTTGACTGTCCCTGTAATTAAACTATACATCCGATTTTCCTAAAATTTGAAAGGGCTCGACAAAATTTTGCAACAGTTATATCTTTAAAATTTCAGATCATTCGGAAGGCTGTAATATCATTAAAATGCACTTGCAATAATTTTTCCCATTGGCCGTAATGTAAAGAAAAACTTTTGACTGTCCCTGTAATTAAACTATACATCCGATTTTCATAAAATTTGAAATGGCTCGACAAAATTTTGCAACAATCATATATTTGAAATTTCAGACCATTCGGTTGGGTAGTTTTTGCTCTGTTACATGCGGACAGACAGACAGACGGACGGACAGACGGACAGACGGACGGACTGAACGACGACTATAGGTGCTACGTATTTATATAATTACGAACGCACCTAAAAACTAAGGCGTTCTGATCAAAATAAGTGACACTTAGCATATTATATTATATATTTTTTAATAAAATTCTTCAAAAGTGATTTACATTAGATGTGTATTTCTATGCATTTCTTCAAATCATAGTTGGTCTTTATTTTTTTTTTCACGTTCATAGTTTTGATTGCTAATTTTTTACATACATTGTGTTTTTAGCTCACAGGCTATCAAAGCCTGAGAGCTAATGTGCCCGCCCGTTCTGTATGAATGTATGTATGTATGTACGTACGTACGTAACGGGACAACTCTTGATAAAAACATCCGATTTGCTTAAAAAAAAATTTCTAGGTTCATTGTGATAAGGCGCTTCCCTGATTAGTTTTGGGAGAAGGATAAAGGGGGAAAAGGGGGGTTAGTCCACCCCCCCCCCTTAATTCAGATAAATGGGTTTTTCATGCAGAATGATTCGATTTGCTCCGAATTTGGTATACCGGTTTATTGCGTTAAGGAACTTCCCTCATTAATTTTTGGGGTTCATTGGTTAAGGATAGAGGGGGAAAAGGGGGGTTAGCCCACCCCCCCCTTAATTCAGGTAAATGGGTTTTTCATGCAGAATGATTCGATTTGCTCGGAATTTGGTATACCGGTTTATTATGTTAAGGAACTTCCCTGATTAATTTTGGGAGTTCATTGGTTAAGGATAAAGGGGGAAAAAGAGGGTTAGTCCACCCCTCTTAATTCAGATAAATGGGTTTATCATGCAGAATGATTCGATTTGCTCCGAATTTGGTATACCGGTTTATTATGTTAAGGAACTTCCCTGATTAGTTTTGGGGGTTCATTGGTTAAGTATAAAGGGGGAAAAACGGGGTTAGTCCACCCCCCTTATTTCAGATGAATGGGTTTTTCATGCAGAATCATTCAATTTGCTTTGAATTTGGTATACCGGTTTATTATGTTAAGGAACTTCCCTGATTAGTTTTGGGTGTTCATTGGTTAAGGATAAAGGGGGAAAAGGGGGTTTAGTCCACCCCTCTTGATTCAGATAAATGGGTTTTTCATGCAGAATTATTCGATTTGCTCCGAATTTGATATACCGGTTTATTATGTTAAGGAGCTTCCCTGATTCGTTTTGGGGATTCATTGGTTAAGGATAAAGGAGGAAAGGGGGCTTGTCCACCCTCCTTAATTTAGATAAACGGGTTTTTCATGCAGAATTATTCGATTTGCTCCAAATTTTTTATACCGGTTTATTATGTTAAGGAGCTTCCCTGATTACATTTCGAGGTTCATTGGTTAAGGATAAAGGGGGAAACGGGGGCTAATTCCCCTTCACTTTTTTTTGAGGGGCATTATTCTTTAAAATAAGAATATAATGTACAATTAGTGTGAATAGCCTGTGAGCTCAATGCCATCAGTTTAGCTGTGCACTTTTCTTTTTTATTTAAACGTGTCCTCGATGTTTTCTAACAGACATTCTCCATGCCTTCTTAAACCTGTTATATTGGAAAGATCCTAAAATGAAGTGTGGATTAAAAATATTTATTACATGTAACTCACCACCCCACGATTCCTATACCTTGTTATTAAAAACAATATACAAAAGAATTTACACGAGCAATTTTTTAATCAAGGTGCAATAAGTTGTAAGCTCTGTTCAAAACGCATAATTTTTATGAGGTATTCTGTAATAAGTCTCTGGAAGAAAAGTTAAATAGCTTCTCCTAAACAAACAAAAACTAAAGCATTCTAATTGGGAAAAAAAATGTGACACTTTTATTTTTTTTCATAATATTTATGAAACATGATTTGTGTCAGGCACCTTTTTAGTCTGAATAGTGGTGAATCTTTATTTATTTTTTAAATTAAATGATGATTTTTCAGTTTTAGAAAAAATAATACATCGTAAAAAGTTTCCTTTCAACGTTGAACCATTTGATAGTGTGATAAAAGCAAAAGCTCCAAAATTGGTTAACTTGATTATGAAAAGCTCTAGACTATGGAGAAATATCAACATTCGATAAGTTTTTCATCATACTATGCAATATGAAATATCCAATCAGAACAAATAAACTCTGTCATTTGAATATGTTGCTGAAGAGAACAATGATATCCGTCTGCTTGTCTTAAAAAAAAACTACAGTCAAAACACAAGAAGTACAAAAGTACAACGTCAGGACATCGACCTTAAATATCCTATGTAACACAAATCGTTCAAAAATTTTGAAATGCAAACGAATAATTTGAAAATAAAACTGCCATTTGTTTAATTTTAACTTGCGAGTACCTTCGCGTGATTAGCGTAGGCTCTTAAGAGGACACTCAACTTTTTAAAGAATTTTTTTAAATTTAAGTACTTTATAATAACATTTTGGCATATTACTAGATGAGTTTATGAAGAAGGAAAGAGGTTTTAACAATAAAATCAGAGTTCGCAGCGTCCAGTATTTTTATATATATTTGCTACCAAAACTTACAAACAATTATTTTTGCAGTACACTGTACAAAAAAAAAAAAAAAAAAAAAAAAAAAAAACCCTCAAACTGATTAAAAAAACCTGAGTTGAAAACCTTTAATTTATAAAAAAATATCTGCAATTTTTCATTAAAACAGTCTTTTTTTTTGTAAAAATTACAAAATTCACTTTTTTTTTTACAGAAAAACTCTTTTAAAGGTAAAGGTTTTCTGTAAAAAATACGATTTTTTTTCAGTGTAGATTAGTTTAACAAGTGAGGTAGAAAATTACTAGGATTACTTTTGGAAAAAGTGTACATAATCGTATGAAAAATAAAGAACATGTTTTAAAATAGAAAATTCTGTTAGTGGAATATGAAAAAACTAATTTTTAAATAAAATTAAATAAAATCTCTAATCCTATGTCCCACTATAGGTACAAATATTTTACAATTGTTTTTTTACGAAAACCGTAAATACTACCAATAACAGCTCTTATTCCTCGGTTAAAATTATCAAAACAATTGAAATTAAAGGAAAAAACATTAATTCTTTAGTCGATTTAGGTTCCGACGTTACAATCATAAACGCTAGTCTTTATAGGACTAGGACATCCTAATTTTAATGAAAATGATGTAAAGTTGACTGGGATTAGTGGTAATGTAGTGAGCACTTCTGGTTTTATCAATACTTATATCTCAATTGATAATACTTTTCTGAATTGTGCTATGTACGTTTTGAATGATTTACAATATAAAATGATCCTCGGAAATATTTGTTTAAATAAATTCAATTTTAAAGTATCGGACAGTGGCCCAAATGTTACGTATAAGAAAGAGAAATAATGAAAAAACTTATATTGTCAATCTTGTGACTGTTGTTCCTTTGCACATTCCAAAATTAGGCACTATTTCTAGTCAAGGAAACATTCCCCTCGGCAACCAAAGTTACGGTCAAATTCCGAAAACATTCCCACGACTAAAAAGCATTTAACTGTCACTCCTAAAATTGAATCTGTTTATTTAACAGAAATAGTGAACTCCATTAATATAAATGAAATAAATATTGCTCACATTACTGACTGTGCTATAAAAGAAGAATTAATTAACTTAATTGAGAATTACAACCCTGGCAAAACTAAAAGTGTTGATTTGAAATTTAACATAATACTAAACCATGAAATATCACATACGCAGCGACGTAGACGGTTAGCATTTCCAGAACAAACACTTGTTGATAAACGAATTGAGGAATGACTAGATCAAAGTATTATACGGGAAAATTATTCGAGTTATGCAGCGCAAATTGTTTTATCAAAGAAAAAAGCAGTAACCTCAGATTATGCGTTGATTACTGAAAATTTAACAAAAAGAAAATTAGGAAAAATCACCCCCTACCTACTATAAATCATGTCTTGAACAATATCGAGCAAAATCAAGTTTTTTGTACGTTAGATTTGAAAAAAGGTCTTATCCATATAGATGTTGATGGGGGTAGTAAAAACTTCCCTTCGTTTGTTGCAAATTTTTCTCAGTATGAATTTAATTTCATGCCGTTTAGTCTATGTACAGCCCCTCAGCATTTCCATCGATGTATATATGCATGACTAAAAGAAATGATCAGAGTTTAAAATATTTTTGTGTACATGGACGATATAATCGTTCTTTCACAGTCTGAAGAACAGGCGCTCTTCAAATTGAAACGTGTATTTGAGGTAGCATTCGAGTATGGCCTCAAATTTAATTTTCCTTAGTGTCAGTTCTTGAAAAGAAAGATCGAATTTTTAGGATGCATACTTGAGAACGGAACTATTTGCCCTTCAGAAACACAAACTTTAGCTGTTGAAAAATTTCCTGAACCGAAAAAAAAAACTCCAGAGTTTTTTAGGATTAACTGGATATTTTAGAAAGTACATAGCCAATTATGCTAAAATCTCTAAACCATTAAGTGATCTTCTAAAAGCAGAAAACTAATTTAATTCCGACCAAGTCAAAAATAAGATTTTACAATTTAGAAAAACAAATTGACTAGTAAACCTGTATTGCACATACTTTGGCGAAGAGCCGAAACAGATTTGCGCATAGACACCAACAGCTCCGGTTTTGGAACAGTACTGTTAAAGATGATAATAGTAATTTACATCCCGTCCATTTTATCAGTGGAAAAACAATATCCGCCCAAGACAAGTATAGTAGTTACGAGTTTGAAGCGCTCGCAGTCCGAACTTACCTGTTAGGTAATAAATTCAAATTACTAACTGTCTGTTCTGCATTTCAAGAAACATTAGAGAAAAAATATCTTGCTCCAAAAGTGGCAAGATGGTCATTGTTTTTACAAGATTTCAGTTATCAAATTCTCCACAGGACCAGAATTGAAATGAAACAAGTCGATGCATTAAGTCAAGTCGTAACACTGTAGTAGTCGTAACATATTCATATAATGAAATAACGACAAAATTAGCCAAACACCAAAACGAGGATGATTACATTCAAATTATTAAAACAGTAGTTGAAGAAAATGAAAGCAAAGGTTATTTTATCAGCAAAATGTGTTGTATACAAATATGAAAACGATAGAGAGTAAATTATAGTACCGGAGGTATGGCAAAAAAATAATAATAATACGTGAAATACACAAAAATGCCATTATCCTCTTCGTTACTGAGTATTAAAGCAGTATTATTGATTATTAATGAATTATTGCTTCTTCCATTTGACTTCAGAGCAGGATTTTCAATTTATTGGGATTAGTTCTTATCTTAGACTTTGAAATGTATCACTCTGGTATACCAATAGTAATTATGTTCGAGTATCATTAATAATATGGGACAAAACGGAGGTCCACATATGTGAACCCAGGGAACGTAGAGTTTAAGATGTAGCCAAAACAATGACAATTATTAAGCAAGACTTTTACCATCCCATTTCCGAAAACATACCGAAAGTGTTGTAGGAAACTGTATAGAATACATTCTATGTAATAGAAAGCGAGGAAAAGGCGAATGACTGCTAAACCCCATACCTAAATTGAATTTCCCCCTCCAACCTTATCATATGGATTAGTTAGGTCCGATGCCGTCAACCAACAAAAATTACATTGTTATCTTCTTTGTGGCAGATGCCTTTACGAAATTTGTATGGTTCTATCCCGTTAAGACAACATCCGCTAAAGAGTAAATTTCTAAATAAAAAAAATAACAGACTACATTGGGAAGTCGAACGAAAATAATTAGCGACCATGGCGCCGCTTTTACATCTAATCTAATGACTTTAGAAAATATCTCGAGGACGAAAATATTGAACACGTCATAATTACAACAGGAATACCGAGAGGGAACGGACAAGTTGAGCGAGTACAAGCGATCCTGAAAACAATTCTCATTAAACTATCTATTGATGATCACACGTATGAATATGTACCAAGTGGTTTAATATGTACCAATCGTTCAACGGATTGTGAATAGTACGTGATCTCGAAGTACTAAATACGAGCTATTAATCGGGGTTAAAATTAGACATAATGAAGATTTAGAAATTAAACAGATCCCTGATGAGGAATATGAGCACGGATTAGTCGAGGAATGGCAGAAAAACAGAGATATCGCAAAACAAAACATACTGAGGGGAAAATCGCAAAAATTCCAATAGCAAACAGAAAGAAGGGAATTGCTATCAAATCGGTGATTTAGTCGTGATTCACAAAACCTAATTTGGGGTCGGCACAAAGTTACGATTAAAGTTCCTTGGTCTGTACAAGGTGGTTAACTCTCCGCCTACCAGTGGGGTCCAATAAACCCGACAAGAAAGTAAATTCATATATATAGATCTATATTCGTAAAAATCTAGAAACACTTAAAAATAATACTGAATGAAAACTAATGAATTTTAACTGCGGTTGGATGCATTATTGTAATTTTTCTACGCCGTTTCTTTTTAGTCCGAGAGGGTGGGGAATAATGATCGATATGACGTTGAAAAAGTGGGATTACAAGGAAATGCAAGAGAAATCTCCAGTGTAGCCGATCATATGAAGCCATAGCTTTCTACCATCTAATGTGTAGCAACTGTGCTTTTTTATGTTTATTTTTTTAATTGTGTTTTTACAGACAATTCTCTTGTGACTGAAAATACTTCAAACATTTGTATATAAACAATTGAAACCAAAAACAGCGCTCAAGTTGAAGGCAAAACTTTTACCTGCAAATCAATACTTCCTCTTGAAATATTCTACAGACTATCACTATTAAGAACTGCTGCTTTTTATATATTATGTTGTTAGAATTATTGTTTCTTAGTATTTAGTGATTTCACGTCGTTATTATTTTGTTTTGTGTATTTTGTTTGGTATCTTACAGGTTACTTGATAGTTATCCGGTTACTGATCTGGTGTATAAAGTTGATAGCTGTGAGGGCACACAGTAGTCAGGAAGACCGAATTTACAGCCCGGAATTACCGAAAAATCAGAGGCGAGACAACATTGTACCTCATTTGAATCCAGGCTGCAGAATAGTGCCAGCCAAGTGCTAATTTTCTTGGAGCTGGCTGCAGCCCTGACAACCGGGCAGAGGATGTTATGTACTGACCACGGAGAAAACGTCTCTGTGGACCGTTGCTTTTTATTATAATTGGGGCGTTGGTTCATAAATACTAAAATAGTAATAGGTGGATGGATATAACTGTTTTATTTGCTGTTTATTGAAATTTCCTCATTTGTATATATATTCATAAAATCATGTTTAATTAAGAAATCATATTAAATATTGGAAAGTTAGGCTGATCCTTTATCGGTCCTTTGCCTCCTTACTAGAATTACTACATGTAATCAGGAGCAACTTTTTTCAAAGCCAAGCATAATAGGTTATTACTTTTGTTTCCATATCTGTTTATATAATTTGAAAAAAGTACGAATTGCACCAAGCTTTACAGAAAAAGACAAGGTACCTATAACCGGAGCACATATATTATATATTATTATTATTATTATTATTATTATTATTATTATTTTCTACTTCTCATGTGTTTTCAATCAGTAGACGCATTGTTAAATGTATTAAATATATCTACCGATCAGTTTGATAAAAATAATAATGGAAATTGTTGAAATGACCAATTTCTCCTAAAAAAGTTTCATTTATTTATTTATTCATTATTAAACGAAGAAACTTCTTTTTCAGTTTATATGCCCATGTCCACAAGCTTTTTAAATGCATCTTTTCATATATGCATCATTACACAAAAAAACTGTAATATTAATGTGTCCCGTCTAAATATACATTATACAATATTATATGTATATTCTGTACTATTTTTACTATACATCATTATATATAAAAAATTATAATCTTCGAAACATATTCCTTAAAGCTGCTTGTTATAGACTAAAACACAAATTTCAAAAGTGCAAAAAAGAAAAAAAAAATGAAGTAATTTAAAATATTTCTAGAGAAATATAATTCATTTACTTCATACTGGGAAACAAAATTTAAAGCGATATTATTTGCATTCAGGATTTCATATAAATGGCATGTTTTGAATATAATTATATTTATCTAATAAAACACTGTCTATAGAGGATTTATACCTTTTCTCAAATGCTTATTAAGCATAATAGTTAAATTTACATAACTAGCCAACCTTAAAGTAGGGTATATTATTCACTTGTCAATTTATTTTCACGCACCGAGTGCTTCACTTGGTAGTTACAGACACTGTGTAAAAAGACAAAGGTTTCTGAATCTACGAAAGTATATTATAACCCCGAACGAATATTGGCTGTCCTAAAATGGACTGATTGATTTTAAAATTCAATAGCTTGCAAATGGTGATTATTACAGCTATTAAACAAAATAGATGGTGCTGCAAGTAATAGGCCCTCAATCGAGACCTCATCCGAAATTACCCAGCATTGATGGGAAGGAAGGAAGTTAAACATATGGAGTGGATCTCGTTCGCCAATAGTCTTGTTCTTAGCAAACCTCTCCATGGGTTTTACCTTCTTCCTTTGCATCAATGCTCGATGATTTCGGATTAGGTTTCGATTGAGCACCTATTGCTTGCAGCGTCATCTATCTCTTCATATTGAAACTAAAACCGGGGATTGCAGAAAAAAACTTCGAACGTCTTACATCTTATAAGAATAGGGGAGAGTAGTACAAGGGTACACAGTGAGACAGCAGCCATTTTGACGTATAGCTATAACTTTTTCTCCTAGCTGGCACTCACACATAACCACCTCATCTTATGCAACATGTGGATGTAGTTTCGGCACTTCGGTTACTCGTCCAACAAAATAGTAAGTAATTCTTTCTTTTACAGGGGTTAAAGTTACATAAACGTCCATTTTACAGTTTATTTCCTTCATTATAGCATATGTTTACTTAATCAAACCTAGCTATACCTAATGATAGGCTATGTCGACAAAACGACACAAGTATTCAAAGCGATGAAGTTGATGATGAAACAGATATGGCATCCATTTTGTTACAACGTAACGGAAGTACACAGTGAGACACAAAGTCGTGGTACACAGTAAGACGTGTCTCACTGTGTATACAGATGGTTCTAGACGACTCTTCTGACGACGATGAATCATTTAGGTTTCAGGAACTAGAACGGGAGCCTGCCGTTCGTGATTACGTTCTTGTGCGATATCTAAATAGTGCGTTCTATGTAGGAAAAATCTTAACCTGTAAGGATGAAGATGGTGATTTTGAAGTGATTTATCTTAGAAGAGTGTGAAAGCGGCAGGCTTCGTGCATCATGTTCTAGATATGGTGTCTGTTAATGAATCAGACACTACAATGATACTGCCCGAACTACAATTTATCATAACAAAGCAACTATCAAGGTACCACCGTTTTCCGATATCCTTCGGAAATTTGGATGTACATTGAGCCACACACTGCCATTGTTAGGCATACTCTTAAGCTTTTATTTAAGAAGGATAGCTATAGATTAATTACCACAATTTACCATACGTGTTAAGTTACGCTCAAAATGTGGTTGAATTATTAATAATATGCATACCTGTAACTATTGAAATTTTCTTTGCATTTTTACTATTGCTCCATCAAAACTACTCGACCTCCAAAATGTCAGATTATACTGCTGGTAATAAACATGATTTCAGGCAGTAGTTAAGACATTATTACACTGAAAAAAATTATGGATAGAGTGTAAAAATGTATGATTCATGAAAATACATACATTGTCTCGTTGTGTACCACTTGTGGTACACAGTGAGACAATTTTCAATACTCCGTTATCATGCTTCTATGCTTTTATAAATAACTTTTTAAAAACCATTTATACATTAATGTGTAGCGTATTTGTGTTGCTTTAAGATGTAGTAAAGCATTTTTCAGAAGAATAAAAATAGTCGCTATACATTAAGTAATAATATTTTTCGTCTCACTGCGTACTGCCCTCCCCTATTTTTAAATGTCTGTCACCATTTGCAAGTCATTGAGTTTTAAAATCAGTCGGTCCATTTTAGGACACCGGGTATATCCCTCATAGCATGCATGGTCACAGTGACGTCATTGTGACGTCACTGTAAGTCACTGTGGTCACGTCACATCTGTGACCAAAATGCCACCACTCAGTGATGTCACATTGTGACTGAGATGTGAACTTCTTAGAAAACTTTAAAAAATTACAAAAATTATTAAATCATGTTATTTACTGTAAAAAATATTTTTCTGGTGGATTTAAAATTTTTTTAAACCGTGGTCCAAGTTGCCTCTGTGCCTCTAACCAAAACTTTTTATTTTCATATAACATAAAATGTAATTAATTCATCAGCGACACAAAAATATTTCCTAATTATGCGAATTTCATATTATTAAAAAAATGGTTTAGGTAAACAGACCCCGACTTATCTTTTATAAAGATTTTTGTAAATGATCATCTGTTATAGTAGAAGTTTCTCAAAGAGTAGTCGAAACATTTCTGTGGTTTCAAACTAAAAACTTTCTATTACAGTTAAGTCTGCAGCTTTTAATGAGCACGCAGAAAGCGTCTTCAAAGTTTAGTCATATATGCATTTCTTGCTTTATAATTTGCATTCAAGTCATTTTTTTTTCCTCTTAGTGTGTCACTATTTTAAGTAACCTTTTTTTTTTTTAATTCTACTTCTTTCAGACGTTTAAAATAAAATTGACATTTTCCGAATGTAAAATTAATGTACAAAATTTAGGCAAAGCCCATGACATAATTAATTATTCATATTTTATTTTTTGTTTTCAAAATATATCTTTAAAAATTATTTTATAAGATGTTTTATTTTACAGAAAATTAATATTAAGATAATGAGAGATTGGCAAAGAAAAACTCATCTCTTCTCGATAATCTTGTTGTATTTTTTAAGAAGATATTTGTATATATTACCTGTGATATAAATTTTACTTTTAAAAAAAGGAGGGGGTCATCATTATTACCATTAAATTAATTTATACACATTTTGAAAAATTAAGCAATATTTTATCTAGTAAACTCTAATTATGGATAATATTATTATGATAATTTACGTAAATGAAACTTTACAATTCAATAAAACTGATAAAAATAAAAGGTGAAATACAATAAAACATTTTCAAAGAGGAAATTGAATTAGAGACAATTTGATAAAATTATTACGCATTTAATTTCCTTCCGAAACTTTTGTATAGAAAAACAAATAAAACCGAAAAAACATCTGCTTCGAACTTCGAAACTTAAAAATCGTCTGCATCTGCACTATTTCAGTTGTTAGGACTCACCGCAGAATAACGGATAAAAGTAACAGTGAAGCTTTTTAGAATAAACGCGGGAAGTTATGTGGACACTGGACAGCATAGACGTGTTGACACGGATTTAAAAAGTGAAACAAGAACGTTCTCAGGATCCAAGTTAGTTCAGCTAACAAAATATAAACCCGAGAAAATTACGGTAGCTTTGACTTGTTGAAGATGATTCAAGTCATTGCTATGGTACTTATTATCGGATTTAATTGGTTCCCCAAAATCAAAGTATCACGTACAACGTCAATGAAATTAGGTAAGTAAATATATTATTTTCCCTGCTTGCTTTCTTTTAACCGCAACAATTTTAGTTAGCTTCTCATAAACATGCTGTAGAACATAAATATTTCACTACATTTATTTTTTATTTTGTTGAAATATCTAAAATATTATTTTCCCTGTTTGCTTTTTTTTTTTTTAATTACAATGATTTTAGTTATCTTCTAATAAATATGTTATAGAACACAAATATTTCATTACATATATTTTTTATTTTGTTAAAATATCTAACTTCCTTTTCAACAGCTTTGATCAGATTATTAAAATTAGTGATTTAAATTGCATTTTAATCTGGTTTATATTCTTATTTAAATATTTGGTTAAAACCACATAGTGTCCTAAATATGAAAGTATATGGATAAGTATTATAATCAGTCATTAATATAATTAATAAACATTTAAAGATAATTAAGTTATTTTAAAAAAAAATGTCTTTTTATGGAATAAAATTATTGGCAAACATAATTTTTTAATTTTGTATTAAGTGATGGTCTTAAACAATTTGAATTGCATGTTTTTATTTAAAAAAAATTGCATCTGCTCAGAAGAGGAATTTATAAAAAATAAGACACAACGGAAACGTATACTATTAAAAGAGATCGTAGATATGTAATGTTAAGAAAAAAAATGATTATTTAATGTATTATTCAACCTGAGAAATGTTTTAAAATCTATAAAGAAATAGTCATAGCGGGTGAAAGCTTTTCAGTTGTTAAACATTCTTACTGAAATGTTTTCAAAGTGAACTAGAAGTCTGTTGGCAAATGAAAATATAGAAGTTACGCAATCAGTAAGTGTTTAAATATGATTTTACTTTAAAAATAACGCAAATACTTGAACGGTATGAATCTAAAATGTAATAATCATCTTTTATTATTTACTTTTTTTTCTGAATAATTTTATCATTTTATCTCCTGAATGATTTTATCGAGATAAATTTCAAAGTATCGATATTATACACTCTTTATAAACAGCGTGATTAAAATGGATTTCTTATTTATAATTACCATAATCTTGTAAATAAAATATTAATAATAATAATGAACCTATGTGTGGCTGTATTTTGTGTTTATGGGCTCAATTTTTATACTTTATTTACATTAAAAAGTAGTTAACCATTTGATACTGAGTTCATTATTTTGTTTTATTGTGTCATATAAAAATAAATATGATTATTTGTAATTCTAATACAATATATACAGTATAACGCCGATTGTCCGAACAAGTCGGGACCGACCCTAGTTCGGATAAACAAAAGTTCGGATAAATGGGCAGACAGTTTAAGGGATGTTCCTGACTATTCTAAAGCCTTCACACTTTATCTAGGTTTAGGACTGACAGCACCAGTTAGTACTGGAGTGCTTAAAAATTGTTTTGTTTTTTTTAATTGTTTTTTGTTTACTTATTATTTAATTTTTTTTCTTTTATCATTTTCTAAACTTCAGAGATTATAATTTAAGCAAAAAATAAATTGGAAGTTAGGTGTTTTTTTTTTCTTTTTTAGAGAGACAAATATTTGGATAATTGAAAATTCGGTTAAAAAGAATTCTTTGAGAGAAATATGCTGTTCGGATAATTGGAAGTTCGGTTAATTGGAGTTCCAATAATCGGCGTTCTACTGTATTTATAAAACTTTCACCAGACTTTATTCTAAAAATTTCGTTGTAGATTCTAATCTGTTTGTACTATTTATGACACTATCAGAGTTATAGATGTCATGGCAACATATATCCAGCCAGATAGATCTTTGGCAAAACATAAAAACTTTCACATTAGACGCAAAATAGAGTGCTAAATAGTGCAAAATAGAACTGCGGTGCTGTGTTTTATATACAATAAGGTATTATTGTTTTAAAAAATCATAGATAGTAAGAGTTATTTTTATAATATATAATTTCATAAATAAAAATGTAATTTTGGCAATCAATTATTAAAGTTATTTTTTAATAATCAAAAAGTTGTTTTATATATGGATTTTACTCCAAGCAAACCCTGATGTAAAATAAATTAACCCTTTGTATCACCGTTCTATGCATACCTAAAAGTTTTATTTACTTTTACAGTGAGCATAAAAATACGATTTTATTTATTGCTGCTATCTTCCAACATAACGATTATTGCCGAAACTGTTCTTAGAATTCTCAACATAATGATACTGGTGATACTCAGTTAATTTTCTATACCAAAGCTGTATTTTTCGTTTGAGTAGTTTCAAATGGTTATTGCTAAAATGTACTTCGGAAATTTTGTAATGCATGTATGGGGCATAAAAGACGTAAACAATACATATATAATGACTATATGGCACATGATGAGCGTTTCGAGTGTATATATATATATGTATATAACGCATGCATAAACTTCACAATGATCTTAGCAATGTCGTTACTGCAATTTTTGCATAATCAAATTTATAGGGGCCTCTATAACAAAGAGGTTTCCTATTTTCTCAGCCCCAACTTGTTTGAATTACAATCATATATATATATATTTTTTATGGTAATCAATATCATAAAACATATAAAATTTAATTACTTAATATCGGTATTTCTTTTTATCTTTCATTTTTTTTTTATTATAAATGTTGTGTAATCGAAAAAAATTCAACCTCACCAGTGACTTCGAGTTTATAATGCGTATTAAGTGAAATAAATTAATTTCATTCAGTATTTTCTATAGTTTAAAGAATATAAAAAGTACTGTATATATTATAAAATATTATATTTTCAACACAAATTTTACCTTGATAAAGATTTGAAAATTTAAACAAATTGTTTCTTTGGTAATTTTAATGCTTTTAACAAATAGCTAATTTTGAAAAAAAAAATGTGATAGATCGATCATTCAGTTGTCTTCAATATTCTCATTTATTGCAATAAGAAAGAAAGGTGCAACAAAAATTGAAGTCTGCGGGGCATTGCATTTTGATTCAATAAAATTCTTTTGGTATACCCTTGTTATATCGGCCCCCAAGTTTTAATTGCGATGTATCGCCGAAGTATATTAACGTTATAGATGTAAATGATTTTACAACATGCATAATTATGACTATGTGTGACATGCATACGTGTTTACAACTGTACAAGTATGTCATAGTGTGACTTCACAACATTGCCGCTAGTCCCATATTCGTCACAACGTTAATGACAAAATTGTCACAAATCACACAATTTTCACAAAAATGTCACAATGTGACTTCAAAGCAGTGTCGCTGTCGTCACAGAATCATCACAGTGTTAAAGACAATTTCGTCAAAAATGACACATATTTCACAAATTGATCTCAATGTGACTTTAAAACATTGTCACATTCGTCACAAATTCGTCACAAAGTTAATACCAAAATAGTCACAAATGACACACTCTTCACAAATTTGTCACACCGTGACTTCACAAAGTCGTCACAATGTGACGTCACAAAAGAGCTCTAAAACGGCCATAACGACCTCACATTCTAGTCACAGTGACTTCACATCGACGTCACGTGACGTCACATCGACGGTCACAATGTCACAGCGTGACGTCAACACGACGTCGACGTGACGTCACCATGCCTTACGGGATATTTCTTCCAAATTACCCACAATATCGAAGAAAGCTCTATCTTTAGAAAGCCCAGAAACTGATATATTTTTGTGGTTTAAAGAAAGATTTATAAAAAAAGTTTCTTTTGCTGCCACTGATTTTCGTAAACATTTCAGAGAAGATTTTATAGTGTATTAATCAGTTTATCAAACCAGAATATCGGATGTTATTAATTCTCAATGAAACATTTTCAGTTGCCTAATTGAATTTATGCATGCAAGAGTAACAAAGTAATTTTAATTTTAATGTTAATGTTAATGCTCTAAATTTATCATGCATGTGTATAAAACATGTTTTCTGAAAATGAAAAAGTTTACTCGACAATGGATAGCACACAAAGTTCTATATTCTTTATTGCGAAAACAGTTTAATACATTATAAAAACTACTCAGGAACGTCTCCGAAAACCTGTGGCCCCAAAAGAAACTTCTCGATATACTGGTATCTGAGGTTTCTAAAGACAAAGAACGCTTTTCAAAATCGTTAATAAGTCAGAAGCGGTTATTGTATTTTTTTTTCGCTATTATGTTGTATATTCTAACATTAAGAATTTTTTTTCAGTGCATGTTTCATATGGTCCTTGATTTTTTAATACCATCATTTTCAAATATTAAAATTCTTCGCCTTATTTAATGTCAGAATTTCTGGCATTAAATAAGTCCAATATCACAGTTCGGTAAAAGTGGTACTATTCAACTACTCCTGTGTAACTACTCAATGAAACACCCGGTATGTTCACGCATAACTTTTAAACGGATACTCCAATCCTTATGATTCATTCTTATGATTTTTAAAAATACTTGTTCCAATGGTGGTCCCCTTTAGATTTAATTCGGATCCAGAAATGTTACGTTTCTTTTTCTGTATGTTTTCTTGTCTTATTAAATTATAACTTTCCACTTTAGTAACAAATAGACAATCGTCACGAAATTTCAGAATGTTGTTAAAGTAAACATGGTCGTTGTAAAGTACATATGTTTTTTTCACAGATATACTTCAAAATATTAATATAGGATCATTTACTGAGCGTCAAAATCAGCGATATTGGCAATAACGGTATTTCAAGTCAGTGGAGATAATAATGAATTGTTGCTACAAAATAACATTTTTTATTGTTTTTTGCTTAAAAAAATGCTTTTTTATAGAAAACTTCATTTTAAATATAATAACTTTCCTAAAAACAATGTTATGTCATTAAAGTCCTATTTCATTTGTTAACAAATGTCCAAAAAATGGTAGTTTTTCTTCTTTCGTATGAAAAATAAGGAGAGATGGAAAGGCCATTATCTAATTTATTCTTGCCTGATTCCCTAAACCTGTTAAAATACGATGTTTAAAAATTGCATAAAAGTCAAATACATGAATAATGACATTTCCGTATACGAAATTATAATCGAAAAAATTTGAAAGAATCTTAAAACATCTCAAGATGAAGCATAAGATATTAAAATCAAACGTACTTTATCCCTGTACATCATATAAAAAGAGGTCTTATAAACCACTTTCTAAAAGCATTTCTGTCTCATTTCATAAACTTTTTGAAATGCGAGACTTCAGATATTTCAAGTTAAATCTTTAAACAATGAATGTCTCTCCCATATGCAAGATTAGAATCTGACGTAATGTCAAAGCAGCTTAAAATATCTCAAAATAAAAAACAAGATATCAAACAGATATAATTCCTGTACAGAGCGAAACAAGATGTCAAGGGATCAACAATGAACACCATATTCAAGACTGATGAGCTTTTCTGTAATAAAATATATAAGATTGATAAAAACGAGTGTATTTTCCTGCTTTAAATCTAAAGCTTATTTTGACAAAATATACTAATAATTTTAACAAAAATCAATGTAAAAAATGCAAATAATGGACTTTCTAAAAAAAATGTAACTTTTCATAGTAGAATAAAAGACATTTGAAAACAATTATCTGAAAGTATTTCTGTCTGATTCCCCAAACTTGTTAAAATAAGACTCTTAAGAAACTACATAAAAGTAGAATTCATGAATAATGATTCTCACATATACGAAATTAGGATTCAAAATAACGTCAAATAAGCTTAAAATATTTTAAAACAGAACATAAGATATTAAAATGAAACATACATTATTCATGTGCATACTATACAAAATATAACAAGAAAGTAAAAACATGCGTCAAGCATAGATTATGAAACATTTTCCAACCCATTCAGAATACTGTATCTAAACTTCACCATTTAATAAGGTGAAAGCTGATGCGTAAGTAAATAATTTGCAACCCAATTTCAGTAATTATCACATGCAGTCAGAAAAAAAGGCGAATTATTTAGTGCAACCCAGCATATGATCTATAGACTTCTATATATACTATATAGTATAAAAAAATTAAGTTCAGTTAGTTAAAGCATAACGCAGGCGAAAATTCCCCTACGGCAATTTCCGACAATAAGCGGAAATGTACACGGATTCTTTTGTGTAGCCCTGTATATTACCTATAGAATTTATAAACACCAACTAATAAGTAAAATAATAATTAAATTTTAAAAAGCATAACACAATATTGAAAACGCACTTCCAGAAATTATTACTCATAGACAGTAGGGTAAAGTGCCCTAATTTCGTCCCCTTTCCGAATTTCATCCCTCTTTACTTCTCCGCTTCTGCGAAAGTGGCGCCACTTATCATGCAAGGCACAGGGAACGGAAGGTAAAAGAGGTCAGTAGTGAAAATTTCGTTCCCCAAGACTCATACATATATTAGATAGGTATGCGTGTATATATATATATATATATATATATACAGGGTGTTTCATAAAAGATGGGCAAAAGTTTAAGAGATGAAACACACATCCAAAGAAACAACTTACATCAAAGAATGCATGGTCAGAAATGAAACGAAAATGTGCTACAGGACACCAAAGAGGATGTTTATATGCCACAATGTTGCGAGCATTTTATTCAAAAAATCCGAATTCGTGCCAGAAATTAAAAATAGTATTTTTTGCTTATGACAGAAAATTTGTGATTACATATAATACAAATTATTATTTTTTTCGGTATGAATGTGCAATTTCGAAATAAAAATTAAGGCCAAACTAGCAACCCTGTTATACGAGTTAAAAACATACAAAGAACGATTAAGTATCAAAAACAAGGTGGGAAACCGCTCTCTGTACAATCGTTGGCCTCAATCGTTAGCCATTTTCATTTGTAGATAAAATGCAAATCAGCCTTTTTCCTATTAGTGAAGGGCAATATCTTTCTATACGTTACTGCCGCGATTGACAGTTGCACAGTCGGATCAGCGGCTTTTATGCATTAAATCTAGGCGAAATTTTGCATACGCGTTCTTCTTCTTCCCCATATCACATTTGCATGCTAATAGTGTCGTTCTTCCCTATAACTTGCAACAGGAATGGAGCTTTTACGTTTGCATCGACCAAGTTTCCAAATGCGCCAGAACATTTGCGTTTTATTTCCGATTACAAATGAAAATGGCTCAGAGGCTCAACGATTGTACGGAGAGCGGTTTTCTACCTTGCTTTTGCCACTTAATCGTTCTTTGTGTGATTTTGCCTCGTATAAGAGGGTTGCCAGTTTGGTCTCCATTTTTATCGAAATTTCACATTCATACCAGAAATTGAAAAAAAAAAGAATCTGTACTCTATATAATCACAAAATTTCTGTCATTAAATAAAGCAAAAAATACTATTTTTAATTTCTGGCACCAATTCGGATTTTCTGAGTAAAACTGGAGGTCAAGCTGGCAACCCCGTCTTATAACAACATTACTTTTGGTGCTCTCTAGCATATTTGTGTTTTGTTTCTGACCATGCATTCTTTGATGAAAGTTGTTTGTTTGGATGTGTACTATCACCTCTTAAAGTTTTGCCCATATTTTATGAAATACCCTGTATAAATATATTGGGTATTTAAGCATACGAATTTTAATTATACATAGTTTAAACAAAACTTCGCTTTAAAAATAATGTATTTAATGGAAAAAATGCTATAAAATAAAATTTTATTTAATTTGTTGAAATAACAAACTTCCTAAACACTGACTTATGTTATTCTACGTATGAAATATAAAAGAATAAAAAAAAAAGGTTATTATTTAAATTATCCTTTTCCGATTTCCATAACTCGCTAAAATGCGGCGCTTAAACAAATCGTTAAAAGTAAAAATTATGAATAATCACTCTAACATATAAGAAATTTGGATCCAAAATAATGCCAAAGAATCTTAAAATATCTCAAGATCAAGATGAAACATAAGATTAAAAAAAAAGAACTATACTTTATTGCTCTATATAATATTAAAAAGAACAAAATATCGTGCGTCAAACATAGATTATGAAACTCTTTCCATCACTAACTGAGTATTGTTGAGAAATCAATTTTTTTCTTATAACGAAATGAGGTATCTACATTTAAAAAAAAAATGAAAGAAAATAACCCAGCAAAAATCCATTTTTAACAATTGCTGCTCACATTCGCACTGTAAAGAAAAAATCTGTAAAGTTACTAAAGTTTTTCCAGGAAACTGGGATTCCTGGAACTTTTTATGTAACTGCAACAACAAAAAATCATGTAACAAGTACACTTTTGACCGAAAATAAAAAAATCTGTAAGGTTACTAAGAATCTTTTAGGAAACTGATAGAATACCTAGAACTTTTCATGCAACTACAACCAGGGTTACAGATAAAATTTTAGTAAGATAACTGTAATTTTAGCCGATTCATTTGTAAAGCTACAGATTTCTGTAGCTTAACTAAAACTAGTTTTGTAGGTTTACAGCATTTTTTGTGCAGTTACAGATGAAAGTTTAGTAAACATGTAACTTTACATCTGTAGAACTACAGATTTTTTTTACAGTGTAACACACTAAAAATTTGTTAAGTTTAAAAATGCGCACCACACATGAAAACGCACTTTCAGCAATTATCGAACATAGTCAGTCCTGTTACCGATAATTTTTGTGTGTCTTTGTAAATGAACGATAAATACTCTTCACTCCATAATCCACAGAAAATATATTGTAGTGCACCTGGTTGATTCATATAGTTTCATTATGTTAAAAGTACCGTGACTTCATTAATATGCATTGTAAGCCATTTTTTCCCATACATAATAAGGTAACGGAATTTTTGGTGAGTCCATGTAAATGAATTATAAATGATACGCACTTAATTTGCAAAAGAAGCCATTTTATAGAGAAATTTTATATCATATAATAATTACATGGCAATCAGATTATAGGCAGTATATTAACAGAAGTTAGAGCACGGACGAAGGGCCGGAGAGACAAACCGAGGTCATTAACACCTTTCAACTACTTTGTAAGGTGTTATAAAAAAGATTCTTAGAAACTGCAAACTAAAACCATTTCATAGAATTTAAAAAGCAAGACTTTAGTTATTCTACATAAGTCAAATTCTGGTGCAATGAATCTCCTTCCGACATATACAAGATTAGAATATGTAGATACACTGTAAAAAAAGACAGACATTTCCTAATATAGGAAAATATACACTGCAAAAAAACAAAAAAAAAATGTAATTTTTACAGAAAAAACTGTTTGAAAGAAAAAAACTGTTTTTTCTGTTAAAAATATGGATTTTGTAATTTTCCAGAAAAGAAATCTATATTTTTTACAGAGAAAAACTATTATATAATACGTTAAATAATATGTTAAATTATATATATTTTCTGTAAATTAAACGGTTCTACTGGCGCCAAAATTGACAGTTTCTTTCGTTTAATTTGAAAGATTATTTTACAATGTAGCCACGAACGAAAATAAACCATAATCCCTTCCGAGTTACAAACGGTTTCGAAAAGCGTACTTTATCTCACCTCAGAAACCAATATATTTTGAAGAATTTGAGAAGTATTTACAAAAACAGTTTTTTTTCTGTTTTTTTTTTTTTTTTTTTTTTTTTGTATGATTTTCGAAAACATGTTTGAGTAGTTTTACAGTGTATTTGATAATCAATTTTCTCAGGGATTATAAGTTTTTCAGATGCTCATTCTTACGTCAACTTATTTCATGTTCAACAAACATGTTTTACGGACAAGCACGATAAATCAATAACGTCAACATTAACATGAAAATTAATATTATTTTGTTACTCTTGCATGTATAAATTCAAGTACGTAGTGAAAACGTATGATTGAGGATTAATAGCATCCTAAAAGCTGATATTCCTTCTTGAGAAATGTGATTAATACACTGTAAAAGCTACACGGAAACATTTCCGAAAGTGAATTTCATCAAATAGTCCAGGCAATAGAGACCCTATAGGGGCTCTACCTAGCAAAATTCATGGTAGTTCTGGAAAAAGGCTTACTATATGGTTTTTGGGTCGCTGAATCCGAATTTTTAACTTCCCACCAAAATTTCCCCCGCAACCCCCCAAATTTTGGTAAAATGCCGCCCCCCCCCAAAAAAAAAGGTTTTTATTAAAAAAAAAAAATTATTGTTTTAAGGAAAAAGTATCTAGAAATTCAGAAAGTAGACAAAATTTGCAACAATTTAGATATATGACATTATGACTTAGGATGAAGGGGAAAGGGGAATCTGCCTCGGAACATGCGCGCGGTGCTGCGTGAACTAAGTTGCACAATTCCACTTAACCACTCACACGTTTACATTCGCCCTCCCATCTCCCCTCCGAACTTTCTCTATAAGGTTTACTTTAAGTTTTTTGGGTCGCTGAATCCGAATTTTTAACTTCCCCCAAAATTCCCTCCCCCCGAAAATCCCCCCAAATAGTTCTTTTTTACTTAAATTTTTTATTGTTTTAGGGGAAAAGCATTACGAAATTCAGAAACTAGACAAAATTTGCAAGAAATAGGATACATGACATTAAGAGTTAGGATGAACGGGGAGGGGGTGGGCTGGCTCTGAACAAGCACTGCGGCGCTACGTACACTAAGTTATGAAATCCAGGCAATAGGGGATTTTACCTGGAAAACTTAATACTAGTTCTGGATTTTGATTTACTTTATGTTTTTTGGGTCGTTGAATCCGAATTTTTAACTTTCCACCAAAATTTCACCCGGTAACCCACCAAAAAATTTATTTTTTGAAAAAATTTGGTTTTTGAGAAAAGCGCGCGTGGAATGTTCCGAGGCAGCCCCCTCTCTCCCCGTTTATCCTACGTCATAATGTCATATATTCTATTTGTTGCAAAGTTTGTCTAGTTTCTGAATTTCGTAATGCTTTTCCCCTAAAACAATAAGAAATTTAAGTTAATAACAACTATTTTGGGGGTAAGTTAAAAATTCGAATTCAGCGATCCAAAAAACTTAAAGTAAACCTTATAAGGAAAGTTCGGAGGGGAGATGGGAGGGCAAATATAAACATGTGAGTGGTTAAGTGGAATTGCGCAACATAGTCCACGCAGCACCGCGCGCATGTTCCGAGGCAGATCCCCCCTCCCCTTCCTCCTAAGTCATAATGTCATATATCTAATCCGTTGAAAAGTTTGTCTACTTTCTGAATTTCTAGATACTTTTTCCCTAAAACAATAAAAAATTTGATTTTTTTAATAAAAACCTTTTTTTTTGGGGGGGGGGGGGGGCTTTTTACCAAAATTTGGGGGTGGGGGTTGCCGGGGGAAATTTTGGTGGGAAGTTACAAATTCGCATTCAGCGACCCAAAAAACATAAAGTAAGCCGATTTCCAGAACTACCACTGATTTTGCTAGGTAAAATTCCCTATTGCCTGGACTAAAAAGAAACTTTTGTTTATAAATGATTCTTTAAACCTCTAATATATTTTGGTTTCTGAGGTTTCTGGTAAAGAATACTTTTCGGGATTACGGGTATCTAGGAAGAGGTTATTACACATTTTCTTTCGTGATCATATTATATTTTCGTAGATTCAGAATCATTCGTCATTTTTTACAGTTTACTGTCAAAGCAGCTCATAATATCTTAAAATGAAAAGCGATACGAAATAAAAAGTTAATTAATCCAATACGTAGTGAAACAAAATGTAAAGGAATTAACAATAAACAGCATATTTAAGACTGATTAACCTTTCTGCAATAAAACACGGGATATTAAAATCTGTCTTACTTTTACGTCTTAAATATAAAACTTATTTTCAGAAAATATACCAATAATCCTCATGAAATCAGTGTTAAACTTCGGAAATAATGGACTTCTTAAAAACATTGGCTTTTTTTCTTATAAACAAAGTCTTCCATTATCTGAAAGCATTTCTCTGTGATTTGGTAAGCTTGTCAATAGGAAACACTTTACAATTTTGCAAAAATTTAATTCTTGAAAAATGAATTCAGACACGAATGGATAATTATTCAATGTGAAAGTACTTTTAAATGTTTTGAATTAAAATTGAGATGTAATTGAAAGCATGAATTTTTGGTACCTTTTCAAAACAAAATATATAAGAAAATGTTATTCGAAGTTTCGAATTAAAAGTAAACCGAATACCAGTGCTGGGGACTTTTTTAATTCCGATTACTTGTCTATCACCACTTTTTTAAAATAGTATAATTCGCCTTATTTTTCAGAATTTTTAATCTATTTTTAAATAAGTCGAACATTTCTATTTCAAAAAAGTGGTGACAATCCACAATCTGAGGACAAAAAAGTCCCCAATCTGGCAACACTGCCGAATGCTCTAGACTAATAAAGCTTTCATATAACAAAACATTGAAGATTTTGAAAAGCTTTAATTTTATGCTTTAGTTTATTAACATATTCACAGAATTTATTTAAAGTGTATTTTTAAAAGTATATGTATAAATCCCTTTAAATGAAGCTTTAAATATTAAATAAGCGGATTTAAATAAAAATTTATTTAATTTCCATGCAAAAATGTTACATTAGAAACGTTTATCTGAAACTCTTTTTGCGTGATTCTATATTTTTTTCAAAATATTCAGAATTCCATAGCATTGTAACAATTGTTTTAATTTTAAATTCTTGAAAATAACTTTAAAATGTACAATATTAGAATTGAAATAATATTAAATTAATTTAAGATACTAGCCATAAGCCATAGGTGTCTAATGAGTGCATAATTGTTTGGTACATTTTCAAAACAAAATATATAAAGAGATATTATTCGAAGTTTCAAATCAAAAGTAAACCGAATACTCTAGACTAGGGGTGCACAACCTTTTTAAGAGAAGGGCCATATACAAAAATGCCTGGGTTGTCGAGGGCCACATCAGTAACACAGAGATTCTATTTATATTATACTATTTCGGGGAGGTGGGGAGATCTGTGGTGTATAAAAAACACGGTTTCAGAGGAGTGGCAGTTTTACCCCTTTGGGTTCCCCTACCCAGTCAACATACCATACACAATTCAGTTGATAAGGATATATCAACAGTTTATGTTTGTATATATGTCAGAGAATATCAAATATTATTTTCAAGGAGTGAAAATATTCCTTGACTTTATTCGGGGATTAAATTTTGTTTTATTAAAAGTGTTAAAAAACAAACATATGCATGAAAGTGGCTAGTGTCGAAAAAAGAGTGAACTTTATGAACGAAGAGAAGAGGGGGAGCCCATCAACGAAATTTGAGATTTTTCCACGCCTGATCAATGAATTAAATTGACGAAACTCTCAATTTTTCTGCAACCGATCAACAAAATTTTAGATTTTTCCGCGCCTGATGTACAAAATTCGTGATTTTTCCATACCTTATCAACGGAATTCGCAAATTTTCCGTGGCCAGTCAACGAAATTCGCAATTGTTAACTGACTGACGAAATTTTCAATTTTTTTCCGTCGCGAATTGTCGAAATTCAGACCTTTTCTCGCGATAAACTGCTAAAACTCGCGATTTTACTGTAGCCGATCAACGAAATTTGCGATTTTTTTCGTGCCCGATCGACGAATTTCGGAATTTTTCCGCGCTCGATAGACAAAATTCACGATTTTTCCGCACCTGATTGACAAAATTCGCGATTTTTCCGCGCCCAGTCAACGAAATTCGCGATTCTTAGCTGACTGAAATCCTTGGCGAAATTCGCGACTTTTTCTTGCGATAAACTGACAAAACTCACGATTTTTCCGCAGCCAATCAACAAAATTCGCGATTTTCCGGTTCCCGATCAACGAAATTCTCAATTTTTCTTGCGATTTTTCAGCACAAGATCGACGAAGCTCGCGATTTTTCCTTGTGAAATTGGCATATCTTAAATGACTGAAATCTTAATTTTTTTATTTTCCCGCGCGCAAATTGGCGAAATTTACGACTTTTTCTTGGGATAAACTGACGAAACACTCGACCTTTCCGCGTCCGATATACAAAACACGCGATATTTCCACGCCCGATCGATGAAACTCACGATTTTTTCGTTCCTGATCGACGAAACTCACGATTTTACCGCACCCGATCGACGAAACTCGCGATTTTTCGACTAGTGACTGACGAAATTAGCAACTCAGGAATTTCCTATATTGATACAAATGGTATCGGCTGGGAGATTAATGAAATTCGCGATTTTTAACTGTCTGAGAAAAATTGCAATTGTTTTCCGCGGCAAATTGACGAAATTCACGATTTTTTCCTGCAACCTATGGTCAAAAATTGCAATTTTTGCCAATTATATTAATTAATTGACGAAATTCGCGGGCCATTTGTAAACCCATCGCGGGCCACAGGTTGTGCATCCCTACTCTAGACTAATAAAGCTTTCACATAACAAAACATTGTAGGTTTAGAAAAGTTTGAATTTTATGCTTTAGTTTATTTAAATATTCACAGAATTTATTTAAAGTGTATTTTTAAATGTATATGTGTAAATCCCTTTAAATGAAGCATTAAAGATTAAATAAGCGGATTTAATCAAAAATTTATTTTATTCCCATACAAAAACGTTACATTAGAACGTTTATCTGAAACCCTTTTTGTGTGATTGTATATTTTTTTCTAAATCTTCAGAATTCCATAACATTTTAAAAATTGCTTTAAATTTAAATTCTTGAAAAGTAACTTTAAAATATACGATATTGGAATTGAAATAATATTAAATTAATTTAAGATATTTGTGATAAGACTTAGATATCAAATAAGAGCAAAATTGTTTGGTACATTTTCAAAACAAAATATATAAAGAGATATTATTCGAAGTTTCGAATTAAAGATAAATCGAATACTCTAGACTAATAACGCTTGTATATAACAAAACATTCAAGATTTAGAAAAGCTTTAATTTTATGTTTTAGTTTATTTATTTATTTATTCCACAGAATTTATTTAAAGCGATTTTTTTAAAGTATTCAGGTTGATTCTAAATTGTTTTTACAAAATAACAGGTGTGATAGTACCCACCCAGACGAGCAATAATTACCATAGAACATAGGGTCGCAAACCAACCATTTAATCAAAAATATAGGGTGTTCTAAAATAATCCAACTTTGGTTGACGGTAATAATTTTCAGAAAACTGAAGTATATTATGATGAAACAATTAATAGACATGCTCACCTTTGTTGTAAATATGATAATACCAAAAAAGTGGTAGAAGTTTCCATTATACGCGCCAGCAGTATGCATTTCACGCTCCAAATTTTGGACTGTGATTATCAGTTCATGCGGAATCCCCGATTGCGGGAGCACCCTGTTTTTCCAGAACTTTTTGTGATGTCATCATGTTTTATACAAAACAAGGTACATGTCTTTGCAATTTTTCTGCAATATTTTAATTTTTTTTTTTTCAAAATTAGTACCGACAAGCCGACATCAGTTAGGGTGAAACACACCGTGTTTGTTATTAAATAAGTAGTTTGCGACTCCATGTTCTATGGTAATTATTGCTCGTCTGGATGGGTACTATCACCCCTCTTATTTTGTAAACACAATTTAGAATCACCCTGTATGTATAAATCCATGTAAATCAAGCTTCAAATATCGCATAAGCGGATTTAATCAAAAATGCATTTAATTCCCATGCAAAAATGTTACATTAGAAACGATTATCTGAAACTCTTTTTGTGTGATTCTATAATTTTTCAAAATCCTCATAATTCCATAACATTGTAACAATGGTTTTAAATTTAAATTCTTGAAAAGTAACTTTGAAATATACAACATTAGAAATGAAATAATATAAAATTAGTTTAAATTATTAGACATAAGGCTTAGAAATCAAACGAGAGCATAGATGTTTTGGTATAGATTTTCAAAAAGAAAATATGTATAAAGATATATTATTCGAAATTTCGAATTAACAATAAACCGAATACTTTAGAGTCTAGACTAATAACGCTTTTATATAACAAAATATTGAAGATTTAGAAAAGCTTTAATTTTATGTTTTAATTTATTTATATATTTCACAGAATTTATTTAATATTTATTTTTAAAAGTTTACATATAATTCTTCTTTAAATGAAGGTTTAAATATTGAATTAGCTTTTATTCTAAAAAAAATGATTTAACTCGCATTCAAAAATGTTACTTTAGAAACGATTATCTGAAACCCTTTGTGTGTAATTCTATAAATTTTACTAAATGTTTAAAATTCCATAACATTTTAACAGTTGTTTTAAATTTAAATTCTTTAAAAATACGTTTGAAATATACAACATTAGAATTGAAATGGTGTTAAATTATCTTAAAATCTAAAAGATATCAACTAATCTAAAAGATATCAACTGAAATATAAACCATTTTTGTAGATTTGTCAACAAAATGCAAAGGGATAGGTTTAGTTGTTTAGCATCAGTAATAAAAAACATTAAATATTCAAGACTAATAAAATTTTCTGCAATAAAATACTAAAAAGTTAAGAATAATTTCTTATTTTTATGTTTTCGTATATTGCATACACTTTTAAATTTATATAAATTTTAATTTTTATTACACTGTGAAAAAAAAACGAACTAAAAAACCGAAATACTACTGGCAATCTAGACGACAGTACTATTTTCGTTTTATTATGGCAGTTTTTACCCATAAATTGCAGAAAAATTTCCGTTTTTAATCAGAAAAACGGAAAATTTTCTGTAATTTATAGGTAAAAATTCCCGTAAAAAAACGGAAATAGTACTGGCGTCCAGATTGCTAGTAGTATTTCCGTTTTTTAATCCGTTTTTTTTACAGTATAGCATATTTTTGATTAAAATCAACATTTAACCATAAAAATGTAGACATTCTAAGGAATGGCAGCTTTTATGCTTTATATTAAAATGAATTTTAATATAAAGAATTATAATAAAATATAAGGAATAATTATAATTTTAATATAAGGAAATTTTAACTATGTATTAACCCTCCAGACGCGGGCGAGTTTTTCAGTGGCTTACTTTTTAAAAATTATGAATGTTTGATTCCCACCACTTTTTTGAAGTAGAAATAGTCATTTTGTTTAATTACAGATTAAATAATGTGAGAATAAGCCGAATTATACAATTTTAAAAAAAGTGGTGGGAATTAAGCAATCTGAATTTTTAAAAAATAGCCCACTGGAACGCGAAAATAGAATTTCCCGCGGCTGGAGGGTAACTAAAATCATTTTTCTTTGATTCCATAAAATTGAGAAATAATTCTCAGATATGCAACACTAAGATTTAAAGTAAAGTCAAAGAACTTAAAATATCTCAAGATTATATAAAATTATGAAAAGAAAATGTATGTTACCTATATTCTGGCGTATAACAAGCAGATGAAACAACTATATTTATAATCAGAAATATTATTTAATAAAATGTAACTTGTTGCTTTGTTGTATTTATTTATTTTAGTTAGTAAAAATGATTTCTGATTCAAAATATATTTGTTTGAGCCGCACGTTATACGCGGGAATATACAGCATTTCTGAGTATTACAAAAGGAAAAGTAAAGGAATAGTTTTTGTAGTTTGGATTCTACAAGAAAAAGCATATTCAAGAATAATAAGACTATATTTAATAAACACAGAATATTAAAACAAACTATTCCTTATTTTTTTATGCATTCCACACACTATGAAAATTATCGAATTTGTGTAAATTTGGTTATATATGTACAGTCGTGGGGAAAAAAAGTAAACACCCCTTACTAACTCCGCAAAAAGTTATCGTAGAATAAAGTTACTGGTACCACACGATTGGTAATAAAGTCTACTTTTAAATGATGTATATAAAATTTGCTTAGGCGGTCATCTACATATTAAAACGAACCATAACTTTGTTTTTTTTCAATAGCAGTACACAATTCTGACAGCATAATTGAACTCTACACCCTTCATTTAGCCTAAAAACAAATTTTTATGCAATTCTTACGATAAGTTTCCGAGAAATTAATTATTTTAAAGCGAGCGTATTTTAGGGGCTGTATAAGTTAGGTACTGGATTGTTGACCGAGAGAGCTCCCTTCTTGATCAAGGCATCTTAAGCGCCTGCTAGATTACAGGATAGCATAAGAAATTTCAAAATATCTTGTCACTTCTATCATAGAATATCATTTTGCCGTTTTTTAAGCATAATTTGAAAACTACTTGGAAGAAAAATGTGAAATTTTGGATTTCCATAAAGCAGGACTTAATAAATATAAATCCATCAAAAAAATTGTAGGTTGCAATTCATAATTTTTTCGAATATTAATTTCATAATTCAGAATTCATATCATAAAATTATAAAAATTGCAAATTCAACGTATTTATGTTTGGTATTTTAGTATTATTGCTACACAAAAAATTAGCACATTAGGGGTATAATTCCAGGAGATATTAATAATAATATGAAAATGTAACTTAACATTAGAAGCACTAAGTTTTGAATGTTTATAATTCAAAAACTTATCATTCAAATGACTTGAAACTTCGTGTCTAGGCATAGTTTGAACCGAAGATTTGAAATATCTTGTTAAAATTGGGTATTGCCATTAAAAAAATAAAGTTTGATTTCGTTTTAATATGTAGATGCCCCCCTAAGCAAATTTTATATCCATCACTTAAAAGTACAGTTTATTTCCAATCGTTCGGTACCAGTAACTTTCTTCTACGTTAATTTGTTGAGGAGTTAGTAGGGGGTATTTACTTTTTTTTTCCACGACTGTACATATACGGTCTGTGTAATAATAATAACGTCTGCTTTTTAAGTAGGAGAAGACCATATAATTGCTTTTGAGAAGTACTTGAAAAATAGACTGGAAACAGAGACTTAATGTCCAGCCCGCACCGTTCACCAGTGCAACCTTTTAGTAACCTTGTCTGATGGTTAAAGAATGCACATGGATCTCTCCAACCTGCCTAGTCACCGTGGAGGAATTTGACCACCTCCGAACACATTTTATCATTAATTCAAATATCAAATCACATCCTGAGTTCTAGGTGGTCTATGTGACACTAGTTACGGCAACAGTTAGAAAGACATGAAGACAGAGGGCACTAAGAATTACTCTGTTCAGTTTGGCCGCCATACCTGTGTGTAACGGACGATCCCTATCATTAGAAAATTTTCACAGGAACTTGAAAGAGAATCAGAAAGAATCAACTGTTATCATCTAAAATTTCTGAATTTTTAGCGATTCTTATGCGATTTAACGGGGGTTTTTTTTCGTTTCCCGGCAATTTTTCTACATTATTAAAAATAAATACTGTTGTAAACTTTTAGTTCACAATACAACAAATTTTGTCCTTGTTTCATTAAAGTTTATTCGGAATTGATACAGCAACTTTTGTGGCCGTTTTCGGTTTTGCGCGACGATTTCTCAAGATTCGCAAAATGAATCCTATTTTAGTCTAATATAGAAAATTGCATTCATTGATATATTTGAACATTTTAAATAAAGATAAAATTCTTATTATTCAGCATTCTTCAATTTTTATGCTTAAAACAAAAGCAAAATTTTAAAATAATCTAATTATATTCTTACAAATTTTATTTAAATTTCAGATTAAATATAAATTTCATCCTAGTTTCATTAAAGTTTATTCGGAATACGTACAGCAACTTTTGTGGCTTTTTCAGGTTTGCGCGACGATTTCCGAACATTCGCACCTCACCAGTGACCGAGAGGTTCTGCTCTCGAAGCTGGTAGACGGGAGGTGCTGGGTTCGATCCCAATCGCGCCCGTCGGCCTAATCGTTTTGAGTTTTCGTGGTTTTCTTCGAGCCTTGGTTTTCCAAGCGTAAATACGAGTTAGATTCCCTTAGAAAGACCCCCTCGGAGGGCACCCCGCCCCCTTAGGGCCTATATCCCTCGTGCTGATAATTGGCCGTCGTAAATACAGCCAACCAACCAACCCAACATTCGCAAAATGAATCCTATTTTAGTCTAATATAGAAAATTGTATTTATTGATATATTTTAACATTTTAAATAAAGATAAAACTATTATTTAGCATTTTTCAATTATTATGCTTAAAACAAAAGCAAAATTTTAAAATAATCTATTTATATCCTTGCAAATTTTATTCTAATTTCAGATTAAATATAAATTTCATCCTAAGAATTATAATATCACTTTTTTCAAAATTGTCTATTAAAATAGAAAGAAAAACATTTTTTTCCTCAAAATGTTTTTAAATAATTACAAACGAATCCACATTTTAGTCGCATTGAAGGAGTAGCTTTTAACTATTCATATAATCAAGATAGTATTTTGCAATTTCGTTCCCAGTTAATTGATTTATGTCAAATAAATTATAATTTAAGTTATCGAGTTAATTTACATTTATGTATAGAACTATAGTATGGAATATGAATAACTGGTGAATTTATTCTTGTTATTGTGTCTAAAATACTGTTAAAATATTGAATTTTTACCATTGTTTAAAAAAACAAATTAATTTAACTGCTGATTAGTTCTTTCTAAGTAAAATGAGAATAGTTTCAACTTGTGTATGCGGAAGGTGGAAATTATATCATGAATTTAGATAAGAAAAGTCGAATCAAAAGAAAAAAAAAACGATTAGTTTTAATTCACACAAAAAGGAAAATTCTTGCTATTTTACATATCCTATCCATATGCTTCTAATGTACTTGAGGTGAAATTTTCCGGAAAATTCGAATCCATCAAAATTTCCCACCTAATGCGACAGTCCAGTAAATTAAAAAAAAACATTCTGAGACAACAATGGCTTGTAATTAATTTACCGGAAGAAAACGTTCGATTTCAAATCCCTTCAAAAATCATGCCTGCAAGTATCCTGTTTTTATCTTTAAAAACGAGCCCTTAAACAGAAAGTTTCTCATCGTTGAGCGAGGAAAAATAGTTTTTGAGAATAGCCTTAAAATAAAGAACTTCTCTTATTCGTTTTAATTTGAAAAAAAAAAATCTTTGTTATTTTAAATATTCCATCCATATGCTTGGTATGAACTTGACGTGAAATTTTCCAAAAATTTCGAATCCATCGAAGTTTTCTCTTTATATTTAATAGTTAAAAAAAAAAAAGAAACTTTTGACTGCACATCGAAAATCTACAATCTAGGAAAATGAGAGGAGGAAATATCTATTGTACACCGCTCCGCAAAAATGTAGGGGTGCCTAAAGTTACCTAGTTATTTGATCCTACCACGTTAAATTCTCGCCAAACATCTTTTGCGCGAATTCATTGAGGGAAATACATTTCCTTGATTATTATTAGATATTTATCATAAAAAGGAATATATGTTAAGCTCAATCAATTTTGATTAATGATTCAATTATTTTTCATATGAAAATGTAGAAAAAAAGAGATTTAACATGCCATTTCTTTCAGATTCAGTACAGAACTATTTCCTCTCGCGGACTTACACTTCTCTCTAGTATAATACCCATTGACAAGTTAGCTGTTCCTACACTTTAGTCTAAGCAGGCAACCAAGATGGAAAAACAACTGGTGAAAGATTTCTGATTCACAAAAGGTGTAGAAATCACATCGTGAAATATGATTGTCTGTTGCAAGCTTAGTTATACAAGCGTGAAAAAGATACAAGAAGTAAATTATCCAAATTTGTGAACCCAAAATAAGCTACACTGATGAAAAAGTTTCTATGAAGATGTAACTTTAATGAATCAGAAGGGAAAATGCAATATAAAATGAATATTGGATGACTGGAATGCTTGAATTGAAGAAAACACAATGGCGAGTTCTGAGTAGGAAATCATGGATATGGGACGCGAAACAACAGTGTAAACATATTGATTAAGTGTGAAGAATGTGAGTAGATGTTTACCATGAATTCAGTTTTTGAGAAAAGACAAAGAAAACTGGCATAGAGAAATTCAAATGAAACAACAAGCGAAATAAATTACATCATGACAAACAGAAAGCATCTTATTGAGGACAGAAACGTTCTCAATAACTTCAATGCAGAAAGAGATCACAGGATGGTTAGATGCAAAATTTGTGTTAAACTTTAAAGTGAGGAGAATAAAGCATTTCCAACACTCCAAGAAATCACTCGATATTATATGTCTCTAAAACATAAAGAGGAATATCATTTGTAACATAAAAATCGTTTCGAAGTCCTGCAGTAAATTTTGGAAGAGAAGCAAGACGTTACATTACTATTGTCTTCCATGATTAAATCAGGCTCAATCTAACCCGACTCAATTTCTATAAAAGAATTCCAATTTTCTTAACACACAATTAATATTTTTTCAAAGAACACTACGTACGCATTTAGGTAAAAATTTTAAAGTATATTTTGGACTACTATGTGTTCCCAAGTTAGAAAATGCACAATAGTAAAGTTAATGATTACGTAGACGCTTCAACTTTTCAACATTCAAATAAAGATTCATTAAAAAAATTATGTAGTTTAGAATAAAAGGAAAAAAAGGTTGAAATATCATATCTTTTGAAGCTGTATATAAAATAGATTTTTGAAAATATTTCTCTAAAATTTATTAAAGCTGTTTTCAAATCCAAAGGAGTTACTTTCTGAAAAATTTCTGAATACATTTTTCTTCGGAAACGCATAAAATTGGCAGGGGTCTTATTCAAAAAATATGATTTTGAGTTGCATTTTTCATTTTTTGGTACAGGCAAAGGATCTTTCAGAAAAAACTGTCAAAAATGGCCTTATGAATCGAATTTTCGGACGCGACAGCACGGGAAAGATGAAAACATGTCGTCAATTGACAAGTATCGAGTATAATAATAAGTTAAGTAACTTATTTATCAAAAAATAAAAAATGCTATTCGATTCCTAATCGCTTCAGTAGTCAGGGCGGTCAATTTTATGCCTTTACAATTAAAAATGAGTCAGAAAATGTGTCGGAAATTTTCGCGCTGTTATCACTATTACTATTTTTTCAAAACCTATCGACTTCCCGATACACAATGGGAACAATTAAATCCAGTTCTGGCCGGTCTGAATTATGTAGAGAAAAAAATGTAAGCCTGATTCCGGCCTGGCTGATGTCTGCTGAAACAAATTAAGACCTGTCTCAGACACGATGTAACTGCCCTTATGCCGATCTCTACAATGGACATGTTATGTTTCTGTATTGATGTCATAAAACAAGCATCGGGCTCATGCGGCACATCCATGCTTATTCCCCCGAAAGTCTCATCCCTTGAAAATGGTTCATGTTTATTTTATCGGCTTCGCTTAAATTTTATAATGGGCCAATAGTTCCGCTTAATTTTTTATTGGGGAGATGGGCTCATTTATTTTTTTTTATTTTCTATTTCATTTTATTTATTTATTTATTGCCGGCTAGGAACGATCCGTTAAAAAAATTGTCCGAATTCTGCCGTCTCGGCCCGGCCAGTTTGAAAGTTTGCCTACATATTGCCGGGCCCATGAAGACCTCTAACGTGACGGCAGAACACCGATATTCGGATAATTAAACAAGAAACTTGATTACACAAGAATCTGCTTGTTACATTACAAATAGTCATTAAAATAATAGTGAGCAGTTTGTCAAAATCATCAGGACCACCTACCTCTTAACAAAGTAACATTCAGTTCATGCGCCTGTCCAGACTGGTGCTGCTGTCTGTACTAAAGTATAACAATAGTTACAGATTGAATATATAAGCTACAAACAATCTATTCTCTTGTCGAGCGTCCACACCTTGCGTTGACTATTTTATTCACAAAACATTTCACCTTTTATAAACATTTTTACACATAAATTTTATGATGAAAATTTTTATGTTTTTGCTTTACTCACAAAAAAATTAATAATAAATATTGAGGCTTTTTTTAGGGTGCGAGGTTTTCCTAAGCGCGAGGGTCTGCGCGGCCGCACCTGTCGCACACCCCTAAGGACGGCTCTGTCGGTGTGAGGTAAAGGAGAATGCAATAACTTTGAAACGAAAAATGTTCGTACTTCCACTCAGAAAAAAATTACCAATATGTAAGTACACATTTTTTTTTCAAAATAGAAGAAAAAGACGTGGTTTGTAGTATAAATTTGCCGCCCCCTCAAGTTCCGCGCCCAGGGTGACTGCCCCCTTCGCCCCCCGCTTCGCACGACCCTGCTGAGACATATGTAAATCTGACGACATAGCAAATTGGATTAAGCCGTCAACTTGATTAAGTTATGCTAATTTATTATCTTGGTGCAAGAAGTTTCATCCAACCCAAGGCTGACAAAATTTCTGAGTATGAGGAATAACCAAATGTGAATAAGTTAATGTGTCTTCTATGGCTTGCATTATGACAAAAAATGACGTTTTACAATACAATAAAGTGATTAAAACTTCTTGATAGTAAATAGCTATTATTTAAGTATAAAGAGCAGAAAAACCGCTTATAAGTCACCGTCGATATACAGGGACGAAATAGCACAAGGTAATTTACAACACCAGAGAATAACATCCTGGGGGCTCCACAAAGAATGAGCAACGGAACCGGCGGGATTCGAACCCGCCCCCACCTACGCTCTCAAGCGACTAGCGGCGTAATGTCTTATCCACTCATCCACGGTGGACCTATCATTATAGTGAATTTCTGCTCGCTAAGAAATAAACAAACATGGATTACACAAGCCTGCGATGAAAAAATTGCCGGCATAGTAAGTGGTATTTTTTGTAGTTTTTTGGATGCTGATTACTAGAAAAATAATGAAAAAATTCCATCACGTACAGTTTTATCACAAATCGCAATCTATTTTTTTATGAATTTAGTATATTCCGGACCAAAAATTATTATTTATATGAGTTTGATAAATATATTTATGGACTTAAAATAGTAAATTGGTGCATTAAACTAATAAAAAAGAAAGAGGAAACTATTTCAATACAAAATATTTCTTTTAATCGGTAAAATGCAAATACAATATTCAAGACAGAAGAAACCAGTTGAAATTGGATCTCTCCTGCTTGCAGGTGTCTGCGCGCCACCACTTCTTTACACGTATTTTCACTGACTTTATGTCTACTCCTGAATCAGTGTCTTTCTTTACTCTGTGCTGTACATATGCGTTTTTATTCCAACCTAGGAATTATAAGTTATAGTAGTAAATTTTACTTCTAGTTTTTGCTGCATAGGAGAACATGGCTTCCAGAGGATGTGCTAATTCACCGAATTGTTTCTCTGTATTTGTGGTAACTATACAGTGAAAAAACAACAAAGAAGCATATCTGATATTCTAAAAAAAAAAGTGCATTTCGCTTATTTTGGCATGAAATTGGGCGATCAAGACAAGCCTTGGTCTCCACACAAAGTTTGTCGTATTTACGTGGAAGAATTAAGGCAATGGTTTCAAGGTAAAAAGCAATCTTTTCGGTTTGGTATACCAAAATAAAAATCACAGTGATGATTGCTATTTTTGCATTTGTAATGTGAAAGGTTTCAATTTAAAGAACAAAACGGAAATATTTTATCCTAACATTCCGTCTGCCACACGTCCTGTCCCTCATGGACCTGGTAAAGGAAAAATCTTGCTGATCCAAAAAAAGTGTTACTTCCAGCGCTTCATATAAAATTAGGTATTGTGAAACAATTTGTCAAGGCTTTACCAAAAGAAGGTGAATGTTTCCAATACCTTTGTGAGCAGTTCCCGGGTTTATCCAAAGTAAAACTGAAGGGAGGTGTGTTTGTAAGACCAGACATCAGGAAAATGATGAAAGATGGAAATTTTGAGAATAAAATGAAAACAAACGAAAGAAAAGCCTGGAAATCTTTCAAACTAGTTATTACTAGCTTTCTTCGCAACAAAAATGACTCAAACTACAAATCTATTGCAGAAGAGATGGTAAAAATTTCAAGATTTTAGGGTGTAATATGAGCTTTAAAGTTCACTTTCTTGATTCACACCTAGACTATTTTCCTGAAAATTTAGGTACAGTTAGTGAGGAACAAAGTGAAAGATTTCACCAGGATATAAAGTAAATGGAGAGGTGATATCAAGGCAAATGGAATGTCAGCATGATAACCGACTATTACTGGATGCTACAAAAAGACAATCCCTTCAAAGTTCACAATAGGAAAAGTGGCAAAAAAACTTTTGCTGTAAAGAAAAAACATTACTCTAAGGAATTGTAACCTTCTACATATACTTACCTACTACTTGAACTCAGATATAAATGTAATTTATATACATTTGTAAATAAATGAAATTTAAATGAAATGTCAAAATTTCACGATTTCAGCATTTTTTTTTTTAAATATGCAATCATTTTGTGAAAAACCCTTACGTGATAGGAAAAAATGGATTTCATTTTTGGAATCAGCAATAAAAAAACCATAAAAATTAGTTATCAAAATTGATGCAATTTTCAAAAAGTATTTTTTTGCAGGTCTGTGTTATCTACTTATTGAAACCCACAGAACTTCTTACTCATTGGTCAGATGGATCGCGACTACTCCCACTTACGATGTGACGTCAAACCTACTGACTAATCACAGATGAGAAAAGTACCAGAGAGATAGAGTTCTTCTGAATGGTTGACTGGTTTCGTTTTACGCATTAACGGGAAACGAAAATGACAGAATTATCAAATAATAAAACGAGTTTTCCTAGAAAAAAAGGAAAGTGTTATTCACTACATCTCAAACAGATTCATATTATATATCAATTTAAAGAAAATCGCCAAGGCCACTTTCGAGAAATTGAAATTAGGAACATGTACCATCGCTTTTACTTTAAAAATGGGTATTTAGATCTCAAAATATATTGCACGTAGAGATGTAAAAATTTCAGAATAGGATTAGATTGCAGATATTTTCTGCTCTAGAAAAATCGGAATAATATGAACTATATTTGCTGAGTTATTGAAAGGCGGCTTTTCGCGTTTTATTTGATGTCCAGTTAGCTGTATATATGAGTTCCGCCATCTACGAATTCTACGATACGATACGATAGGATTTTAGCCTTAAGGCTGCGTCACTCGGAATACTATCGTCTTCCATGATACATGACTTATTTTCTCTATTTTAATCCAACTTTGTGTATATTTTTAATTTTATTTGTAAAATGATTTTTTTTAATTTTAATTAATATGTGTATATGAATTTTGTAATATGTATTTATCGAGTAGTAAATCGTAAAAAATAAATCTAAATTATTTTATTCTTCTTTTTACTGTAGTTATGCTGATGAAGTGTTTGAAATGTGTAAACAAACGCTCTAGCCGCTACTTTTAACACCACGTGATTCCCAGTGTGACTTCACAAGGATAATGTTTGTTGAAAGCGTAAACATAACATTAAAAGAAGGAACGATCAGAATAAGGTAGACGCTCAATAAGAAAAATAATCCAAGGATGCGAAGTTTCTTCCCCATTATCACTAAAGACGCTGCGGTGATAATCGCATTACCATTACGCTTTATGAAAGTGTTCCATCTTGGCCCGGCCCGATCCGACCCGATACAAAAATTAAAAGTCGGCCTGAGCCCGGCCCGGCCCATAGAAAAAAAATATTTCCCCCGCCTGGTCCGGTAAAAAACTTAAAAGTTCGGCCCGAGCCCGGCACGGAAAAAAGTTAAAATCTCGGCCCGACCCTAGTGAATTTCTACAAAACATCGATTTTTACGTCGATTTGAATAAAATTTTGTCTCGTACGAGGAATTCTGACCAACAATTTATCTTAACTTTTTTGTTCATGTTTATAATCTTCATTTTTATAGAAGTGCCGCAGGCTGCGATATTTATTTTTTTAACGAATCTCTATTTCATGCATGTAAATGTTTCAGACATCATTAACATTGTTTATCAATATTCCATGTATTGAAGTGTTAAAAATCTGAAAAATGCTATACAGTAAAATTTTCTAAGACGGATCTACATACAAAGAAAAAAAAATGCGTTTCAGACAAGTTCACTTCTTAGCAAGTGTAAATATATTCTATATTCTTTTCTTACCTATTAGTATAATAATTTTGCATGGACCAGCACATTTTTCAGTTTAAAACAGGGTTCTGTCATAGGCAGGTTCTTTTTTACACGTTTTACTGTATTTTAATTTAGCTATATTTTAATAGGCGTAGAAATCTACTATTCTTTAAAAATAATAAATTTTAATGTTTATAAGTGTAGCATAATGGCAATTTAAAATGTGTGCATTTTTTGCAAAACATTTTGGGCCAGGCCTAATTTTACTGACCTTTGAATGGACCAGTTCACGCTGAAACAATGATTTTCCCACGGACTGGGTCAAAACTAGGACCGAAAATTTTGTGCCGTGAAGACGGAATGAAACCAGTCCCGGCTCTGTACAGAAAAAATAAGTTAGGCCCGTCTCAGGCCTTCAGGGAAAAGTACGGCCCGGGCCCTGAAAAATACAAGACAATAGATGAAGTATAAGCACCTTACAGTGGTGCACCAGGAGATGTAAAACGACCTAGAAGACTACCTCAGGTAAGACGGAAGGGCGAAATCAGAGAAAATGGCTAGAGTTAATTGGATAACCAAAGCACTAGACAGCAATAGCACATTAGGAAACAATGGAAAAATCTCGGGGAGATCTACATCCAGCAGTGGACTGAAAACGACCGATGAATAAAAATTATAGTTTTAAAATGCAGACTATTTAAATCATGACATATTCATCATTGATCTAAGAATAAAATAATAAAAATCATTACATAAGAGTAAAAGAATTTTTCCTTGAATGCATAAGCTTGTTAAAACGCATCTCTTCAACAATTGTATAAAAGATAAAAGATAAATTATTGAAAAATATCTCTCACATATGGATTATTCTACAAAAATATATATATATATTTCGATTCATCGTACATAATTTTTGACAGAAAAATTTCTTTTAATATGTTTTAGAGATTTTACATAATAGAACACATTAAATATATATGTTTTTTGAAGATTAATGATTAATGATTTTTTTATTATTACGTTTTTTTAATAAATGGAGCTACATTTGTATAACTTCGTTGCATGTTATTCGTAATTTTCTCTAGTAGCATCTTCAATTATTTTGTGAATGGGATAAACGCATTATTCATTCCATAATGTATTTTTTCCCGAAAATTCCATTAAATGTAGATTAAATTTTTATTATAAAAAAAAATATATATAAAGTTTGAATTAGTGTTAAAAGCCTTTCTTTTATCCTCATTACAGTAACATTTTGCGATTTAATTTCCGAAATATAGCAACATTTGTCACCTAATAAATATATTCAGAGGCACGAAGCATTCATTTTTAATTTCAGATGTTAGCTGTAAAAGTCACATTATCGTTTGTGTGTTGTATCGTTTGATGATTGTCTTAAGTATTTTCACTGAACTAGAGATTTTAGAAAACTTTATGTTGCCTCCGTCCCTGTTTTAAATAGTAAGCATTATTAATTTCATAAAAATACATTTTTTAAAATTCCTATACATAAGCCTTTTATTTTTAGATATTTCCTTCAAGTGTCATATCCTACCCTAAATAAGAACGGCCTTATAAAATAAAATATTGCACATTTGTATTCTCCGTAGATGTATCCTTTCTTACAATATTATTAAAAAAATTATCCCTAAAACTTTAGAAAATTAATTACGCATCAAATAATGAAAAGACTACGATCGTAGTCTTTTCATTGTCATATAATTCTTAAAGGAGGTGAAAGATAAACTATGAATATTATACAGATTTTTGGTTTAATACATATATATATATATACATATATATATATTAAATACCCGATATATATATATATACATCGGGTGTCCCAAAAATGACTGATGGATTTTAAAATTAAATAACTTGCAAACGGTGACAGATATCAAAAAAATTCTTGCAGGAGAGTTTTGCATGATGTCAGGAGTTTTTTTACTGTGTTTCTTGATTTTAGTTCGAGTTTCAGACAATAGGTGGTGCTGAGAGTGTTAGGTGCTCAGTCCAAACTCAATTTTTGGTACTTCGGGACCCATTCAATGCATTTTAATCTCATTTTATCGCATGGAAGAAGAAAAAGGCTGAAAAATCGAGCCTGGATTTAGCGGTTATTGCTTGCAGCGCCATCTATCGATGCTATTTGTAACTAAAACTGAGAATAGCAGCATAAAAACTCCTGACATGTTACATAAAACACCTGCAAGAATTTTTTAAATGTATGTCACCGTTTGAAAGTTATTGAATTTGAAAATCCATCCATCATTTTTGGGACACCCGGTATATATATTCTACCCAGAAAGTAAAGTTTTCCATACAAAATGACCCATATATAAGATTTTAAACACTTTAGAATCTAAAGTAATGCCGAATCAACTTGAGATATTTCTAAATTATGTAAAGCACATAAAAATGAAATGCATATCATATCTGTCATATCTGCATAGTTCGTTACCAGGGGGACGTCTGACTGTTTCTCGAGGAGCCTGGGGACATTTGCCCCATATCCCCGACCATAATAAACTGGAAGCACTAATTTGGAATTCGATCCATGCAGTAAACTCGAAAACTTAAAAAAATGGGGGGAGACAAACAAAACGAATTTCTTGAGTTCATGTTGCAGAAAATAAAATATCAAATATAAGTTACTTAAATTTACATATAAGAATTTTTTTAAATACTGCATAAAAAACTATTGCCTAGTACTTCCCCCAACCGCCGAAGCTTCCCCGGGTGCGCGCAATAATACATTCTTTAGAAAGACTCTTTGCAACACCATAACAGGTCTGCAACAGCAGAAAGAAGAATATTTCAGCTCTGGTATAAATTTAATCTGATATACTCAAAACTGAATTAGTATTAAACAGAAAAATAGTAAGCCTATGAAGGAAGAAGTCGCAACGACACTCGCTCTGCAACCTCCCGGAATATGACTCGAATGAATTCGTTACCAAACCTAAAGGAACAGTTTCTGTAGTTTGTAATCAGCAATAAACATCATACTCTAGAGTCTAGACTAATATGTATATTAAAATGCTTAATTTGAAAGAAGAAAACGTTATCCTTGTGTTTTTATCTATTACATGCACTATTAAATTGACCGACCGAATTCATGTAAATTTTACATCTTTTAATAAAACTAAAACAAAACTCTTTGAAGAAACAATCCATAAAGGATGATGGCCAACGGTTCTTAAGGGGGCTCTTCACTCACTTGAAAACACCCGCTCCGTAATCTTAAACCAGTGGACTGGTTGTTTCCGAATTTCTCGTTTAAATTTCAATATTTTTAAACGATTTTTTTGCATAAGATAGCTGAGGTCGATCTTTAATATGACTGTTTGTTACTTTTTCGATTTTGATTGCAGATTTTTTTAATAAAGGTACTTTCACTTTCGGAACCGGTTTCGAAACTGTAAGTACATTCTTAAAAAGAATCTGCAACCAAAATCGAAAAAGTAAAAACCAGTCATATTAAAGAGTGAGCTCAGCTATCCTACGAAAAAAAAATCGTTTAAAAATATTCATATTTAAATGAGAAATTCGAAAAAAACCGCCCCATTGGTTTAACATTACGTAACAGGTATTTTCAAGTGAGTGAAGAGTTCCCTTAAATTCAGACCATGGGCTTGATGTTCTATATATAGCATATGTACCGGTCAGGTGGTCAGCCAAATGCGGAGCTCACTATGTTTGAAAGCATGCTTGTTTTTACTAAAACAGTTCTTACAGAAATCCGCATTAAAAATATGAAAGAAATGACTGCATTAAAAAATAACAGATTTGACACTTTATGTAAACATTTTATTTAAAATAAAAAAGAAAAGTGCCCAGCTAAACTGATGGCATTGAGCTCACAGACTATTCACACTAATTGTATATTATACTCTTATTTTAAAGAATAATGCCACTCAAAAAAATAAGTGAAGGGGAATTAGTCCCCGTTTCCCCCTTTATACTTAACCAGCGAACCTCCAAATCTAATCAGGGAAGCTCCTTATCATAATAAATCGGTATACCAAATTTGGAGCAAATCGAATAATCTTGCAAAAAAAATTTTTTTTATCTAAATTAAGGGGGTGGACAAACCCCCCTTTATCCTTAACCAATGAATCGCCAAAACGAATCATGGAAGCTCCTTAACATAATAAACCGGTATACCAACTTCGGAGCAAATCGAATGATTCTGCATGAAAAACCCATTTATCTAAATTGAGGGGCGGGCTAACCTCCCTTTTCCCCCTTTACCCTTAACCAATGAACCCCAAAACTAATCAGGGAAGTTCCTTAACATAATAAACCGGTATACCAAATTCGGAGCAAATCGAATCATTCTGCATGAAAAACACATTTATCTGAATTAGGGGGGGTGGACTAACCCTGTATTCCCCCCCCCCTTTATCCTTAACCAATGAGCCCCCAAAACTAATCAGGGAAGTTCCTTAACATAATAAACCGGTATACCAAATTCGGAGCAAATCGAATCATCCTGCATGAAAAACACATTTATCTGAATTAAGGGGGGTGGACTAACCCCGTTTTTCCCCTTTATCCTTAACCAATGAACCTCCAAAACTAATCAGGGAAGTTCCTTAACATAATAAACCGGTATACCAAATTCGGAGCAAATCGAATGATTCTGCATGAAAAACCCATTTATCTGAATTAAGGAGGTGGACTAACCCCCCTTTTCCCCCTTTATCCTTAACCAATGAACCCCCAAAACTAATCAGGGAAGTTCCTTAACATAATAAACCGGTATACCAAATTCGGAGCAAATCGAATCATTCTGCATGAAAAACACATTTATCTGAATTAAGGGGGGTGGACTAACCCTGTTTACCCCCCCTTTATCCTTAACCAGTGAACCCCCAAAACTAATCAGGGAAGTTCCTTAACATAATAAACCGGTATACCAAATTCGGAGCAAATCGAATCATCCTGCATGAAAAACACATTTATCTGAATTAAGGGAGGTGGACTAACCCCGTTTTTCCCCTTTATCCTTAACCAATGAACTCCCAAAACTAACCAGGGAAGTTCCTTAACATAATAAACCGGTATACCAAATTCAAAGCAAATTGAATGATTCTGCATGAAAAACCCATTCATCTGAAATAAGGGGGGTGGACTAACCCCGTTTTTCCCCCTTTACCCTTAACCAATGAACCCCCAAAACTAATCAGGGAAGTTCCTTAACATAATAAACCGCTATACCAAATTCGGAGCAAATCGAATCATTCTGCATGAAAAACACATTTATCTGAATTAAGGGGGGTGGACTAACCCCGTTTTTCCCCCTTTATCCTTAACCAATGAACTCCCAAAACTAATCAGGGAAGTTCCTTAACATAATAAACCGGTATACCAAATTCGGAGCAAATCGAATCATTCTGCATGAAAAACCCCTTTATCTGAATTAAGGGCGGGGGGGGGGGGGGTGGACTAACCCCGTTTTCCCCCCTTTATCCTTAACCAATGAACTCCCAAAACTAATCAGGGAAGCGCCTTATCACAGTGAACCTAGGAAAAAATTTTGAAGCAAATCGGATGTTTCTATCAAGAGTTATGGCGTTACGTACATACGTACGTACGTACATACATACATACATACATACATACATACAGAACGGGCGGGCACATTAGCTCTCAGGCTTTGATAGCCTGTGAGCTAAAAATATTACCTAATATCGATTCCGCCTGATTTCATGAAATTGTTAAAACGCATTACTTGTATAAAATTTACATTTTTAGAAAGTGATTCTCACATATACGAGATTAGAATCTAAAGTAATATCAAAGCAACTTAAAATATCTCACATTTTGTTAAAAATATCAAAATTCTGCAACATCAAAATATCAAAATATAAATTATTTATGAGTTATTTTGTAATAAAGTGAAAAAATATAGTTTTTTACTTTCGAATCAACAATAAAGAGCATATTCAAGGCTAAATAAATTATGCAAAATAAAAAACTGAGTATTCAAAAATACTTCTTATTTATTTTGTTTATTATTATTGTATACATCATAACATATACGCTTAAAATCACTAAATTCATGTAAATAGCATTTTTCCTTTTAATTATAGCTCTGTCTAAAATCAATATTGCAACTTTGAACTAACGAAATTTCTAAAAAAAAAGACAAATTCCACCCTTTATGTAAGGATCTTAAAAGGGTCTTATCTAGGGTAGGTGTTTTCAATCTGTGGCCTGCAGGCCACCAAGCTATCATTGTTTTAGAATAAGAAAAGTTTAACTTATTTAACAATCAAAATGTTTTCAGTAAATAAGATACTTTTCAGAGTTTGTAGTTTCAAACGCCGTTTAAGGCTCCTGTCCCTGCCCGCGAAGACACTCACGAGCTAATGCTAATCCTATGGGAAGGGATTTTCCAAATATCTCGTTTGCATTTCGACATTTTTAAATATTTTTTTTTTTTTTTTTTTTTTGCATTGGATAGCCGAGGACTGTCTCTACAGCGCATCTCTTTTACTTTTTCGATTTTAGTCGCAGATATTTTTTATAAAGTTACTTTCACTTTCAAAACTGGTTCTGAAAATGAAAGTGTCATTCTAAAAAAATTCTAAAAATATTAAATTCAGTAATACGGAAGTAATATGACTCCATCTTAAATATCACGTAATCACTATGGAAACCCAGAATCATTAACTATCAAGGGCTGTCATTGAATTAATTACTTATGATAGGATTTAATAGAATGAAGAAAATTTTTAATAATATTTTTTTTAAGTTTCGATTCGAGTTTCATAAAATTTGAACTCCGCAAAATTCTGCAACGATTCTATATATTAAATTTCAAACCATTTGGTTGGGTTATTTTTCGCTGTTGTATGCGGACAGACAGACAGATGGACGGACCAGAAGACGATTATAGGTTATTTCCTACATTAAATTTAAAAATATTATTTTATTTACAAGTTGGTATGATAGATGACATCATCATACAATATAATATATGCGATTTCTTTGGGACTAAGTTAAAATGCGCGTGAAAGACACAGTATAATTTCCCGGTTTTTCAGTAATCACGTTGTGTATTTTTTATACTACTGTATGGAACTGGATTTATACGGTAAATTCTTTTAATTTGGAATAAATGTAATTGAGATAAACCATATTATGCCATTAGCATGTTTTTTTAATATTTATTGTTATTAACGTATCCGTAATAAACAGGAAAAGTTATCCGTCATCATTTGAGGACGCTGGGCGTTTGAGTATATTTTTTATTCATGTTCAGAATTTTTTCTTACTTTTTTTTGCAGATAAACTGTAAAAGAAAATTTAAAAAATGAGTAGAAAAAAGTCTTTAAAAGCTTAGAAAAGGCAACTGCTTATCTTTTTTCTGAAAAAATGGTGGCAGATATTATATTAATGCCTCCAGATGTAGATGATCTAACAGATGAAAAGCAGTTTGATAATGATACTTTGGGTACTCCGTTTATATAAGATGTTGCAAGTACATTGGAAATTACGTTACAAGATCATAATGATAACTCCATTATTTCGGACAAAAAAAAGGGAAAAAAAAACCATGAACGTAAACAAGAAATATCAGTTATATAAACAAATGAAAACCCGCCTTACACATTCGGAACTTTAGAAAATTCTTCTAAGATAAATTCGGATACATTGACAGCGGAAACTAATAATATGAGACCAGTTGAGCTGTTTAAAAAATGTTTTACTGAAACTGTTTATATGATCGCAGAGGAAACAATTGATATGTTCATAAAGTGAAAAATATTCTGATAATTTCGGGCTATCCCACTTTACCAAGTAAACCTGGGAAGAAGCAGATGATTAAAAAGTAACAATAGTGAAGGATGCTATGGCTAAAAATGTCTACTTAGAGCTCAAGAGACTATTACATTTCCAAGATAATAAATTATATTAGTATAACAAACATGATAAATAATTTAAAATACGTCCCTTGTTAGAAATGCTTTCCAAGAATTTTCAGAATTTGGGCATTTTCCATGAAAATGTGTATGTTGACGAAATTATCGTACGGTGTTATGGTCGACATGCACATAAACAGTTTATAAAATCTAAACCTATTACATTTGGCTATAAACTCTGGGCTCTGTGTGGCAACGATGATTACAGTTCCAATTTTACACTGTATTGTGGAAAAGAATCAAATACTTCTGAATCTGACAAACTTCCTTTAGGCACAAGAGTGGTGTTAAATTTATTATCTATTGTTGAAGATCCAAACAGCCGTCGTTTATTTTGATAACTTCTTTACCAGTCATATGTCGCTAAAATATTGAAAGAAATGCAGTTCAGAGCTATACTAGAACTGGAACAATGCTAGATAATCGTACTGAAAAATGCAGAATAATGGATGAAGAGAAAATGAGTAAAAAAGAGAAAGGGTACGATGGTAAATTCGACAAAACAAATTAAATTCCTGTTGTTAAATGAGAGTACAATAAGCGTGTTTCTTTGGCCACTAATATTTGCACCATATCCGCTATTTCCAGTACATAGATGGAGAGTAGAAAAAATAAATGATGAAAGTGAATCAGCGTCATACTATAAGTTCCTATAACTCATTTATGGGGGGTCGACCTTCGTGATTGGCTTCCTGAGAAACATTCTCTAGCCATACGAGGAAAGAAATGGTATTTTTGCCTTATTACTAGGCTGATAGATATGGCAGTTGTAAATAGCTATGACATTTATAAACAAGTTGGAAATTGCTCGTCAAACGTGGCAAATGAGGTGCGTTCGTACTATAACTAGTTTTATAATTATTTTTTGCACCCCATATTGTACTGAATGTATATTTTTTTGCGCTTCATAAGTGCATAGTCTGCAACATCATTAAAATGCACTTACAATAATTTTTTCCCCATTCCCCGTAATGTAACGGAAAAATTTTGACTGTCCCTGTAATTAAACTATACATTCGATTTTCATAAAATTTGAAATGGCTCGACAAAATTTTGCAGAAATTATATATTTAAAATTTCAGACCATTCGGAAGACTGTAAAATCATTAAAATGCATTTACAATAATTTTTTCCCATTGGCCATAATGTAACGGGAAAATTTTGGGTGTCCCTGTAATTAAACTATACATCCGATTTTCATAAAATTGGAAATGGCTCAACAAAATTTTGCAGCAATTATATATTAAAAATTTCAGACCATTCGGAAGGCTGTAAAATCATTAAAATGCATTTGCTATAATTTTTTCCCATTGGCCGTAATGTAACGGAAAACTTTTGGGTGTCCCTGTAATTAAACTATACATCCGATTTTCATAAAATTGGAAATGGCTCGACAAAATTTTGCAGCAATTATATATTACAAATTTCAGACCATTCGGAAGCCTGTAACATCATTAAAATTCACTTGCAATAATTTTTCCCATTGGCCGTAATGTAAAGAAAAACTTTTGACTGTCCCTGTAATTAAACTATACATCCGATTTTCATAAGATTGGAAATGGCTCGACAAAATTTTGCAGCAATTATATATTAAAAATTTCAGATCATTCGGTCGGGTAGTTTTTGCTGTGTTATATGCGGACGGACAGACAGACGGACGGACAGACGGACGGACAGACGGACGGACAGACGGACGGACAGACAGACGGACTGAACGACGACTATAGGTGCTACGTATTTATATAATTACGAACGCACCTAAAAAGATACATAGCTCTAAGTTGATGGCAATCGAAGATTTTAGAAGGTGTGTTGTAGTAACCTATTTAAAAAAAGGAGCCAATTGAAATGCAATTTCGGGAAGACCAGTACAAAGGCAGGTAACATCCAGATCCAATGTACTTCCAGACATAAAATTCGACAAAATATAGCATGTTATTGGCAAAAGGGAGAAAAAAATGCGCTTGCAATATGATAACTGTTCTTCAATGCCAAGAACATATTGTATGAAACGAAATGCAATATTATGCATACAACATTTTCCCTTTTTCAGGCTAAAACGCAATCTTGAAATGTAAAAAAAAAATGTTTTCTTACATATCTAAAACTAAATTTTGATTTTTAACGTTATTTTGCCCATTGTTTTGCAATTATTATATTAAAACTAAATAATTTTATATGTAAATTTTCTATTTTTAAAAATTTCAGATTTTTACACACAAACGCCCAGCGTCATCAAATGAGGACGGCTTAAAAAATATGGTTACAGTTAAATCTTTTCAAAATGCTTTTGAAATACTATTAATTTATGCATTTCTACCCATATTTATCAATTTCAAGTAAATTATTCAAAATTTGTTAATTTGGGCGTTAATGGGTTAATAATAAGCATAATCATAAATAATTAGGTTTTATGTACTAAAACTCTCCAGATAAAAAATATATAGAGAAAACTCATTATTTTTTATGTTTTTAAATTGCTACATGCATTCTTAATATTATGGAACATATGTAAAGCTTATTCTTTACCAATATATTTCTAGTTATAAAAAACATTAAAACTTTGAAGCAGCAGAATTTTTTAAAACTGAAGAGCTTTCTTCCTTCATATGAAAATGGGATCTCAAAAACGGTTTTCTGAACGCCTTTTTCTATAAACTTGTTAAAATACGACATTCCAACACAATTCTTGAAAAAGAATCACATTTATGAGATTAGAATCTAAAGGAATATCAGTCTTAAAATATCTTAAGATTATATAAGAAATATCAAAATTAAATGCAAATCTTCTGAGTGCTTCATAATAAAATGAAAAAGAATAATTTGTGTACTTTGCAATTAACTATAAAAATCATATTCATATTTAACTGGACATTATGTAATAAAACACTGGAGATTTTTTGAAAAACCTTATTAATTTAATGTTTTTTTTTTTTTTTTTTTTTTTTTTTTTTTTTTTTTTTTTTTTTTTAATAATACATGCGGTTTTAATATAACCGAGTATATGGAATTCTTATTCCTTGCTATATATTTCAAGCTAAAATCATTATTAAAAATTTTAAACAAGAGACTTTTAACAACTCATTTCTAAAGATTTATTTCTTCATTTAGAAATTAGATCTTAAACGCCATTTTCTAAACGCTTTTCTGTTTGATTTTATAAACTTATTAAAATGCGGTGCTCTAGCAATGACATAAAAGTTAAATTCTTGAAAAAAGATTCCTAGATATACGAGATTAGATTCTAAAATAAAATCGAAACATCTTAAAATATCTTAAAATTATATTTAAAAAAAATTGAATTCAAATTACTAATGAGTACTTCGTAATAAATTGAAAGAGAATAATTTTGCAATTCTCAATTAACAATAATCAGCGCAACCGTAACTAATGAGACTTTATGTAATAAAACATGGAGATTAAAAAATCCTCAATGCTTTTATGTATTTTAATTACTGAATACGTTTTTAATATTACCGAGTAAATGAAATTTTTACTCATTGCGGATATATTTTTAGTTAAAGCCTTCATTAAAACTTTGAAATAATACACTTTTTAAAAACAAGCATATTTCATCATGCATATAAAAATGTGATTATAAAAACAAATAACTAAAAGCATTTCTGCCGGCTTGTAGAAACCTGTTCAAATGCAGTGCTCCAGCATTTGTATAAAAGATAACTTTTTGAAAAATAACTCTTACACAAACGCGATTAGAATCTAGAAAAGGCCAAATATCTTAAGGTTACATCAAAAATATCAAAGTTAAATACAAAGTATTTCTGTGCATATCATAAAAAAATAGAAAAGAATAGCTTCCATATTTTCATTTAACAATTAGCATATTCACAACTAATTAAAATTTATGAAATAAAACACTGGAGATTTAAAAAAAGAAAATATCTCATTAATTTTGTGTGGTTTAATTGCTGTACGTGTTTTCTTAATATTACAGAGTATGTGTAGTAATAGTATCTTATTCTTTATTAAAATATTTTTTGTTAAAATGTGGTTCGCCTGATTGCATAAACTTGTTAAAATGCGATGCTGCAGCATTTGCAGTATTTATATAAAAGTTTAACTCCTGAAAAACGACACTCACATATATGAGATTAGAATCCGAAATACTGTCAAAGTATCTTAAATTATCTTAAAAATATATCCAAAATATGAAAAATATATACAAGTTAGTTCTGTGCACTTTTAAGTTAAATGAAAAAATATAGCTTTTTTTTCATTTTATATTTGAAAACAAAAAGCATATTCATAACTAATTAGACATTATGTAATAAAATACTGTACATATAAATAACTCATTACTTTTATGTGTTTTAATTACTACGTGCAATCTTAATATTAAAGAGTATATGTAGTATTAGTATATTATTCTTTGTTAAAATATTTCTAGTTAAATTTTTCATCAAAACTTTGAAATAACTAACTTTTAAAAACAGATATATTTCATCCTTCATATAAAATAGAATTTTAAAAGCCATTATACAAACGCTACATCTACTTGATTCTATAAACTTATTAAAATGTGGCGGTCCAGCAATGGTATAAAATTTAAATTCGTAAAAAATGGCTCTGACATAGGGAAGAATATGGAGGGTTGACTCACTTTTTACAAAATGATTTTTTATTTTTTAAATATTGAACGTAGAATAAAGTTTTATATATCATTTTATTCGTTACACAATCAGTTATAAAAATAAAATTGCTACATAAGTGTAATGTATAAGAAATTTGAAAAATTATTGATTTTAATCTTGAGAAAATTATGGGTGAAAGCTCCCCACATATGGGAGGGTTGCGCCACTATAAGGGAGGCTTGACCCACTTTGTTTTATATTGAAATATTTGAGAAGAAAAATAAAATCAGTTTAAAAAAAGCAAAATAACTTTATGCTACATGCTTTAATTATTATAAAAAAATATTTTTGAAAATATAATTCTCAGACAGACCTGTTTAGACGCAATCGCAAGTCTGAGGAGAAAATTTTTGTTTTAAACATGATTTTGACTGAGCAGGTATAATTGTACACCAGGAAAAAAGAAAGTTTAACATTTAAGACAGAATTCCGCTAGAGACAGGTTTTGTTTTCATATGATTTCATGCATTATTATGTCCGGATTTAGTGGCAACTGTCCCGCTTTTTTTTAACTCCTTGTCCTTCATTTTGTGACATTCAACCTGGCAAGACTAGTTGTCACATAGTTTGGCTTCATCTCACTCTATTCATCATGCTGAAATTCGTCTACATACCTTCCCTAAATTTTTTCGATCAATGCTATGTTCTTTTGAAGGCGCATGGGCACATAACTTATCACTAGCAGGAATGACCGAGCTAAGCTCGGTCAAAATTAGCTTTCTGTTTATCTCGATATATATTTCCCACTGAATCATTCTTGCTGTTTTAGATGCAATTAGCTAGACGTGAAACATAGTGACCCAAAATGACACACTAATCGAATTTTTTCTAACATGCGACCTATCACAATGCTCTTCTCGAGCCTGAAAACGATGGAATACAAAATTTAGTGAAAATCGTTAGTCGTTTTCTAGGTAAAATAAGCTTGATCCACGTTGATTCAAATAACCACTAACCGAAATTCATCGACAAATGTGAGCTATTTCAATAGTCTTTTTGTACAGTGAAACGGTTAAACGGTAACGAAACGGTAACAAAAAAAAAAAAAAAAAAAAAAAACATTGCCAAAATTGTTTGAATATTTTTGAGGTGCCGTTATCTTGACCCCGACCCATTATCTCCAAAATGACCCACTAATAGAATTTTCTTGAGCATGCGACCCAGCCCAATGGTTTTATCTTGTCCAGAAACGGTGTAGTACAAAGTTTTGTCAAAATTTTTGAGCGGTTTTTTAGATACACTTAGCTTAATCCTGATCCATTAGGACCCAAAATGACCCATTGATTGAATTTTCTTGAACGTGCGACCCTGCCCAATGCTCTTATCATGCCCGGAAACGGTATTAAACACAATTATGTCAAAATGTTTTGAAGCGCTTTTTAAATACAATTAGCTTGACCCTGATCCATTGTGATCCAAAATGACCTCCTAATCAAATTTTCTTGAACATGCGACCTAGCCCAATGGTCTTCTCGGGCCTCAAAACGATAGAATACAAAATTTAGTCAAAATCGTTTAAGCCGTTTTTTAGATAAAATTAGCTGGACCCTGACCCATTGTGACCCCAAATGACCCACTAATTGAATTTTCTCGAACATGTGACTTAGCCCAATTCTCTTCTCATGCCCAGAAAGGTATACGTAATAAAAAAATTTGGTCAAAATGTTTTGAGCATGTTTTTAGATTCAATTAGCTTGACCCCGGCCCATTGTGACCCAAAATGACACACTAATTGAATTTTCTCGAACATGCGACTTAGCCCAATGGTCCTCTCATGACCAGAAACGGCCGTATATTAAAAAATTTTGTCAAAATGTCTTGAGCTGTTTTTTAGATATAATTAGCTTGACCCTGACCCATAATGACCCACTAATCGAATTTTCTCGAACACGTGACCCATCCCAATGGTCTTTTCGTGCCCGAAAACGATAGATTACAGAATTTCGTCAAATCGTAATGCCGTTATCTAGATAAACTTAGCTGGACCCACGGTCACCCAAAAATGACCCACTAATCGAATTTTCTTGAACACGTTACCCATCCTAATGGATTTTTGTTGCCCGAAGGTTAGATACAAAATTTAGTCAAAATCGATTGAGACGTTCTCTAGATATAATTAGCTTGACCCTGACCCATTATGACCCAAAATGACCCACTAATCAAATTTTCTCGAACACGAGACGAATCCACATTGTCTTTTCGTGCCCGAAAACAGTAGGTTGCAAAATTTCGTCAAAATCGTTAGAGCCGTTATCTCGATAAACTTATCTTGACCCACTATGACCCAAAAATGACCCACTAATCGAATTTTCTCGAACACGTGACCCATCCCAATGGTCTTTTCGTGCCCGAAAATGGTTAGATACAAAATTTAGTTAAAATTGATTGAGCCGTTCTTTAGATATAATTAGCTTGACCCTGACCGATTATGAACCAAAATGATCCACTAATCCAATTCAAAATTTAATCAAAATCGATTGAGCCGTTCTCTAGATATATTTAACTTAACCCTGACCCATTATGATCCAAAATGACCCACTAATAGAATTTTCTCGAACACGAGACCCATCCCAATGGTATTTTCATGCCCGAAAACAGTAGGGTGCGAAATTTTGTCAAAATCGTTGAAGAAGTTATCTAGATAAACTTAGCTTGACCCACGGTGACCCAAAAATGACCCACTAATCGAATTTTTTCGAACATGTGACTTAGCCCAATAGTTTTCTCGTAATTCAAAACTGTAGAATATAGAGTTTAGTGAAAATCGTTAGAGCCGTTTTTTAGATAAAATTGGCTTGACCCATAGTGACTCGAAAATGACCCACTAATCGAAGTTTCTCGAACATGTGACCTAGCCCAATAGTTTCTTCGTGTCGAAAAACGGTTGGATGTGAAATTTGGTCAAAATCGATTGAGCTGTTTTTTAGATATAATTAGCTTGACCTTGACCCATAACGACCCAAAATGGCCCACTAATCGAATTTTCTTGAACACATGACCTAGCCCAATGGTCTTATCATGCCCGAAAATGGTAAAATACGAAATTTCGTCAAAATCGGTTGAGCCATTCTCTAGATATAATTAGTTTGACCCTGACCATTATGACCCAAAATGACCCACTAATCAAATTTTCTCGGACACAAGACCCATCTCAATGACTTTTTCGTGCCCGAAAATGGCTAGATACAAAATTTACTCAAAATCGATTGAGCCGTTCTCTAGCTATAATTAACTTGACCCTGACCCATTATAACCCAAAATGACCCACTAATCGAATATTCTCGAACACGAGACCCATCTCAATGATCTTTTCGTTCCCGAAAATGGCTAGATACAAAATTTAGTCAAAATCGATTGAGCCGTTCTCTAGATACATTTAACTTGACCCTGACCCATTATAACCCAAAATGACCCACTAATGGAATTTTCTCGAACACGAAACCCATCCCAATGGTCTTTTTGTGCCCGAAAACAATAGGGTGCAAAATGTCGTCAAAATCGTTAAAGAAGTTATATAGGTAAACTTAGCTTGACCCACGGTAGCCCAAAAATTACCCACTAATCGAATTTTCTCGAACATTTGACTTAGCCGAATAGTTTTCTCGTAATCCAAAACTGTAGAATATAGAGTTTAGTGAAAATCGTTAGAGCCGTTTTTTAGATAAAATTGGCTTGACCCATAGTGACCCAAATATGACCCACTAATCGAAGTTTCTCGAACATGTGACCTAGCCCAATAGTTTCTTCGTGTCGAAAAATGGTTGGATGTGAAATTCGGTCAAAATCGATTGAGCCGTTTTTTAGATATAATTAGCTTGATCTTGACCCATTACGACCCAAAATGACTTACTAATCGAATTTTCTCGTACACGTGACCTAGCCCAGTGGTCTTATCATGCCCGAAAATGGTAAATTACAAAATTTCGTCAAAATCGTTAGAGCCGTTTTTAAGGTAAAATTTACGTACACACACACACACACACACACACGTACACACACAATTCTTGCTTTCATTATAGAATAAGATTAACATCTTTTAACACTTTCAGGGACTAAGTACATTCAGTACTAAAATGTTGAAATAAGTTACTGGCACCGGAATGAACGATCAAATTTATTTGGAAATATGGAAAAGGCTATATTTCATATACATATTAAATGGAAAAGATTTCAGCAAAATTCTGGTGCCAATTGTGGTTTTTTGTAATTAAAATTAAGTGGTTTCATAAACATACCACTGCCCTGAAATGGTTAAGACAGCTGCTTTCATACTTTCTAGTCCTTTCTAGTCTTTTCCACTGTTTCTATTTACCTACTGTAAGTAATATTTAAATGGAAAAAGTTTCTGTCAACTTTCCCATTTATATTTCATTAATTTTTTTTCGTGCAGAGGATACTCTATTTATTTTTGACATATTTCTTTAATCTTTTTTAACACGTTCACGCCGGCGCGGTGGGTCACACTCGACTGTCTCAGAGTTGTCAAGTCTCCGGCATTTTGCACACCACTATTATTTTAGAGAAAATGGTGTTCCCTTAATTCGCCCAATTGTTCTAATTAAATAAAACAACATTTTCTGTATTAAAATACTGGTATCCAAAAAGTCGGAGACTTTGCAGCTCTGAGACAGTAGAGCGTGACCCACCGCGCCGGCGTGAACGTGTTAAACGTTTCCTTTTGGATCACTGTATTTTACTGTAGTTTTGTAGAATAAATTTACATTCATTTTTATGTATAACCATTAGCTTTACATTATGCAGAGTGCATAATTAAAATATTTCCAAAACCCCTTTATTAACACATAGCCGATGGGCAATTTTTATCAAATCTGAATTTTAAGACAGTAGAAGCTCCCCCCTGTTCTGAAAGTCTTTTATAAATTGGCGTTCTAGATAGGTTTCTCAAGTTTATGCATCGGTTATGAGTCTTTCAATGTACGAATTTAATATAAAATTCAATACAATCTAAAAAAATATGGATAACATGATATAAATGCATTTTATGTAAGGCAGAAGACACGCCCGTAGTCAATGATGTTTTTGAATTTAAACGAGAATCCTCGTTTCCCGTCGTGAATGTGTGAAGAGTGCCTTGAACATCTGGTCAACCTTCCCTCACATTGACTGGTTCAAACCTCCCCACCTAGCCCTTTTTTAAAGAATAGCTCATTGTTATATTAAGCCTAACTAACTGTACAATATTTATTCCTGGAATGAAAGCTCGATATTTCTGCATTATTTAAAACCTACTTACTTAAATTTCTATGATATATTTTATCTGAAAAAAGCTTACAAAATATTTCTGAAAAACACAACTTTTATGTTAAATAGTCTCACAATTGACTTTTTCCACACCTATTTCAACTATCTGTATGAAACACAGCTGTTATTTGAGCATTTCAGTAGCTTTGGTTGGCACCCTATTAATAAAACTCTGAAATTAATTTAAGTATGAAAACTGAAGGGTGGGTCAAGCCTCCTTAGTCTCCCCTATACGAGATTAGATTCTAAAATAAAATTGATAAAACCCTTAAAATATCATAAAATTATATATATATATAAAATAAATACAAGTTACTAATGAGTACTTCATAGTAAAGTGAAAAAAATAGTTTATGGAGTAAACAATAATAAGCATAACCATAACTAATTAGACTTTATGTAATGACACATGGAGATTAAAAGAACTCAATGCTTTTATGTTTTTAATTACTACATGCGTTTTTAATATTACCGAGTAAATGAAATTCTTACTCTTTGCAAAAATATTTCAAGTTAAAATCTTCATTAACACTTTGAAATTATAGACTTTATAAAAACAAGCATATTTCATCGTTCATATAAAAATGTTATTACAAAAACAAATATCTAAAAGTATTTCTGCCTGCTTCTAGAAACTTGTTCAAATGCGATGCTTCAGCATTTGTATAAAACATGAGTTCTTGAAAAATAACGCTACACATACGCGATTAGAATCTAAAATAGTCAAAGCATCTTAAAATCACCTAAGATTATATCAAAAATATGAAAGTTAAATACAAAGTATTTCTGTGCGTTTCATAAAAAAATAGAAAAGAATAGCTTTTCTACTTTGCATTTAAAAATAATCATATTCTAAACTAATCGAAATTTGTGAAATAAAATACTTGAGATGAAAAAGAAAAGAAAAAATATCATTACTTTTATGTGTTTTAATTACTATACATGCTCTCTTAATATTACAGAGTATGTATAGTAGGAAGTATCTTATTCGTTATTAAAATATTTCTGGTTAAAATCATTATAAAATCTATGAAATAACCGACATTTTTCATCCTTCATAAATATGAGATCTTAAAAACCATTATATATACGCGTTTGTGCCTAATTCTATAAACTTGTTACAACGTGAAACTTCAGCAGTTCTACAAAATTAAATTCTTGAAAAAGGGACTCTCAACTTTATGAGAATAGTATCTAAAGTTATATCAAATTCCCTTAAAATATCTTAACCCTTAATTGCATGAATTATTGTTTTAGAATTGTGTTTTTTATTTTTATATTTAGGATTAGACACCAGAAATCTTAAGATGGATTTTTAACTTTATTTAGTAGCATATTTTTGTACTCTTTAGAGGATTAATATTTCTATATAAGTATAGTGGTTGTAAGAACTTAATTTATGTATTAAAAATTAAGTAAAAAGGTAATGGAAATTTACATCACTATGCAATTAAAGGTTAAGATTATATTAAAGTAAATGTCATATTTAAATAAAAACTACTTCTGAGTACTTTGTAATAAAATGTAAAAGACTAGTTTCAGTACTTTGAAATTAATAATAATAAGCACATTCATAACTAATTAGACTTCATGTAATAGAACATGTAGACTAAAAAACACTCATTAATTTTACGTGTTTTAATTACTACATGCACTTTTAATATGACGGAATATGCGTAAATCTTATTATCTTCTCATTTATTTCTAGCTATATTCATCACTAAAACTGAATTGAAACTGAATTAAATTTTGAAACAACAGACTTTTTAAAAACGAAAATATTTCATCCCTCATATAAAAATGATTTATTAAAAACCATTATCTCATTTTTGCCTGATTGCATAAACCTGTTAAAATCGGATGCTCCAGCTTTTGTATAAAAGATAAATTCTTGGAAAATTACGCTCACATGTGAGATTGGAATCCAAAGTACTGTCGAAGCACGTTAAAATATCTTAAAATTATATCCAAAATAGCAAACTTAAATACAAGTTAGTTCTGTGCACTTTACAGCAAAATGGAAAATAATAGTTCTTTCACTTTATATTTAAACTTAAAAAGCATATTCATAATTACACATTGTGTAGTAAAATACTAGAGATAAAAAAAAAAAAAACTCATTACATTTATGTGCTTCAATTACTTCGTGCATTCTTAACATTTAAGAGTATATATCATCATCAAAATTTTGAAATAACAAACTTTTTAAAAACAAACTTTTTACGTACTTCATATAAAATTCAATGTTAAAATCTATTATCTAAAGGCATTTTAGTCTAATTCCATAAACTTGTTAAAAGGCGTCGCTCAGGCAATTCCTTAAGAATTAAATTTTTGAAAAATGATTCCCACAAACACGAGAATAGAATCTAAAGTAGTATCGAAGCATCTTAAAATATCTTAAGATTACATAAAAAATGTCAAAGTTAAAAACAATGTAATTCTGAAAACTTCGAGTTAAAATGAAACAAAATAGTTTATGTACATTAAAATTAACAAAAATGAGCATATTCCTAACTAATTAGGCTTTATGTAAATTAAATACTGGATATTAAAATAAAACCTCATTACTTTTATACTTTTTAATTACTAGATTCGTTTTTAGTATTACTGAATATATGTAAATCTTTTTGCTTTCTAATATATTTCTAGCTATAATCATCATTAAAACTTTGAAACAACAGATTTTTCAAAAAAAAAAATCTATCTCACCATTCTTTTAAAAATGGGATTTTAAAAACCATTATCTAAAAGCATTTTTTCTTGATTGCATAAACTTGTTAAAATGGGATGCTCCAGCATTTGTATAAAATTTCTTTTAAATGACGCACACATATATGAGATTAGAATCTAAAGTAATGTCGAAGCAACTTAAAATATCTTAAGATTATATCAAATATATCAAAATTAAATGCACGTTACTTCTTTGCACTTTATAATAAAATGAAAAAGGATTTCTTTTCACTTTATATCCAACAATAAAAAGCATATTCATAACTAATTAGACACCAGGTAATAAAATACTGAAGATAAAAAGAAATATTGCATTCTTAACATGCATTCTTAATATTAAGAGTATTAGTATCTTCTTATTTGTTAAAATATTGCTAGTTAAAATAATCAACAAAACTTTGAATTAACAAACATTTTAAAAACAAATATATTTCATACTTCATACGAAAATTTAATCTGAAAAGCCATTATCCAAAGGCATTTTATCTGATTCTATAAACTTGTTAAAAGTCGAAGCTCCAGCAATTCCTTAAAAGTTAAATTTTTGAAAAATGTTTTCCACAAATATGAGAATAGAATCTCTAAAGTAATATTATATCTAAGCATCTTAAACTATCTTAAGATTACATAAAAATGAAAAAGTTAGATACCATGTACTTCGGAATACTTCGTCATAAAATGAAAAAGAATATTTTCTGTACTTTGAAATTAACAACAATAAGCATATTCATAATTAATTAGACTTTATGTAATTAAATACTGGAGATTAAAAAAACCCTCATTAATTTTATATTTTTTAATTACTACATTCGTTTTTAATATTACTGAATATATGTAAATATTTTTGCTTTCTAATATATTTCTATCTATAATCATCATTAAAACTTTGAAACAACATATCTTAAAAAAAAAAAAAAAAAAAAAAAAAAAAAAACATATCTGATGCTTCATATAAAAATGGAATCTTAAAAACCATTATCTAAAAGCATTTTTGTCTGATTGCATAAACTTGTTTAAATGGGATGCTCCACCATTTGTATAAAAGATTTTTTTTTTTAATGACACTCACAAATATGGGATTAGAATCTTAAGTAATGTCATCTTAGGATTATATCAAAAATATCAAAATTAAATGCACGTTAGTTCTTTGCACTTTACAGTAAAATAAAAAAGGATTTCTTTTCACGTTATAGTCAACAATAAAGAGCATATTCATAACTAATTAGACATCGTGTGGTAAAATATTGGAGATACAGGGCTCGCACCGTTCCTAAAATTTTCGCACTTTGCCACCAGTATTTGAAATAAGAATTCTTCGAGGTAAATTCCTTTAAAATCTATAATAGATTCGTACAACAAAGATTATCCTTTTAATTTAGTGGTAGCATAGAAGGAAAATTATAGGAACGCTGCGAGCCCTGGAGATAAAAAAATATTTTATGTGTTTTAATTACTACATGCATTCTTAATATTAAAGAATATTAGTATCTTATTATTTGTTAAAATATTTCTTATTAAAATTATCATTAAGACTTTGAAAAAACAGACTTTTAAAAAACAACATGTTTCCTCCTTCATATAAAAATTGAATCTTAAAAACCGTTACCCAAAGGCATTTTTATCTGAATCTATAAACTTGTTGAAAGTCGACGCTCTAGCAATTTTTTAAAGTTAAAGTTTTGAAAAATGATTCCCACAAATACGAGAATAGAATGTAAAGTAATATCGAAGCAAATTAAAATATATTAAGATTATATAAAAATCTCAACGTTAAATACAAAGTACTTCTGAGTACTTCGTAATAAAATAAAAAAGAACAGTTTCTTTGAAAGATGAAACAAAACTTTGAAATTAACAATAATAAGCATATTCATAACTAATTAGACTTTATATAATTAAATTCTCGAGGTTTATATGAAAAGACTCATTTCTTTTATATTTTAATTACTAAATTCATTTTTAATATTACCAAATATATGTAAAACTCTTCGTTTTCTAATATATTTCTAGGTATAATAATCATTAAAACTTTGAAACAACATATTTTTTAAAAACAAGCATATCTCATCCTTCATATAAAAATGGGGCCTAAAAAACCATTATCTAAAAGCATTTCTGCCTGATTATATAAACCTGTAAAAATGAGACGCTCCAAAAATTGTTAAAATCTTGAAAAATGACACCTACAGTCTCACATATGGCTAATTCCATGAAAACTTGTCATGGCTGTCACATACTACGATTTTTGGCTACCAGTATTTTAGAACGGAAAAATGTGACTTATTTTTTCGGAGATATCTCATCAATTGAATAACGTGAAGCAAACTTTTCGAAAATAACGGTGGCCAACAAGCATAGCGATTTTCAGCTGTGTGACAGACATGACAAGTTTTCATGGAATTAGCCATATACGAGATTAGCTTCTAAAGTAATGTCGAAGCGCCTTAAAATAGTTTAAGATTATATCAAAAATATCAAAATTAAATGCACACTGTAAAAAAAATACTGCCAGTTTTCCGGTAGGAATCGGAAAAATAGTTGCCCTTATCGGAATAATTTCCGACCCAGCTCGGAATAAAATCCGTAAAAATAAGGAAATAGTCAGTAAAGCGGTATTTTATGGATTTTATTCCGATTTTACGGGTTTTATTCCGAGCTGGGTTGGAAATCATTCCGGTACGTAAGGACAACTATTTTTCCGCTTCCTACCGGAAAACTGGCATTATTTTTTTTTACAGTGCACATTAATTCTTTGCACTTTATAATAAAATAAAAATTATTTATTTTCACCATATATTCAACAATAAAAAGCATATTAATAACTAATTAGACTTTATGTAATTAAATACTGGATATTTATAAGAAAAAACTTATTAATTTTATATTTTAATATCTGCATTAATTTTTCATATTACCAAATATAAGTAAAACGCTTTGTTTTCTAATATATTTCTAGGTATAATAATTAATAAAACTTTGAAGCAACAGATTTTTTATAAACAAACACATCTCATCTTCATATAAAAATGGGATGTTAAAAAACCATTACCTAAAAGCATTTCTGCCTGATTATATATACCTGCTAAAAAGCGATGCTCCAGCTATTGTTAAAGTCTTGAAAAATGACTCACACAGCCTCACATATACGAGATTAGAATCTAAAGTAATGTCGAAGCAACTTAAAATATCTCAAGATAAAATATCAATAAACCAGTATAACAGAATAGTTTCACGTACCTAAAATTAAAATTTTTTGACGAGGGAAAAAAAACCTTCTTCACATTGAGTAAGCATTTCTTTCCTTTCAATTTCTTTTTTTTTTAAATCTCTGTTGTGAAATTCTCACTGCAAAAGCTTTAAAGCTATTTATTGTAAAAGGAGAAATTCAAAGCCCTGGAGGGAAGAAAAAATGCTAGCGTTTGCACAGATACAATAAAGTTTTAAAAATTCTCTGACTTTTAACTGGCATTTAAATTTTGTATAAACCGACATCTGAAGAAAAGAAAAATATGCTCCATGACTTTTTTTTTTTTTTTTTCTTGCATATTGGTATTTTTGATTAAAACTGTCATTTTTTGAGTTTGTATTTTAATAAAAGTTTGTATTATTTATCCAACAAATTGTTTAAATAAGAAATATTCAATTTTAATTAATGAATTATTTATTAATGAATTAATGAATTTTTGAAGTATTTTTAAGCAAGTTATTGTAGTCTTTCTTTAATTGTCCTTGTATGCATCAGGGCTGCCACTGGTGACTATTATTTTATTATTTTCTCTACCAGTATTTCTAAATTATAATAATACGGTGAAAGTTAGAGGAAACCTACTATGAAAATTATTGTCTTGAAATAGAGCTGGACGAAAAGTAAAAATATAGTCTATGTATAGCAGCTGCCGATTTGTGGTAGTGTTGCCAATTTAGAGGATTTCCCCCAAAAATATCTACTAGAATTTCTGAAAAATAATTATTGTTTTATTTTATGGTATTATTAAATAAATAAAAAATCCTCATTCAGTAATATTGGTAAATGTTTTGAATTAAAAACAAATCGCTTAATTGTCAACTTTGGCTTAGACACAATAAAGTTTTTTTTTCTTTATCTACTGCTTTTAACCGGTATTTCGTTATATATATATATATATATATATATATATAAACTGACATCTGAAGAAAGGGAAAAAATGCTTTATGATATTAAAGACGTGAATTATCACTTTGCTAACTAAGCGTAAACCAACAGAGTGAAAAATGTCCAAGCCGGGAATTGAACCCGGGCCCCTGGAATAGCGCTCGAGTGCTCTACCACTAAGCCACGAGGACGATGCCCAGCTTGGCACCTCTCACTCACATAATCCCATAAGACTGCAACCGCAGCAAGCTGGGCATCGTTCTCGTGGCTTAGTGGTAGAGCACTGCCGCGCTATTCAAGGGTCCAGGTTCGATTCCCGGCTTGGACGTTTTTCACTCTGTAAGTTTACGCTTAGTTAGCAAAGTGATAATTCAAGTCTTTAATATTCAATAAATTCAAGCGTAATTTCGCGGCTGAAAAAGCAGTTGAAAAAAATTAATTAAAATGCTTTATGGATTCCTTTCATTCTTACATATTTGTACTAATGTTTAAAGCTGTCATTTTTAGATGTACAAATTTTAATGTTTTTATTATTTATTCAACAAAATGTATGAATAGAAACTGTTAAATTTTAGTCGACAAATCGATGCAGAGTATTTTAAAGAAAATTGTTATAACCTTAGTGCGAAATCCCAGCTTATAGATCCCTAACCAGTAGCTGACACTTCAGAAAGAATCTAACTCAAATAAGCATTTTCTTGTAAAATATTGGAAAATGATGTCATGCAGTGCACTGTAAAAAAAAAATCTGTGATTTTTACAGAAGAAAATTGTATTTTTTACAGACAAAAACTGTTTTAAAGAAAAACAGATTTTTTCTGTAGAAAAAAGTCAATTTTGTAATTTTTACAGAAAAAGTCTATATTTTTTACAGAAAAAGACTTTTTTAATGAAAAATTACAGATATTTTCTGTAAATTAAACGGTTTTCCACTGGCGCCAAAATTGACAGTTTTTTTCTGTTAATTTGAGAGATTATTTTTTACAGTGTGGTAATTTATTTGTCTTAACTGTGTTAGTTATGAAATAAAAATAATAAAACTTTGTAAAAAATCACCATAAAATTAAAACAAAACACAGGACGCGTTTCGAGCTAAAAACATAACAGCTCGTCATCAGCTAAGCATACACGTGTCCGTAAACGAACAAGTTCAAAAATGAACTGGTCAAAATAGGGATGATGTCAGTTACTGGAGTTATTGACAACATTTATGAAATAAACGGTCAAGTGCAAGTATTACTCGCGCACAGAAGGTTCCGTACAATAATATATGAATTAGTAAGTGTATTATTAAAAAAATGCCGTTGCTAAAAGAATACTAAAACTTTGTAAAAACTATACAACGTAGGGTTGGGTATAGCTGTATAGTATACAGGGTGCAAAGGAAAATCCCGTTAACCTGAAAATACTTGCGAACGGAGAGAAATACAGCTGTACAAGTGGGGTAACGGTACAGTAAAGCGACTACGCCCTACGTAATGCAAACGACAGCAGCACCCCTAGTGCGAAATTTGGAAGATAGTCATTGCAAATCGAAAACGAAAAGAGGTAGAACAAATTTTCCAATTAGACAGTTTTAGAGCATCAATTAATTAGTACGAAACGACATTTGGTTCACACGTATAAGACAAATCGTCGCCTGCATACTCCAAAATGTCCGAAATTGATGAGCGACAATTCTACTTTGCCTATTCACATTCCAGAAATGTAGCAGTGCACAGTTGCAGATTGTGACTTTGTACTGTGCTTTAATGTCTGTAAAGATTTAATTTCCAATGCATGTAAAATTTTAGAATAACCCTTTCAGGACCAGAAGAATTCTGTTCGTAAATTGATGAAATAATTGGCTAACACCAGAATATTCAAACGAATTTCTCAGAAAACAAAAAAGCCGCTAATTTGCACTTTCATTACAAAAGCAAAATTTGATTGAAATATTCTTGGTGCCATTTGTCATTTTGGAATTAAAATTAGGAGGCTAGACCGTCTAGCTACCGCCCTTGAAAGGGTTAAATCTATGTCGTCGTATTGAAGAGGCTTGCAATAGACGTTCCATGCTGAGAAATGTGCATGCAGAATTACTCTCACGAATACAAAAGTGTATCGTGAGCAATGGCGAACTTTTCGAACATACTGAATATTAACTTTTTATCACTCTTGAGACAGTTTGTCTTTTTTTGTGTGGGTGTGTGATGTTATCAAAATGTATTGAGATAAATACGTATTTATAGCAAAAATTTTGCCTATTTCTTCATATTTCTAACTATTCTATTCAAACGTTTACACAATTTTACATCGATTTTGGACATTTTTGGGTAAACAGACGAAGATTTATCTTATCCATGTAAACCAAATGTCGTATTCTATTAATTAATTGATGCTCTAAAATTTTCTGACTGGAAATTTTGCTCTATCTCTTTTCGTTTTCGATTTGCAGTGGCTATCTTCCAAATTTCACCACTAGGGGGCGCTTCTGCCGTTTTTATTTAATCGGGCGTAGTCGCTTTACTATACCGTTACCTCACTTGCATAGCTGTAGCTCTCTCCGTTCACAAGCATTTTCAAGTTAAAGGAACATTCCTTTGCACCCTGTATACTAGAAAAGTATAAATGGATATACCATGAAAGTTCAAAGATATATGGAACCTAATTAATAGCAAATATAGCTATTCTGTATATATGCTATTCCATATAGATTTTGAGTTAACCTTTAAAGACACAATAGGTGTATTGAGAGAGCCACTCAATGGAAACTAGTCGCGAATCCCATAGTACTTATGTGATTCATTCTCATTAAATGAGTCTCTTTTTAACAATTTGACGTTTTTTGCTTTTATACTGCTACTGGGCATTACATTACATAAATATATCCTTCAAATTTGTTATCTAGGCTTTAAAAACCGATGGAGCATAGAGTACGCCGTCCCTGTCATTATGTATGTCCAAACCATCCGTGTATTTAAGGGTTAATATCTCAGCTAATTACCGACGATTTTTTCCTAAATTCATGATCAACAATTCTTTTATACTTCTGCTACGATAGGTACCTCCAGCTCTGCTCAACACTTTTGCTGAAGCCCGTAAATCGAAATTTGAGTGCAACGGAAAAATGCGATTTTCTCAAAAATTATGTGACCTAGGGTAATCGCTATAATTTTCCTGCAAGGTTTAAATTAATGTCTACTACCTTTAATTTTTTTCATAATTTTAGTTTCAATACATTCAGAATTAGATGGGGGTAACATATTTTTGCACTACATTTTCCACCATAACTTTGGAAATATAATACCTAAAATTAAATGAAATATATTTTTGATTTCAGCGTTACGAAAGCTTTCACACGATACCCCACACGATCTACAAAGAGAAGTCTTTTTTCAAGTAACTTAATTAGCCCCTCTACATTTTTCCTAAATATAATTATGAATATTTATTAATCTGTAAATATGTGGGTCAGTAATCTTTATTACTTCCCCCAATTTGAACATTCCACGTTGCATAGTTTTCGAGTAAAAGGTCTGTAACAGACAGACACAGACAGACAGACACAGGAGTGATCTTATAATGGTTCTGTTTTTACTTTTTAAGTACGGAACCCTAAAAATTAATTTTTAGTAATAAAAATTACAATTTGTCAAAATATTATGAACAATAACATTTTTATGTATCTCTAGTATACTTTCAAAAACAAAGATAAGTATAAAATAGATTTAAAATTTTGTAATTGTGATTTAAACAAGAAAGAATCCTTAAGGTGTTACTTAGTGGGGATTTCACCCTATAATTGAATAGCTGGTACAGATAACGAAACTGCCAGACAGCTGACACATCTAGGGTATGCCGAAGCAACATATCACAGGCCTCTGCGGTGTGAAATGAAGGGCACTCCCAATTACAGATGTTATCACAACTACCATAGCATCATCCATAATCAGGTTACCATTCATTTTACTTTGCAGCGGCCAGTCATATATTGACATGGACCCCACCCCCTCTCCTCACCATGAAGATTAGAGGAGAAAGTCCCTTTTCGGAATGGGCTTTGAAAGGTGAAAATCGACCTCGAAAATCGCTTAATTGACAACTTTGGCTTAGATACAACAAAGTTTTTGTTTTTAAATCAACTACTTTTAACCGGTACTTAGTTTTTGTATAAACTGACATTTGAAGAAAGCAAAAAAAATGCTTTACAATTTTCTTTTATTCTTGCATATTTGTGCTAATGTTTAAAGCTGTCGTTTTTAGATTTACGACTTGGAATTTTTTTATTATTTATTTAGCAGAATGTATTAATAGAGACTCTTCGATTTTAATCAACAAATAGATGCAGAGTATTTTTAAGCAAATCATTGTATTCTTAGGCTAATGTCAGACGAACGTCTTTTTGCACGCTTTTTTCCCTACATAACATACCTACACAATGCCGCTAGCATTGTGTGAAACCCCCAGTTATAGACCCAAACCAGTAACTGACACTTCAGCAAAAATCTAATTCAAATAAGCATTTTCTTGTAAATTTTTGCAAAATAATGTCATCTAGACGTAAAGTATTTGTCTTAACTATTATAACTGATATTTCAGTTTTTTGTTTTGTTTTTCAAAATAGGGATGGTGTAAGTTACAGGAGTTATTGATCCTATTTATGAAAAAGAAATAATTTTTCAAAATTTTGTCACTAATTTTTTAATGTATCTCTATTATACTTTCAAAATTAAAGATAAAAGTAAAACAAATTTAAAATTTTGTAATTCTGATTGGAACAAGAAAGAATCCTTAAGGTATCAGTTACTGGGGGTTTCACCCTATTCATTAATTATTCTTGTATAAACTCAATAATATTTTTAAAATTAGCATTTAAATTTTCTATAAGCCGACATCTAAAGAATAGAAAAAACGCTTTATGTTTATTATTATTATTATTGCATATCAGTATTACTGTTTAAAACTGTCATTTTTATAATTTCTATTTTGATAAAATTCCTTATAATTCATTAAAGATAATCTATAAATAAAAATTCTCGAATTTTAGCCCTTTATCTACTGACTTTACTTACAAGTACCATTAAAATAACTTGTTCTAAATTTCATTTAATACATCGATTAGTAGAAATACAGTTTAGAATGAATTATAGATGCATTACCTTATCTTGTTCCAAAACCATTATTGGTTACACAAAAAAAAAAAATATTTTTAAAAGGATGATTTATTTTGCCTTTGCATCTTTACAGCTCTCTTGGCGTTGGGGGGGGGGGGATTTTTCAATTCGGAAATATTTCTATATTTCTATTGTAAGAACATTATATTTGTACATTTCCTAATTCTACAAAATACCAAGAAAAAAAATTAGTGGGGTTATAAATATTGCACAAAATCCCTATAAATTTAAATTTAATTAATTTTCTAACTCCTTCAATCCTTTTAAAATCCTTCTAAAATTTATTAAATGGTTATGTAAATCTTCTAATGTAGTTTTAAAAATTCACGAAAAATGCTTTAGAAGATAAAATTTTCATGAATTCATAATTCAGTACATAAAGGGTTAAACCTGTTTAAAGTCCTCTTTAAACCTGTTTAAAGAGGAAATTTTTCGGTATCTTGTATTCTATTTTAGAATTTTTGATATAGAAAAGAAGATAAAATTTTTATTAATTCATAATTCAGTACATAAAGGATTAATAAATAAATTGTTGTAAATTATTTTGGAACAAATTGTTGTAATTGTACGTTTAATAATTTTTGAACTGAAGCAACAAAGTTTTTATGTTCTGTTAAATTTTACCTGTATTTACATTTTGACTTATATTACTTTAGGACCTAACCTACACAACTGTATACGTAATCCGAAGTAAAAAGAAAAAAAAAACAATTTCCTCTTTTTGTGTGATTTAAATCCACCCTGCACCCACACAAATGTGTGAATTCCCCCTTGACGCAACCTGACATCGGAAAAAAAAACCTCCAATCATATATGGTTCTATTAATTATGGTTAACCACCAAGATTTTTAATACTTCAATTCTTCTAAAATCTTTGCGTCTTAAATGGTTAAAGAAATGAAAATATTTTCTGCGTTTTATCCAATTTCTGCACATAGATGCTTTTGTTTCAAACTGTGATTTTAAAAATTTACATTTTGATAACATTTTGGATGTAAAAAAAAAAGACTTCAATTATTACTTGCATTTTCTTAATGAAACAGCATCCTAAATCGAAGAAAGAGATTTTCCAATTTTAGCTTTTATATTAAATAACTGAAGTTACACAAATTGCACTTCTGTTTCTTTCAATTTTATTAATGTTCCCAAAGAAGAACAAAGAATATATTATCAGCACATATAATTGAGTTTGAAGAATTTACCAATATTTTGAAGTAGTACAGAAATTTAATAAGTTACTTGGTTATGAAAATTTAATTTCATTTAAAGAAAGATATAGATAAAGAAAATTTCAAATCTACAAAACAAGTAAAAATTTTCGGCAATTATAACGTACATTATCTGAATTAAAAAAATAGCACAACTTTTTAATATGTGTTTTGTAGTTTTTAACTAAGTATTTAAAATACATAAACTATGTCTCTAATTTCTTTTAATTATAAGTTAAATGTACATTAAAGAACTATTAACTGTAATTGAGTTTGAAGGTATTAAAACGAGTTTGTAGCTATTTACCAATCTCCAGACGCACATAAATATTTCCTGAATTATAAGGCTTTGAAATCCAATTTTGCTTTAAAATAAAAATAAAGAACACAATATGGTTCATAAAATTTCAAGCCGAATTTCAATTACTTAATACTAAATTTTAAGGAATCTGGACTCGATGTAATTCCATTATTTGAAGTAGGAGATCCAACCATGCCTTCCCGGATTACACAATATAGGTGAAAACCGTTCTTTGTCTTTATTGAAACCACAATATATACAGTTAAAAGATGGTTTTTCAGATTACCCACTAACAACACCAAAAAGCATTTTTATATGAAAAACATCAATTATGCATTCAAATAAAATTTTGAAATGCATTAAAATCCGAACTTTTGTATTAGCCACATGCTACGATTTAACAGCCGAAGAAATTGATAAAGATTTCGGTACTTACAGAAACCTTTATTATTCTGATAATCTGAGTGGTTTAAGCGCGTAGTTCCATTTCATGTCTTTTAAATTTGTGTTTTATTTATAATATTTTATTTATTTATTTATCGACGAAGTCTTATTTTCGTTATGAAATATTACCGTAAACAAATGCTGGACGATTTATATTGCTTTAACACTAGAAAGCCCGCGAGCAGTCATTTTGACTGGTAGCAAATGAATATATCTCGGTTCGAACCAGAATTTCTTTTTTATAAAACTAGCTTAAAAGATACAAAGAAAAAAAAATTAGTTAAATGTATAAGTTAATTAATTAAAATAAAAATTCTGGTGCGAAATTATTTTCTAAAATTTTAGTAAAATTATCGGTCTTTCTACTGTTAAGTGCAAACCGGTTAATCTTTCGTAATCCGGCAGCATGGGAAAGAGATAGGTTTAAAAAAAAAAATCATACTTGAAAATTATTTCATAAACCATGAAAGTCAGTAAGTTTAGGTCATTAAGATGTTTTAAAAGAAAATGCATTTGAAAGAACACTTTTTTCCCCATTCGACGGTGTAAAAATTTAAATTTTGCGATGTGTAGAAGTTACGAAAATTGCAGTAAAAGCAAAATTTATTGGTCAGGTGTTATCACCATCAATATGACATCAGCGTTACTCATGAACATGCTTTTTCCTTATAATATAGATTCTGAAACTTTTTTTAACTACCATGGATTTATATTCTTAACCGTTTTATATATATAACACATACAGTGAAACCCCGATCTATCGTTCCCGCATCCATCGTTTACCCACATTGATCGTTTTACTTCTATGGTCCCTGCACAAATTATGCTTAAATAATGTTAAAGAAACCCGCATTCATCGTTCATCAAGAAATCTTTTTCCCACATTCATCGTTGTAAAATTTTTCTCCCCACCGAAATGAAATTGAAGGTCAAGCGGATCCATATGACATACAAACTGGAATTATTTCTTTTATCCTAAAATAACTCATTTGAGCTGTTTCGGGAGGGGGGGGGGACAGAGATTATCAAGAGGTCGTACATCTTCTTGATGCCGGAATAATCAATTGTTTTAAGCAATTTTACAGGAGAAAGCTAGTGAAATATCTTTATGTTTCATGGAATAAGCAAAAGAACATATTCCAAAAATAGAGCTTCTGCAGGCTATTCATTTTGTACTTTCAACTTGGCATGAAGTAACCTCTTCATTCCATCCAGAAGTGTTTCGTGAAATGCAGTTTTTTTGCGAAAAACTCATGAAGAATGCTCAACAGAAGGGAAAGAAAATAATGAATATGCTGACGATAATGCAAATGAAGAGTGGTTGCGTGTAAAAGAGGATGTCCCTGTTACGAAATTTAACGATATATTTCCATTGATCGAGACGTTGCGACATGTGGTGTCCTAAGCATAGAAGAAATGTGTGATGATGCAAAAAATGAAAATAATGGCGAAGAAGCAGAGGATAATGTTCATGCCGATGAAGCTAAGCCTACACCAGCGCAAAGTCTGTCTGATTTAATTACGGCATTTGAAACTATACGAACTTTTTTATATGTACATGAAATTACAGAAAATGACCAGAAATATGTTGTACATCCTGAAAATTTGTTGTTTAATTTAAAAAATGAATGAAAAACTGAATATAAAATTACTCATTTTTAGAATAAATATCCATTTTCTACAACTTTGATTTATTTATTTTACAGTTTGGTCTGTAACAAATTAGTATTTATTAATATACTGTATACATTGCATGTATTAGTAAGTAATGCTTAAACTGTGGTTTTTTTTTTTTTTTTTTTTTTTTTTTTTGTGTGTGTGTGTGTGTGTTTTGACGTTAAACCGCATTCATCGTTTTCCCGCATTTATCGTTTTTTTCCACACACACCTTGAAAAACGATGGATCGAGGTTCTACTGTAGTTATTTTAGGAAGATGATTTTCCCCGCTAGGTTTTTTAAAGTTGTCCAAACAGATTTACTTAAAATCACATTTACAAACATTTATATTTTTGCACAGTTATACTATTTACTCATATTATTACAATTAATGATTCATAAATTATAAGAGGTTATGAAATGTGAAACTTTTTACAAATTTGAAGATAAATTAGTGCTAACAATAGGTCTACACAATTATTCTTAATTTGTAGAAAAACTCACAATAATACTTTAGTTCATTTTGCTTACTTAATTTATTTTATGCGAAACAAACATAATGAAAAAAGTAATGCATACGAATAAAATAATAAGGTAAGAAAATTTACTTTTTATACTTTATTTTAAGAAAACTCTTTCCAAAATTTTTGATGCATAAACTTTAAATACAATATCATATGGCACTGAAAATAATGATTTGCATTTTAATTATGAATAAAATTTTGATTAAAAGGTATAAATACGTATTTTCTAAATAAATATTCTTTTTTCATTAATTATTCATATGTCTACTGCATTCTTGTGTAAAAGTAGTTCTGGCAGTTACAATCGAAACTTCAAGCTGAACAAAAAATACTTCCCGATAATAATTTCCATTAGGAAAAGTCTATTTTGAAATCTCCTATTATACCTAGTACTCTCACGTAGAGAAACTCCAACTTGGTAAGAGAAGCGTCATGAGAGCAAATACGCATGCTCTGTGGAAGAAAATGTCCGAGGGAAGAAAAAATCATGCAAACCTCATTTTTCACGCTTGGCGCGTTCTCGCGCTTTGGTTACTTTTATTATTATTATTTTAATGAATTTTATTTCTTGCGAAACGGAACATGGTAAAAAAAAAAATAATTTATCTCCTTTTTAGGACGAATTAAAATATTGAAAAAATTGAGGGTTCTAAGTGAAATTTCTCTATTCATAAACACATTTAATATTGATTTTAAATTGATTATTTAGAATCTGACAATAAATATTTAATTATTGATTTTCTCATTAGATTTTTATAAAAAGTATGGTTAATCAAATAACTCAACTGATCGAATTGAATAACTGAAATTACACATTTCAGTACTATTTTACAATACATTTTTAAAGGAATAAAAAACTATCCATGCCCTTATGCAAATTTTTAATCAATGACATTTTTCTAACATTTCTTCGCTTGCGGGAAGGGGGGAGGGAGGGGGAGGGTTATGGTTTATCGTTAATTTTCTAAACCTTTTGAATTTAACAACCATCTAACTTTTGTGTGTGTGTGTGTGTGTGAATCTATTTATTTGGGCCGAAAAATACAGAATCTTAACCCCATTCAGCATTGCATTAACAAAAATTATTTTTTGCATTTCTATATATAGTATATATTTTAAAAGCACTTAAAAATTTAATATCTCCATTTAATTGTATCCATCCCTATAATTTGTATTAAACAAAAATATATTAAAAGAAGTAGAATCACTAAGTGATCTTACAAAAACAGAATTCTATAATCAGTAACCATTTTTTAATATTCCTCGAACTTCGGGATTTTGATAACGAATTTTTAGCACTTAATAAATTTAGCACCCTTCAACTAAAATAGATATTTTATGAAAATTCAAATTTAGAACAGATTAGTATTATGCCCTCCCAAAAATGCCAATTTCTTTGGCTCATTCACGAAATCTTTTTTTACACGGAAATGCATGAAATTTTTAGCTATTACTATTCAAGTGCCAAACAATGGCACTACGTTTACCGTTTTCCTAAAAATTTGACATACCTTCAATTGCAATCAATTAGTCGACTATGACGAACTTTGCATGACTGTAGTGCCTTACAAATTGACAGAATGTGCAATTCTTACTACCATTTTAGGAGAAGACTTTACTATTTATCGGAAAACGGGAAAAGCTATTCGGAATATTTAGAATATTTGCAATTTAGAATTATAGAATATTTGCAAATTCGTTTGCATTTGCGGATAAAAATAGCCTCGTGAATATGGTAGAAAGTAATTAGTTTGAATTTGAGAACAACCTTCAAATTCCTGAGGGAAAAAAATTGTAAAATACTTTGGAAAAAAAAAATACTTGTATTCTACTTATATTGGTTGTCTCCATCCTTAATTTACTTAAGCCGATTCTCCAAAGAAGAATCCCCCCCCCCCCCCCCCATTGAACAACGCGAAACTTTCTGAATCATTTTTAAACATAAAAGCACGATTCTTCAGGTACGATTATTAAAGGGATTTTCAATGTAACAGTTTTTTTTTATTTTTCTGATAAATGAATTACATCTTGAATTATAAATTATTGCTGTCTCAGAAGGCAACGTTTCCCTTTTCTGCGGTGTTGCGTCTGGAAATTCGGTCCAATGGTTTAATATACCTTGCGCTTAGATAAAATGTATTCATATATTTATGTATTTTAATATTATTTTACATATATTTTTAAAAATATATTTCTATATTTTCCAGGAAATCTTTAGGGTTAATTTTTAAAACTATGGGAATTTAACGGTCATAAATATTTATATTTTTTCTTGGGGGGGGGGGGGATTTTGAAGTTAAGGTTTAGAACTTAGTTCATACATATATTTGGAGCAAAATGTAAACATTTACTTCATCCGACATTACATAAAAAACTTTATTTGTTACACTCCTGAAATGCATAGGAAACAAAATGAAAAAAAAAAAAAAATGTATAATCCCCCTCTAAAATGTATATTGCTTATCTCCATGCATAATTTATTCTAAGGATGCCTAGAAAATTAATAAATAATTATATAAATAAATATATTTCAGGAAGTCACACATTCAGGATCTCATTGTGTGTCTTAAAATGCATGAAATTTGCAGGTAGTCATGCATAAAATTTTATATTCCAGTTCTTTAGAATCGAATATCGTTTTTAGTTTTCCCATAAATACAATGATTACATTTTTTAATTATAATCGATCGCTCCACAATGACGACTGATAGCAGAGATTTATTTGTCGAATGGAGAGGGCAACTTCATTTAAATTTTTTAACTCCTTTTTTTTTTCTTTCTTTATTTGGTATTGTACACTAAGAACAAAAAATGATCTAAATTAACACTACACAAAATTTCCACCTTTAATCTCCTTTGACATGCCTCCTCAATCATGTAAAATTAAGTTTTTTAAAATTTCCAACTTAATATATACGTACCCATCCTCCCAAAATTGTTTTGAATTTATATGCGTAGTTGATGTATGAAGCATTATTCTTAATTTAATAAAAATGAATATTGTATTAAATTATTTGTAGTAATTAGATATTTTTATGTTATTGAAATTACGACATAAAAATATTTTAAATTTAATTTTATTCGATGTTGTTGCATTAAAATATGTTTCCTTTTGATTATTAAAATATAGCCCTTTGGTGATATTAAATATTAAAACTTAGTTTCATTAAGAAGAATCGATCTAAAAAATTATAATATTTTATTAACTGGTAATAAATTATTAAAAATAAATATTAAATAATAAATAAAATTAAATAATAAAACTTAGTGTTATTGACAAGAATCGATTAAAAAAAAAAAATAAAAAAAAAAAATCAGAGTAACTGGAAGCAAACCAATAAAGAAAAAAACACTTTAAAAGCCGAAGCCAAGAGGATCGAAACCGCCACCTTCGATTTACTACGTATATACTCGGACCATTGCACCATATCGTCTCGGAGAATTTTACGAAACGACTCTATTTCTCCCGAGATAAGTTCATAGGAGGATTTCGCGCTTGGCGATTTTTCATTCTTCGCCAACACCTATTTTGATTACTGATGACAGAAAACAGAAAAAAAAGAATACTTTTGATTCGTTTCCACTGAAACAAAGCAAGGATATATACACATTTTAGTCATGGAAATAAAAATTATCCAAATTGTATATATATATATATATATATATATATATATATATATATATATATTAAAATATAACCAGAAAAAGAAAGAATGCTGCTCGTGCTGACAGAATGAAAACGAAAGTTAAGGAAGGAAAAAAATATTTTTTCAAGAAAATTGCGAAATTCTTAGACAAAATTGTGTTTATATCCATAATATAAACATTTCTGAGCCTGAAAATTGATGTTAAAAATCTAAACAAGCATGAAAATATTATGAATTACATAAATTTAAAAACTCTCTATTTTCGTCCTGTGTAATGTCTATGGTAGCGCTACAGTCGATCGCCCGCGGCGGTTGAAAACAGCTTTGGACCAATCAGAATTTATTGCCATCATGTCATTTCTCTTATCCATTGTAGGTTCTCTACTCTCATGGCCAGTCGAAGCTTAATTCTCTATTTAATTTATTAAAGGGACAGTTGACTTTAAAAGGAACATAAATCGACTAAAAATATGAATTTTTGTTTTGTGTGCTATTAACAGTTTAAATTAAAAATAAAAGCAAAAATAGTTTTTTTAAACACTCTTTTGTAAGCATTTAAAGATCATCTTGAAAATACCGTCTATATTTTTACTGCTACTTCAGATTTCTCCTCAAAATTTCCGTTACAATACATTAATATGGAGTGGGCAAAGAACTCCATTATTAAAAATCCACTGTCTTTTTTTTTTTTTTTTTTTTTTTTTTTAACGCTTGGTAGACAAAAAAAAAAAAAAAAAAAAAAAAAAAAAAAAAAAACTCAAATCAAACAAATGAATTTATTAACCCTCACTGTACTAAGGTGATTTTGCAGTTTTTTTCTCACTTAGAATATCTATGATAAAATTATTTGGTCTCTTTCATGATTTTATCTACTTAGTAAGATTCGCAGAGTTATTATTATTTTTTTGTTTATTTATAGAAATTGCGAACGGGGTCACATGGAACCCCATCTTAGCTTCGAATAAATGAAAGCTTTCTATCATTTATCACATATCAAGATAAAGAAAGATAATTTTTGACATCCTGCCAAATGTAGTTCGCTGTGGGTACAGCGTTATCGTGCAAGCGAGTGTAGGCAACGCCCCCTAGATATTTGAGAAAGCCTTGACCAGTGTTGCCAGATTGGGGACATATTTGTCCCCAAAATGCTGATTGACACCGCTTTTTTGAAATAGAAATATTCCGCATATTTAAAAATAAATTAAAAATTCTGAAAAATAAGGCAAATTATACTATTTTTAAAAAGAGTTGACAGTCAAATAATCTGAATTAAAAAAGTCCCCAATCTGGCAACACTGACCTTGACACGTTTCATGAAAACGTCACACAAAGCAGGCAAAACAAAGAAAAAAACATTCATTGGCTCGTGGATCCCTTCCCTCATATCGTTATTTCTTTGTTCTTGTGTTCAGTTGGGTGTAAATTTCGCTATTCAGTGAAATGAATCGTTGCATCGTATGAACCTTACGATTACTTTGAGGGGGCGTAGGGGCTAAAGTACCTGTAAGGTCAGCCTTTTTTAAATCTTAGGCATTTAAGCAATATTTTAATTTAGTACTGCGAGGGTTTAAAAAAATATAATTTTTTCTCTGGTTATTTTTTAAGAAAGGGAACAGGAAAGGACAAATGAAACATTATTTAAGCTGCTTTTTTAAAGGATTTCTAAATTGATTTCTCAATGTGCAATCGTAAACTAATTAATATTTAACTATTCATTGAAAAAAGCGTATTTTTTTAAATATTACACTGTTCATTTTTTATTTATAATTTATTACCTCCTGTTAAGCTTTTAAAATAATTCATTTTTGCAGTTTCGCAGCGCTTTGGCATATTTTGGCGAATAATATTTATTGACGGATAATCAAATCCATTGTTTTTTTTCAACTCCTGTATAATTGCACGAGCTACAAAGAATATTTGGCGATTTATTATCTGTGGCGGATTAATTGGAAAATGGCTTAAAATTAATGTTTTAATTAATAATTAAGATGTAAAAATATTAAAATGTTATATTGTTATTGAAAATATGCCTTTGTACATATTTTTATAGACTATTTAATACGTGATTTATCACATTGTTAACTAAGCGTATAACCAACAGAGTGAAAAATGTCCAAGCCGGGAATTTTTCACTCTGTTAGTTCTACGCTTAGTTTATAATGTTGAAAATCACGTATTAAATATTTAACAATTTGGAGCGCATTTTCACTTCTGAAAATTAATTGAAAAATTAATTTAAATTATATAATTTTTATAATTCTAGTATACCAGGAAGTGGATTAAAAACCGATTGCGAAATCCATCTTTACATACAAAAACCAGGTTGAATGAAATAAAAAGCGTGAAAATGAAACATACTACACTATATAAAAAGATTCCATATACATATATGTCTGTAGTTGACATTTATTTTCATACATCTTGAAGGTAAGCAATGTAAATAACACATCATATGGTATTTCAAATGACTTTTTATTAAAACAAAATTTCTATAGTCTACGCGTCTTTAACCCTTAAATGCTGGTGTTGCCTTTCGGCAACATACCCAATTTAGGCTTATAAATACTATTAGAATAATATTGAAGGTATAATGCCTAATGTTGCCAATCAAATACATTCTGAAAATATTATTAAATCGATTTTGAACGTTTAGATGGCAACACTTGTGCTGTTTAAGAATAAAGATAGATTTATTTTTTCAATTATTGATACATATTCTTTTTGTTTTGTTTGGAAGCTTGCGAAATACCCTATTTTGTTCTGCAGTGAGCAAGTAAAATTTATTTCTTATCATAGTTCTCAAAATTCTTGTGTGTTTAATATTATAGAATTTTATCAAGGAAAATTATTTTTTCAATTAAACACCAGTATTACCGATTAGTAACAAACAGTTTTTTAGCCGTAAACCATACTTAAAATAAAATCTGATTTTTTAAAGCATTTTTCCCATGATTTAGTTTTAAAAAGAAAGCCGAAATACATATTTTTAATGAATTTTGTAAACTCAGGCATTTAAGGGTTAAAATGCTCCATGCATTATTTTTTTTTTTTTTCAGAAACCTTTATTACGTCTAACGGATAATCTTGACGCACGCCACAATAAATCTCTGCGTCCGTTTTAGAATGTTGGATTATTAAGGTCCTCAAATAAGGTCTCTCAAGAGTAACAGGAAAATGTTTAATAAAAATGTAATTTTGTGCCAGTCTTCTTTTATATTTTTAATAACTGTTTATCGGTTAAAATGTGTTTACACAAATGCTTATAAAGTTTTTTTAAATTGATTTTCAGCAGTGAGATTACACCCGAATTATTGATAAATATTCACTTATATGCATACACAATTTTAGATATTTTATTTAACCCCTTAATTCTCGCTCCCGTGATATTCCCGCGATAGTCTTTTATTCAAATAGTTTGATTCCCACAAGTTTTTATAAAATATTGCAATTGGCTTTATTCTGGTATCATTTTACCTGTCATTAAATAAGGTGAATATTTCTTTTTCAATAAAAGCGGTGGCAATAAGCAATCTAAATTTTTAAACAGTAATTTAATGCGGCCGTTAAGTAGTTAATAAAAAAAATGGAGAAAGTAATTTCAAAATTGAAAGGCCTGGCACATTTTCAAAGTTTTTTAATTTATAAATTTAAAAATAAATAATTATAAGTAAATGAATTTTTATTTAATATATATTGAATTCATACGTTGATGATTTTTTTGTTGGAATAGCATAAAAAAAAATAAAATATAATTTTTAAGAGGTCGCTATTCCTTTTAATTGGAATTTCTAAAATAAAAAAAATATATATATCTTAAATATTTACCTCGTTATGAGCTCCATGATGACTCGGAAGTGTTTAAAGCGTGTGAGAAATCTTCATTTGGGACATATAATGCGTAGTGACTGGAGGATATTTACATAAGGTCTTTTTTAAGATTAAAGGTCTACACTGTGATTAGTTGTCTTTTTCCGGGTTTTTAAAATAGTGCTTGAAAATTATAGGAGCCCAAGGCAGAAAAATTCAACTTAATGTCTTGTTACTCTAGTTTAAAAGATTTATGTTTACGCGCCATACGTTACGCAACAGACGGCACTTCTTCATATTTATTTTTAAAAAATGAAACCTATTTGCAATAATCCATTTTCTGTCTTTTTAATACTTTCAAGCACAGTAGGAAAGAGTTTATGAATTCCGTTCATCTGGCCGTCCGTCCGTCTGTCTGGGCTCTAATTCTCATATACTTGGATTTCCCTGGCATATATGTTATTCAGGTTTATTATAGTATGTTCTCGATTGAATATAGAGTATGTACAGTCGTGGGAAAAAAATGTAAACATCCCCTACTAATTTTGCAATGAATTATAGGAGAAGAAAGTTACTGGTAACAAGTGATTGGAAATAAAACCTAATTTTAAATGATGCATATAAAATTTGCTTAGGGAGCCATCTACAAATCAAAACCAAACTAAACTTTATTTTTTTTTCAATGGTAACAAACAATTTTGACAATATATTTTAAATCTTCGGTTCAAACTATGCCTAGATACGAAATTTCAAGTTATTTGGATAATACGTTTTTGAATTATAAACATTCAAAATTTAGAGCTTCTAATGTTAAATTACATTTTCATATTTTTATTATTAGGTTGAGAAAAAAGTTCTGGGGAATTTTTAATTTAATAGTTACCAGAATTTGTAGCGTATATAGGAATACTAGTGGTATGTATAGCTATAGGAGTTCAGGATTTTCGGCTCCAAACAAAATGCCTGCTAATCAGTATGATTTGCGTGCGTTGATTCGGCATTATTGGAGAAAAGACCTAACGATCCTGAAAGCCGTCGATGACATTAATGAGGGTGAAGGTGCGGTGACAAATGTACTTCCAGCAAATCCGGAATCTTGCAGAGCGATGGCAGAAGATTCGTGGACTTTGATGGTCTCTACTTTGAAGAGTAGTCCTTGTTACTTTTGTTGTTAATCTGCGCATAACAAAGCAACCTTCACAAATTTACCAGAACTTTTTGCTCAACCTAGTAATATCTCCTGAAATTATAACCCTTATGTGATAATTTTTTGTGTGTTCATAATACTAAAAAACCCAAATGTAAATATATTGAATTCGTAGCTATAAAATTACAATATGAATTATGAAATAAATATTCGAAAAAAAAAATGAATTGCAACTTACCATTTTCTCGATAGATTTATATTTAGTATGTCCTGCTTTATGCGAAATCAAAATTTAAAATTTTTGTTAGAATTGATTTTCAAATTATGCTTAAAAAACTTCAAAAGATGGTTTAAGAGGTCATCTATGATCTGCAGAAAAGCATGATTTGAAAACAAGTTGGTAAGTGTGATCACAGATCACACAGAGGGTTTCGTTTAACAAGTTTCGCAACCAGGGGGCGCATTCTATTCTAAACAAACCTCTATCCGAACGAAATTCCGTTTTACAAACTATCCGTAGGTATATTAGTCGAGGGGATCGGACCCATAGCACACGAGATAGGTAGGTGCCCCCTGGCGGTAAAAATTGGAACTAAAATATGTACGGCTATGGTGTATAATATGAAAGCGTGGTTAAAAAGTGCCGGAAAAAGTTAGAAAAGTGCACCTCGTGTGAAAAGGGTGGAGGTTAGAAAAATTTCAAAAAATACAGACGTTAGAGCCCGGAGGGGTAAATAATATAAGACTTTTTCAAAATTTTATTATATGTCTTTTGATGTGAGGTGTTCAGCTATAATTATCCAAAATTTCAAGTCTTCAACTTAATTAGGGGATCAGTTAGAAAAAAAAACTTGAAATACACAAGTTAGCGACCAGACGGGGGTAAATATGAGACTTTTTCAAATTTTTATGATTTGTTGTTTGATGCGAGGTGTTCAGCTATAAGAATCCAAAATTTCAAGTCTTCAACTTAATTAGGGTCTTAGTTAGAAAGAAAAGCCTAAAATACACAAGTTAGAGCCCAGGGGTGTAAATATAAGGGTTTTTTTCAAAATTTTATGATTTATCGTTTGATGTGAGGTGTTCAGCTATAAGAATCCAAATTTTCAAATCTCCATTATACATAGTTTCTGAGAACGGGCTCTGTGACAGACAGACAGAGGAGTGAGACGAATAGGGTTTCATCAGATGAACGAAACCCTAAAAAGTATATTTTACTCATTTTATTGAAACATTTGGACTGGCAATAGTCGAAATATATTAATACTCCTAGTACCACTGGGATCGTATTTGACCCCAAATATTTTCTATTTTGAAATTTTAATTTTCAAACCAGAAAAAAATGAATAATTTATCCTTAATATATAAAATTAAATAGACACCTCCTAGAAAGAAGTTACATATAATAAAATTAATTTTCTGGTTTAAATCATGTAAAACAAAGAATGCTCACAAAATATTAAAACCTGGTACTAGGAGGGTTAAGTGAGTAAAATGGACATATTGGCAAGAAATAATACATTAACAGAAGTGAAGTCATTCTGTAGAATTTCAACAATCGAGTACCGAACTTCAATTTGGATACAGCCCTATAATATGCTCATTTTAAAATAATTACTTTCTCTGAAACGAATCGTACAAAATTTATGAAAATTTGTATATGGGCTTATTGAAGGGTGTAGAATTTAGTTATGGTGTCATAATGGATATTGCCATCGAAAAAACTATTTTTAGATGATGGAATTTGTAGCATTTATTGGTTATTTATAGAGACACACAAAATATTCTGTTACAGTAAGGACTATAAGCAATAATTGCTTATATGCAGGCCTCCCAATGGTCCGTTTTTTGAACACCAGTCTAATTAAAGAAAACATTTCATGGTAGGTTTCGGCAACAATTGGAAGAAAAATGCCTTTTCTGGTAAGTTTCTACGAAATTTATAAAGGTGATTTTTCTTATAAAAATTGTGGTGTTCAAAAAACGGACCGAGTGGGAGCCCTGTTATATGCGTTTTCAGCTGTGGTATGAATTTTTATGTTTTTCTAAATTTTAGTATATTACGTGTTTATAAATTCTATAGCTAATACACATTTCCAAAAACAATTCGTAAGCATTAAAGTCTATGGGCTTTCCAGTTGAACTATATTTTAGTTTAATAAGAAATGCTTATAGAAAAAAAAATCATATACAGGGCTAAATATCTTATACAGGCTAAAGAAAATAGATACATTTTCATATATGAATAGTACAGTCAACTGGAGTAACTTTGACCCATAAGGATAACTTTGGCTCAAAAGAGAAAAAGGACTCAATCTGCTACATCACTTGAGCTATCGGCAAAGTTTTGGTCTCAAAATGTAGGTAGCTGCACTAGCGTAAGGTTGGGAGCTCATTGTAAATAATTCGCCAAGGTTCTACCGTGGCAGCGTGGACCACATTTTCCTAAATATGGGCTAAAATTACCTCAAATTTGGTCCAAAGTTACCCTAGTTGATTGTAATTCCTGGAATTGTGTCTTTATCGGTGCAACGCAATTTTTCGCTGAGTTAAATTTTACTATATAGTGTGGTGTATATAAATTCTGTAAAAACATGTTTATGCAAAATTATTCCGATTAAAGTCCATAAAAGGGATTTTCTGAAAGAGAACTTCAAACTGTTTTAAGTGTTTAAATTCCAATACATTGGTGAACAAAACGATATGCCTATATCTCCATCTATGGATGGAAATACTTTAGAAAATACAAGGGGTGATCAAATGAAAAGGTACGAAACGACGTAAAAACGTAACAGTTAAATATTTGCATAATCCGCCATGGGAAAACGTAGCGAGACATCTCGGGATGTGATTGGAGCCTCTGACTGGGATCGGAGCATGCGCGGGAGCCCGCATGCGCAGTAGAGAGCAGAGGCTCTTATCAAAAGCGGCGTCCAAATGATGCGGCAGTTCGTATGAGGACAGGATGGCGTTCGCGTTGCAAAATTCGACGATTGAGGAGCAGCGAGGTGTTATCCGATTTCTGACAGCGGAAGGTGAGAAACCGGCAGCTATTGATCGCCGGATAGTGCCAGTTTAAGGGGAGAAATGTGTCTCTGACAAGTCTGTCAGAAAATGGAGTGCCCATTTTCGTGCAGGCCGTGACAGTCTGGGTGATGACCCGAGACCAGTTCAAGTGGGAGACGTTGGACCATCCGCCCTACAGTCCGGACATGTCGCCTGTGATTTCCATGTGTTTGGTACACTGAAGAAACACCTGAAAGTAAAGCCCTTCAACTCGGACGACGTACTCAAGGACGCTGTGAAGGACTGGGTCTCGTCACGGCCACAGGAATTCTGGGAACAAGAAATCCTGCAGCTTGTTCATCAGTGGGATCGTTGTGCTCAGGCCTATGGTGAATATTTTGAATAAAGTCTACATTTGTACCCACCGTGTCGTTTCGTACCTTTTCATTTGATCACCCCTTGTACTTTTAGTTGCTTTATGCATTTTCCGTGTGATTTAAATTTCAGCTTCACTACGTGGTATGTATAAAAACTTATGGATCATACGCAGGGCTGAACAAGAGTATTTGCATACATCACCGGCTATGGACAGAAATTGCTGCCAATGGATTTTTAACTTCGTTTCTTTATTTGCTTTATTTGTATCTCATTAAATTGAATTAAAATGGTTATTTTTTTTTGGGGAATATTCTCATAGTGTTGGAAAGTATTGCATAATCTATACCTAATAATGCATGTTTCTTCACTCTTGGTATTAATTAAGATCAAGTGTAATTATTGGTAAATGAGACAAAGTTCTTGTACTTAAAATCTTACAGAAACAATCGTATATATGTGACATAACAAAATATTCGTAAATCAGGGGAAAAAATAAGAAACATTTCTCTGCTTTAAAGAGGTTTTTTATAAGAATTTATCATTAAAGTACACATCTTTAGTTATCAAGCCCAGGAAAATTCCCTAAATACAGGGAATAATCCCGAAATCCAGTTTACTATTTCGCTTTTTTTATCTTTGAAAGTAAAATAACCCCATCAGTATCGCAGTCTTGAATGTCTGTTTATTCTATCAGATGTGATGACACATTTTGTAAAATTTCAATAAATTTTTGTATCTGATTTTCTTACAGACCTATTTACGACGAAATACAGAGAGGTGTACTTCATATGTAAAAAAGTAAGTTTACGCGATATTTTGACATATTATATTAATATCATTATTCACAATATCTGCTTTTAAATAAAAGCAGATATTGTGAATAATTGGATTTTTTAATATCAGCTGAGATGCCTCAACTCCGGTACAGAGAGGGGAAATTGAAGAGAGAAATGACATCGCAACATAAAAGCTATCGGTACCAAAATAGAAAACAATGAAACATAGATGAAAAAATTAAAATTAAAAAGAAAAACAAAAAACAAGTATTTTTGAAGATGCTTTTTTTCTTCGCATCAATAGCTCTGTTTTACGCGAGGAAGTTTTTCTTTTGGGAGTAATCACTATAGCTTATCTGCTCAAATACTAACTGAACAGTTTAATGATAATGTTGACAGCTACATAATTGTTGAGTTTGAAGCTGAATTTTATTTTCCGGTATTATTTCTACTAAGATAATTAAGTAGGTAGAAGTAAGCATAGTGTAATTATCAGTCCCAAAAGTTGGAATTGGCTAAAACAGAGAGAGAAAATATTTTATGACCTGGATAAATTTAAAAAAAAATTACATTCCCGATTTTTTTTTTTTCATTTCTGAAACAACTATTTCATTATTAATACATGGAAATTATTCCAGAGAGAAACATTCGCGTTGGATACAATATTTCAAATGAAAATCAAATTTCAAAGTAATTGCTTAAAAGGCGCAAAGACCAACATAGTGAAAAAGATTCCAAGCCGGGACTCGAACCCGGGCCATCAGTATGGCGCACTGACGTTCTACCGACTAAACCACTTGGAACGATACCAAGCTCGGAAATTTTCTCACTGTTATATGTTGGCAAGGCTACAAACGCAGCACAAGATGGAATATTTATCGTGAGTCACCGACCTGGGACAAACGAAACACAATTAAATCCAGCATCGATAGAAACTATATTAATACATCGAGTCCCGGCTTGGAATCTTTTTCACTATGTTGGTCTTTGCGCCTTTTAAGCAATTACTTTGAAATTTGATTTTCATTTGAAATAACTATTTCATTGTTCCAGAAATTGCTAAGTAGCGAATTTTGTTTATAACAAAATATGTAAAACAGTAATAGACAGTGAAAATGACATAGTGTAACAGCAAGATTTGCGTTTATAACTTAACGATATTGGAGATATTCTAGCTACATTATCATGAAAATGACTTCAAATGCGCTCACAGTACGTGTAATTCTGTCAGTGGACTTTAATTCGATCAGATTTATCCTATCGCTCACCCACAAGAAAAGTGACACATCTCGCAAAATTTTCTTTTGCGTTTTATTCTACTAATAGGTATGTCATAGGTGCGTCTTGCTACACAAAAAGTTTCATAAGTTTAGTCATATGGAAAATCACTTTATTATTACTATATGTCCATTTGTGACCACAGAAGAGGGATGGACTGTGTGGGCAGGTAAAATTATCCAATCCTCCAAAACTCTTCCTATGTCTTCATTCTTAAGGGTTTTATGCTTTTATGCATGTTTTTTATTCCTGCATGCATGGCTAAGTCCTATAATGTCATGTTACAGTAAAATCATTCAAATTTTCTTTTGCCTATCTTGTAAAATTTACTTTTGTCGAGATGTGTCGCTGCTCTTGCGGGTGAGCGATATATACTGTGAACTACATAATGAATGATGAAGCGTCTAATTCTGTGTCGTTCAGATATGAATGATGGCCTTATCCAGTATTTCTTATGATCTTATCACATTTCATCGGATAAAAGAAACTGAGCAGAAAATATCGCCACAGTACGTCCAACATTAATAAAGTTAGTAGCGAAAAAACGTGTTCAACTTGGAGCTCTAAGACATCCGTATTTTTTACTAGTAAATGGATTGCGACCGTGATTCCTGTGCATTATTTTCATCTTAGTGGGTACAATTATCCCATTCACTTTTCCAAAAGAAATGTAAACATGTTATATATAATATCGAACTATAGACAGCAATACTTAAATTCTCATGAGATGCATAGCTGCCAACTTGTACGGATTTTTGCTACCACTAAAATTTAATAGAAAATTTTGCCCAATTCAATCGCTGAATTGCAGTGAATTTTGATAATTAAATAAGGCAGAAATTTCTGTTAAATTTTAGTGGCAGCAAAAATCCGTACAAGTTGGCAGCTATGGAGATGTAATGATTTGTATATTTTAATCAACATATGCTCTTAACTTTTTTTTTTATACACATGCCACTTACACAGACTACTACACGCCATATATTGTCATTAAATTTTTGTTTCTGATGCACATATAGTTACCAGAAACTTGCAATATGGAATATCAAGAATTCAAAGAGAAAAACCTTCTACAATATAAAGAAGAACGAGAACGGCCAGCATTAATAATGAAACACTTTCTTACACTGAACAATTACAAAAACGCACAACATATTTGAAAACCGAGTTTCACCATCAGTACCACCAATGATCGGAAAATACTCGATTTCTTTGGCACAGACCTGTATATAATCTGTTGATTTGTATATATACAACAAAGTCTGCTAAAATTTAATTCAGTTTTAAAACGCATAGCACAGTAGTAAATTACTCTTCACTAATTTCCGTCAAGAAATGGAAATGTATTCGAGATATTTTGCTCTGCCCTATGTATATCATCTAAAGAATTTTTACACGCCAAGTAATAGGGAAAAAATTAGTTAGATTTAAAAACGCGTACCACAACTTCAAACGCACTTCCCGCAATTATTGTACTTAGACAGCATTGTGACAGAAAAGACCATTTTCAACATTTAATATCTTAAAATGTATATGATTTAAAAACACAATTTTAATTGGGACGAAAGATATAAGTATATGTTCTTTCATTTCATGTATTTAAAAAAATGCAAGATGCAGAATTAGTATTTATAGGGCACTAAACTGTCAGACATTAGTCGAGCAGAAAATTGGTATAACAGCTTACGCGCAGGATTACAAAATAAATTTTGAAACTAGAATGAAATTTTTTATGCTTAATTATACTTCAGATTGTAATAATTACCCTGAACCTAAATAAATTTGTATTTAAAGCACTTTTATATTTTTAATGCAAATTTGTATTTAGCTAATACAAAATGTTGTAAATTTCAACAAATATAATCACCTAAAAAAATATTTTTTTGAACAATAAAAAGGAAATTTTAGGTTCACTGTATACAAAATAACATGAAACATATGTTTTGAAAATTTGATATAAAAATTTTCATAAGTTTTTTTAAATATCCCGCGCGTTATGCCCAAAAACGTCATTTGGAGAAAAATGACTTCAAAGTTTCGGAAATTCCACTTTAGTCATTGAGCGGGTGTAATTCTAAAAGACATAACTTCTGTTCTAAAGGGAATTTCAAGGAAATAATTATAGCAAAATCTTCAGAAAAGATAGGAGTTTAACATCTAAAAAAATAAAAATTTCGAAAATTTTGTAGCTTCAAGAATCCTAAAATCCCTTAAAAAGGTGAAAAAAAATGTAGGGGAGACTAGGGAAGGCAGACCCACTTTTTACAAAATGATTTTTTATTTTTTAAATATTGAACGTTGAATAAAGTTTTATATGCCATTTTATTCGTTATACAATCAGTTACCAAAATAAAATTGCTACATAAATGTAATATATAAAAAATTTGAAAAGTGATTGATTTTAATCATGAGAAAATAATGGGTCAAGGCTCCCCATATATGGGAGGCTTGACCCACTATATGGGAGGCTTGACCCACTTTGTTTTATATTGAAATATTTGTGAAGAGAAATAAAATTAGTTTTAAAAGGAAAACTAAATTTATGCTACATGCTTTAATTATCATTAAAAAAAATATTTTTGAAAATATGATGCTGAAACAAACCTATTTAGGCGCTATCAGATGTTAGAGGAGAAAATTTTTATTTTAAATAGGATTTGGTCTGAGCAGGTATAATTGTACAGCGATAGCCGCCTCGGGAACTCAGCTTTCTCTTTAGAGTGTTAGTGCAATCCCGAGCAGGGAAAATGAAATTTTAACATTTAAGACAATATTCCGCTGGAGACAGGTTCTGTTTTCACTGGGTTTCATGCATTAAAATACCCGGATTTAGTAGCCACTGTCCCGCTTTTTTGTCTCCTTGTCCTACTTTTTGTGACATTCGACCTGACTACTGTAATTGTCACATAGTTTGGCTTCATCTCACTCTATTCACCATGTTGAAATTTGTCTACATATCTTCCTAAAGTTTATCTATCAATGCTATGTTCTTTTGTTGCCGCAGGAGTACTTAACTTATCATTAACATATTTTAACCTTTTCAGGGGCAAAGTACATTTAGTACTAAAATGTTGAAATAAATGACTGGCACCAGAATATACGAACAAATTTATTTGGAAATGTGAAAATGGCTATATTTCACATACATATTAAATAGAAACGATTTTAGCAAAATTCTGGTGCCATTGTGGCGTTTGGAAATTAAAATTAAGTGGTTTCATAAACATACCTCTGCTCCTGAAACGGTTAAGACTGCTGCTTTCGTACTTTCTAGTCCTTTCTAGTATTTTCCACTCTTTCTATTTACCTATTGTAAATAATATTTAAATGCGAAAAGTTCCTATCAACTTTCCCATTTATATATTTTTTTTTTTTTTTGTGCAGTGGATACTCTAGCAATTTTTCTCATCTTTCCTTAATCAATTTTACAAGTTTTCTTTTCCATCACCCCATTTTACTATAACTTTGGAGAATAAATTTACATTCATTTTTATATATAACCATTAATCTTTCATTTTGTACAGTGTACAATAAAATTATTTCCAAACCCTCTTAATTAACACATTATCGATTGGCAATTTTTATCAAATCTGGATTTTAAAACACTAGAAGCTCCTCTCTATTCTGAAAGTCTTTTGTAAATCGGTCTTCTAGATAGGTTACCCAAGTTTATATATCGGTAAATGTCTTTCAATGCGCGAATTTATATAAAATGTTTTACTATCTAAAAAAGTATGGACAACAGGATATAAATGCATTTTCTGTAAGTTAGAAGCCACGCCCTTAGTCAATGATGTTTTTTGAATGAAAACGAGACGTCGTGAATGTGTTAAGTGAGCCTTGAACATCTGGTCAATTCTCATCCACATTTACTGGGTCAAGCCTCCCCACATAGCCCTTTTCTAAGGAACAGCGCATTGTTATGTTAAGCCTTACTTACTGTATAATCTTTATGCCTGGAATGAAAGCTTGATATTTCTGCATTACTTAAAACCTATTCACTTAAATTTCTATGATATATTTTATCTGAAAAAAGCTTACAAAATATTTCTAAGAAATACAAATTTTAGGTTGAAAACGCTTCACAATTGATTTTTTCCACATCTATTTCGATTAGCTCTATGAAACAGAGACTGTTGTTTGAGCATTCCAGTAGCTTTGGTTGACATCTATTGATAAAACTCTGAAATTCTTTTAAATATGAAAACTGATGGGTGGGTTAAGCCATAGCTGCCAACTCTTCCGCTTGTTCAGACCACAAAAATTTAATAGAAATGTTTGCCTTTAATCGGCAGATTACGGCGATTTACAAAGGTAAAATTTACTATAAAATTTTTGTGGTCTGAAAAAGCTTAAGATGTTGGCAGCTATGGTTAAGCCTTCCGTATGATCAACACTCCCTAGTCTCCCCTATAAGTAAGCAGCTTAGGAAACGCATAATACATTTGAAAATGAGATTTCTGTAATTGCCGCCCATAGCCGTAAAGGTAGTCCAATACTTTTGTCCATTCCTGTACTGTACATCATCTCTAAATATGTACATATACTACACACCACACAGTGTGCTAAAAATTATCAAATGCATACGGCAGTCAAACATTTGCCATCAGCGTTCCGCCATTAGACCGAAATGTTCTGGAATACATTAATTTTTACAAACCTCTATATTATCAATAGGTTTTTATACATGACTCACATTAAACTAAACACTATTTCAGAAAAATAACACACAACAGAAATAAAAACGTACTTTCAGAAATTACCATCCATAGACGGTAAAAGATCCACTTATTTGCGTAGCCCTATATAAGAATTTATTTACATTTTTGAAGCATCTCTTAGTTTATTGTAGTTCAACTGGAAAACGCGCGACTCAATCAAAGAACAGCCTTAAGCCATTTACGTTAATTCTTGCTAATTCTGAAGCCCTGTACATGATCTAAAGACCACAACATAATATGCAAATATTTCGTTAAACTTAAGAGTGCATACAACAACTGAAAACGCACTTCTGTCATATGCTCATAGACTGTTCTGTAACTGAAATCTTTTGTTTTCTCCTGTAAATTAACGATTGCTGTTTTGAACGCGATGTTCTACAGCAAGCATCGTGTAGTGCACCTCAATAATGTATATTAATTTAATTATTTTTGAAATAGAGTAGCATCACTAATGTATGCTTCAAACAATGTTTCCCCCGTAGACCGGTATGTAACCGAATTCTTTGTGTGACCCTGTAGATGAATGTAAAGAGCTTCACTTTTACTCATAGCTGCCAACTTTTACGCTTTTCTGCTACCACTAAAATTTAACAGAGATTTATGCCTTGTTTAAACGTAAGATTTTGGTGATTAAATAACTAAATACTTACTATAAAATTTTAATGGTATGAAGAAAGCGTAAAAGTTGGCAGCTATGCTGTTTATAGTCTACAGATAACATGTTTTAGTGCATATCAATAAAGCTTATCAATTGCATCATGCTGAAATAGTGAAACATTATTAAAATAAACCGCAAAATGATTTTCCTCCATAGACAATAATGTAATGGGATTTTGAAGTGTCCCTCTTAACGAACTATAAATGCTACACAATCCATTTTTAATTACAATCATACCACAGTAAACTTCAGTAACATATATCAATTACATGCAATCTGAGTATATTTACGAGAGTTAAAGCATGGAGAGACTGCAGACGGAAAACAGGAGGCAGACAGACAAACCGAAGTCATAAGCAAATTTCATCTATGTTCTAAGATGTTAATGACGATATTTGTGACTTACAAAATCAGAATGTTTGATATAAAAACGCTTGGCAATAAATATTTATTTATTAACACATTATGCATCAATAAAACTTCTATGACAAGGAAAACATTTTTTATTAATAATCATAGATGCCTGTCGCTTACTAATGTCCCCTCAGTCTTTTGAACGTCTTCCAAAACCAATTTCTGTTCATATATATTTTCCCTGCGACAAGTTAAGCACCAAAGTACATGTTTTTGAAAATATTTATATAGAAGTAAAAAAAAAAAAAAAAAAAGACGAAGGAACAATAAAACTGTAATTAAACTAACTGGATAGTACCCATTAAAACTTGACGATAAACAACTTAAAGTTTTCACAGGGAAAAAAAGATTCATCGCATCATTGATATATCACAATTTTTTTACAGAATATTTGTTAGCAATAGTTAAAACAAATAACCTCTCTTTTAAAAATCGGTCTGGGGACCGGCTGCATATTAAATATATTTACACAAAATATTTTCTAGAGAAATCAGCAGTGAGATCCAAAAAAGAGCAACTCCAATTTTTTTTCCCTTAAAAATTTTACAAAAAAATAAATAAATAAATAAAAATAAAAATAAATAAATAACTAAATAAAAATAAATAAATAAAAGAAAAAAGTGTTTGAATTTTATATTTTATTAGTTTTTTCAAATGTAAACATGTAAATGACAGTACAATAGATTACATAGATTACACTATTTACATAGTAAATAGATAGTACATAGATTTTTATATAAGTAATTTTCTGTCTTTATGGTTTTTTCCTGTTGTTGTTGTGCTGTTTACGAAAAAAAAAATCACCTACTTTTCTTAACACATTGCCGACGGACCATTTTTATCAAATCTAAATTTTAAAACAGTAGTAGATCCATCCTGTTCTGAAAATCTTTTATAAATTGGTGTTCTAGATAGGTTTCCCAAGTTTATCCATCGGTAAATATATTTCAATGCACAAATTTAACCCCTTAACTGTTTTTTTTTTTTTGACATAATAAATTAAAAATGAGGACCCGACACCACTTTTGTTTTACTAAAATATTTGGATTTGTACAATCGAAAAAGGTATGCCATTTAACAAATCAAATGTTAAATGTTACCGTTAAAATAAAGTGGTATCGAAAAGCTTTTAGTATCGAAGATAGAAAAAATATTTTTGCCCGAGCGGCACTCGGGCAAAACAGTTAAAGGGTTAATATAAAATGTCTTACAATCTAAATAAATATGGACAATATGATATAAAAGTATTTTCTGTAAGGTAGAAGCCAAAGCCCTTAGTCAATGATGTTTTTTGAATGAAAAAGAGAATTCGCGTTTTCCGTCGTGAATGTGTTGATATATATTTCTTATCGATCAATTGTAATAAAAAATATACCTAAAATTGTAGCTTATTTCAATTTATTTAATTTATTCCAATTTTCAGGCCAAAGCTTTTAATTTAAAATCTTAACCCTTAAATGCGCAATTTTTTATTTTGCTTCAAAAAAATTATACATGATTCTCTGAACGGTTTATTACACAGGAAAAATAATGAAAAAAATCAGAGATACATTTTTTATATAATACATCAATCTTTTCTTCTGTTGTACATCTGCATTACAAGTAAAAACTATTGTCGTGTGGCTGTTTTACGCTAAAATAATGCAAAATAGTAAATGCTTTAATAAGTATGTCTCCAAATACCTTATTTTATATAATTATTTATTTTCTAAATCTTTAACCCTTTAATTCCCATAGAACACGCTTTAGAAATTGCGTAGTTCAGAGAATGTGACTTCACACCAGAAAGTTTCAATTGTTGATTTCGCTTTATTTAAATACAGAATGTCTGTTTTTCAATTGAAGCAAATATTGCTATTTTAATTTTCAGGTGTTAATTAGGTATATATACGAATAAAAAAAAATCTATTAAATTCAAAACAGTTTTGCTTGCATATATGCAAAGCTGCGCACTAAAGAGTTACATACAAAATCATTAATTAATTGGATATTACGGAAGTAAATTTTACATAATAATGAAGAAAGTAACCAATTATATAACTTTTACTCCTGAAACTAAATATAATTAGCTTTATTTTACTGAGTTATCAGAACACTAACAATATTTGAGAAACATCTTATGCCGCCAGCGCATTTCGAAACATGTTTTATTGAGAACTCGAGTTCCTCTTTCTACCAGGGTTGCCGGTTTGACCTCCATTTTTATTCGTAAATTTCAAGTTCACACCAGAAATAAAAAATAGTATTTCATGCTTTATGTATTGCGAGATATTTAGCGATAGCATAAAGTGAAATTTTTTTCTTCCAAAACTTCCGGTGTATATTTGAAATTTCGGATTAAATTTGGAGGCCAAACTAGCAACCCTGCTTTGGAGCGCCTTAGACCTCTTGGCCATTTCTACTTCGCTCGCTGTTCTTCTGGAATAAAGCTCGTTCAAAACTAGTTTCCCACTCCATTTGACAGCCGAAAAGCACACTTAAGCATCCATTACACATGCTTAGATTAGCCGAAATCTGTATTAAAAGTCCACTTAGAGTTTTAAATATACAGTTTGTAAAACACATTAAGATAAAGTAATTTAGGAATACTCTGTACCAAAAACTACGGATAAATTTTGAGAAAGCTATTTCGAAAAGAAGCCTTTTTTTACCAACCTGTGCATTTAAATTTACGTTATATATTATTCTGATCATATGTTTGCACTCAATGTATAGCAAAATATCCCTTACAAAAAGCAGAAATAATCAGGTGTCAGGTGGGTCAATTGATAAATAAAAATTTCTCAGACTCTCAAAAATTAGATATACGTCTCATGTAACCCACATAAATATGCATTTTTATTTGTGGCAAAAGAGGAAATCTGCCTCGAGCGTTGAAAAGAAAAAAAAATACATTTTTGAATTACAATACAATTCTTAAACTTATAAGGAAAGAAAGCTAATATGTGAAAAATTATATTTTCCCAAGCTTTTATATATTTTATTTCTCTACATAATTATCTTCTCTTTTCATGTGTATTACCAGTTTATGTTTGTTGGAAAGCCTGTATACATTAATCACAAAATCTACTGGATATGGGCCACATTTATGTTACTCCTTTAGAAAACCACTGAAAACATTACTAAGCTAAATCAACCTACTCGGTGTTGCTCCTGCTTTCAAAGTAGAAGGATGTGTTTTTTTTTGCCCGATGAAGAAAGACTATGTTCTTTCGAAAGGCTTTTCGCATTTATGTATTATTTACGGTGTTTTTAAATGCGCATTTATGAATTTTTTTGTGTTTTAAGAAGTTCTTTTGGACCTTATTCTTACACACCAGCGTATATGAAGAATAAAGTTGAACCTATAGCACTGTAAAAGTATATTCGGGAGCTTATCTTTCAAATATATATATTTATCTGCATTCCTGACTTACACTGTTAAAAATTTTGCAACATTCTGGCAGGTCATTCGACCGTTTTTTGAAAAAACGGTTTCATAACCATAACTTAACTATATTCTGACCCTAAAAGGGCCAATAATATGGTCAGAATAGTGTTAAAATTACGGTTGTGTAACCGTTTTCGGAAAAAATGGTCAAATGACCTGCCAGAATGCCGAAAATTTATAACAGTGTACTGTATGGTCTGCGTACTTATGTGTTTCTTATGGGGGTTTTAAGATTTTTTTTTAATCTTATTGTATCACGCCAGCTTATATCGAGATCAAATTTCAACTTATTCGGGTTTATATTTAGAAAATTTCAGGTTTTAGAGCTTAAGCGATGTCCTATTCGTTCGATTTATGGCAGGATAAATTTTATTGTTTAAATAAGTCTTCAAAATATTTTTAACAACACAACGTCATTAAAGAAAACCCTAGTCGCATTTTCCCGCTTTATTGCTATTTCAAGAATGGAATTAGTACTAAGACAATCTTTAACATCATGATTAACACTTACCGGCGCACATACGGGTATTTGCGTTATCTACGCGGCCAAAATTATTTAATGTTATATACCTATTCTAAAGGTCACTATTGGAAGAAAAAACATATTTATTAAATTTATAAAGACGATTTATTAAAATTAAGCACATACTTTATTCTTGAAAATTAATGTTCATCTTCATCACTCTCTGAAGAATCATCACGAACACTGGGCTTCGCAGGCAAAAGAAGAGCAATTGTTTCTGGCAAAAAAGGAGTTTATCCTTCTTCCTTTTACTTTTCTCATGCTACTTATAAGAGGGTCTGATGATAAAAGTAGCCGATTAAAAGTGTCTTTGTTGCAATTTTCCATTGAGAATTTTCGCGCGAATTCTTGACAGTATAGCCTAAAATGCGTATTACGCGCGTCTGCGGCCTCTTCTGAAAGCTGCTCAATGGCAATAGCGCGTTTTTAATTACAACTCACAGCTCGACGCAGCAGCGATCGTTCGTTAACTTCAGTGTAATTTCCCTTTTAAATTTGTCCGGTTTTATTTTTTTTTCAACGTGGATTCCGCTAAAGTCTCTTATACACTGGACGTGGCTGGGAATCTATGAACCTGGCTTTCGCAAAAGTGTCGGAATAAGAGACTCGAGCCAAACTCGATAGCTTCAGAATTAATTTCTTTTTTAATATCAATTTTGTTGAAGTCCTTAGAAGTTAGACCACATATGTAGCATCGACTTTTAGATTTTGCGCTAGTTGCAGCATTGCATACCTTGCCATCTACCACTGTCAGGATAAAGAAATGACTGACTGAGAACCTGTTCTCATTTAAATTGACCTCTGTGGCGTTTAGTGGCATCGCAGAATTTTTTATAAAGTTAATTTCTTCCTCCGTAACATCAGCATTTTCTTTGACAAAACGAAATCTTATAGGACGGCAAGATCGAGGCGAAGAAGTACCAGAAACTAATCGTAAAGGGGCGAAACAATTCTGGAATATGTTCGCACCTGTGTCGGCATCATTTACAAATTTCTGTTTAAATTGTGATTGTTGTGACCCATCATAACCCCATTTTAAAATTAACTTTAAACTCTCTCGTTCTTGCTCTTTCACTGTTTTTAGAACATCTTCTAGGAACATGGATAAACGCTTAACTGTATGGTCAACTCATGGCTGTAAATCAGTTTTCGTGTAAGTATTTGTTTAGTCTGCGTGAATCTGAGGGCGGATAGCATCCTTATTTCGCTTTTTGTAACAAGGTATAACAAGAAAATTTCATGGTAGGTTTCGGCAACAATTGGAAGAAAAACGCCTTTCCTGGTAAGTTTCTACGAAATTTATAAAGGTGATTTTTCTTAATTGTGGTGTTCAAAAAACGGACCGAGTGGGAGCCCTGATTTGAATGTGGGACGAGCCCACTGGATCATACAAAAACCTAGATTTTTTTCCAGTTAACACCGATAAGAATTATGGCATGTGAAATTTACGGAAACTTTTCAGCTATTAATCAAGGTGAAAAGAAAATTACAGTTTTAGTTCTGGGAAGTAAGAAAACAGTTAGGCATCTTCCTGTAGTTCAACCCAATCGCCTACGTGGCGCGTGACCTTGATTGATGTGACCTCCTCTTTAATCTTCAGGTTAACCCCCTAACCTACGATTTAAAATAAACAGCTCCACGGTTTGGCAAATCCATAGCTACCACTAAAATTTAATAGAGATTTTCGCCTTGTTTAATCATGGAATTTCGACGATTAAATTAAACTATATTTACTGTGAAATTTTAGTGGTAAGAAGAATTTACATTTGGCTCGATCATCGTACGCGGGCTATGCCCGTCATTGTAGGTTAAGGAGTTAACTCTCCAATTTAAGATAGGACGCTTAATATGTTTGCAGTTTTGCACCAGAAACTTTTAATTAAATTTTATATTTTTAACTTTGGGTTTAAAATGTTGAAAATTTGTTTTCCCTTATTTTAAATTAAAAATTTTCATTATTCCGGTGAGAATTCAATATTACAGATACATTATTGATTGCCCCTCAAAGGGTTAAAACTCAAAACATTAAATATCTGGCATTAACATGAAGTGTGCTTGACCCACTTTTAAAATAAACGGCTCAAATGAAAATACCAAAGATAAATACACCAGTATTGGGATACTTAAAGGGACCGGGTAAGCTCTATCTCGGCCATGTTAAAATTCCCCAACTTTATGTATCTTTTTCTCAGAAATGATGAAAGATAGAGGTCTAGATTTTTTAGAGTCGTTTGAATATCATGCTTTACGTATTTTAACAGACCATTTTCTTTCTATGTGAAACAAAATTAATTATTAATTATTTATTGAAAGACATTTTTAAATTAGCTTTTTTGGTAAGATTTCGCTGCGTAAAATACATAATTCACAACAAATCATAATTATTAAATTCCTGTGTTAAAGTATGCACTATAACATAAATATTTAGAAAAATCTAAGCTCTTAAGTTTAATAGATATTGAAAAAAAGAACACAAACCTGGAAAATCGAAGTTTTGAGAAAAATTCAATTAAATATGTGAAGCAGTGTTGCCAGTGGACTATTTTTTTAAAATTCAGATTTCTTGATTAGCACCACCTTTTTGAAATAGTAAAATTCGCCTTATTTAATAACATACTAATTAATTCGAAAACAATTAGAATTTTACCATTTCAGAAAAGTGGTGCCAATCAAGAAATCTGAATTTTAAAAAAGTAGCCCACTTTCTGGAGCGAAAGAGCAGGGAAGAAGAAAAACCTGCCATGCTGACACAACTATCACTTACAACTCAAGAAGCAATTCATTTCTCGAAAAAAAAACTTTTCGATTACAAATCATTCAATATCCATGCCTATATAATGCTTTTATTTTTTTTAATGAGTCTGAAAATGTGTCAGAAAGTTTCGCGTTGATGGTCGAGGAAAATATTTTTTTTTTAACTGCCTTAAACGTCTATTATATAAGCTTCACATTTTTATGAAACTGAAAGATTTGATAAATGCGCGATATTTATTTACAAAAAAACAATCTAATGAAAGGTTCTTCATAAATGAAAATTTTCTGATTAATTACACACTAGATATTACATGCAAGTTTAATAATAACGCAAAATAATAGTCCTCAAAACGAATTAAATGTTAGTAAATGCAGTTATTTTTTTGAAAACTGAGCTCAATGTCGATAAATTCTAGAAAAAGTTATTAATAATAATTAATTTGTTCCGAGAATTATTTCTAGCTATTTTTTTGCATTTCAAACATATCTCATTAACCCTTTCCGGCACGGACAATTTTTGTTGCAAAATGATGAAATGATTGACTGACACCGAAATTTTAAAATGACTTTTTTAGAAATTAAAAACATGTTACTTTAAATGTTACTTGTAAAAGCAAAATTTTACTAAAATATTCTTGGTGCCGATCGTAAGTTTGGAATTAAAATTAGGTATCCCGACCCGGGCACACTGTGCTGGAAAGGGTAAATGCATCCAACATTAATGTCCCAATACATATTCCAGGGTTTGTGTGCTTCAAGGACTTTCAACCATTTTTTACCATAATTTTCATAAAATAATATTTGCCTTACTTAATGAAAAAAAATTCTGTCTTCAGATATTTAGATCAGTACAATACGGAATTTCTAGTACGAAAACACCTAAAATCCAATGAATTACTTGATGCGTACGAACCCAGTATTCGGTATTATGCATTGTTGAATTGTTGGTTGTTTTTTGCCTGGCAAAAAAAATTTCATATGGGAATTGTAAAGAATATTAACACTAGAACTATAGGAAATTTGAGTCAAGTTTTATAAAAATATTTCACACCAGAATTTTGATTTAAAGCAGTTTAACTTTATTATTTAACGTTTTTCTTCTTTGTATCTTTTAAACTTATTTCATAATCAAATTTCTGGTTTGAACCGAAACATATTCATGGTAGCCGTCAAAATGACGGCAAACGGTAGTTATTGTGTTAATACAGAGCTGCAAAGTCTCCGGCTTTTTGGATACCAGTATTTTAATACAGAAAATGTTCTTTTATTAAATTGGGACATTTGATCGATTTAAAATAACAACATTTTCTCTAAGATAATAGTGGTGGGCAAAAAGCCGGAGACTTGGCAAGTCTGGTTAATAGCATTGTAAAGAATTGTGTAAACTAACTTAATATTTGCTAAAAGTTATAAAAATACATTTACAAGAGAAATAAATACCCTTATTTATTCAGATCGACATGTTTCATCTTTCTGACGACGACATTCTCGAGATTTATACTGATACAAATATTTTCGCAAAAAAAAAATTTAATTAAAAAACTGGTAAACAAAAATCATGCGATCTCATGCGTAATAAAAATAACTTAAAAATTGATATTTGTAAACGTGAATTATTTTATATTATTGATTCACTATAATTCACGTTTACAAATACCCATTTTTAATATTGCAGTTATTTTCATTACGCAAGAAATCGCTTGATTGTTCTTTACATGTTTTTCATTGAAAATTTTTTTTGTGAAAATATTGTATCAGCATAAATCTGAAGAATGTCGTTGTCAGGGCGATGAAAAATATCGATATGAATAAATAAAGGTATTTATTTGCCTTGTAAATGTATTTTTATCACATTTAGCAAATATTCAGTTAGTATTTTATGATATTGATATTTGTGAACGTGAATTATTTTATATTATTGATTCACTATAATTCACGTTTACAAATACCCATTTTTAATATTGCAGTTATTTTCATTACGCAAGAATGTCGTTGTCAGGGCGATGAAAAATATCGATATGAATAAATAAAGGTATTTATTTGCCTTGTAAATGTATTTTTTATCACATTTAGCAAATATTCAGTTAGTATTTTATGAATTGATATTTGTGAACGTGAATTATTTTATATTATTGATTCACTATAATTCACGTTTACAAATACCCATTTTTAATATTGCAGTTATTTTCATTACGCAAGAGATCGCGTGATTGTTCTTTACATGTTTTTCATTGAAAAATTTTTTTGCGAAAATATTGTATCAGCATAAATCTGAAGAATGTCGTTGTCAGGGCGATGAAAAATATCGATATGAATAAATAAAGGTATTTATTTGCCTTGTAAATGTATTTTTACCACATTTAGCAAATATTCAGTTAGTTTTGATTCCAAGTGATTTTCATATATACAGGTATGAGATTTCCGACTTTTTGGATATCAGCATAATCTTAGGGTAAAGGCTTTCTATTAAATCACAAAAATGTTCCGATTAAATAAAATAACATTTTCTCTAAGATTATACTGGTGTGAAAAAATTCGGAAATCTCATCCCTTTATATAGTTTTATAAGAATTATGTAATTGAGAATATACATTTTCAATAAAGATGTCTGAATTTATATTATTCTAAGAATTCTTAAAATGTTCAGAATACGTTCAACTTTAATTAAGGGATCTAAAGAAAAAAAGTTAAAATTCGATGTTTACGTAAGCTAAAACCCCAACATCATAAAATTCTATCATAAAACGCCTGAAAGGAATAATTCCTGGGAAATATTTTCTATCTTGAAAAACGTAGCTCAATGAAACTCAGTTATTGCACCAAAAGTAACATCAATTGTTGGAGGTAATATTGATCGCTGCTTTACATAACAAAAGATTGTATGTGATAACGTAATAGAAATCATGCTTAGGCCATTCATCCCCTAAAACACTAATAATGATAAGTCTTTTGTTTAATCAATACAGTAATGCTACGTGATACTTTGAAGGAACGAGTTTTGTTTCTTTACATAATGCTCACATTTTTATGAAGCTGAAAGCTTTGATAAATGCGCGATATTTATTTACAAACAATCAATGTAATGAAAGACTCTTCATAAATGAAAATTCTCTGATTAATTACATGCTAGATATTACTTTCAAGTTTCATAATAATGCAAAATAATAATCCTCAAAATGAATTAAATGTTAGTAAATGCAGTTATTTTATTGAAAACGGAGCTTAATGTCAATCAATTTCAGAAAATAGTTATTACTAATAATTAATTTGCTCCCAGAATTATTTCGGGATATTCTTTGCACTTCAAACATACAACTCTTTGATGCATCTGTCATTAATGCCTCAGGACATAATCGGTATTCATTGTTGAATTGTTGTTTTTGCCTGGCAGGAAAACTTTATATGAGCACAGCCAAACGAAGCGAAAGATCGTTGGACAACACCAAAGTTGTAATTGGATTTTATGCAGAAAACAAAAAATATATGCAATACTGGATACTTGCAAATAAGTGACATAATGAATTGCTGTTGCTTTTACGTTCTAAGTATCTGGCATAAGTGCAAAAATGCGCTTTGAACGGTTTTAATTTTTGAGTACCACTATCTTCATTTAGTAATCTTCGCCTTACTTAACATTCCAACAATCATAGGAAACTTACCACAAATAAGTTTTACTTTACACGTTCCAGTATTGTTTTCACTAAAGAATAATAATACTTTTTTTTTTTTTTTTTTTTTGTATCAAAAGTAAATGTTATCCAATAAGTGACACGCAAATTCAAGACCACATCACAGCAACAAACATTAATTTAACACTCAAAATCGTACAAATATGAATTCAACATTTAGTTAACTTAAACATTCAGGAAAAAAATGTAATACTTACTGCTTTTTTTATCCTCAAAAAGAATACCATCTGAATCCTTGCTTGTTCGGTGGAAATATGACACTAATTAACTATAGTTAACTTTAATATTCAAGAGAAAAAGTAACACTTTCGGCTTTTTTTATCCCAAAAAATAATACGATCTGAGGTCTTTGCTTGTTTGGTGGAAATATAAAACTTTGGAAGTTTATAGTATCATATCAAATAATCCAAGAGATATGGGGCTTTTTTCTATATGATTAGGTAAACTCTTAGATCCCGATAAAGAGTCACAGTGCTTATTCTCTTAAAATCTAAGCCTAGTGGTTCCTCCAAATACGTATCACCAGGAGATGACAATGGTAGGTAAATTGGCGAATTTCTGTCTGAAGGAATTTTATTTTTCAACAAAAATAGTATAAGTTCTAAAAATATATGTTGGCAGGAAGTCCTGATAAGCGGATTAAATGAGTTAAAAATTAAATGAACATGCAATTCTAGAATTGAACTCAAGAGATAAAATAAAAATTTAAATTCCATAGACATAAAGTTTTATAAAAGTCGCTGGGTTGTAATTCTTTTATTTATTTATTTTTTAGTGACATTCGTTTATAATTTAAATGAGAGCAAAGTTCACGGAAATTTTCGAACTAGCTGGCTTCACAATTCGCTGTATTTGCATAATTCAATAAAATTTTATCTCAGACTGTTCTAATTTCCAAACTGATTAATTTTGACACGTTTTTTAATTAATTTTTGTTTGCAAATGCATCACATTGGTCTGTACCCTTATTAAGAAACTATGTAATTCATTTTATTTCTCCATTTTTCGGAAAAGGTTGAATATTGTTTAGAAAATGCTGTCAAAGTTAGAGTTTTGAAACGAATTTATGGACGCTACAGCACGGGACAGGTCTTCTTGACAAAACTATAACTCAAGATAAAATTCATTTTTCTGAAAGTGGAAAAACAGTTCGTTTACAAATCATATCAATAATCATACCTGTAATCATTATGCTTGTAATTTTCAAAATGAGTCAGAAAGTTTTACATTGTTAAGTTCGGGTAAAATATTTTTTGAGAACCACCTTAAATCAGGTTTTTTTTTTTCGATTATGAGAAACATAATGTCAGAAAATGCTTTGAAACCAACGGACATTTTAAAAATTACATTGTAAAAAAAAAAAAAAGTACTATTAGATGTTTTATATTACGTGTTTGTTTTGAAGTATATGCTAGTTATTTGTTAATAAACGGTACATTACAATTACAATTGTAAAAAAAAAATAGTCTTATAATCTGTAAAATTAACTGTAAAAATAGGGAAATTAGATTGGAAATTAGATTGCGATTTCTGTATTTTTACGGAATCTACTTGTTTGGCAATTGACAATTCCATCAAAAACATCTCATGTAAAAGATGTAGCCAAGTCTCGTGACCCTTTATCAGTGAAAAGTACTTAGATCACTAGTTCTCATTTTAACTCTGAAATTTTGTTCACTAAAATCTCTTAGTCTCTGCTCTACATCTTTAGTTAAAGAATAGTTTGTGATTAGGGAATTACACTGTATGAGAATGTAACGGCTGTTGCTTACCTTGTAATAATCACTTTTATTAATAAAGTATTGTGTAAAATAATATTTATATGAACACTGAACGTATATGTATTTGTAATTTGAACTTAAATTTACATAACATTGCATAGATGCCAATTCTTACGCTTTTTTGTGCCACAAAAATTTAATAGAAAATTTTGCCTTTTTTAATCGGCAGATTACGGCTATTGAAAAGGGGAAATTTTACTATTAAATTTTTGTGGTACAAGAAAAGCGTATGAGTTGGCAGCTGTGACATTGTAAGTTCGGGAACGAAACCTCTTTCGCACCCTGAAATGCTTCTTGAATATGGTTCTACGGCCGTGCTTTCGCGACTTAGATATCCCCAGATTTATCCAGAGTTTTAGCAGTTATCTGTCAAGGATATTCTCATACTTATATTCACTTTTACCTAATAGTCCAGTAGAAATAGCATTTTGCCTTGCAAAAATTCGGGTAGTTCTGATTTTCGGGTATTATTTATAGGTTGACCCTCTAATGAAAAAACCATGTTTTCGACCTTCTAGACCTTGTGCGTTTTTTACTATATCGAAAAAACTAAAATTTCCTGGCACTTTTTTCGATTTTTCTTAATTAACTCGGTTCCAATGCATTTTACAGAAAAACTTATAGTTACAATTTTGTAGAAGACAAAATTTTCTACAACATGCACTATTCATGCTTGTAAATTGATCAAATACAAGGCGAAATACGGAGCCGGGAAAATGGGGTACAATTTGCAAAAAGTGGAAAAAAAAAGACAAATAATGTTAGTTTTTCCTTAATAACTCATTTTTATTCTTTATTTTTCCGTTTTAGGGACAAAAGTGCGTAATAAACTTTATAAAGTATGAAATATCCTACAAGTTTCATTCATTAGAACATTAATTATCTCTAACAGACTCTAAAATCAGAACAACACGATTTATGGTTAAAAGCAGGAAAATACCGCCTGGCAAGTCACTAATTTAAAAACAATCTTTAATTTTTGATACTGAATAAACGAAGCAATTAATTGATTATAGTATGTACAATAAAAAGTATTGGAGAATAATTGGGGGGGGGGGGGGGGGGCGGTTGAAGTTAACCAAAAAAAAAAGAGCAAGTCGGTATATATATGCGCCGCCCAGAGTTTCGGGTAAGAATCGGAAGTCGAAAGTCAAGTGCTGGGAATAATATAAAAAATACTGCAAAGATAAATAAAATATAATTTGGAAATTTTAAAAAGATAAAGGGATTCTACAGAGCCAAAACTAGATGGGGGGAGGGCATATGCTTGATGCGGCAGAATAGGAGGCAAAGAGTGCGCAAAATGAAGATTTGGTTTGCCGTATTTGTATTAATTTGACACACAAATTTTTGTTAGTTTGTCAACGTTTACATTAATGGTAAATCTATCTCACATTGAGAATATTATTGCCAACAGAAAGAGGACCAACAATTATGCTTATACATACTAAGACGGAAACCTGTATAAAGCGGTATTGTTTTCGGGGTTTTATGAATTCCGCTTCAAATTTTAAAATAAAGCAATGGATATTATAAACTTATAAAATTCTGTATGTAAACTCACTTTGCGCAGGAGATGGAGAGTGTGTGTGTGTGGAGGAAGGAGGGGGCAAAATCCATGTTTGCCCCAGAAAAAAAAAAAAAAAGCTAGTTTTGGCCTGGAAGTGTGGAATAAGAATAACTGTTAAAAATGAAATGAAATGAAATCCCAAAGTGCATGATTCTATACGTTAAAAGTAATAGCCGAAGAAATATTGACAATTAATCAAGTATATGAATATTATTATACTATGTGGAAACTCTCCTGATATTATACTTGACCTTGAAGACTTTGACGTCCCAGAGCAAACAATATAACGATAACTCTGATTTCTACCAGAACTTTTTTTTAAAAGACATTGCGACTTATTTCTGCTTAGCATTTATTTGACTTCATTTTTTAAAAGCAATTTCTGGTTTGAAACAGTCTTAACATAGCTGTGGCATATACGCAAAAAATTACAGTAAAAAACACTTTTTAAAGAGAGGCATTGCGTCGCGAAAGAAAAATAAAGCACAGTTCTCGTCATTAAATTAAAAAAAATAATAATATTTTTTGTAGTTTAAATTTAATTTACTAATTACTACATTTAATTAATAGTAATATTTTACATTTTTGTAGAGGATAAAATTCTCTACAACATGCACTATTTCTGTTTGTAATTTGACCAAATAGGAGGCCAGATACAAAGCCGGGAAAATAGGGTAAAATTTGCAAAAATCCACAAATGACGGTATTTTTTGCTTTATAGCTCACCTTTAGTGCATTTCAGGATCAAAACATTCATAATCAACTTTTTAGAGAATGAAGTAGACCATAGTTTCATTTATTATGTAATTATTTTTTTTAATAGACTTTGGATATCACAGCAACGAGATTTTGTTTAAAAACAGGAAAATACTGTCTGGCAATTTAGTAATTTTTAAAAAGAGCTTTTTTTTTTAATATTGGGAACACGAATTAATTATATCATGTACAAGATACTAATCAACAAATATATAGTAAGTATAGTCATTTTATATATGTTTCCTTTTTCTACTGTTTGGCTCTGGTAGCCGGTCTCTTGTACTTGACTCGATTGTTTCTTCTAAGTCGTCAAAGTCTTCAAGGTCCAGTATAACATCAGGAGCTTTGCCTCATAGTATAATAATATTTATATACTTGATTAATTGTCAATATTTCTTCGTCTATTACTTTTAACGTATAGAATCAGGCACTTTGGGTTTTCCGAATTCATTTTTAACAGTTTTTCTTATTCGATACTTCCAGACCGAAACTAGCTATTTTTTTTTTAATTCTGGGACAAACATGGATTTTGATCCCCTCCTCCCTCCACACACACACATACACTCTCCCACTCCTGCGCAAAGTGAATTTACATACATAATTTTATAAATTTATAATATCCGTTGTTTTATTTTAAAATTTGAAGTTGAATTCATAAAACCCCATAGCTGCCAACTTGTACGGATTTTTCATACCACAAAAATTTTCTAGTGAACTTTAACTAATTGAATCACGGAAATTCAAGCAAATTCAACGTTTAAATAAGTCAAAATTTTCTATAAAATTTTAGTGGTAAGAAACATCCGTACAAGTTGGGAGCTATGAAACCCCGAAAACAATTCCGCTTTATACAGGTTTCCGTCTTAGTATGCATAAGCATAATTGTTGGTCCTCTTTCAGATGGGAATAATATTCTCAATGTGAGATAGATTTACCATTAATGTAAACTTTGACTAACTAACAAAAATTTGTGTGACAAATTAATACAAATACGACAAACCAAATCTTTATTTTGCGCCCTCTTTGCCTTCCATTCTGGCAAATGAAGCATATGCTCTCCGCCCTTTAGTTTTGGCCCTGTATAATCCTTTTCCCTTTTAAAATTTCTAAATTATATTTTATTTATGTTTGCAGTATATTTTTTATATTATTCCCTACACTTAATTTGACTTTCGACTTCCGATTCTTAGCTCAAAATCTGGGCTGCGCCTATATCTACCGACTAGGTTTTTTTTTTTTTTTTTTTTTTAACTTCACCCCCTCTCCCCCAAATATTCTCCAATTACTTTTTATTGTACATACTATAATCAATTACTTGCTTTGTTTATTCAGTATAAAAAATCAAAGTTCGTTTTTAAATTAATGACTTGCCAGGCTGTATTTTCCTGTTTTAACCATAAAGCGTGTTGTTCTGATTTTAGAGTCTAGTAGAGATAATTAATGTTCTAATGAATGAAACTTGTAGTATATTTCATACTTTATAAAGTTTATTACGACTTTGTCCCGAAAACAGAAAAATAAAAGATAAAAATGGGTTATTAAGGAAAAACTAACGTCATTTGTTTTTTTCCCACTTTTTGTAAAGTGTATCCCATTTTCCCGGCTCCGTATCTCGCCTCCTATTTGGTCAATTTGCAAACATGAATAGTGCATGTTGTAGAGAATTTTGTCTTCTACAAAATTGTAATTATAATTTTTTTGTAAAATGCTCTGAAACCGAGTTAATTAAGAAAAATCGAAAAAAGTGCCGGAAAATTTTAGTTTTTTCGATATAGTAAAAAACGCATAAGGTCTAGAAGGTCGAAAACTTAGTTTTTTCATTAGAGGTTCAACCTATACACAATACCCGAAAATCAGAGTTACCCGAATTTTTGCAAAGCAAGGCCCTTTTTTGGGCTATTTCTACTGGACTATAATTCATTTCCAAAATCACGTTCATTAGAGAAAAACTTCGGAAAAATACAGAAACAATACTACAAATTGTACTGACAACTCGGTTGCCAGTACGATTTCAGTATTTTTACAGATTTCTTTTTTTTTTTTTTTCTACAGCGTATCTTTTTCGAGTACATTACATTGACATTTCCTGCGGTGGGTTAATACATATTAGTTTGTTGCGCATGAAATAAGATCATACTTACACAACTATAACGGTAAAATATCACTTATTAATAAAGTAGTAATATATACAAGAAAAAAACATATAAATTGAAACATCTAATTTCATGTGAGATTAATAAAATCGTAGAAATACAATCAAAACAGAGATTTTAAAAGAACTCCTTATTAGCTAGGAATTCATACTTTTTTAATGTAAATTTTTCTATGTTTTTTTTTTATTATTATTGTTATTTTTAAAATATCCGTTTATTACAAAGAATTTTGTGACACTACGTTTCACATTATTTTTAAAAAAGAGTACTTTAAACAAAATTTTACAGCATTAACGACACGATAAGAAATTATGTAACTACAGGGAATTGCATAGCTAACTAGTTCATAAATTTCCGTGAACTTTCCTCTCATTTAAATTGTAAATGAATGTATCTAAAAAACAGTTTAAATAAAATAATTACAACCCAGCTAATTTTATAAAAAATTATGCCTATGGAATTTAAATTTTTACTTTGTCACTTGAGATTCCTTCTAGAATTACAAGTTTAATTTTTAATTTTGTTAATGAGCTGTAAAAACTGCTGATTTTTTTTCTTTTTTTTGTCCAAAACTTAAAAAAAGCTTCAATTCTAAAACTATCTTAATAACTATCATACACAGCAGCATATTCATCCATAATATATGTATGTCATAACTGTTAAACATAAACAGATTTTCTCCAATATTTATACTCTTTCATGTGATACCAGATAGTTTTATTTAAAAAGCTCTATAAATTAGAAAGGAGGTAATATGTCACAGATTAAAATTAGTGTAATACTACATTTTGCATAATTTTAGTTTAACCTTCCGTCTACCAGACGGGTCCATTGGACCCGACATGTACATTCAAAATATTTATTCAAATCAGAAATTTCTTCAAAACAAACTAAATGTATAAATCAGACAATAATAAGTTAAATAAACAAATTAAATAGTTTTAAGTAAAAATTCTGGTGTAGAATGTTTTTATAAAACTTGAGTAAAATTTCCGGTAGTTCTAGGGTTAATGCTACCTGGCTTTTAATGGCATATAATTTTGATTCTAGTGTGTTTAATTTTTTATACTTGAGCGAAATCAAAACAAATATTAGTACCCAGTTAATAGTAGCGAATGTAAACACGTTTAGTTAAGAGAAGATGAAGAAATACGAGAAAAACTGGGTAATCAGAGACAAAAAACTTTTATTTTTTTTTGTAATAAGAAAAGGGTTTTAAAAAAATACGTTACATTCCACGACTTTGAGGAAGCTTTAACAATCTGTTTTAATAATTCAAAGCTAACGTTTGGTGCTTATTTTTTTTTTTTAATTTTTTAAATACGTTTTATTACTCCTTCTGGGCTAATAAGAGATCTACTCACATTTATGTAAAGATTATGTTAAACTAAACAGAGAAACAGTTAAAAAAGACACCAGAGGCAGTTAAAAAAAATTTTCAGAACAGCTTGTCAGATTTAAAAAACTTTTAAACGGCCCACGTACAATTATCCAAAATAATAACTATGATAACTTGTGATATTGATTGTTGTGAAAACTTTGAAAATATGTGAATGTGTGAAAGTTTTTATAAAAAGCCCACTTAAAATTATCCAGAAATATAACAATGATGTATTATAATAGTTACACGAAACAAATAAATCGATACAATCTCAGCGATATTGATTGTTACGAAAACTTTTCGCATACGTGAATGTGTAAAAGCTACCTTTACAATCCCACTTAAATTATCCAGAATTATAACAATGATACATATTACTTGTCATACTAAATAAACAAATCAGCACAATCTCAGAGATATTGATTGTTGCAAAAAATTTGCAAATACGTGAATGTGTAAAAGCTATTTTTTACAAACCCACTTACAATTATCCAGAATTCATGTCAAGCATAATGTACAGATACTAATTAATAGCAGCTTCAAACAGGATAGTAAGGGTGGAGTAGCCTATAAGCAGCCTTGTGTTATTTTGGGATATAGTAAGTCAAAGGAAGATCGTTATTTGGTCTTTTACGTATATCTAGGAAGATAGCACCGGAAGGCGAGAAAACAGAGATTCAAAAATCTGGGCAAGGCCGAGTGCGGGGTATTCTTTGTTCATAAAATAAAATATTAAAAATAATTCATGACTAACATTTGTTTATTCAAAGTATTTTTAATTCAAAGTATGATTAATATTGTCAGTTGAGGGGAAAATTTCGATTTAAAGCGAAAGACTTTCCAGTTTAGCCTCCTTTTTTTATTCAGAAATTCCAAATTCACACAAATTCCTAATAGTAATTTTCTATTTGTTTAACCCCTTAACTGTTTCTTTCTTTCTTTCTTTTTTTTTTTTTTTTTTTTTTTTTGACACAATAAATTAAAAATAAGGAAACGACACTACTTTTTTTTAACAAAAATATTTGGCTTCGTACAATAAAACAACAGTGCTTATATATAATGTCGTAATTTTCCAGAATATAGATTTCAAAATTTTTATTTTATTAAATATGTAGTCACAATTTAGCAATATTTTAACCGAAAATTTGGAAGAATAAAATTTGCGCACTTCAAACTTACAAAATTAACTGGCTATTTACAAACTAAGAGAATGAACTTACTATGTCTTAGAAAAACCTAAATGGACCCCGTTTTTAATACCAGTTTTTCTGAAAAAAACACTTTTGTGGCAAGTATCAACAACATTTGACTTTGAAATAATCTTCGGGGTAGGCGTCCAGAAAAGTTGCAAGAGAAATTTGAAAAGAAAATTTTCCTTTGGAAAAAGATTCCCTGATCTTATGATTAGCAAATCGGTGATCAGCGCACCTCCTCCTAAATAGTAGGTCTAAACGCTAATACGAAAATGTCAGATGTCGTGGACGGAATATTTTAAGCGTTTGTACGGTCCCCTGAATTTATGCATCAGTATTTATTAAAAGCTTTGTTTGACTTATTTAATCTTAGAAAAGTAAGGCGGAGAAAACTTTTAGAAACTATTGGTATTCAAATTTAAGGAACCGTGCAAACTCTGAAAAAATCCGCCTGCAACAGCCGTCCTGATATCCAGGGGGCGGCAGCGCGATAATACTTAACCCTTTGCACTCGAGGGCTCCACTGCGGAGACATAATCTTTCTTTGCAAAATTTGTTTTTGGCACCAGTAATAAAGGAAAATAAAATGTACCTTATTTAATCAGAGCATTTTTGAAATTGTGTACTTGAACAAAACCTCTTTTAAAAAAGTGGTGCCGATCGAATAAAATTTGTGTAAGAGACGCCAAGCGCAAAGGGTTAAAGCGTACGCAGTTCTTGTCAAATTTATTAGCGCACACTGGCGCTACTTTCGCCCCTCGTGCGACCAGTAGGCAAAACAGAATTCACCTGAAAACGCACAATATGTAAATTTTGTTCGCATATATGAGCGCCACTCTCTTCTCGACGAGTTTTAAAAGTACTAAAAGCCATGGAGGAAAGAGATAGATGGAGATGCAATAAGGTGACTGGGGGTGACGCCAAAAAAACAACTCTAAAATTCGCTACAGCTAGCCCAAACACAAGCACGCTCTTTCACGAAAAAAAGAAGAAAACTTTTAATAATACAGTTTTTAATTCATAATACAAGGGAAGGCTGCTTTAGAATGCTCAAAAATAAGCAGATCACTTTCATTTAGAGAAAAAAAGGCAGATGTGATGTCAAAGAATTCGGTCGCTGTTCCAGGTGCTTGTTTTGTTTGAGGTTTCTATGGACGTTTAAATTTGAGCGATAAATGGTTTCATATTTCAAAACTTTTTTACGGTATACTGCTTCTCCATTTGGATAAATATTTCAAAATTTCTATTTCTAATTTTTCTGGTGTAAATCTTTCATTTTCAGCATGCAAAAAAAGAACATCAGGTATATGAGAGCGCTATTTTCAACTTGCGAAATTTCTTCCATACATCTGGTCACTAGTCAGGATTAATATACAATGGCTTTTTTTTTGTGGGGGGGGGGGGGGGGAGGGGGGGGCGACCGGCGTATCGACGAATACATGGAATGCCACTTGGATACTTTTCTTGTATTAGTGTTGGGCGTTGCCAAGATGTCTAGTAAATCTTTCATTTTACAGCATGCAAAAAGAACATCAGTCATAAGAGAGCGCTATTTTTAACTTGCGAAATTTCTTCTATCCATCTGGTCACTGGCCAGGCTTAATATACAATGGCTTTGGGGGGCGGTTACCGGCGTACCGCCGGATGCATGGAATGCGAGTTTGATATTTTTCGTGTATTAGTGTTGAGCGTTGCCAAGACATGTAATAATCGATTCTCTCGATTGTTTGAATATCTAAATTTTTTTCGGTAAAGTAAGTTTCTCGATGACTCCAATCAACTAACTTCTATTTGTATCCGGTGCGAACTTATTATAATGGACGAATCGGGACAATCATTGGCGATGTCAGAGGTCAAACAGCAAGGTATTTTACCTCTCGTTTTCTCAAGTGATATGATTCAGATTTAGTGGCGCAAAGCTGGGCTTACGTTTTTATTTAGAATACAGAAAATAACTTATCTGCATGAAATGTACTATATTGCCTTCCTGGCTTTTATATGCGAAATATTTGAAAACAAAACGTAAGTAATTTGTTTTATCGAAGAAAATTCGGTTACACAGATGTAATGAATCAAAATTTTACGGGTTCATTTTTTTTTTTTTTTTTTTTGTGGAAAAAGCATTTTTTTCATTGAAAAATTAAATGTAGTTATCCAAATGACGAAAATTTTAAGTTTATTGAAATTGAAAGAATATGTCATTTATTAAAATTTAACTAATATATTTATTTTGTATCCTATTAATATTAATATTAGTTACAATTTGTATAGTGGAATTTTCGAAGGCCTCTGGAAAAGGCCGTCCTTAAACAGGATCAAATAGACATAACAACTTCCTATTTTTTTTTTCTTTTTTTCTTTCTTCAATAAACATAAGAAGAAAGAATTGGAATCGTAAAAATTTTCGATTTCAGTTTTCGTATATTTAAGCGTTTTGGGATGTCGTGAACACGATTTGGCTGGGTTTTTTTAAACTGTCTCTCTCTGTGTGACACAAATTTTGTGGGTGCTCTATGTCAAGACCTAATGCACGAAATTTTATCAAACTTCAAATTCTATTACACCTTGACTAGAGATGTTAAATTTCCAAAAGTTACAAATTAATGGCAAAAACAGTTTCCTAAAAAAATTTTTAATTCTCACAAATAGAAACCATATTTTCTTGTTAGAAAACATGAAATAAATATATTTAACCTTTATGCACATTAAATAATTTATTTTCACTTTACAAGAATATGTTACAAAATAGATGAATCAATAAAATAAATGATTTTTAGTATTAACAGTTTAGACTTTGAGTCTCAGTGTTTCCAACGATGTTTTCTTTTTGCTGAATTAAAAATATATATATATTTTACAGTAAATGATTTAATTGTTAAAATAATCATTTTAGTTACATTTTCTAGTTCAAATAGCTATCAAAACTAATTCTAAAGTTAAAAGGGAGAAAAAACCTTATTGCTTTCATTTGCTATCACTACAGTTTGAAAGAAAATTTCAATTGTATTGTATATTCCATCTACACAGTAGAGTAAAACCTCCATACTGGACATTCCTGAATATCAGATAGTTCTATTCAGCGAACACCTTTTCAATCCCCAACATTGTTTTTCTACATATCTGTATGCTTTTACCTCAGTACAGCAGGCAAATTTTAAGGTGCCAAAATGTCTAAGAAGTTATTGAGAAGTAGAAGTAAAATTAAAAGGGGAGCTGGGGAACCTTATAACTTTCATCTTGTTATCACTACAGTTTGAAAGAAAATTTCAGTTGTATTGGATATTCCATCTACACAGTCGAGTAAAACCTCCATACCGGACGCTTCTGAATATCAGCGAACACTTTTTCAATCCCCAACACCTACACATTTGTATGCTTTTACCTCTGAATAGCAGACAAATTTTATGGTCCGAAAAGGTCTAAGACGTTATTAAGAAGTATTACTTTATTTCCTTTTAATTAGTATGTAAATTCTTCAAAGCAACCTCTTCTTGATACTGTGTTATTTATATGCATTTATATGTAAGTCTAAACACTGTTATGAAAGGAAAACGGTTCAATCCGCAACACCTACAAATTTGTATTTTTCAACCGCTGAATAGCGGACACATTCGACTAATAGACTAGAAGATCCAACACGGGCTTCCCGTGTGACAGAATATAAGTGAAAACAATTTTTTTTATTATTTTTTAGATAACTAATAGCTATTTTACATTTAATATATTTTTTAGAATGCCCACTAACAATACAAAAATTTATATTTTTATGAAAAATAGCAATAATGCATTCAAATAAAATTTTGAAATTTATTAAATGCGATACTTTACTCTTGGACTTTCTTTCGAAAATTAGTGGTGAGAAATGTAATAACCGTGCCCAGCCTGGGTATGACATACCCTGCGCGAGCAATCTCGGGTTAAATTTGTGTTTCATTTATATTTTATTCTTTTCTTTATTGATTGATGAATGTTTTAATTTCTTTATGGAATTTAAGGTGGAAACAAATGCTGAGCTATTTATATTATTTTAAATGCAAACTGATTTATCTTTCGTAATCGTCTGCACGCCATAGAGGTAGATTTAAAAAATAATAATGTTTAAAAGTTATTTTAAAAACAATAAAGATTGAGTAAATAGCGATACAATTTTCAAACAAATTGCATTTGAAAGTACACATTTTTCTCTATTTAATGGTGCAAAAATAGAAAATGTGCGATATTTAGAAGTTTTAAAAAATACAGTAAACGTTAAATTAAATCGTCTACTGTTGCCATCATCAAAATGACATCAGCGTTATGCACGGACACGTTTGTCCTTTATAATATAGATAAACTCGTAAATGCTGCCGAGGAAATTCTACTTAACCTGATATTAAAACAATAAGTCTAAGGACTATCTGTGTTTGACACATTACCGACGGGAAACGAGATATCTGATTTTTATTTTTAAAAAATCATTGACTAAGGGCGTGTCTTCTACCTTATAGAAAATGCATTTATATCATGTTGTCCATACATTTTTAGTTTGTAAAACATTTTATATTAAAATGTAGAAAGATATTTACTGATGCATAAACTTAAGAAACCCATCTAGGAAACCAATTTACGAAAGATTTTCGGAAGAGGATGGAGCTTCCGTTGTTTTAAAACCTAGATTTCCTCCAAAACCGTCGATAATATGTTAAGGGAAGACACGACTGGGACGCCGCGCCCACTCAAATTAATTTTACTCTAACAGTTTATACTCATTTATTATATGCAGGGCTCGCAGCGTTCCTAAAATTTTCGCACTTTCCTACCACAATTTTAAAACAACAATCTTTATTGTATAATTCTATTACAGATGTTAAAGGAATCTACCACGAAGAATTCTTATTTAAAATACTGGTAGCAAAGTGCGAAAATTTTAGGAACGCTGCGAGCCCTGTATATGTAACTAAATTTTATCCAAGTGTTTATATATGCTTTAATTCATGTGTTTGATAAAACTTTGCAAGAAGTTAGAAGTGTCTAAGTTTTTTAGCTCTCCAAAAACTGTACTTTTCAGCTAATAACCCCATTAACTTCTAAAGTACTCGAGCGATTTCGATAAAGCAATATCTGGTGGTAGAGCATAAATAAAAGATCATATGTGGCAGACAGTTTTAAAATTTTTTCATTAGATTCAGAAAAAAAAACATTTCTGAAAAATGGAAAAAATTCTGAAAAATTACTATTGCTCTAAAATAAAAAGTTTTGGTCGCACAAAAAACTGTCTGCCATAAGTCCTGAGCATAATCCAGCGAATAGGGATTCTGAATTTCATCAAAATAGGTCAGGTAGTTTTCGAAAAAACTGGTCTTAAATCTCACATATTTCCCATAAGTAATTTTAGCTGCAATTTATTCTCTTTAACCCTTTATGTCCTAAATTATGAATGCATAAAAATTTCATCTTTTTCAGTATTTATCGCGAATTTTTAAAACTACGTTAGAAGATTTACAGAATCATTTAATAAATTTTAGAAAGATGTTGACAATTAAAAGTAATGAACTTAATCTGAATTTATAAGGATTTTTTGCAATATTTATAACTCCACTCAAATCTTCTATTTAAAATATTTTATTTAGTATTTTATAGAACTAGGAATTGTACAAATGTAATGCTCTTACAACAGAAATTAGAAATGTTTCAGAACTGAAACTTTTAACTCACAATAATCCAACTTCAAAAAAGCTGAAAAGATGCAAATGAAAGAGAAGTCATACTTTTAAAAATATTTTTGATTTGTGCAATCAATAATGCTTTTGGAACAAGATAAAATAAACGATCTTTAACTCATTCTAAAATGTATTACTAATAATCTATGTATTAAATGAATTTTACAACTAGTCTTTTTTTCAATAGCACTTTAACCCTTTATGTACTGAATTAGGAATTCATGAAAATTTTATCTTCTAAAACATTTTTCGTGAATTGTTTAAGCTACATTAGAAGATTTACATAATCATTTAATAAATTTTAGAAGGATTTTAGTAGTATTGAAGGATTTAGAAGGATTAATTAAATTTGAATTTATAGGGCTTTTGTGCTCTATTTATAACCCCACTCAAATCTTTTATTGTAAATATTTTCCTTAGTATTATGTAGAATTAGGAAATGCACAAATATAATGTTCTTACAATAGAAATATAGAAATATTTCCGAATTGAAAAGTAGCCCCCCCCCCCCCCCCAGCGCCAAGAAAGCTGAAACGATGCAAAGGCAAAAGAAATCATCCTTTTAAAAAGATTTTTGTTTTGTGTCACCAATAATGCTTTTGGAACAAGGTAAAGTAATGTATCTATAACTAATTCTAAACTGTATTACAACTAAACGATGTATTAAATGAATTTTATAACAAGTTCTTATAATGGTACTTATAAGTACCGCCAGTAGATAAAGGGTGAAAGTACTGCCGGGGCATAAAGGGTTAAGAACCAAAAGAAAGTTTTCGATTTATCCATATGTAATCAAAACAGATATTTACAGAACCTAGAAATGTGCACAAATGTGGTATTCAGCAGCAAGACACTGTCGCTGTCACATTTATTACTGATGGATATTAAAACATTTCAAACGTATTAAGCGATAAAACATGTAGTGCTATAGACGATCACAATTGTGACGGCTAGGGTTTTTAAGGGGGATTTCTAATTTTTTAGCGTAACATTTACACGATTTTTACGATTTTTTTTTTTTTTTTTTTTTTTTTTACAAAGAAAAGAGTTATCATCTTCGGATTTACATCCTTGCATTATATTTATTGGCATTTTAATTATATATATATAAAATTTTGTGTAAAAAAAAATAATGTTATGCCTTCTGCGACTACAGATGCGCGCCACAGACTTCCAATTGGACAAACGTTTTTCTCCGATCACACCAATCTCCACACAAATTTGGTCACAGTAGTATTAAAGAGACTTAAATTGTTTAGAGGTTATACCAACATTTAGCTTAAAAAGTTGATTTTTGACAAAATGGTAAAGAAAATGGCAATTATATTCGTCTTTTTTCTTTACATTTTGGGAGCTCTAAAAAATATTTAATCAATTAAAATTATACTTTTCGGATTTGTAAGCTCTTGAACAACTAGCTTTCTTTCAAATAAAAAATGAAGGAAATCGGTCCAACAGTTCTCCAGTGAAACGGCTGCCCAGTTTGGAAAACATAGTTTCGTGAAAAATAAATTTAAAAATTTCAAATAGTATTACGTTGAACGAGTGGCTTTACATTCAATGAACAAAAAACACAGTAAGGAATTTAAATATCACGAAACCGCTTTAGGTCAACAATCTACAAACCTGAAGGATGCAAAAAAAAAGAAAAATAAATGACCGAAAAAAGTAGAACCTCCCAATAAAAGATATGAAAAATTGGACATTGGAGATATATTACCGTAATGTCGGGTGTATAGCCCGCAGATCAAACAATTCAGTTTGGACCCAGAAATTTTATTCAGTGTTTGAAGGCCAATATTTACCGTGATCTAAAAAGTTACATTTTATTTTAACAAATTTCTGGGTCGAAACACGATTGTTTTATCCGCGGGCTATCAAAGCGTTATAAGTAAGCGAACAAACTTAATGCTGGAATCAGGCGTAAATTAACACAGTTGCGCCACCTTGTGGACGGAGTGATAATTCACATACGCGGGCTTTTAGTGTGGCGCGTACTTTCTAAACCTTCAGTCGCTTATGAAAATGAATTTTGTTTGCCGCATTTACTACAAAATAATGGCGTAGCGAGTGGGGTATCCAGACGCACTTGACACCACAAAGTTTTCTTCGCCCTATCATAAAAACTTCAGTTATTAATCAAGTGGGAAAAAACTTTATAATTTTAGTGGTGTGAGTAAGAAAACAGTTAGGTATCTACCTGTAGTTCACACTCCATCCGCTACGTGGCGCATGACCTTGATTGATGTGACCTCGCTTTTAATCTTGCGGATACTTCTCCCATTTAAGATAGGACGCTTACTTATATCGCTTTGGCGGGCTATACACCGGAAATTACGGTAATTTACAGTCATTTACATCATTTACATTTTCACTTATTTGTGTGGTTGGTAAAATTTTGCACATGTATTTTCATTTTCAATCAGAGAGTTAGTATTTAGTTATCTTACACACACTGTTAAAAAAAAAAAAAAAAAAAAAAAAAAAAGAAAAGAAAAGAAAAAGAAAATCCGCTAAAATCCGGAAAATGTACTGATTTTTCTGAAATTTATGGGGGGAAAATTTCCGTCGAAATACAGAAATAGTATTGGCGTGTCGATTGCCAGTACAATTTCCGTATTTTAACGGAATTTTTTTACAGTGCATTATATTTTCCAATTTAATGGTTTCCATCTATGAGACGGAATGCTTTTATGAAGATGAAAACATATGATAGGAAAAACGCCAGAACATAGTTATTATAAAAATTTAGATATAACATTCCAAAAATGAAATTTCATATTTTCCAAATAAAACTTTTCTGTTTGATTATTCAGAAGAAACTGCAAAAAACTAGTATTTCTCGAAAATTTCCGGGGTTTTTTTCCGAGCATTCCCATCTTTAAATTTCACATATATTATTGCTAATTAAATTTGTGTGCATGTCGCCCAAAAGATTGCATTCCTATGCTATGTTTTTCAATCGATTTAGCCCACATTTACAAGTGATGCATCGATTTTCATACTTATGCTCCTTGAAAATGCTAAAAAACAAACAGATGATTTTTAGTGCTGGAAAATTCCAAATTTCATAATGTTCAAAGCATCATAAACTCAGCATGTTTGGTCGTAAATGAATGAAAATTTTCTGCTTTACTTACCCGATAACGACACTTTTTTAAAATATAATTTATAAAATCTAAGGTCGGTATAAAAATTTAAATTTCGTATCTTAATATATATGCACCAACTTGCAAATCAAATACCATATCTAAAATCTATACTCGATTTGTGCACTTTTTGTAACTGAAACAACATTTTTTCACCAGCAGATTAGGAGATAATCGACATAGCCTCCATTTTGAATTGCCGGTATTAGAGTCCTGCAGCGTCCGAGTAACTGGTTTTACCCCCACCCAATACTCGGTTGTGTCCGGTTTGATGTAACTTTTTTCGTTTCGGGTCGTATTGATGTCAGGTTGGTTAATTTTTTCGGGTTTGGATCGGTTTCGTGTTCAATTTTGATTCCTATAGGTTGTGTTTGGGTGGAGTTTTGGAAAACTTTTCTGTATTGTCTAGATAAATTTCATGTAGAGTTCGCCATAGGCAGAAATTTTCAGAACCAGTTGAAAGTTAATTTGACTCGGCCCAGCTTTTTGTAAAAGCTAAAATTTCTGCCTGGCCCAAAATTACTACCTTTTTTTTTTTTTTTTTTCAACTTCATGATGTGGTTAGGCAAAGTGATCAAAAATCCATGAAAGCAAGCACTGCCCGGCCAGACTCCTTTTCTAAGAAAAATCCCAACATTTCTTTACCAAGAAATATGATTTTTTAAGGGGGTCCGGGACACAAAAATCTTCAAATTTTGCAAAAACATTTTATTTCATAAAAAAAATTTCTGTTTTTTCCTGCTTAAAATAACATTTAAATCATGTTTCTATCTGAATTAGAAAAAAAAATTAATTTTTTCGTTTTCGTTTGTTTTCAAAATCTTGCTTTCAAGCAATGGCTGTCATGGAAACGACTTCTTGTAAAAATGCGTTTTTCTTCATGATAGGTTTTTTCACCATTTCTCACGTTTACATTCTTATAACTCGAGAACCGTTAAAGATACAGGGTTCAAACTTGGGACATATCTTTTTCAATTGTTTTACTTTAATTTTGATTCAGCATATTTCAAAAAATATTAACTTTTGAAAATATGATTTTTTTTTTTTTTTTTAAAGTTGCACCACTTTTTTTTAAAAAAAAATTTGTTAAATATTTTTAATTTTTTTATAAATTAATATTTTTTTTTAATGCTGAATCAAAATTAAAACTTATATATTTCTGATTATTGAAATGAAAAAAAAAATTGAAATTCTATAAATAATATTGCCAGTTATAACGATTTTAAATTACCCCACTTTTTGAATAAATTTTAAATTTATTTTTTTTTTAATTCTGAGACCTTTTATCATGTGATTTTGTTTAAAAATGATAAGGTTAACCATCGCAAAAAAATTCAGAATTATAACTCAATAAATAAAAATTATTTTAAAATGTGTCCCGGACCCCCTTGAAAAGAGTATTGCTTAGATATTTATGCTGGAATTCCAAAGAACAGCATTTATCATATTATATGCTCACAAAGTTTTCAATGTGGAATTAAAACATTAATCATCCTTTTTAGACAGTAAGGTAACTTACAAAAGAAAAAAAAAACAAAGAAAAAAAAAACACCATATATAAAATCTATACTTGATTTGTACGCTTTTCGTAACTGAAACTATATTTTATCAGCAGCAGTTTAAGAGATAATCGCCATAGCCTCTATTTTGAATTGCTGATATTAGAGCACTGCATCGGGTCGAGTAACCAATTTTACCAGCAACCGAAAAGCGGTAGTGTCCGATTGGATATAGTTTCTTTCGTTTCGGGTCGAATTAAAGTCAAGTTGGCTAATTTTTTCGGGTTAGGATCGGTTTCGTTATCAATTTTGATTCCTATAGGTTGTGTTTCGGTGGAGTTTTGAAAAGAAAATCTAGAATATTGTTTTAGATGGACAAAATTATGTGAATATGATGATTTTTACATGTTCACGTTTCTACTTAAAAGGTAAAATTATATTGGAGCTATACTCTTACAGACTATTTTTCCATAACTGCATTAAATTGTGAATAAATATTCTTTGGTTCCAGATCCGATTGTGCTTCGATGAAAGTTGTTTAGGGTACGTATTTAAAAAATAAAAACGGAACCATTTTAAGATCACTCCTGTGTCTGTCTGTCACAGCCATTTGACTCGTAAACTATGGAACGCGGAAAGTTCAAATTGAGGGAAGTAATAAAGACTATCTACCCACATATTTACAGATTATTAAACATTCACAAATCTATTTAAGAAAAATGTAGAGGGGCTAATTAAATTACTTGAAAAAAATCTTTTCTTTGTATATCGTGTGGGTTATCGTGTGAAAGCTTTCGTAGCACTGTGCTGAAAAATACATTTCTTTAATTTTAGGTATTATATTTTCAGAGATATCGTCGAAAATGTAGTGCAAAAATATGTCCCCCACCCCTCTATTTCTGAATCTACTGAAACTAAAATTATGAGAAAGGTAGAGGTAGTAGACATTTATTTAAATCTTGCAGGAAAACTATAGCGATTACCCTTGGTCACATAGTTTTTGAGAAAAGAGCATTTTTCCGTTACACACAAATTTCGACTTGCGGTTTTCGATTTTAAAAAGTCAAATTTTAGTATTATATTTTACAGGCAAGAAAAAGATCCACAAGCTGGCAGCTATGAATTTACATATTATGAACATCCTAAGGATGATTATATAAGTTAAGCATGAAACATAAACGTCTTTAACTGCATGATTTATGCTGATTTATGTATAAATGTATTTAAAAAAAATATCTATACTAATAAAAGAAAGTTTCGCTCTGCGTGTCTGTGTGCGATGGCTAGGAAAATCTACCGCATGTACAAAGCTGAAAATTTTGTGAGAGGTTAGTCCAAGGCCTCTCCTGGTGTACCTGAACCCCAGAATTTTAAATTTCTAATAATTAGCTGAGTTATTAATTACAAATTACACAGAACTGTCATTAAAAATTCACCCATGTCCTTTCGTAAGGGGAAAGCGCTCATGCATGAGCAGATACCCTACTTATGTATAGGGAGGAAATGAAAATCGAAAAGAAGGAATTTTGGGGGTATTTTGACATTATTTAATAACTTTCATCGGTCAAACCGCTTAGTAAAATTAGAAACGGAAGACTTATTCTGAAATATCGTAACCTTACGTCTCAATGCCGCAATTAATTTTAAAATTTCGCAGTTAACCCTTTGAAAACAAAATTCAAAAAGTGCAGTGGTGGAAAATTGGCGCAGAGGAGGAGCCTATTGACACCACTAATATTTTATGGTATTCTTCATCTTAATAAAAACTGTCATTAGATAAGACGAAAAATTCTACTAAAATTTAGTGGTGTCAATAGGCTCCTCCTCTGCGCCAATTTTCCACCACTGAAAAGTGTCATTTTACCGCAAAAAAGTTTTCCCCTCTTACGGCAACGCCCGTCCAGGGCACAATTTCAAAGGTACCGAAAACTAAAAACATTTTCTTAAAGCTGAAACCTTCTTCTAATCGACGGTGCAATCAGATTTTTAAAATATGAATTTTAACCCTTTAAAATACACCGGAAAACGTAGGTCACTTCGCGCCTCATGGCGACGATATTTGTTCTACGCTAAAAGTAACTAAACGTCCGTATTTAACGCAGTCTTTTTATGGCATCTAAATAGACCAGATTTACAGTACCTACAAAAATTTCGAAAAGTTCGAACGGGTGGAAATATTTATTGCAAAATAAAATCTATGAAAATTTCGATGAAATCAGTAAAAACCTGAGTGTTTCGTCGCAGTATCGCTGGCTTTCGGTACGCATAGACTCCAAAAAATAAATTACGCGGAAAATAAAATACCAAATACCATCTACGTTCAATTCAATATTTTATTCGCGATTTTTTCATTTAAAAATATAAATTCAGACAAAATGGAGTTAAAGATATAAAATCATACAAATTTGTGGTTCATTTAAGAGTATTATCACGGGCCCGGGCAACGCCGGGCGGATCAGCTAGTTATATAAATATTTTACTCTATTCCCAATTTTACTTCAGTCTACGTATTATATAAAACTAAACGTAATGCTTCGGTGGTTTCTTTTAATCCTGTACTATATAATTGTATTACTTTGTATTTTTTAGTCTTAATTTATTTTAAATACCATTTAAAGAAAAATTTAAAGCTACGTTGGTTTCTGCTTTAAATTTATTTTTAGATCAATCATTATAAATTTATTTACTTTTTTATTTTCCACTCTTACTTTAAATTAAATATCATTTAAAAATAAATTTAAACTATGGTAGTTTCTGCAGTTTTTTTTTCTTTTTTATCTTATATAATTAGTTCACTTTTTATTTTCCAGTCTTACTAACTTCAATCTACTCATGATAACTTATGCCTTTGTGTAAATGGCATAGGCATAACTCCGCAAAAGAAAAAGCAAATAAACAAAAAAGATTCTCATTGATTTTTAAGAGGAAGAATGATTTTCTTCGTCCCAAGGTTAATTTATTCCAAAAGATGTCATCTTACCAGATAATAAGAGTTAAATCTTCTTATACCGCCCTTAGAAATATATAAATAAGAAATATGAATAGATGTATGTCTAGAAATCCTTGCTTTATTTGTTGTAATTAATATTTTATTCCTGTGCTACATTGCGTACAGAAGACCAATATCTTAAATATTTTTCTATTATATTGACTTGTATTATTTATAAATTAAAAAAGGGAATAATCACTTATTATCATTAAAATAAAAATACATGTGCTAAAAGTTATTACAGTAAACTTAAAGGGTCAAAGGATCTTTTCAAACTCATTCTTTTTTTTGCTTTAAATACTATTCAGGGGCACATTACATACATTATGGCATATATTTATTATACAAGAAATTAAAAAAGAATTTTTTTTTTGTATAAAAATAAGGAATTTTCCTAAATGGTTTAAACGTTATGAAGAATTTTTCAAAATGCCCCATGCGCATTCCGTATCAATAAATATCCCCAATATTTTTTACGCACCTTTAGTCTTCATACTTAACGAACTAATCATACTAATTATACCATCTATTCATACAAATAAAACTCTCCTAGTTTTTTTAAAACTAAATATAATTGGAAAAGTTAAAGGTAATTAATTGCAGAAATATAATGCAAAAATACTGAAAATTTCATAAAAGTTAGGAAATATTTTTTTCCTTACTTTTATATTCAAATATGGAAAATTCGACGCACTGTTTGATTAGTATATATAAACCAAATTTGAATAAAAAAATATTGGTGACTTTAATTGGTATGGAATGTGAATGGGCGCTACCATCGAAATGCTCAAGGCCAGAGTACACGAGCGGGACATCATCAATAATTGACTGACTTCTCACTAGTGTTGGAATTCACACCGGAAAATTTTGAATAACAATTTTCTTTTATTTTATTTGTGGAATGTCAATCATCTTATAAAACAATAATAACTATTTTGACTTACTGGTGAGAATTTGGAATCCCCCAATAAAAAGTCAGCTACATAGAGGCGCAATACTGATTCATGCCGCGTCTGGCTGAATTTTTATTTAGGGATTCCGAATTCTCGCCAATAAGTTTAAATAGTTATTATTATTTTATTAGATGATAGATATTCCACAAAAAGAAAAAAAGAGGGGGGGGGGAATTAAAAGAAAATTGCTATTCAAAAAATTCCGGTGTGAATTCCAACACTAGTAAGAAGTTGGTCGATTAGTGATGACGTCACACTCGTGTCCTCTGGCCTTGAGTATTTTCGATGGCAGCGGCACGGGGCTTTTTGAAAGGTTCGCTAAAAACATAAACGCTTAAAATATTTGTTAAAATTCCTTATTTTTATCCAATTTTTTTTTAATTTCTTATGCGACAAATATATGCCATATTGCTTATAGTGCGTCCTTGAATAGTATTTAACACTAGAACGCCCGGAAGGAGTCGATTCGACTCCGACCACATAATTAAATGTCCATTGGAGCCAGAATTTTTTTCATAAAATAAGTTAAATTTAAGCGACTCAGAATTACGTTAAATAAATCAGTTAAATAATTTTAAATAAAAATTCTGGGGTGAAATATTTTCATGAAACTTGAGCAAAATTTCCGGGCGTTCTAGTGTTAAAATGAAATTTCAATAATAGAAATAAAAATTAAATTTAAAAAATAAAAAAAACCCGACTGCGTAAAAAGCTAACTAATTAATTATTTCTCATCAATGTGAAACTATTTTTTATATTACTTACTTATTTTCTTATTTACTTGTATTGATGACTTTTAAGTTGTGTTTAATTGTTAGTTCCTATCTATAAACACTGTTTTGATGAGACCTATAGATGTCTATGAAGGTTAGAGTTGCAGTAAAGCTAGAGATCCTACCTACACAACTTCCAGGTTGAGTAATATTTAAACGGAGCTTCTGACTGTAAAATAGTCTATGGAACATAGTCTTCATTTTGAAAGAAATATCCAATGATATTCCACTCAATATGGTGCGTAAATTTTTTTCGTCTCTACCGTCATTTTGAATTTATAAAAACAAAACCTAGCCTATAACCATCGGACGGTTAAGACGAATCGATAGAGATCTCATTAAGTAAAGTCCATCCAGCCGTTGGGATGTTTCTAAGGTATAAAATATCCACATACCCAGATACGCGCCAAACACATAACCCTTCTTAGCAGTCGGGTAAAAATATATAAAAAAATGAGATTGAAAGACTTGTCGCCTTCAGGGATTTTAAACCTTTTCATAAACAGACTTCTAGTTTAGTACACACAAACGATCATATTCTCAAGATCAATTATGATGAATAAACTATTTTGCAAACAATTTGAAATAATATTATTTCATTTTTTTTTTTTTTTTTAATGAAAACAGATTATTTAATTATTTACTAATTAAATAATATTCTATTGGGTAATTGCAAAAGTTCGTCCCGATTTAACAGATAGCAGTAGCTTGCATTTCTGACTGTGCTGATGTTTCTTTTATAACCATATTAACTCAGCGTTATCTACATGTGTCGTGAGTGAACAAAACGTTAAAAAAAGTTTTTTAAATTAATTTGTGTGTAAGGTTAATATTTTCAAAATGGAAAATGAAAAGATACGTTTTCGTTATGTAATGTAATATGAATTTAAAAAAGGAGTGAGTGTTGGACGTGCTATAAAAAATATTCAAAATGTTTATTTGGGTCGTGCAACCGCTCTTAGTACAGTTAAAATGTGGTTTGGTCGATTTAGAAACGTTGATTTTAACCAAAACGATAAAATCCGTTATGTGCGAACTTCTGGCACTGATAATGATTTAATCCGTGATTTAGTAAATAATAATCCAAAAATTACTACTGAAGAGATTGCTGAGAGACTAAATGTTGACAATTCGACTGCAGTTCGCCATTCAAAGCAACTTGGGTACACTTCGAAACTCGATGCATTAGGGAATCGGCAGTGTTGCCACGTCTGGCTGATTTTTTATTTAGGCATTCCGAATTCTCACCAGTAAGTTTTATTAGTTGTTTTTGCTTTATAAGGTAATACATATTCCATAAATAAAATAAAATAAAATAACTATTCAAAATTTTCTGGTGTGAATTCAATATTTCTGAATAAAAAATCCGCCAGATGCAGCAACAATGGCAATTGGGCACGAACTTTTGCAATCCCCCAATACTTACAATAGCACACAGTAAAAAAAAAAAAAAAAAAAAAAAAAAAAAAAAAAAAAAAAAACGGAAATACTACTGGCAATCTAGACGCCAGTACTATTTCCGGTTTTTTACGGGAATTTTTATCCATAAATTACAGAAAATTTACCAGTTTTTCTGATTAAAAACGGAAATTTTTTTGTAATTTAAGGGTAAAAATTCCCGTAAAAAATCGCAAATAGTACTGGCGTCAGGATTGCCAGCAGTATTTCCTTTTTTTAGTCCGTTTTTTTTTTACAGTGCAGAGGTAGCGTAAAATATTAATTCGTATGAATAAAATACGAATTCTTATTAGCCCAATGTTAACTTCTACGATGAAAAAAAAAAGTTTAATATAGTCCGCTTGTTCAAAATTTTTTATTTACCTTTTTTTTTTTTTTTTTCGCTCGAGCTTTTGTATTAACACATTACCGCGAAAAACGCGAAATCTGGTTTTTATTCAAAAAACGTAATTGACTAAGGGCGTAGCTTCTAACTTACAGAAAATGCATTTATATAATGTTGTCCATAGTTTTCTTTAGTTTGTAAGACATAATTAAAATTTTCTTTCCCCGTTGTTTCTAAAATACACTTCACGCCACTTTATTTGACATATATCTAAATATAAAATTATGTTAAAAATATTTTTGTCTGCAACCGATTTAAGTTGTTTTTGGGAAACGGTAAAATACGGACGAACAGCTTAGACGGTTTGAAAACCCAGATTTCATAAAACATTTCGTCGGCTAATGAAAACGTTTTGACACATTTACAAATTAATTTTCTAACGGAAAGCCTGACCATGGAAGCGATTTGGAATAAAACTGTTTTTTCCATTTTTTGATCAATCAATTACCCATTGAGTTATAAGCGATTGTGATCACATGACACAGCATTTTCTCCCCTTACTGACTGGATTTTCTTCTTTCGTTCGGAAGTTTGGTTCAAAATGCCAACTTTGACAGTATTTTCTGCAAGATCTATTGCGTTTACATGAAAACAAAACAAAAAAAATAGTTCGATGACATAGTTTCTGGATAACAACACCTTCTAGTTTCATGCGTTTCCGAACAAAAATGAATTAAAATTTATGTCAGAAAGTTGACCCTTTGGATTTGAGAACAACCTTAATACTAAAGGTTTTAGTAATAAGAAAAATTTTAAATGAGAAACGCTTGTCTGTTTTTACAACTGGCCGCAGGCGATGCAGGTGGCGCTTGAGTCCGCTGACGAATTTAACACGTACTGCGCACACTCTAAATGTAATAGCTTTGGCTCAAACAAACATATTGAAAAAAATTGATTTAATACAATGTAACTCATTGCTGTATTAGGGTGATTTCCAAATATTGTCGTGTTTCACTGTCCATTCACATTTGCACTGAAAAATGGTTAAATATCATAATTTTAATTATTATATTTTAACTATTATGTTTTTTAATGGTAATTTACAGATATATTATTATTTACAAAAAATTTAAAAATAAGAAATGTATTCTTTTGTAGACAAAATGCCATTACCGTAGGTTGTCCCAACAAGCGATTTATTAGGTAAAGATTTGACTAAGTTCTATTTAAAACAGATGATTACAATTTTTTTAATACATTTTTATTTATTAAGATGCTAATAATTAAAAAAATATATTTATTTTCATTAATTAAACTTATCTATAATTCTTAATAATTATTTTAAATTGTATCCTAAGAAAGAGTGTTATTTGCAATTGCCATGCTTCTGACAAAAAGTTCATCGGGAATTTTTTAGAGGGCAGCACATGCCTTTTTATCAAGGCAAAAATACTCCTTAAAAGTCAACTTGTTATCAGGTTTAGGAATGGAGTTATGAATAAAGAGGAGGAGGCATACAGTGTACTGTCTACCAGTTGCGAGTGAAGTAACTGAAGAGGTTGTCACAAAATGGCGTCTGCTTTTTTAAAAATCGGATCTACAGTTTCAAAATGCCACCGGGCCAAACTTCTCCAATTAAAAATTTTGGTCTTACTTAAGCATCTTATTCATTAAAATACTTTCTCACAAATATTTTCTGGTGTCAGTTTGACAGGTAAAACATTCAGATTGTATCACCGGTTGTCATAATATGGCAGAAACGAAGGACCTGACTACCGCAAAAATTAGCTTATACCGGTTAAAATTAAAATCTTTTTGTGCCATTATTTATGACTGAAATTTTGCATTTATAACGCCTTTAAATGTGGAGAAAATTTCTATATAAATTTACTGGTGGAAACTTCCACCGAAGATAACCGCCCCTTGTGAAAGCGGTCACAGTTGAAGCTTCACTATTTTAAGGATATGTCAGTTCCTTTTTATTGATAGTTCCATGGCTTTTAGTGAATAGAGTAAATAGTTTTATAGTTTCAATAAAAGAAGCAAAGATTTCGAATGTTTTGGTAAGTATTTTTTTTTTTTTTTTTTTGTACGTCATTACCGTACCCAATTCTAATAGATAATTAAATGAACTTTTAATTTTTAATCTGCTTTTATTATATAAGAAATAGAAAATCATTGTATGGGCCAGAAGATATAATGACTGCCATTTATGTCTGGGGAAAAATAAAAATATTTTGCTTAATTTGTCATTACCGTGCTCACTTATGTTCATTACAAAGTTCATTAAAATTTAAAAATTAGTTTTAAAAAGTTAAATTAGTAATTTGGTCTCTGCTGATGCTTGTATATTAATGTTTATAAGGCAAGGTAATTATTTACAAAAAATAAAACTTTCTGATTATTTCTAAAAATTTGATTTTGTTATTCCAAAACGTGGACAGATTTTGAAAATGACCCATTAACCATATTGCACTTGAATAGATTATTATTAATACCGCAGGGGGACACGTTTAAACCCTTATCCACCATAGTCCTTTGTTTAGTCTTATTTTATTTGTGTCTTTAACCTTGAAATACAGATATATACTAACATAAATTGGTCAAATAATAACAGTGATAATAATACAATAAATCATTGATCCTAATGCGACGAATGTCCGTGACAGTGTTAATTTATTCCAACAGATGACAGCTTACCAGACTAATCAGGATGAAATATTTTTATCCGCCCTAGATATCTATAAATAAAAGCATCTGCAAGTCTGCAAAAGCATAGCTTTAAGGAGGCCAGAAATGTTTGAAATAACGAAAATCGACTAAAGGTTCATAATGGATTGGGAAGCCAATAATTAATTTAGATTATTTTAACTTATTTTCCATTATTTACGCCCCTTTTTATTTATGTTTTACAGAGATAAAATATATTTGTTGAACTAAAAAAACAATAACTAATGTTTTAATGTTCTATGACAAAATTAATCACGCAAAACTAATTTTGCTACGATTTTGAAGTTCAGATTCCGTATTTTTGACTCGTCATTTCTTTTTTATATTGTTTATTACGTTATGTCTTAATTGCACTTGAAAAACAAAAAAGGAAAAATTTAAAATTAGAAAAAAATTGTAATAAAAAATTCAAAATATAAAAGTGTATCAATTATTTTCTTCAAATGGAAAATATTTTTGTTTGTTTGTTTTTCAGGTATAATTAAGAAGCAAAGGATGGAAGAAAAATATGGAACCTGGACTTTGAAACTGTGGCAAAACTAGTTTTGCAAGATCAAATTTGCCGTATAAAATTAAAACTCTTGTTATTGTTTGTTATAATTTAAAAATTATTTTTTATTTTATGAAATGCAAAAAAATTTGCAAGCTAATTAAATTACAAGGTTCGTAAACCACGTTTAAAATTTGGTCAATTTGCATCACCTTAAAACGCTGAAGGGCGGTGGTTCATTTTTGAACCCCTTAATTTAACACTAGAACGCCCGGAAATTTTACTCAAGTTTCATAAAAATATTTGACACCAAAATTTTTATTTAAAAGTATTTGACTGATTTATTTCACTTAAATCTGCGTGGTTTAAATTTAACTTATTTTATGAAAGAATTTCTGGTTCCAGTTGACATTTAATCATATGCTCGGAGTCGGATCAACTCCTTCCGGGCGTTCTAGTGTTAAATCTCTAAATGCCACATTGGCACCAGAATTTGGGATGGAAATTTTCCCGGACTGGATTTATTATATTAGTGAAAGTCCTGTTCTCATAAACAGAATATCAGCACTAATGAGATTTATACAGAAAAGTGAAGTCACTTTTAGAAATAATTATCCATACCTCTCGGACACTACTTCAGACGAAGAATTATGATACATATATATATTTTTGTTATCTTCTTTGTTTCCATTGTAAATAGTTTTTATATATATTCATTAATTATTATTATTGTTATTATTTTTTTATTATTATTGGTATTATAGTTATTACAAGTAGTATTTTTGTTACTAGTATTTTGTGTTTATTATAAATCGTCATGTTTTGAACCAGGCAGTTATATTGGGAATCTTACAGTTTTTTTTGAATTACTAAAACATAATTATACACCAATCTTTTAAAAAACTGCTGTCAAAGTGTCAAAAGGATGGACTAACAAATGGGTTTCAGCCGCCCGTAGGAACACACTCCATCAGGCTTACAGCTTGGAGCTACGGTTCGGATTTCCATTTCCCTTTCCCTTCCTTTTCCCCATTTTATTAAGTACGTAAAGAAAAGCTTTTAATTATTTTCAAATAAATTGTCTGTAAATTTTTATGTCATTCAGTCACTTCAGCATTTTACGGATAGAAGTACTTTGCCCAGAAAGGGTTAGGCTAATAGCTTAACCCCTTAACGGTCGCATTAAATTACGGTTTAAAAACACAAATTGCTGATTGGCACCACATTTTTGAAAAAGAAATATCCACCTTATTTAAGGACAGGTAAAATGATACCATAACAAAGCCAATTACACTGTTTTATAAAACTTGGAGGAATCAAACAATCTGAATAAAAGACACAGCCCGTGAATATCACGGGAGCGAGAATTAAGGGGTTAAGTTACTATTTTTTGTTTGCACTCTAAAGAACATGCGTGCAACAAGATTATCCAGTTTCATATACAATAAGTAATACTACATGTTTTTGTAAATGTTGCATATTGTTAAACCCTCCTGTTCTCACATAAGGTCTACGGAACAATTTTCGTTTTCTTTAACCCCTTGAGGGGCAAGCAATTACGTTTGTGAAATGCTGAATTCCCACCGGAATCTTTGAAAAATTCTATTTCAAAATAAGTAAAAGCAATTTTACGGCCTTTTTTCCACCAAAGTTAGAAAAGTAAATTTTAATAAAATTTTTCTGGTGTAAAACTTCATTAATCGTAGGTGGTATATAATATATACCGGTGCTCCTCAAGGGGTTAATTGTTTTTAGTTGTTTAACCTCTAAGTAAACAAATATATACAATTTTAATGATTTTTTAAAATTTGGTCGTTATAGTACGGCATACGTAATGCAGTGCGACTGGGCACTATCACTGCCACCTAGAGTAGCAAGCCTTCTTTCTCGCTGCAAGAGCAAATTCCAGTGACGGCAAGCTTAGTAGGCAAGAAAAAATTTCTCAGCAAGTATGGAACACACAGTGTCTCTAGGTGGCAGTGGCTCTCTGACTAGTTTATAAGCGCTTTTTTCGACATTTTATATATTTAAAAAGGATTATTCAACAATTTAAAACAAGATAAGAGTTTTATTTTGATAAATCTTGATTTTGTGTATGTATTTACTTATTTATATTACGTCTAATACTTTTTGCCAGCTTCTGATATACAACACTGAACATAAGGAATAACTTACCACGTGTTTTAACGCGAGGGTGCTGTGTAATATCTGTTTTTAATTATTATATATTTAAAAAAAAAAACTTATCATTGCTTCGGATTTGGAATGGTTTTGTGTTCTTTTAAATGACACATTTTAAGGCAAATTTTTGCTTTTAATTATTGTTTAGAATACATTTTAAAAATAACTTTTTAGTTTGATAGATAAATCTAATGTACATTATATTTTTCTTTTAACAATTAAATTAAATTTTGGTATTATAATAAACACTAGGGTGCTCTGCCCCCTACGAGCTACGCTCGCCTACCCCCGTTCAGGCACACCAAAATCCAAAAAGCACGTTAATTTAATCGGCTTTAAAAATATTGAATAAAAAAAAAAAAAAAGAAAACAGTAACGATCTCTCTGTAAACGGGTTTCCATTCGTTTTCCTTGGATTGGGGATTTTTAAGACCAAATCTGCCGCTGTTAAGAGATACAATGGCTGTTTTCGTATTTAATTAAACAATTAGTTAAACATCTGAAAATAAGCTAATGTAAAATTAATTAATTAAACAGTGTCATTGTCTCCCGGTATTTTTTAACAGCGCTGTAAGATAGAATAATTAATTTTAAATGTATCGTTTTAAATCTGACATAATTTACACCAAAGTTTTATTTCTCTTATTAATATTCAGGTGAGAATACTTTTGTTGTTAGAAGGAAATATTATTTGCGCTGTCTTTGAATTCACGACAAAAGTTGAAAAGATTATCTCAAAATATCTCGCGCAAATATATTTCTTAATTTAAATTGTTTTGCCATATTTTTTGGCCATTTTAAATATGACGTAATTTTCTCCATTTACAAGTTTTAACGCATAACAATTTTTTTATTTTAACATTTTGTTTCTCTTTTAAAATTCAAGTGTAAATATGGTTCTTATGACGTAATTTTCTTGCTTTTAACATGTAATCATTTAATTCTAATTTTAAAGTTTTTTTTTCTGTTTTTAATAGTCACGTGTAAATAAATTTTTAATTTGAAGTAAACATTATTGTTTGCACGTTTTATACAATTGGCAACAGTTTCAATTAATACCATTTTCTAAAATATATAAAAAATATCTCTCGAAATGCTGAAAATTTGAATTTAAAATAGAAATAAAACCTCAAAAGATAAGTCAAATAAAAAAAAAATAAATATGCACACCGGGAACTTATAACGTATAAAATGATCTAAAAATGATTAAATTCTCATGTATAGTTTTTGCTCCAATAAAACTTTTGTAGTGGAACGATTTTGTCCAAATTTAGCATTAAATATCTCTTAAAATAATTCTTCGATTTGAAAACTGTCTACATCAGCGTGTTTATCAAACATTTCTCTATAATATCATCGATTTTCATATTTTTGTATGCAACAGTTTTTTTAATATTGACGAAGAAAGGCCATGCTTAAGCATTCAAATTGGATGCCGATCTACCGGGAATATCTACGCAGATTTTCATTGGTCCATTTCCAAATCAAAACTTTTTCTTTATATACTAATGGGCTCGGCCCCCTACGAGCTACGCTCGCCAACCCCCGTCCAGACACCGCAGACTCTAAATGTACGCTAATTTGATCGGCTTTAAAAAGATTTCGAAGGATTGAATTATAATTTAAAAAACAGTGGCGTTCTCCCTATAAACGGATTTCTATTCATTTCTCTTTGATTGGGGAATTTTAACGCCAAATCCGCTGCGGTACTACTTGATTATCCAGTCGACCAATTTCGCCAAATTATATAAATCGCCAAACCACTCGCCAAATTATACAAATTGACATAATTTTTATTTTAAATAACGAAAGAACAAATAATTCTGTACAACATTAATAAAAATACAAATAAAACGTCGAAATAAAAATAACTACATGACGTAGACACGTGTAACAACATTTCAAAATAAGCTAATATAAAAGGAATTAAGTAAACAGAGTCTTTGTCTCCTGGTATTTTTTAACAAAGCGAAAAGAAAGTTCGTTTAAATGAGACGTTTTAAATCAATCGTTTTTAATCTGACGTAATTTTGACCAAGCTATTCTTTCTCTTTTAAATATTCACGTGAAAATACTTTTGTTAGAAATGAAATATTATTTGCGCTTTCCTAACAAAAATAGTTGAAAAGATCCTCTCAAAATATCAAATAAATGTCTAGCGCAATTTCTAAATTTAAACTGTTTTGCAATAATATTTTGTGTTCATTGTGTTCATCATATTTTGTGTTGTTGTGTGTAATAACTATAATGTGACGTAAATATGACGTAATTTCTCCTATTTAAGACTTCTAACGCATGTTAATGAATTTATTATTTTACAATATCCTTTCTCTTTTAAAATTCACGTGTATGCTTTTTATGACGTATTTTTAATAAGTTCCTGCTTTTTGTACATAATTATTTAATTCTAATTCCAAATGATTTTTTCTGTTTATAATGGTCACGTGTAAATAAATTTTTAATTTGAAGCAAACATTATTGTTTGCGCTGTTTATAAATTTGGCAACAGTATAAATTAATACCATTTTCTAAAATAATGTAAAAAATATCTCTAGAAATGCTGAAAATTTGAATTTAAAATAGAAATAAAACCTCAAAAAATGAGTCAAGTTAAAAAAAGAAATACAGTCTGCACACCCAGAACTTCAAACGTATAAAATGATCTAAAAATGATTAAATTCCCATGGATAGATTTTGCTCCTATAAAACTTTTTTAGTGGAACGATTTTGTCCAACTTTAGCATTAAATATCTCTTAAAATAATTCTTCGATTTGAAAACTGTCTGCATCAGCGTGTTTATCAAACATTTCTGTATAATACTACCGATTTTCATATTTTTGTATGCATTATTTTTCTTAATATTAACGAAGAATACCTCTAGTCACAAAAAATTCAAAACCGGTGGCGGCGGCGGCGGCGGCGGCGGTGACAGCGGTAGTTACTTTTTTTTAGAATAGAGAGATATGTAACTTTACTATTTTAATTCGTTTTTTTTTTTTTACTATTATAATTCATTTATTTTACTGTTATAATTCATTTATTTTAGCATATTTTAAATTATACACTTTTTTAACATTTTTTTTAAAAATATAAATAATGATAATAGTAAAATCGTAAAATGTTTAGTGTAGTTTAAAGTTTAATCTGACTATGAAAAAATTTTATTGTACTTTTAACAACAATTTGAAGATTAGACAACGACATTTCATTTATAAGCATAGATTAAACTTTGTGCGAATTGTAATAAAAAGCTAAAATCTTTATTTTGAGTTTATTGCCAATTTATATGGATTAACTTCTATAGATATCAGTTTAATTAGATAAATTCAGATAAATTATTGAATAAATACTAATAACAGGTTTTTAGTCAGTTAGGCAAATGTATTGTGCATTTTTTTTTATTTTAATAATTAAAGTGAACTTTAAGTAATGCATAATATTATTAAAATTTTAACTATTTAATTAGTGTCTTATTTAATTTAACATTTTATATAGTCGAAGAGCAGACAGCACAAAAACCTATGTTATCAAGCACAAGAATAAAAACCTTATTTTATGAAAGTGTAGAAGTAGTGGAATCTAGTGATCCATGTCTGCTGGAATTGAAGTGGTGCATAAGCCAAAAATTAATACCTCCAGTGGTTGACTCGTAGGTTTATCATTGTGTTTATCCTACAAACAAAGATATGAAAACATTGACGATAGTTCTAGGACAAACACAATGATAAACCTACGAGTCAACCACTGGTGGCATTAATTTTTGGCTTATGCACCACTTCACTTCCGACAGACGTAGATCATTAGATTCCCCTATTTCTACTCTACCATAAAATAAAGTTTTTTTTTCTTGTGCTTCATAACATAGGCTTTTGTGCTGTCGGCTCTTGGACTAATAGGTATATAATACTATTGTTAGAGCTTTTCAAAATTAATCAAAATTTAATATTTTAGTTTCGGATTGTAAAAAATGTCCTATAGAATTAATTGCATAGCAATATTACTATATGCACTTAGATATTTTAAGATAATTTATGTTCAACGTTATCAAAAGCAAGTAAAAATATTTGAAGAAAGTGATTAAATTAATACACAAAAAAATTTAAGACTTTATCAAAATAAAAGACTAATCTTGTAATATTCTGGTACTTAATGGGAACAACACTTTGTTAGATTTATAAATTAATCAATAAATGAAGACAAGTTAAACATATGAATCATTTTCGTTTAAAAAAAAGAAAGAACAAAATGAGACTCTTTCAATAAAATATTTAAATATTACTTTTCAGAAATAAATAAAAAAATTATATTTAAACATAAACAATCTTAGAATATTGAATAAATTGAAATTCTAATAATTTTCTCAAGAGAATTCTTTTTTTAAATAAAAATTATTTTCACAAAAGGGGTATTTTTGAAAGAGTTTTTTGTCTTTTGGTATAAAATTATTTTTAATAAATTTACAAATTGGCTTAATTATTTAATTAATTAAAGAATAATATTTCTTCGAAGGTTTTGCAGCATTTTCAATAAAAGAGAGAAAAAAAAAGAAAAAAGAAAATAATCCTATTTTTCCCGAAAAACAGATTTTAAAATAAACAATATAGTTCTTTTTTTTTTTTTTTTGATGCATTATTTATAATAATTAAAGAGTTTTTTACCCTATGCAAAATAAAAATAGTTTTATTTGAAAGGGTATTATTTATCAGAATTTCAGTAAAGCATAGCAAACAGAAAAATGATAAATATGTTTCTCTTAAAACTATTCAGTAATGAAGTTGAAGTTATCACCACGACATACTTATATGTATATATATATGTACATAATAATAGAAATAGTACACCAAATCAATTTCATGTTTCATAATTAGACAATATTTAAACATTTCTTGAAAAATTAAACTGAATGTTCAAGTAAAAAAAAAAAAAAAGAGCAAAAAGAGCAAGCAAAAAAATCTGTTTTTCAGAGTATTGAAAAATTGATTTGAAAATGAAAAGTTGTTTTTTTCTTTTCACATGCCTTATTTATAATAATTAAAAAATAACATTTCTGCAAAGGTTTTGCTGCCTTTTCAACAAAAGAGAAAGGAAAAGAATCCTATTTCTCCCCGAAAAATCTATTTTAAAATGAATATTATAGTTATTTCTTTCTTTTCTTTTCTTTTATGATGCTTTATTTATAATAATTAAAAATTATTTAAACATTTCTTCATACTATTTACACATTTCTTCAAAAATTTTGCTGCATTTTCAATCAAAAAAATCAAAAGAGAGAAAGAAAGAAAAGAAAAAAAAATCCTGTTTTTCAGAGGGGTTTATATCATGGAACTATTAATAATGAGGAACTGACATATCTTTCAAATAGTGAAGCTTCATCTTTAACCGTTTTCGCAAGGGCTGATTACCTCCGGTGGAAACCTCCACCAGTAAATTTATATAGAAATTTTCTCCGTATTTAAAGACATTATTGATAAAAAGTTTCAGTAATAAATAATGGCAGAAACAGGTTTTCCTTTTTACTGGTACAAGTTTACTTTTGCGGTAGTCAGGCCCTGCGTTTCCGCCATATTGTGACAACCAAGGAAACAAACTGACTGTTTTACCAGTCAAACTGACACCAGTAAAAACAAATAGAAGTTTTTACCATATTTGTGAGAAAATATTTCCATGAATAAGACGCTTTAAAAAGACAACATTTTATATTCAATTTTACTGGTGGGAAATTTGTTCCAACGGTATTCAGAAACTGTAGATCAGATTTTAAAAAAAGCAGCCGCCATTTTGTGACAACCTCTTCAGTTACTTCAATCGCAACTGGTTGACAATAAACTGTATATTTCCTCCTCTTTATTCATAACTCTTTATTCATAGCAATATTAAACTTTACTTTATCAATTTGAATTGCAGATTGTTTGCCTCTTGCTGCTGACGTCACCAGACAGCCATAAGGCTTTGCATTCTAGATGGCAATGGCACTATAGAGCAATAATTCTTTGTAAAAAAGAATACCTCTAATAGTTTTAATACATACTATCCATAAAACTATCTTATCTATATTATAAAGCAAAAGTCCATGAGTTTCGCTGGCATCATATTTACGGTGACAACACCTGAACAATAAATTTTGCTTTTGCTGTAACTTTTTTATCTTGTAAACATCACAAAATCTCAATTTGTTCATTATCAAATAAAGAATACATATACTTTCAAATACAATTTGCTTGAAATGTGTATCACAATTTATTGATTTTTATATAGCTTTTAAACAAACTTTCGAGCATGAATTAAAAAAAAATCTATATCGAGTGCGTGCAGTCCGATTACGAAAGATTCACACGTTTGCACTTAAAACAATATAAACAGGTCAGTATTTGTTTCCGGCTGATATTCCATAGCGAGATTAAAACCTTTTAAATAAATAAATAAAATAATAAGACAATATAAATAAAACGCAAATTTAACAGACATGTAATGGACCTACGCATTTAAACCTCTGAAATTATCAGAATAAAAGAGATTGATATAAGTAATAACCTTTGGCGATATCTTCGGCTATCAAGTCCTGGCATACGGCTAATACGAAAGTATTGTTTTAATAAAATTCAAAACTTAATTTTAATATACAATTGATATTTTTGTATAAGATACAATTGGACCTACGCATTTAAACCTCTGAAATTTATCAGAATAAAAAAGATTGATATAAGTAGTAACCTTTGGCGATATCTTCGGCTATTAACTCCTGGCATACGGCTAATACGAAAGTATAGTTTTAATCAAATTGAAATCTTTATTTTAATATACAATTGATATTTTTGTATAAAATATAAATTGTATGTTAAATTGTATATTCTGTTTGGTGTTGCTATATGTTCGCCCGGGGAGCCTGTGTTGTTCTCTAGTTAACGATAAATTGGTACAAAGTGGCAGCACTCACATTTCGCAGGTCATGGTAAACACAAAATGTCGGAGTGTTGCGAGTTAACATGACTCGAGGAAGTTTGGAAAGTTATAAAATACTTCTAGTTATAATAGCTAGTGTTTATATCATCACCATTATAGTTTCCCAAGAAGCCAACACATGCACTGTTAAAATATCGCGAAAAATTACCTCTGTTATTAAAGGCTATCACTTTTCTGACCAATGAGAACGCTACATATACGCCTATGGAACGTTCTCATTGGTCAGAAAATAGTTAGCCTTTAAAAACAGAGGTAATTTTTCACGATATTTTTAACAGTGTGGGACTGAACTTACCTGTAGTATTTTTTTTTTTTCTAGAAGTACGGATTCACATACCGTGCGTTAAGAAATTATAAGACCACTAACGAATTGGTGCACTTCTGAAGAAGAAGACACAATATGCAAATTTTTAGCGTGTGTATTTAAAATTGATCGTAGAACATTTTCTGTTATAATTGCTACATTAAAATTTAAGTTACATTTCATTAAAATCTTCTAATTTTTTTAAAACGTAAATAAGGTGACTGTTAAGAAATTATAAGACTACCTGAGGAAATTAGCATAGTATACGTCACATCTGAATCATTATAAAACGCACGCGTTCGTTTATCGTTAAAGTATGCCCGAGAAGCAAAGGTGCAGGTTGAGATAGTGTTATTTACGATATGTTTGAAGATGTCGCGGGGTAAAGAGTTGCCTGCGACCGAAGTAAGAAAAATTTTAGTTTGGTAAGAAAAGTTTGGCTAGTAAATCTAAACGAAAAATAGCTCGGTTAATGAAGCGTTCTAAAACTGCCATTCACAATTAAATAATAATAAAAAAAAGATTCAAATAAAATTAAACGATCTGGAAGAAAAGGTAGGGTAAAGTGCCCATATTTCGTCCCCTCTCCTAATTTCGACCCCCTTAACTTATCCGCTTCTGCGAAAGTAACGCAACTTATGACGCAAGGCACAGGGGACGGAATGTAAAAGGGGTAATAATTGAAAGTTTCGTTCGCCAAGACGCATACATAAATTAAAGACGGCGAATTTTCTATTTTTAGAAGACCTGAGTTCTTATTAAATCGTTTGTAGAACGTTATTTACTGTTAAGAATTATTTACTGTACTGTAAGTATCTATTTCTTATTCATTGCATGTATTTTACGTTGGTAAGATGCTAACAGTAGCATAGAGTGAGTTTTAGGACGTTCAGTTCATCTTACAGGAACTGAAGCTCCGTCATATTGGGAAGTAGTGTGGTCCCAATTTCGCCCCACTTGCAGTTCTTATTTTCGTCCCGGGGACGAAATTAGGAATGCCATTTTTTTCATGCCATTTTTTTCATTTTTTCCTCATGTTTGGATGGCTAATGTTTCGTTATGTTATTCTTCCTCTGATAATTATTACATTTCTTTGTGCCTTACTTTCACACGAGAAAGACGGGAATTTTATTCAAATTTTATAAAAAATATTTCACACCAGAATTTTTATTTAAAATTATTAACTTATTTATTTAACTAGTTTTGTTTTTTCTTTGCTTATTTTAAACTAGTTTTATAAAAAAAAAAAAAAAAAAAAAAAAAAAAAAAAAAAAAATTCTTGTTCGAACCGAAATATAATAATTTGGCAGCGGTTAGTGTTAATGTAAATTAAATTACTTACTCATTTATAAATAAATTTTGATTTAGTTATAAGTTAAGCCTCTGCGTATTGGGTTTCTTGGGGGGACGAAATTGGGACCATTTCTTTTCGTTTTCATTTTTTAGATACGTTTAAAAAACAATTTTTCGTATTCCTAAAAAATTTTTGTACATTATTTGCCTATGTTGTTTCTATGTGCGTGGGTAATTAGTCTAAAATCCAAATTTGGTAGATTTTCACTGAAAATTACAACTTCCAAGGGCCTAAAAGTGACAGGGAGACGATAATAGAGCACCTTACCCTATTTTGACAGCACGGGATGATCGACAAATATTTCGATTATCAACTCAAAAAGGTCTTTCAGCTCGGGAAATTTCGAACCGTTTCAGAAAAAGAACCTCACACATAACAGTTTGGAAGAGTCTTAAATCAAATAGTAATGCAAAATGCATGAAACTGTTGAAAAAAAAATCGAGGTTAATGAAACATCATAAAGAGGATAGACTGAAATGGGCTAAAAATATCATATCATGGAACAAGAAATGGAAACAAGTGATACTTTCAGATAAAAAAAATTATTTTGACGGTCCGGAGGGTTATAAAGACTATTGGCATGATTTGAGAAAGAAACCGAAACAATGCTTCAGTCGACAATTGGGAGGAGGGTCAGTAATGATTTGGGGAGCTTTTAGTCTTGATGGATTATACGGTTTAACCGGAATTTCGGACGTATGCACTCTGCGTAATATCAGGCTATATTATATGATCATTTGATACCGTTTGGACCTTTTTAAGGTAGTGCTAACAGGATGTTTCAGCAGGACGATGTTTCTTGCTATGTGTCTAAATCCACCCAGCGATGGTTTAAAAAAGAAAAAAGTCATGTTTTGTCATGGCCAAGTCGAAGTCCAGACTTGAACCCTGTGGAAAATGTTTGGAGCGTATTAAGTCGCAAAGTTTATGCTAATAATGAACAGTTTTTATCTGCCAGTGAACTAAAAGTAGCTATTGTAAAATAATGGCACAATATTTCTGAATCTGTGCTTAATCATCTGGTCACTTCTATGAAAAACAGAGTGTTTGAGGTTATAAGGAAAATGGTGAACCACTATCGTATTAATTTACCCTTTTTTTAGACAAGTGATCTTATAATAAGTTAACAGTGTATTTTTCAATCATTGCTTCTATTTTTGTTAACATATATATTGCATTATACAAAATCATTGCACACTAATTTTAATAAATATGTTTTATTTTGATATCTCATGCGTTTAAACTATAATTAGAACCTTTATTTACTTGATAATTTTCAAAATCAAAGTGGTGTTATAATTTCTTAACGCACTGTACAGGCTCACTCTGAAGGGTGTATTGAGAATTCAAGGGTTAAACTGGGCCATCTAAAAATCTTGTTAAGAAAATTTACTTCATATCTGTTAGAATCGGAATGATTGATCAAAACATAACTACCACACATAATTAAATCCGTTATTTAGGTAAACTTGATGTGTTTCGTTATTTAATTGGTTGTTTCATTTGCCATTTTTTACGCATTAATTGTATTACGTGCCTCTTTTACCTCCAATACAATAAATTTTAAGAGATTTTATATTACTCAATAAAATATGTTGTAAGCAATTTGCTACTAAAATTTTAAGGTCTACTCCAATGAAAAGATGACTTTTACTGTAGAATCGGTGTGGTTAGATATAATTGGAAATAAATAGCTGTTTGCTTGTACCAGTTTACAACAGTTGCGAACATCTTTGCCTTATGTTTCCTGAGTCGTGATAAATTGGTTTACGTGGTCGTATGCATGATGGATTTCTCCAGATCAGTTAAAAGTACTGTTATCCGATTTCTTTCTGGTGGTGAAACCAGTCGCTGAAAACTAAACAACGCATCAAAATCAAGCACAGAGAGAAACTCTCGGAAAGGATATTACTCCTGCAGGACAACGCTAGACAGAGCAGATACAGGACCTGCTGAAACCATTTGGACCACCTTAAAGCCCCATGTTACCCCGATATATTCGTCCTTGTAATAAAGCATTGAAAGGTCAACGGTACAGATGTGACGAGAAAGTGATGAGTATTAATAAAAGAAGAATCCATAAGCAACGCAAAAATTCTACACTGAAGTTATCCACTCATTTACTACGCACTGAGATCACTGGCATCATTCTCAATGCAAATTATGTGTAGGTGCCCTGTTACACATTAACTATAATTCAAATATTCTGTTAAAATTTTCTCTAATTAAAATACACTTTAGATATAAAAGTAGTCTCTTTTTCATTTTGAAAACGTTATATCGTCAGAGTTAAGAATAGCTGCATATGTTCTTTAAATTTCGCATTGCACGGGAGTAATTATGCAGTTACAATAATCAGTAACAAAAGTATAAAATCAGTAGGTAAATATCACAAGACGTCTATACATCTAAGCCAGGTTGAGTTCTAAATTATGCATCAAAGAAAGATTTTGGAAGAAAAGTGTACTTAAGGACTTTTGAAAAGAAATTCACGTTTACAAAATCTAAAACGTAAAATTTAAATTTGAGAAAAAACCAAAAAACTACTATATCTGTTAAAGTGAAATGAGATTATATGGCAGTTTTACCAAAATATTAAATAAAATTTTTTACTTTATTTAATCACGAAAAAAATATTACATATTCTGCAATTCATTCTTGAGTTAGAAAATGTTGTAATTAAAATATTCAATAGAATAATTCTGAAGTAAAATGGTGGAATTCTTTGGAATTTCCAAACGCCGTACACACCTTGGGATTAGTGAATTGAATTTCCTGGGATATTCAATAATCATGAATTTGATGAAATGAAATTATGTCTGTACAGGTGACGGTGGACTTATTAAATTTGTTAAATTTCGGATTACACTGGGATATGATGGATATGATGTATGATGTTTGGAAGACATCCGGCGAAGTAGCGTTACATCAATTTCCCTCTCTCTTTTTATTTCAATCTACGAATACCTCTGTCTATATTTTTATCTGTGTTTTCGTCGCTCTTGGTGATGTTGCTTTAGAATACCGACCACTGAGTAATAGGCATGAACGCTGACACAGAAATGGCCGACTGTCGAAGACGGATTTATTTCAGCTTTTGTACGGTCCCACAAGATTAGACACCAGTATTTTCCAAAAGTTTTCTTTGTCTTATTTAATCTCAGAAAAATAAGGCCGAAAAACTAAGAAAAATATTGGTGTTCAAATTCAGGGGACCGTACGAACGCTGAAAAAAAAAAATCCACCTACGACAGTCACCATTTTTGTATAAGCACTCAGGTCTTGTATTCAGGGGCAATTTTTAGACGGAACGTTTTCGGAGACTTTAGAGAGAAAATGACTCAAAGTCTCGTTTTCGCGCTAGAAAATTCCTATATGGATAGCTGCCAATTTTTACGCTTTTTTTTCTTACTATTTTTAAAAGGAAAATTTATCTTATTTATCCTAAATTTTTGGAGGTAAAATAAAAGAAATTTTCTGTTCAAAAATAGCGGTAGGAAAAAGGCGTAAAAGTTGGCGCCTATGTATTATTTGTAGCATGTATATCTAATTTCCTTATAATTATGATGTACAGTATCACACACCTCCCAGCCTTCAAAGAGTTCGAACGATGATCATTACGATGCCGCATATCATCTTATAGAAATGTGTCTAGCACCAATCGATTAGTAATAACGCCTATTATCTAATGATATGCTTACATTTTGCTTAGGGGTGGCCAACATATGGAAACTACCAAACTTGAAATTTTTTAGACTAATATTTGCTTTTGAAATAATTTTTCAAATCGTCGGTAAATGTTACCTTATGATACCGAACGGCAAGTGTTTCGGTCAAGTAATTTAGGAATTATGCAGGTATTAAGTTTAGAACTACTGTTCTTAAATTCGTTTTAAATCGTTGCAAATCAGATTCTAAAGTGAATATTTTTTAGGTGTAACCTAAAAACTACTTACCAGCATAAACTATAATTTTGGATTCACATATCTGAAACACCTTGAAATCGATTTCTTACCATTTATAGGTTAAAATTTATGCTTTTTTATTTTCGAAATTTTTTCTTTTGTTTGTTTTTTTTGTTTTGAAGAAAATATAACTTGCAACCTTTAAACTTCTTATGAAAAAGCAATTTCTAGATGTTTGAAATATGCTATTACAAATATTTATTAATAATTCATGTACAGTTCATTCGGGCAAATAGTTTTTTAGGTATGTTTAAAAACTCTCCGCGTGGAAATCTGTTTTGCAACAATTAAAAATAATTTTAACATTAGGAGTACCAAACTTTGACAGGTATAATTCGATAACTACTTGATCGAATGACATGCTATTCGTTATCCCAGGGTAAAATTTACTAGAAAATCCAAATATGACACGAAAATTAAGTGTTAGTATAGAACATTTTCATTTTGGTAAAATTTCTATATGTAGACATTTCCTAAGCAAACTTTTAATGTGGTATTAACACATTCACGCCGGTGCGGTGGATCACACTCGACTGTCTCAGAGTTTTCAAGTCTCCGGCTTTTTGCACACCACTGTTATTTTAGAGAAAATGTTGTTCCTTTAAATCGTCCAATTGTTCTAATTAAATAAAACAACATTTTCTGTATTAAAATACTGGTATCCAAACAACCGGAGACTTGGCAGCTCTGAGACAATTGAGTGTGACCCACCGTGCCGGCGTGAACGTGTTAATGAATAGACGTTATTACTAATCGAATGGTACCAGTTACATTTTTATACGATGTTTCGCTGCAGAGTAATGACCATCGTTCGGACTTTTTTTTTTTTGTATACTCTGATACAATATGGATATTGTTGGCGTAATGCTGAAAAACTTGTTGGAATGCATAATGAAAAAAATATTAAAAAGTAAGGTAATTATCATGCATATGATGCATTTTGTAAAGCATTGTTTGAAGCTTCATCGATTTTATGTTGAAAATATACAATTTTCAAAAGACAAAAAGGAAGTCTCAGATGAAGTAATGTGTTGGATATATGGACGGTAAATGCCGCCAAAATTCACGATGTATGGCTGAGACTTCCAGGAAAGGAAAACAACTGAGTTTCTACTTTTAAATCTCGCACGTAAAATTGAATATAATTATTGTCCATATAACTTATGATATCGTCAGTATTATCATAGATGCCAACTGTTATGCTTTTTTTCTACCAAAGAAATTTAATAGAAATTTTTTGCCTCAATTTATCGGAAGATTACGGCAGTTACTCCTTAAAGGGTTAAAAAATGTAAAATTTACTATTTTTCTTTGCAGTACAAAAAAGTGTAAAAATTGATAGCTAAGGTATTATGAACAGAACAATAAATTCATTTGAATGTGTCATCACCAGACAGTGGCTTTCATGCAGTTGTATGCTTTAATTTTTTTTTTTTTTTTTTTTTTTTTTTTTTTAAGGTTAAAGCATATAAGTATATAAAATGTCATATTGCATTTAAATGCATATTTTTTATTTTATAGCTCAAGCATGTTCAGTTTGGGATAAATTCCTTAATTCTTTACGACCAAATTATATCGACACCAAAATATATCGATCAAATTTAGTCCCTTTTATTCGACCTTTTTGTTAAACATGTAAATACTAAACAAGCTTATCTTGGTCAAGTATGTCATTCGCATACAGATTGATACTGTTTGCACTTTAGAAAACAAGTATTTTTAAAGGTTTTCTTTGTCATTTAACATAAATATAAATTAATTATAATAAATTTTAATATAAACTATTTATGAAAGTATTTGAAACAAATATGCGAATTATAACCAATTAATGTATAGAATGTTCTGAAATGCTTATGAAAAGTTACATCTCAATTCGAAAAGTAGGTTTTGAGTTATACTAAAAAAAAAAAAACCGCCATTACAACAGTTTAGCTGCCGATAAAATCATTGAAAATGTAATAATTTCATAAAAATTAATGAAAGTAACAGAAGACGTAATTATTTGTTAAAATATTTATTAAAAATTTATGATTCAACAACTCGGATTTCAAAAGTACTACCCAGAATATTAGAATACATCTTTTTAAACACATTAAAAATAATTAAAAAATTTATAACATAAGAAAAAAATTGTTGACTAAAAGCTGCTTTTTTCATATCTGCAATAAACATAAAATTACATACTTCTCCTGAAGATTCCCAATTTTCTGATACAAAATTTAATAGTAAATTTTAACTTTTTTAATCGTCGTAATCTGCTGATTACACAAGGCAACAATTTCTATTAAATTTTTGTGGTACGAAAAAGCGTAAGAGTTGGCAGCTATGCCTATCGTGTAGCTAATTTCTTTGCGACAAATTGGCTATAAAATGCATCGGGTGTTCTTTTCTTTTTTTTCTTTTTCAAATGGTTGCTCATACTTTTCAAAAGTTATTTTGCAATCGGTAAATGTGTCGTTTCAGGTACAGATTAGAAAGTACTTTTAATGCTAATATAATACAAAAGAGAAGTTAAAAGTAAATTTACATATTTTTATTTTTTATACATTGTGATCGATAATCCCAAAGTTACATGTAATATTTCTATAAGTATTCAATTTTTGCAAAATAATAAGGAGTTAAGATACTAAATAAATAAAGTAAAACATATTAGATTTTATCTTTAAATTGTCAATTCAACGTCCGCTAAATTATACACATTTGCATATGAAAAAGTATCTAGAAACTGAAAAGTAAAATATACAAAATACATAAACTTAAGCCAACTCTTCCGCTTTTTTGTACCACAAAAATTTAATAGTAAAGTTTAACTTTTTAAATCGTCGTAATCCGCTGATTACATAAGACAACAATTTATATTAAATTTTTTTGGTACAAAAAAAGCGTAAGATTGGCTACTACGCCTCTGGTGTAACTAATTTCTTTGCGACAAATTGGCTATAAAATATATCGGGTGTTCTTTTCTTCTTTTTCTTTTTTAAATGCTTGTTCATACTTTTCAACAGGTACTTTGCAATTGGTAAATATGTCTTTTCAGGTACAGATTTGAAAGTATTTTAAATGCTAATATAATACAAAAGAGGGAAGTTAAAAAATAAATTTACATATTTATATTTTTTATACATTGGGATCGATAATCCCAAAGTTACATGGAATGTTTCTATAAATATTCAATTTTCGCAAAATAATAAGGAGTTAAGATATCATTTTGAAATTTAATCAAATTTAAACACCGGTTAATCAACTTAAAATAAGAAATTATACTGCTACATAAATTCGTGTGATTTTTTTTTTCTTTTTCAAATACACAATAAAAAAGTTTTGTCTTACTGAATAAATAAAGTAAAACATGCTAAATAGATTTTATATTTAAATTGTCAATTCAAAATCCGCTAAAATATACACATTTGCATATGAAAAAGTATCTAGAAACTGAAAAGCAAAATAAAGAAAATTTTGAAAAATATTAGTTTTAAGCTTATTAAATTTTAACTGCATTTTGAGATTGAAAATGAACAGTAATTCACCTTTTAATTTTAATCTTATGCATGGAAAATATATGAACACAAAAGAATGTCCTGGGGAAACATATTTAATTTTAAACTGTATCGTTGTAGTCTGATAAAAGCGCTTTGCTAATTATAATTGGCGTTTATTTTCTAAAATTTTATGAAAATCATGCTTAAAGAATTCACATTTATTTAATAGTAAATCTTTCAATAAATTTGTAGGCATTGGCTTCTGTTTTATTAATGAATAAAATTTTCGTTATTTTTGAAACGAGAATAGAAGAGATATTTGGTTATTTTTTAAATAGTTGTTTTCCAACTGCAGGTCTTATTTTCATGTACATAAGCATTAATTATTATAACAAAATAATATTAATATAACATGATAATCTCACAATTCCACATATTAAATTTCTGGTAAGTATATAAAATCGATAACATATATAACAAGTTGGAAATTGCACGTCAAATGTGGCAAATGAGGTGCGTTCGTACTATAACTAATTTTATAAGTATTTTTTGCACCGCATATTGTACTGAATGTATATTTTAGTGCACTTCATCAGTGCATATCAATTTCATTCTGTTCGAAAGACTGTAACATCATTAAGATGCACTTGAAATAACTGTTTCCCATTAGCCGCAATGTAACGGAAAACTTTTGACTTTCCCCGTCATTAAACTATACATCCGATTTTCATAAAATTTGAAATGACTCGACAAAATTTTGCAACAATTACATAGTTAAAATTTCAGACCATTCGGTTCGCTAGTTTTTGCTCTATTCTATGCGGACGGACGGACGGACAGACAGACCGAACGACTACTATAAGTGCTACGTATTTATATAATTACGAACGCACCTAATAAATAGGGAAGCAATGAAGGAAAGTCCGAGGTAGTGATAAATATGAAGGGGTTGATTGGACATGGTGGACCCTGCGTTCGAATTACCAAGTATGAAGAGCAGGCTGCCTATGACATGGCGACTTTTAGGTTCTCCAGGGACAAATTCAAATGTAATCCATATATTATCCATCCATATTTTCAATATATTCAATTTAGCTGATTTCTAAATACCTTTGTTTTGAACATACCTTCGTTTTATTTAATCTCACAAATCGTAGTGTAACATGAACTAAAATACACGGTTAATATTTCTCAATTCTGATCAAAATCTTACATTTATATAGTAATAAATAATTCAGTGAAATTCTAGAAACTTTCCACCGGAGTTAGTCATATCCAATTCACTTTAGTTATCTTAAAGTTCGACAGTTGCCATTTATGCCTTTGGTTATCATGCTTTCATCACATTTTTAAAGGAGGAAAAGAAGTGAGAAAGTATAATAAAAATGTGTAATTATGTATCCAGCGTTTACTTGGAGTTCCATTATCTGGTATTTATTGTGTTGAGCTGTTTCAGATAACAGTTCAGATGTCATTGTTAAAGAAAGTTATCTGACGGTATTGTGTCCACCTAATTTTTCCAGGTTAGATCAGTTGGCAGATTGTAGGCAGCTTAAGCCAAAGGACCCTGGTTCAAATCCTGGTTTGGATACTTTCTCACTCAGTTAGAAATTAGATATCGTCTACTTGCTTTACAAATTATAATATTCCATTTAAATTAATAAAAAAAGGTGTAATTACGCTTCTAGCGTTTACTCTGAATTCCATTAACTGCGATTTACTCTGGTAAGCTCTTTCAGATAACAAGTCAGATTTCATATCATAAGAAACTCGTCTGAGTGAATTGTCTCCGCCTGATTTGTCTGGGATAGCTCAGTTGGTAGAGCGTTGTTAGCTAAAGTCAAAGGTCATTGGTTCAAATCCTTGCATGGAGACTTTTTTATTCAGCTGGAAATTACAAATTGTATAATATTGGAATGTTTCGGATGTATGGTGATAGTGTTTTTTGTGTAACGCGTGCTAAATTTACACCTTGTATATACACCCTAGAATTTTCCACTAGTTGGATTTCTAACACAACTTTGTTTAGTGAGTACATTTTGTTAAACACAAGAGTCCCACTGGTAATCTCGTGATATTTATACCTCTATTTTTAAACAAGAATCTTTGTGGTATATTTCTATCGTAAATGTTGTTGAAACCTACCTATTTCAAAAGATCAAAATGGACTAGTGGGAGACCTGTAAACACATACATAGTTATGTGATTTTACGAACAATTCTTATACAAACAACTTCTTTAACCCGTTATGCAGAACTGAACCCATTAACTGAACTGACAGTACTTTTAAGTACCATTGAAGAAAATTTAATAGAAAATTCATGTACTCTCTCTATTAAACATGTTTATTTTAATTTCTACACAAAATACTCTGTTCGATATAATTTAGGAAGTGTAGAGGAACAGTCGAAGTTTAATATTTTTAAAGTGGCAATTTTCTTAATCATTTACATAATTATAGCTTTTCTTAAAAAAAAAAAGTCATATGAAACATTTTAAACTGCGAAAGCCTTTATATTTATAGAGAGGATCGTGATGCATTTTAAATACATTGATTTTAAAAGAATTGTGATATTCTCATAAGAGTATTTTTTGGTTAATTATTCCGATTATTTTTGTAAATATTTTACAAAAAAAGTTATAACTACCAATTTATTTAATTCGTAAACATATCTAAATTTAGATATTATTATTAGTTAAAAATCCCAGTATATCTTCATATATTAAAGAAAATAATTATTGAGGTGAAGCAATTTCTTGATAAATAATTCCGCATATAAAGAGTTAAAAAGAAAATAGTGATCAAAATACCATGTTTATTACTTGGAGAAATGAATAATCTCACAGAATAATGTGTTCCACATATACTAAATAGGAAATTTAATGTTTTATTAAAATTCGTAATGGATTTTTAGTTCTACTAATTTATTATTCTGCATCACTTGGGTATCGACATTAACTTGACAAACTTCTAAATTGCCAGTAGAGTGCACTTTTCCTTTTCGGGATAATATAGAAATATTTATTGAAAATTTTGACATCTTCAGCGGATACACTTTGAAGGAAATTTACCTGAAACATCAGTATAACAGGGAAAACGTTAATACAGATTTCGTTACGAATATTTTATAAGATTTTGTTTGATCCGGAATTTTAAATGAGTGAAAACAGAATGATTGTAATTCTGAATTATTTATAACTTCATCAATGAAAAAGCACGTTTTCAGAAATGTAGCATGTGCAGATTTATGCCATTCAATTTATTGGGCAAAGCAGTCTAATTTCATGTACAGCAAAACTTTTAAATATTAAACTGTGATGACCTACTGAACAGTCAACAGTCTCATATATTCAAACACTAAAGCATTAGCGATAGTTCAATAACATGATAGAGGAGCATTTACGTTAATTTCACGATATTTTCAATACAGTTACCTATGCTTCTTATAAAGGGGATAAAATAAATGTCCAAAAATTACCAATATTAGAAAGAAAGAGGGGGAGAGGGAGACGGGGAGGAAATACAGAAAGATATGTACAAATTATGTGTGCATAGATACAGTTTTAAAAATATATATGTACTGATTTTTAAAAATGGGATTAAACACATTTTCTCGTGAAACTAAAATAATTGGTTAACCACTTCAAAGAACTAAGAAAAAACAAAATAATTTTCAGACACTTAAAATATAAATAAATATAAAACTAAACATAACAGAGAAAGATCTGTCTTAAAAAAATATTCCTACGTATATAATTATTTTTCTGTTAGTTTATTGAGTTGTTACTGTTTGATGGTCTTTTATATCTCAGTAATATATATATGTATGTGGGGCATTCTCACAATATTTTGACTTCCAGGAATAAGAATCTGGTGAAATTAAACTTGCTAAAATAACATTTTAATCTGATAGACGAATGCCTTAATGATTCAAAATAAAGAAAAAATGGTCAGCAGCGATTTTTTATTTTTATTTAACAAGGTTTAAGTTAAACTTACGAGTTTAATTTTACTCACCATTTTACTGCTAAAAATTTTTATTTTCTTCTAAATTTTTCTTGTAATGAATTTGCATAGTACCCACAAGACATTCAAATAAGAAATAATAACAATATAGTATTTTTAGTGCAAAATTTTGCATAACAGTCTCTTAAAGGTGTGTTAAAGAATGGACGGTAAGGTAAAAAAAAAAAAAAAAAAAGGTGAAGGTATAGGAAAAAGGGACGGCAAGGGGGAAAAAGGAAAAATAAGGATAGGATGGTAATGAAAATTACCAGCTATTTTTAGGCAAATCATGTTAAGACTAAGTGATAGCCACAATGTAATGTTCATTGATTTTTAAAAACAGTTATTTACGTTGGATTAAATAAAAAAAATTAATTTACCTCGAAAAATGCAGGAATAAACCTTGGGGACGGTAAGACTACCAATAAAGCCACGATGCTTGAAATTGATATTTAAATGCTGATTTAAAATCTGTAGTACATTTCCTACCAAAGAATTTTAAACATTCTTTCTCTAGCATACTTCTGCATGAGAAAAAACTTGAAAAAAATTCTGTGGCTGCATCTCAAGTGATTTTCTGTATAATTTTAGAAGAGGGACGGCAAAGAATCTAAAACCCAGGGACAAAGTTAAAAAAATAATAACAACCGTAAAAATGTGTGTAGGTTAATTTTTTGCGACATATTTATATAAAATAATAGTCCCAGTTTCGGAAAAAATTACATCGAATTACTTTTATTGAATCAATTTTATACAGACAGCTCGAAACTTAAATATCAGCATCCGGGACACGGGACAGTATAGGAGTTTCCTAGATGTTTGGACCCCCAACATCGTCCAAAACTTATTTATCTCGTTAATATTGTTATGCAGTCATGCAATGGTATGTTCCCCAGCATATGAAATAAAGAAAAATGCAAGAATATGTACTAAAATAAAAATCATTATTCAAGGACTTAAAAGTCAAAAGATTGTGAGAATGCCCCATCTGCGTGTATATATATAAATAGTTAAACACATCTTAAAATTGCACACACATTACATACATATATAAATATAAAAATACTGTGTCTCTGTGATTTTCTAGAAAAACACCTATTTTTAAGTTAATTCGACTATTTAGACGAAGTAAAATCAAAAATAACATTCGAAAAATGTTTTGTCTCGCTGTGTATTTGTCCAGAATATTTGAGAATAAGAATGTTTCTGTTTACAGTCTACAGTTCATTTCATTCCAATGTCTAAATTAGGGTTTGTGAAAAAGGGAAAAATTGAGAGAATCGATCAATTTATCAATCTTTCAATGCTCAAACGGTCTTGATCAAATTGATAAATTTTAAGAAAACTTACGGCAGTTGAGAGATCTAATTAACATTTGTGTATGATAAAAATTACATTTTTAACTTATGACTTATCAGCAACTTATAATCTTCGTTTGCTTAATTTAAAAATTGAATTAGTAAGTACATGGTCAGTTAATATTCCATAATCAAGTTCAACAGCCAATGTTCACATCATTGATAAGCAAAGAAAATATAGCCTATGATTCCATTTATATAGTTGCCTCATGAAATCGAAACCAATTGAAACCAGTGTATTTAATTTTGCGCCAAACAATGCTATGTGAAATATGCCAATTGTCTTGGACACTATTACTGAAGATCTATAAATAATAATTTTAAGTCAATACAATTTTTACCTCACAACGTATTCATTTTAATTTTTAAACTGTATTTGTAAGCATTACTAGCTAATAGTTAATTATCGTGTCAACCCAACAAAGAGGAAATTGCTGGCCAGCATAGGTGCTGGCAATGATGGAGAAGTGCTGGCTAATGGTCTACCACTGCATGACCACTGCTAAGCAGCTTCAGTCAACTTTGCTGTTGGAAATCATCAGATAAAATTCTGGTGGGTTTCCGTTTATCTCATGCGCTGGCCCACCACTATATGGAAGTGCACGAACTTTTGCAGTATTATTGCTGGGAACCCTTACCCTAGGTGGCGTTGCGAATATCGAAGACATTGAGCATTTAAACACAAATCTGAAATGAATATCATAACACAATTTAAGCTGTGAAGCTAATTTTTTTTTAAACTGTAAATAATATAGCACCACTGCCACCAACAAAATAAATAAGTAAATGAATAAATAAATAAATTCTTTATTTCAACGTGCTTTTTTTCGCCCTTAAATCTGATTTTACTAAGTTACAAAGGATTTCGGTTTTCATAATTTACACAGCTCAGAATCAATAATAAAAAAAGCGTATACAATATATAGGATTTCTATACAATATAATAAATTCTATACCAGTTTAATGATTGGGAACATAAATCACAAAAGAAACAATCTTGAAATAGTGTAATGAGAGCTTTAAAATTACGAGCGGTCGTAGCATATGCTGAAAGTACTTGTTCATGTCCGATCACGAAAACCAAACATCATCGAGCGCGGTTAGTACCGCGCACTTGGGAGGGTGACCGCATGGAAACCGCTGCAAGTTCAAATATTTCTATAAACATTTCTATTATAGACACTTCTACAGATATTTCTATAGCTCTTGGTGAAACTAGCTTATAGAAAAAAGAGCTTTGTTTATTTATAGAATTCTATAAGAAATTTTTGTAAGGGAAAGTGCCAGCAAAGGAATAGCAGTGGGATAGGTACTAGCACTGCAGGAAAAGTGCCTGATTGAAGTAATGTGATGGCATACTAATGCTGGCCTGCTGTTGGCCATCAGTGATGGGCCAGTTGCATTCCGCTCGGACACATTTTTACTGGTTTAAGTAATGGCACCATTGCACTTTATCGCTGATGGCAGTGCTGGCTGCCATCTTTTTTCCAGCTGATGGCCCGCTGTTTCTTTCTTTGCTGGGAACAGTCCAGATTGGCATAAATGACAAGCAAAGAATTCACAACTGCCAGGAAGTGTTTGCCTTATAAAAATCACAATGTTAGTTTTAATAAAACATGTAATTTTCTGCAAAACCAGTCTCTTTAAAACAGGACAATTCTTAGTGGATACGATTATGGATTAAATGATAAGAATTTTGTATAGATCCAACTTTTGGCTTACAACTTATCCATTTAAGCTCAAATCTGAAATAATAAATATAAAGAACTAATATTCCATAATCGTGTTTACAGCCAAGGAGCGTCAACAATAAGCAAATAAATCTTCACTTGGGATACTTTTAAATTGAGCTGTTTAGAATCCTATTATGTTAAAATTTGACTGAGTGTTTGTATTTTACAATGATCCCTCAAAGAATATGGAATGTTGCGTAAACTAATATTACTTATTCATATAGATATGAGGATATCATAATAACTCTTGAAATTTTTAATCTTCGAATTAATTTCGAAAATACTATTATTTAATTTAATTTTATTTAATTTTATTTTGTAATTCTTAATGGCCTTTTTGCAAAGGTGGCAACAAAATTACTTCATTGTTTAAAAAAAGAAAAAGGGAAAAGGGAAATATTAGGATTATTATATGTTTTTATTGTTATTTTCGCATTAAAAGTGAAAAGAAAGAAATGTTTTCTATTTGAATAAATAGTATATCCGGATTATCGCCTGCTATCTGAGGTGGTGAACGTGTATCTACATTTTTTCAAGTGCGTAAATTAAATCAAAGATATTCTGTTTACCTTCTCTTTAAAAGGTATATTTTAAAGTATGTTCATGTGATTTATTCTCACGTTTACTTAATTATTACCAAAAAGCTGAAAGGTTGAAATATTATTCAAAGCTGATACCATTTCCCGAATTACAGATGAATAGCTTCTGATGAACATGGGATATTTAAATTATTCAGGATTTTGCGACTATAACGAAGTATCAAAAAGGACGCCTACATTCACCTTCACGTACCTCGACTACAGCGTCTAGAGGATATAGAGTGGAAACAAGTATTCCAGTAATGCTACAGCGACTAGAATACCTAGTGTGGAAATATGCTATCCAAGCAGTGCTAAAAATTTGTATCCCTTAAATGTGCGACGATACTGCTAAAATTTCAAGTCGCGATCGCAGCGACATCTGCGGGATTTTCGTATTACTAGTATCACATTGTATAGACTAGCAATTTCTTGCAGTTGTAGAAAATATCCTGCAGATGTCGCTGCGATCTGCATATTGCAGCAGTATCATTGCACATTTAAGGGATGCAATATTTTAGCGCTTTTTTTAAGTATTACAGGGATAGCAGATTTCCACACTGTATATTCTAGGCGCTATAGTAATGCTTTAGAAAGTAACAAAAAATTGTATCCTATAAATGTTGAACGACGCTGAAAGACAGATATCGATCGCAGCGACATCTGATAGTTCTTCACTGGCCGAAACGCTTTATCAGTTGAATCCTTACACAATGTTTACGCTTGAACTACCAGATGCCGCTGCGATCGCCATTTATCGTTCTGCATCGTTCAACATTTATGGGATACAAATTTTTAGCACTTTTTGGTTGGCAGATTTCCACACTATATCTTCTAGACACTATACCTCGACCACGGGAGATTGCTGGGAAGTTGTCGCAACCACAGAGGATCCCTCCGGAAAATTCTTAATGAAATATTCTTTAGGTAAAAAACGAAGCAACGCGCCTAGAAGAACGTAGTGTTTAAGATTTACGATCGGACGAAGCGGTTTTAAGCTCACTAATTGAATTCTCTTCTAGACGTTATACAGAGACAGATGATACGAACAAATGAAGTCATGAAAATCATTACATATCCAACTGTTATGCCAGGTTTATTGAATGAAGAAACCGCTTTGCTTTGGGATTGTGCACCAAGTTCGCTTTCGGACATCATTTTCATACTACTTATAAATTCTTTCAAGATTGTTCTAAAGAATCTTATAAGTGGAATGCTTCAATGGATGAAAATGACACCATACTTAATGCGAACCGTATATTTTAATTCTTAAAACAGAAGTATTTTTTATGCGGAAAAATGATGCCATTTTTCATGCCACGAGTTTCGAAATTTTTTAAAGGACTAAATATTTGACAAATTTTTGTCACCTTTTAAAATAACGTAATTGAAATCGCACACTGAGTACTATAATTTCTAGTGACATTATAAAAAATGTTCTAATCTACACAACAGAGTCCTCCCACTCCATTAGTTCTCAGCTCAGTACAACCTCTTACTTTGTTTTTTCTCATTATTTTGATCTTTATCAACCATTCAAGAAGTTTTAAAATTTCTCTTTATTGCAACCACGTCCACCCAGCATGCATTAAATCGCTGAGCTGAGCAATGCCAATCCAACATAGTTGATAGCATTCTAAAACCGATCAACACAGTAAACTAAAGTAATTCACTAAATAGCAATGCAGCCATGACAGCCAAGATGCTAGTCACGTGGAACACCTCCATTCGGCGATATGCACATTTCGCCGATTGGATATGTGCACAACCTGTTAAGCTAGATACTCTGCCCGACAGGAAGGCTCATGATCGACTGTGAAAAAAAAAAGAAAGGTTATATACGCACATGTCACCATGCGAATATTTAAGTTGAAAGATATAATGAGAAACTCCACAGATTTTTATCCAAAATCTTTTTGACCAATGAATTTTTTGAGTTTTCTTTACCAGTACGTCGCCATTCTTTTATAAAGATACTCTACTATAATCGCATCAAAATCGTGTAACTATCAAATTATCATAATTTTCAGTTAAATTACATTTTAAATTTAAAGTTTTAATTTAATGTTTTAATAAGAAATTTAAAAAAGTAATATTATAAAGATATTTATATGCAGAAAAAATTTGGTTTTATTTTCTCCCAGAAAAATCGAAAGATATCCTGTAATGCAAATGCAACACAACGGTTGCTATGCAACTAGTCCATACATAAGAACGAAAAATCCTGCATCAAGCATAGATTATGAAATACTTTCCAACACATCCAGAAAACTAAAACGAATCTTTACCGTTATATAAGGTGAAAGAAGATAACAGTTTAGAAAACATGCAACACATTTGAAAATCCAGTTTCAGCAATTACCTTCCATAGTAAAAAAAGTAGTGTACTTTTTTTGTTCAGCCCTTATATTATCTATAGATGTATATATGTACTACATAGCATGATAAAATTAAGTTCAGTTACAAGATTCATTTTCAGCGTTTTTTGTTAGTCAATGGAAATGCACTCGAATTCTTTTGTAAAGCCCTGTATGTTAACCAAAGACTTTTGAATACACTATGTATTAAACTGAAATTAATTCAGATACAAAAACACAACACAAATTAAAACGCACATCCAGAAATTACAAACCATAAATGACATTGTATCTTGTTCCTTGCGTAACCCTGTATATGAATTTATTTATATTCCCCATACTATTATTATTATACTAAATATTGTTCAGCAGGAAAACACATAACACAATTAAGAACTACCCTTAAGCAATTTACTCGGATAGTCAGTAATACTTACTAATTCCTTTGTGCAGCCCTGTATATAATTAACACAATTTACAAATATCAAATACTACGAAAATATTTAGTTAAAATTAAAAACGCAAACCAAAGTTGAAAACAAATTTCTAACCATTATCACTCATAGACAGTTCTCTAACCGAATAATTTTTTGTCTTCCGGTAAATAAACGATAAAAACAATGCATACCACACTTTTCAGTAAGATATTTGTAGTACAAATTAGTAATGCATATAAGTGTCGTTCTGTTTGAAATGGTGTAATATCATCAAAATGCACTTGAAAAGACTTTTTTCCATTAACAGTAATGTAACAGAGTACTTTTGACTGTCCCTGTAAACAAACTATAAATGCTCTACCCGGACAGGCAAACAAGAGTCATAAACACTTTTTAACTATGTTGAAAACTGTTAAAAATTTAAAAGGAATTGTATCTTTTACTTCGGATGAAAATCTTATACCTAACATGCATGAAAAGATGACGAAAAGAATGCTCACCAGTATTTATTCAATACCCCCCAAAATGTATATCTATCTAACTTTGTGCTAATAATTCATTAATAGCTTTTTGATAAATCTCATAAAATAATTTATTCTTATTTTATTATAAGCGTTTTTTTTTTTTTTTTTTTTTTTTTTTTTTTTTAACGTTTTGAGTTGCAACTTTACGCATATGTAACTTAGTTTGAGTTATTACACTGTAAAAAGAAAAAAAAACTCCCAAATTGACAGAAAAAAACTGTCAATTTTAGCGCCAGTGGAAAACCGTTTAATTTACAGAAAATATCTATAATTTTTCATTAAAACAGTTTCTTTAAGTAAAAAATTTAGATCTATTCTGTAAAAATTACAAAATCCACATTTTTTTTTTTTTTTTTTTTTTTTTTTTACAGAAAAAATACACTTATTTTCTTCAAAAATTACATTTTTTTTTACAGTGTAAAAAATCTTTTTGAGTTGTATTTTACGAATATGATATAGTATTTTTCATCATTATCTTAAATCAAAAGTTATGAGGTAAGGAAACTCCGGCAATAAATTATGAATACCCTGTAAATAAAGTAAATATGTAAAAATACAATATAATAAACTTTATTTATTCTGTTAACGAAAATGTATTTTCAAGTATAAGCGACTTCAGGCACCAATTTTAATTTAACGTTTTATCAATTCCTATACCCCTAACATAAACATAGATTGAAATCATGATACTTTTTTTTCCCCTCTGTGTAGAATAAATAGATAAATTGTTAAAAATATTATAAAAATCTAAAAAATAGCTAAGTGTGTCCACCAAAAAATTTCTGTTTAATAATTCCTGTGAACGTATATATTAAATATCATTTCATAGATAAAAATAAATATCGACTATATTAGTAGATTCAATACACAATCTAAAAGATTATAAAAATATTTAGAAGAAATTTTTATGGACACTTTTATATATTCTTATTGACATTTTAACATAGAATAGTAGTATTATAAAAATTTGCTCACCTAAAAATTATTTCAACTCATAAACCTTTAGACGGCTTGTAATGAAAAGTCCTTGAAAAGAGAAATTCTAAAGGGATCGTACGTAAGAAGTGGCGGCTATATCAACAGCAGGGAGAACCTTATTAACCACGACTCTAATCGTCTAGTTTAAAATCTTAGAAATTGAGGATAAAATTCTGGTTGGTCATTTAAAATAGCTTGAGTACCTTCAATTTGATTTGCTTGCTTACTGCGCAGTCTCAATATAACAGCCCCCGCGATAAAAAATATCAATGGACACTCCTACTAAATTCAATAGACAAGCAGTTCTTAAAATCCTAGACACCGTGGATTCCTTTTTGTATTTTCTGTTTCCGTGGGCCCCCAGGATTTAAAATTGAATTTCTTTAGAATATTGAATACATGATGTACATATATATTTAGAGAGAGAGATGGATAGCTAAATATACTAATGTATATGTGCAGTAAACTCTGTGAAAAGGTGACCTGTCTATAGCGGAAACCTGTCTTAAACGGAAAATTGCAAGTTTTACAGTATAAATTAATAATGTAGTATTTCTTTATAGATTTTTTTAAAAAGTTTTTCTTTGATTTTACTCACAAGACTTTATTCAGGTTCTAAATAAATAAAAAAATTACATTGAAGATGAAAGCTTCACTAACCTTCTGAAGATGTCTAAACCACTTGAGGTCCGCGAACTACAATTTAAGAACCGCTGGAATAGACATATGTATCAAACTCATTGATATGTTAGATAATAATGTTAATATGACATAGATTTCTAGCGTGTTCACTTTTGCTGCTTGCTTTTACGAAATCCCATTTTAATCAGCTTGGCTGGAAATTAATATTTATTTATTTTTTTTTTTTTAAATAGAGGAGTATGACTACATGTGAAGTTCATTATATCCATTATTGTATATTTAAGTGATTAGAATTAAGTTAAAGTGAAAGGACTTAAATTAGATTTTGCATTCCATTAAAATAGAAAGTTGCCAAGAATCTAATTTTAAAATTCGCGTAAACACTTTTGAAACAGGAAATTAATAATATTTTTCAGAAATTTTAAAAGATTTTATTGATAAAAACAATCAACATTTTAACTATAAATTTGCTTAAGCATACAAAAGGATTCTTTAAAAAGTTCGAAATTGCTTCAACTTAATAAATACTTGCTATTTAAAGTCGTCTTCTTAAAAAATACCTTAAACTAGCTGACCTGCCCGTCGCTAACCAAGACTGGCGTCATAACCTTAAATATACGTAAAATCAATGTTGGATTAAGACTTTTCTTCAGGAGGTATTTAGTATCGGTGGTTCCACTGCCTTCGGCAGCATACATTCTCTGCTTGGTAAGATTTTATAATTTTAAACGAAAATCTATCCAAACGAACCCAAAGTTGTGGGTCACCACTGTCTTCAGCAGCGTAAACCAGTTCGTTTTCAAAACTTATTTTTTCTCGTTCTGGTCTAAGTTATTGTAAATGGTACTTCAAAGCTATCTGGCCAATATATACAGACTGAGAAGAAAGTTAAAAAAATGGGTTTCTCAAACACTTTTGGGAATTCTGCAGTTAGAACATAGAGGAACTGTTTTGGTTAGTCGAAAGATTTCTTCATGAAGAGTTAAGTGTATTTATCTGCTCTGAATTTCAAAATCACGAATCCTTGTATCAATTGCTATTCCAAGCAGAGAAATTGTACATAAAAGCGCATTTTCAAAATTTGAGAGGGAATTGAATTTCTACTAAAAATGCTTTTGATTATAAAAAATATCATAATTAACACTTTAACTCTCTCGCTCACATTGACCGCCGCTACTTCCTGGAAAATGTGGCCGCGCGCCCAGCAGAAGTTCCTTCTTTTTCAACAATAGATCGGAACCGTCCAGCAGCAGACCCGATCACAGAAAATCCCACCGGAAAATTTTAAAAGTTTAATTGAATAAGTTTAATGTATCGACCATCGATGAGCATAGGGCTGGGGCGTTTAATACTTCGGATGTCTTCGAGATCATTATAGCTCAATTTTATACTATATTTTTATGCTTATGATTAAAAATAAAACAGTGAAATACTTTATGTAAATAACGTATTCTAACGTTATAAAAAACGGAGTTTTAAAATAGGTTTTCAAGTAAATTATTTATTGACTGTCACCTATTATACATCAGGACACCATATGTGATATATATTTTTTTATATACATATCTAGACTAGAATTTTAATTTTAACACCTTAAAGAATGATTTTTGAAAAGAAATTCGTAAGCGGCAAGGTTTTATGGTATATTTCTCGAAACAGATGTTTTCTGCACTGAGTTTTAATATTAAGCATCAATGAAGGCTTTTAAAAGTAAGAGCAAAGAATAACTTTTAAAAAATAATATTACTGATTGATATTCAAACCTTCCAAAACTCACGATTTTTAAATACCAGTAATATCTACAAGAATCTATCGCATTCTTTAATTGAAGAATTCTCGATTTAGTAAAAAAAGTTAGTGGCATTCTAAATTTAAGAGGGTTAACAGTTATGGATTTTATAAAACATGATATTACCGGAAACTTTTTCTTTGATAGACCTCAAATTTGTCTTAGCTATTTCTTTGAAAATCATAGCGTGACACAAAGTTTTGTGTTAAATAAAATATGTTTACCTTTGACTAAGTTTCTTTAATAAATATAATTTTCCAATGGGAAAATTTACCTCGGACGATGAAATTTCTAAGTCAAGCTAGATCAAGGTTTACAGTTTGACCCCTTATTTTATTCAGAAATTCCAAATTAATGCCGGAAATTCTAGAAGAAGAATTTTTACTTTATGCAATCCCGAAATGTCTGACATTAGAAAAATCAAAAACTACGATTCAGAATTTTTTGTATGAATTCGAAATTTCTGGCCTAGATTTGTACCCTGGTCTGAGATTATTTTCATATGATTCATGAAGAAAACCTGGAAAAATTCAGAGAATTGGATTTACATGTCAAGGGAAATAGACTCAAAACAACTCTATTACTTATATGTGTTACTGGTGAAACTTATTTCTATAAAATTTTCATTCTGCTTTTCACCAAAATATGCATTCAAATGTGAAAACCAGAAAATATAAAAAGCACAATTTTTTTTGTCGGAAAAATTGACAAGTGTTTTTTATAGCTAAGCAATTTTCTTTTTTTTATTATTATTTGGTTGAAACAGTAAAGTTTAATATGATTTTTCCTTTATAATTTTTTTAATAAGTTATTGACTAAAAAAAAATCTGAATTAATTTCATAGGTGCTTGTATAAAATATTATTAAATTGATTTTTAAATGACTGGACTTTTTTGCGATAAGCTATACATGATGTTAACATATTCAGATAGGATGCTTGTAATACAACACTATTAAATTGATTTTTAAATGACTGGACTTTTTTGCATATACATGATGTTAACTTATTCAGAAACGATGCTTGCATTATTAAATTGTTTTTTAAATGACTGGATTATTTTTGCAAGAAGCTGTACATGACGTTAACTTATTCAGATAGGATGCTTGTACATGCAACACTATTAAATTGATTTTTAAATGGTTGGGCTTTTTTGCGAGAAGTTTTACAGGATGTTAACTTATTCGGATAGGATGCTTGTATATAACATTATTAAATTGTTTTTTAAAGGACTGGATTTTTTTTTAAAGTTGTACATGACGTTAACTTATTCAGATAGGATCCTTGTATAGAATATTATTAAACGAATTTTTAATTGACTGGAATTTTTTTCGAGAAGCTATACATGATGTTAACTTATTCAGATAAGGAAAATTTCAGTTCGATGGTCCTACATCGGATCACATACTCACACTTTCCCGAATAAATTATTCAATTTCCCAGTAACTTGACTTTTTTTAAGCGAATACAGGGTCAGGTTCTAGTCAAACATAACATTTACCGGCCTGAATTATTTATTTTAAAAAGTATTATATACAGGATGATTTCTTAATTCTGTTTTGCCACAAATAATTGGTGAACCAAGTCACATATAGCATATTGTGTCTAGGTATACTATTAAACCGTGTATGTATGTACTACACCAGTAAGTACGTAACAGTGCCTCCTATCAGAAAACTACGGAGTTAGTGTTCCTTTTTCGAAAATAGTACGGTGTACCGGGAAAAAATCAAATAAAAAGATAAAAAGCGTCAACAAATTGGTACAAAATATTAACTTACATGCAAAAATAACATTCTTAGAAGCCATGGAATGTAATTCTTTTAAGCTGGTGATTAGATATGCCAGCTTAAATATGCCATTATTTACAGAAATGTGTCTTTTGAATAATGAGGCGGATAGGTTTCCTAATACAACTAACCCCTCTAAATGAGGCACAGTTTATTTTGATGAGAAAATCAAATTAAGTATGCTCAATGTGTCGCGATCGTCTTATTCAGTCAAAAATACAGGGTGTCTCATTTGAAGCGGAACCTGGACTTTTGTAAATAACTTTAATAAAAATGAAGATAGTTTAGCGAAATTTTCAAAAGACTAACGTTGCTTTCTTTGAAATGGTATTCCACAACAAGAACTACTGTAAATGACCATCATTCGCGCCTAAATAACACTGCCAACTGCACAAGACTGGAATATAATAGAAAATGTAGCTGACAAGACACTCGACCTTACTTATTGAATTACAATGAACTTTTACCACTTCTCGTGATATCATCGCATTTTAAAGGCTCTTACCTGAGACTTTAATATAGTTCTCATATACATTGCAAAGAAAAGAGCGACGGTCATAACTCTGTTTCTAAAAGTTACAGAATAACGATGTGTGCGCTAAAGTTTCTTGTTTATAAATGTCTGCACCGTTAAAAATTTGCAGCAAATATTGCAGTCATTTAACCGTTTTTACAGAAAATGGTTACTTAACCGTAATTTATCTCTATTCTGACCAATGAGAACACTTCATGATAAAGTCAACATAATCTTTATTCATAAGAACAGTTGAATGATCTCTTTTACAAGAAAAAAGAAATGCCATTCACTTATTTATAATAATTAAAGATAGAAGTTTATTTGTCTGTCTGTGCGTGTATCAATTTTTTTTAAATTCGTTAAAAGAATTCTGTTTCAAACTATATAGCAAATATAGAAAATTAACAATGCATAATATTGTTCTCCACGAATTTTGAATTTTTAGCGATTTTGAATGCAACCTTCAATGCGACTTTTAGCTTTTTTTCGCGTTTCGCTGCGATTTTTCGACATACATGATATAATTTCGGTTAAAATGTTTTAGCCCACTATATTAAATTTTGTCCTATTCCATCTTTGAATGTATAGCGATTTTCTAGGCAATTTTTAGCGGGGTTTTTTGGCGTTTCGCGGCAATTTTACCACTTATTAAAGTGATTCCGATTTCAATCTTTTAGTCGAATATAATAAATCTTTTCAATAAAGTTTTATTCGGAAGAAATACGGCGGTTTTTTAATTTTTCGAAATTTTTTATGTGATTTTTAGAAAATACCCCCCCCCCCTTTTTTTTTTTTTTTTTACATTTGTAAAAGGAATTTGGTTTCAAGCTTTATGCCTAATACAGTAAATTTTTTCCCTGCGATTTTTGAATTATTAGCTATTTGTAATGCAAATTTTAGCGTTCTTTTGCATTCCGTGATGACATTTTCGCGTGTGTGAAAGAATTCTGGTGGCGATGATTAGCCCACTATAGTAAATTTTGTACTGTTCGATTTTTTGAATTTTTATCGATTTTCTATGCAATTTTTAGCTTTTTTTTGATTTCGCAGCCATTTTTCTACGTTAGTAAGGGGATTTCGATATGAATATTTTAGCCGAATATAGTAAATGTTGTCCTAAAGTTTAAGTAAAGTTATGAAAGAATCCCTGTTAAGACGTTTTAGCGGTAAATTTTGTCCTATGTTATTTTTAATGTTTTTTTTTTTTCACCATTAGCAAAAGAAATGCGGTTTCAAGCTTTTAGAGCGATATAGTAATTTTTTTCCGAAATTCATACAGCGATTTTTGAATCTTAGTCAAAATTTCCATGTGATTTGTAAAGTTTTTTCACGTTCCGCGGCGATTTCGACAGTTTTATGGAACATCCTCTTTTAATTTCTTCTCTCAATATACTAGTAGTAGATTTTATCCTCTGCAATTTTTTTTTTAACTTTAGCGATTTTTTTAGTTGGTTTTTAACTTTTTCGCGTTTTACTGCGATTTTTCCAAATTAGTAAATGCATTCATTTTCAATGTTCTAGTCCAATATAGGAATTATTTTCCTCTTTTCAATAAAGTTAATTCGGAATTCGTGTAGTGATTTTTGGATATTTTTTGCGATTTTTAGAGTTTTTTCGGGTTTTGTGCGATTCTGTTTATAGTCCCTGACAATTTCGGGTGAGACAGATAATCTCGAGTATTTGCGTATTTCCTATGTTTTATGTATATTTTTCTCTATTTTTGTTTGTTTTATTTTATAGTATTTTGAGCAAGGCACACAGCAAAAAAAGTTAATGTCTATCGTCTATTCTAAGAATAACATTAATAACAATCATAACATTTTAGCAAGGATGATTAGCTAAAATATTTTAAATGGATTCCATACTTTATTGTTTCTCATATTTTCGAATCCAGAATCCATTTATCTCATATTTTCGCTTCCCAGAAAAGCATTGTTTTCAAACTTCTTTTTAATAAACTTTGAATGATACTATAAATTATTACAAGAATATTAGGAAAATTATCAAGTAAAGAAAATAAAATGTGCAAAACATATAACATTTCATGAGCAATGTCAACGTCTTTAATTTTTAATTCATTTTTTCATGCTTATCGTTATTATTTTGTTCTTATCCATCATTTTAATTTAAAAATTTATTTTAGCGTTTATTAATTCTTTGACGAGTCACGTTACAATTCTAGTAGGTTATGCTAAAACTCAAGCATCAAAAGTTTAAATTCGTTACTTAGAATAAAATCTGAAATTATTTTAATACCTGTAATATTTAGAGATTGAAAAAGGAGAAATATTCAGATCTGCATAACTAATATTAATTGTTTTTAAATTTATAAATATCGCGAGAATGTGAACTAAATGTTTGGTATGCATTATGTTTTAATTTCTTCGCTAAGAGCGACACGTAGTATCAGCAGCACAAAATCTTTAAAATATGAACACGAGTTTTTTCAATAGAAATTTTTGGCTTATTTAATCAGTGCACTTCAGCGATTAAATAAAGCAAAAATTTATAAATAAAAAAGTGGTGCTCAAATATTAAAAGAAGTGTAGTTAATGTGCATCACGAAGTGGTTAAATTGACTCAGGGTATTTATGTAAATCAACTTTAAAGACATTTTAATGCATTATTAGGATAAAAATATGTTATAAATCGTTGAAAAAATTGTCTAAACCATAAATTTATATATATTCACCAAACATTTGTCATAATTAATGTACAATATGCATTTTTTTTTTTACTTTCTTAGCTCTAACAGAAAAAAGCCTCTACAATATATAGTATAAATCTTTAAACATAGTCATTACTTCTTATTAAAACAAAATGTAATTAAAACAAAATATAATGCCAAAAAATAAAATAAGTTGCTCTTAGTGTTTTCCAAAACAATCTCATATACAATGGTAAAAATAAGCCTCAAGCAAATTGAGTGAATCAGTTTGAACTGAATTCTTGTAAATTAGACGACATGATTAAAAAAAGATAGAAAAAACTGGTATTCGTTTACCTTTATTTTTAATGAAAAAGGAGAATGATGAAAAACAAAAGTCTTCAATTTTTTTTTTCATCTTTTTGCTATATTAAGGTTGAAACGCCGTGATTGTCTCTGTGGAAAAATCTAAATGGCAATGTGTGTTTTTAACACGAAAAAAATATGCTCTCTGTGATTAATTTGTGTATTTGAATCAAAATTTCTTCAAAACTTTTGACGCGTTGCATTTTTTTAAAGCAACTAGAAAAGTATCACTTTTGACTAACTAAATCTTTAAAAATAACGCTGTAGTAAATAAAGTTCTTTACAATTAAGAGATTTTTTGCACTTGAGACAAAAACACAACATATTTTTATAAATATTTTATATGTGCCTCGACGGAAAAAATGTTTTTCAACTGTTTTCTCGTATTTTGTGTATTTGCTTTTGCCTCATTATGTACCGAAATTGCAAAATTTTCGCGTTTTATGAGTCCCATTAACTATTTACCATAAGCGTATTTCGCATAAAGTAATAATACTATTTGAATATGGATCTAGAAGTGATTTTAAAGAGAGCTAAAGAATAAAAATATAAAATAGGATATGTGAAATAACTTTTATTCAATAAACGCAACTTTACGATATAGGGATAACCTTTACTGTATACTCACCAAATCTCCGGCTTTACTGCATTTACTATACATAAGAGTAAGGAAACTTATTGTTGTAGCTTATTATAGACTGATCCTCTAGCACCTTAATATGACATTCCCATTACATACTTACCAAATTCGAACTAATCTTCCGTAAAATGTATGTTAATTTGACCCAGGTTAAACACGTTTCGAAACGGAAATATTTTAAAGAAATAAAACTAAATAAGTTCTACGTAGAAACCCGAAATTATTATAAATAAAGATTCATCAAATAAATTTTGTGGTTTGAAATGTGTTTAATCCGGATCAAGTTAATCCACATTTTACGGAAGATTAGTTGAAAGTTAGCAAGTATGCCATTAGTGTCCTACATCGCTTCGGGAAACCCGATTTCATCCGACCCCGACCTACGCCGCAGATCGGGTAGGGTCGTGTTGTATAGTAATTTACTTCGATGAAGATCGGGTTCAGGAATTTTTACGGGTTGGGTTTGACTCAATGTGCCTCGATATGATTCACTTGACTGACTCGACATGATGACTCGATATTTGTATAACTCGAGCCTACATGGGCTCCAGTTCCAATGCTCACATTCTTTAACCCTTAACAGACCAAATTATTTTTCTATTTAAAATAGAAATATTTCATGTCACACAGTTTTTTCAAAACAGAAATTTTTGTCTTATTTTATCGCGGCGTGTCTGTCATCAAAGAAATAAATATTTATTTTACAATTACTGCAAACAACAAACATAGTGGCATATGATGTTAGCCTGGAGCAACGCTAGGCTTTAATGGATGAATGAAATCGTAATTTGTGCTTTCTACAGCCGTTAAAAAGTGGATTGAGATATTCAAAACATTCTCTATAAAATTTTGTATTAACTAAGACATCCGTTAAACTATTTTCGTGAGATATCCCTTGTTTTGAAACAAACAAAGTGCATATGCATAATGACTCATGCTTCACACGTTCTTCTCTCTAAATAAAGATTTCAGTTTTCAAGGTATTAATTAATATTTGAGTTGAACATTTCGAAATATATATGTCTTTCCGATCTTGACAGTTTAAAGGGAAATCGAAAATCAATTCACAATTCTCTTGCTTTCTGGAATGACGTCGCTGGAGGCAATTGAAGAAAACTTTGCGTTCAAGAAGTTTAAGTTATATCTTTTTTAAAAGTAGATTCGTGTATGAAGGATTTTAAATTCATATATCAAGCTCGAATTTAAAATAAATGCATCTAACTCAGCATTTGCTTTGAGATGCAAATTAAAGAAAAAAATGTCAAATTAGCTTGCTGATAATGTCAACAAACTTCACTTTGATTAATTGTATAATAAAATTTTCTCATGTTTAATAATTTGTCGATTTCCATGAGCAGAATAACGTTACTGAAGGAATTTTGAACAGTAAGGAAAATTTAAATTATTAATCTTAAACTGAAATGCGAAAAAAGGAAAGATGTTTTCGAAAATGTTACGAAATTTAATACAGTTTACGAATGTATAATATAACACTTACTAAGTTACCAACGATTCCAAAAAGAGTTCTTTTATCTTCCGAAACCTCAAAAGCCAGTGTATGTCCGATGTTTAACCCCTTCGGGTTGTCTTTTACAGAATTTTTAATCTTTAATCACGGTTTTTAAAGGTTCAGTTTTTAAAAACAGAAATTTTTGCCCAATTGAATCGGAAAAATGCTCGGATTACATAAAGCAAAATTTACATTAAAATTTTACTGGTGAGAACAATCACCGATTCTGAGCACCTTACGCGGCACGAATACCGGCCTCTCGTCCCCAAGGGGTTAAAGAAGCATTTGTGGAAAAAAAGTATGTTTTGCTTCTAGTAATATTTCGGAAACTTTTAACCCTTTCAGGGGCAAGGTACTTCTATTCGTAAAATTCTGAAATGAGTGAATGGCACCAGAATTTAGAAACAGATTTATTTCAAATTAAGGAAAAGCTTTTGTTCACATACTTAATAAAAGAAATTTTTTATTGCAATATTCATGTGCCAATGTAACAATCAGGGATTAAAATTAGGTGGTCCAAAAATTAATCACCGCCCATGAAAGGGTTAAAAGTAGATTTTACAGTGCATTAACCCTTTATGTCCCAAATTATGAATTCATGAAAATTTCATCTTCTAAAACATTTTTCGTGAATTTTTGAAACTACATTAGAAGATTTACACAATCATTTAACAAATTTTAGAAGGATTTTCCAATTAAAATTAATTAATAAAATTTGAATTTATAGGAATTTTTTGCATTATTTATAACTCCACTCAAATCTTTTTATTTAAAATATTGTTTTCTAAGTATTATGTAGAATTAGAAAATGTACAAATATAATGTTCTTTCAATAGAAATATTTCCGAACTGACCCCCCCCCCCCCCCCAATTGTTCAACGTCAAGAAAGCTGAAAAAGCGCAAAGCAAAAGAAATCATCCTTTTACAAATATTTTTGTTTTGTGCATCCGCTCATGCTCTTGGAACGAGATAAAGTAAAGTATCTGTAACTCATTCTAAACTGTGTTACTGCTAATCTTACTTATCGATGTATTAAATGAATTTTATAACAAGTTTTTTTTAATGGTACTTTAAAGGCATAAAGTTTCGTAATATTAGATCAATCATTATTAGCTTCGGGGCATAAAGGGTTAATCAATTTTCGGAACATCATATATCATTTTTTCGGATGCCATAAATTCTCAAGTGAATATTTTTATGTTCAATAAATTTATTCAACAAAGAATCGTGCTAAATTAACCATATTAGCATAAACTTTAACATCTCTCTGTTACTCATGTACGAATAAATTCTGTTATGCAGCTGAAAATGTTTACTTAAGAATTAATAGCGTCCAAAACAATATTTCGTGCTGAGAAAACAGATTAATACACTGTAAGTACTATTCGGAAACGTTTTCGAAAATTAAAGGCAGCAAAATAAATTTTTGTTTCGGAAATGCTCCTTTAACCCTAGAACTACCGGAAATTTTACTCAAGTTTTATAAAAACCTTCTACACCAGAATTTTTACTTAAAACTATTTAATTTGTTTATTTAACTTATTATTGTCTGATTTATACATTTAGTTTGTTTTGAAGAAATTTCTGGTTTGAATAAATATTTTGAATGTACATGTCGGGTCCAATGGACCCGTCTGGTAGACGGAAGGTTAAATATAGAAAACTTCAGAAGATGATGAAACACTTCTCTGATTCATGGGTAACGCGGAAGAGATTTTGTTGTATTTTCTTAAACCGTATTAATACTGTATTTTCATAAACACGTGTCTTTTTTTACACTGTACAGTTTCTTAAATCAAAAAAATTTACTGATCACTATTCAAGTTTACTGACAAAAGAAAAAAATCAAATATTAGGAAAAGAAATATTACTATCATAGTACAATAATATGTTGACTATATCTTTAAAAAATATATGTCTTTAAAAGAAAGATACTATTTCAATGCACAAAAAATACTCGAAAATATCACATGTTTATTATTTTCTCTTAAAACCTACTCTAGAGTTTTTAAATGAAATGACGAAAAACGCATATAAATATAATAATTAGATCAGAAGATATGACACATTTTATGATCTACTGTCTATGGAATACTAAAATTATAAATCCGTTTATCCCAGAATGCATTTTTTAAAATCCGTCACATTAAAATTAATATATCTTAATTTCTAGGAAAATGTAGTTCTGAGACTTACGATAATTTTTATTTATATATGAAGTTGTCGTTAGCATTTTTTGCGTTGAAGAAAATATTGGAAAATAATATTCTATATGAGTAAAAATTACTCATTAAAAATGATTTTTTTAATATAAAAAATTTAAAATCATTACATTAAAAAAAGATTGTTTACATCTATCTATCTATCTATAGCTATATATATATATATATATATTAGGTCTACCTGAAAGTTCTGTCTGATAAAGTTATTTCACACCTACATTTTAAAAATTCAGATTTCTTCTTTGGCACCACTTTTTTTGAAATGGTAAAATTCCCATTGTTTTCACCTTAATGTTAAATGTGAAAACAATGGGAATTTTATCATTTCAAAAAAGCAAGCGTGAAATAACATTATTGCACAGAACTTTTCGGTAGACGTAATATATATGTAAATATATATATATATATGGTAAATATATACTTTTTGGAGTATAGTCGATCGGGTACATAAAGGAATCCAGTTTTTAGCTTATTGCTGGATTCTATTACAGAAATCGACTATGTTTTTGCTTGTATTTGTATTTCATGTACCCCTGAGGAAGTGAAATGCTATATAAGCTTTCTGCTACATCCGTCTAATTGATCTATTATTTGTTTATGATAAGTCTTTTAATGGTTCAACATTATTTCGTTGGTTATTTGTATCTTTTGTCTTTAATAGGTTGTTGTATCAAGATTTGGCGGTATTTCATATGTTTTATATGGATTAATCGTCCGCAATGTGCTAGTGAATTAGTGGTATTTTGCTTGATTTTGTGTTACAAGTCATAGGTTCCATTTTTATTTTGTATAATGTCAGTGTTATGTATTGAAGCTATATTTATTAATTTTAGTAATTGGAAATAGATGATGAATTGTAATTATATAATGGTCATATATATATATATATATATATATATATATATATACAGAGTGGTCATAAAAAAACTATGGACCGATGTATGGACTTCGAGCAGCCTGTCCGTTCAACCGATTGAAATGAGATTTCAGATATAGTTATTCAGAGGTATGATCTCGGGATTCTGTTAACGGCAACAAAGTGGCGCTAACGGTTACGGTTATAGATACAGAAACTGAAAATTTTCGAATGGCAACGCGCATTTTATCCCGTCGCAAAGTGCTCAGTTTATGCGAAAACCTAAATAGCGTTGGAACGGTACGTGTATCACAAAAAAAAAAAAAAAAAAAAAAAAAAAAAAAAGAGTTATGCACGCACAAAAAACAACTCTGAAAAAAAAAAAAAAAAAAAAAAAAAAAAAAAAACACGATCGGAGCCGCATAGGTAAAAAAAAAAATACAACTTCGTTTTACCACCGAAGAAAACCATTTTCCGAAGTTTTGGCAAACGTCAAGTAGTACGTCTTCCAAAATATCCCGTGAAAGTAATGTTGGGGTGTTCAACATGCAACTGTCCGGCCACCAAGCTATCGCTTCAGAAAAGGAATATTTGCCTTATTTAATTACAGAAACTTCGTAATTAAACAAGACGTAAACTACCTTTATGATGGAAAACGACTTTAGGCAGAAAGTTTAAAGACACTTACTGTAATGCCTTTTGAAATTGCTTGTTAATTTATAGACTTTTTTAAAATGTATTATTTAATTAAAATTTAAATAGCGACTTAATTTATTGATATTTAAGTAAGTTTATAAGCAATGTACATGTAATATTTTAGTTGTTATATTTTGTGGTAGAATTTTTTATTCCTTTGGAAACAGGAAATGCTATTTTATTGAACATACACTCAAGATCACAAACAATAAAGATCTTAATTTTCGATAAAACATAACACGCTACTTTATTTTATTTTCGTCAAGCAAAGGCCCATAGTTGTAGAAGGAAACGCGTGCAGTCTACATATTTTTCAAATGCAAGTACATATAAGAAAACATGGGATTATTGAATGTTTTTGAAGAAAAAATTTATATTACAAAGCATTGTTCGCACTATCAATATGAATCTAGAAAACACGGTGAAGGTTGTTTGAAGAACGCGGAGATATTCTTGAAGAATTAGTTCGTGTAAAATATCCGTTTCAATGGTTTTTTAAATGTAGTACAATAACGCTCACATGAAAATATTTTAGGAGTCAAAGCATGGCTACGAATAACAGGGATGAGAGCGCTCCGATCCGAATGACCGATTGCTACCACTAAATTTTTATAGTATTTCTCGCCGTATTAAATGACAAAATTTCTAAGATTTAATAAAGCAAAGAATACTATTAAAATTTAGTGGTGATAGTCCACCATTTGGGTCGGAGCGCTCTCATCCCTGGAATAAAGGGGAAATGATATTTCCTCAAAATAGTGAAGATTCAACTGCAACCGGTTTCGCAGTGGCTCATTACAGTCGGAATAAACTCCCAACAGTAAATATGAATAGAAATTTTATCCTTATTTAAACGTCTTATTAAAGCACAATTTCAGTTATAATTTTGGCCAAAAACATATTTGTTTTTACTGGTGGAAGTTTACTTCTACTGTAGTCAGGCCCTGAGCTTTCGCCAAATTATGGCAACCCAAACAACCTCCTGTCAGTATCAGTGAAAGATATTATAATACCCGTGCAAACTCCCACCAGTAAAAACGGTTAGAAAATTTTGCCATACCTGTGAGAGAAATTTTGCAGAAATAAGCCGCTAAAATAAGGTGGCATTTTTTAATCGAAATTTACTGGTGGAAGTTTGCTTCGATGGTCATCAGAAACTGTTGGACCAATGTAAAAAATCAATCACCATCTTGTGACAACCTCCTTAGTTACTTCACTCGCAACTGGTAGACTCTACAGTATTTGTCTCCTCTTTATTCATAACTCCATAGGTCAAAGAGGAAAACGATAATGGTTCACTTTTTGTGAAATTTGATATAAGAGGGCCATCTGTTAGATTGATAAGCGCACTATCGTTGGAAAAAAACTCGTTCGAGGTACAATTGAAAGCATTCCTTTTATAAATACAGTTGAAGATGAATATAAAAGGAGAAGAACAATGAATAACTGTTTCCTTTCTATATGTGACAATCGTCGTTTTTCTCTTTTGCACATCATGTGTATCGTCGAAAGACACGACACGCCAGCATTTTCTATATTTTCTTCGAAATTTCTCATTTTCAATGTTATGCTTCAACTTTTTTGCGTTTTCAGTGAAATGAAAATCTTTTAAATATGACTGAATGAAACATTTTACTTTGATACAAAATTTATCTATCGTATTTCTGATCTGGGTGAAAACCTATCATTACCATTTAGAATGTGTTGTTTTTAAAATTATAGTACGTCGCTAAACGGCAGTTAATCGTCAAATAATGATATATTTTTTAACGGACTCAATATAGAGTTTTGCGAAGAGACAATTTCTTTTTTTACACTCCCCAACTTTGTTGAAAAGTGTTTATGACTTCGATTCGTTTGTCGAACTGACATCTGTCGGTCTATCTTTGCTTTTTCTTGCCCTAACGCTTGCAAAAATATTCGTATTGCCATGTAAATTATTATGTTATTTTGTTTTACTATAGCATGTTCACTGTTGGAATTGAAGAGCATATAGAATTTATGGTTCCTTGAGAACACACAAAAAATATCCATTACATTATCAGACCACGGAGTGGTTACACTTTTAGCCACCACTAATTTTTTAAAATTATTTTTAATGCAGATTACTACAAGAATTGCAATAAAAGCTCACCACGAAGAGGGGTCGAACGATATTTCCAAGAAAAATCTAAACGAAAATTTTCGTAAGTAAATAATAGTGGTGGCATGAGTTTTGATTTAGTCTCACACCTGTTTAATTAAATTAGCTTAGCAGTAAAAGAATTTAACGCTCAAAACTTTAAATTTAATATTTGTATATTTAAAGAACATTTAATATTACCTTTCTGAATACAAGAGCGAATTCGTAAACATAATTTTCACATCTGAAAAAGAGAATTTGCATGTGTTTCGCAACAGAAAATATTTAATGATTATAATATTAATGATAAATATTAATATTTTTTATAAATATGACAATATCGTTTTAGAAAATCACCGCTGTTTTAGTAAGCTGAATAAATATTGCTTAAGTAGAAAAATATTTAATATAAAAGTTTGGACTTTGTATTCTTTTAGTACAAAGCTGCGTATTATTGTGAGACACGCCCACACCCGTATGCATAGATTTGGCGAGGGAGGCAAAAAAGAATTCAATCACATTACGATATATTGGAAAAAATTGCTTCCAGATTATTTCAAAGATGTTACAATACTCCAAACATAATAGAATTGATATGTATGACTATTATATATATATATATGTATATTATGAAGCGCGTAAAATTTTAAATTCAATATTTTGATATTTAAACAACATTTAATATTATTTATCATAATACAAGAGCATCGATTTCGGAGACACATTTTTCATATTTAAAAAAGTAATTTTCATGCGTTTCTCAACAGAAAATAAATTTTTATTATAAATATGAAAATAACGTTTTAGAAAATCAGCGCAGTTTTAGTAAGCGAAATTAATATTGCTTAAGTAGAAAAATATTTAATACAAAAGTTTGGGCTTTATACTCTTTTAGTACAAGGCTATGTAATATTGTAAGACACGCCCAGACCCGTATGCATAGATTTGGTGAGGAACGCACAAAAGAATTCAATTACATTACGATCTATTGGAAAAAATTGCTTCCAGTGTATTTCAAAGATGTTACACTACTCAAAACACAATGGAATTGATATGTATGACTTAGTGCGCGACTATTTTTTTTTTATACGAAATGAAGTGCATAGTATTTATCGTTGAACTCCACAGACGCACAAAAGAATTTGGTTACAGGACTGAATATGCGTAATAATTGCTGAAAGTGCTGCGACATTTTTAAATTAACTCATTTCTAATTTATTACGTGGTGTGCGTAAATTCTATAGATCATATAAACACTTCTGCCAACCTCCCACTTATCTTCCGTAAGTTCTGGAATAATTTTACGCAGGTTAAGTACGTTTCGTACAAGAAAATTTGTTTGATTTTTTATTTATACATTTTCAGGTTTATTCGTGGAATTTCTTTAATTTCATTTCTTAAAGAAAATTCTTGTTCGAAACGTATGAAACCTGAGTAGAATTAATCCACAAATTACGAATGATTAGTTGGAGCTTGGCATCTACACTATATGGCCAATTATCATCGGACACTTTCAATTTTAGACATTTTGTCGAATATTTCATGATATACTTGTCGGATTTTCCTGGAACTTCAGAATTATGAAGAATATGTTTGACTTCATATTTACCAATAATCATACCAATGATCAGCGGAAAAAAAACATAGTAATAATATTTAAATAAATATTACAATAAATATTTTACAGGGTGACACTAAATAATAATGTTTAGGATCACCCTGTAAAATAAAATGCACGAAGTGATCTATCGCGATGGCTTACGAATATGTGGATATTGTACAATATGTGTATTCATTTGTGTAAGAATAGAACGTATATTCATGGAGATATATCGATTTTTTTTTAAGTAGAAATTCTTGCATGTTTTTTTATATCATTCAGGGTTTTCTGCTAAATTTAACGTCAGTTTCTGAAAATTTGACAAAACGTAGTAGAAATGATATAGTGTAGTTTGAATGTAAATATATTAAACATTTGATGAAATATGAGCAGTTGTATGAAATAATTTTTATCCGCGCATGCACGCAAGATAACAAATATTCCTTTTTTATTTCAGAATTTCTTAGTCAACTCTATGGAGCAACTCATAAAAAATAGGCCAGTCATCATAAAAATTCAGAAAGTTATCGGGCATTGAGTGAGATGATTTTTAGTTGTCCTAAAAACAGCTAAATGATAAGAGGTTTTCCATATATTGTCATTTTCAATTTTTTCTAATTTTTTTTAAAATTTTTTATTGATGCTTTATTTCTTCTTGGAAAACCACCAGACCGATCCTAGAAAAAATGTAACAAATTCTACGCATTTCTTCTAAATCAGCTCATTGACATTCATTAAATACCAACACCTTTGCTGAAATCCAGTTAATAAAAAGACAAGTTTTGGAAAACCCCTTATCATTCAGCAGCTTTTAGAAAGCAACTAAAAATCGGCTCACTCTATTGCCGAAAACTTTCTGAATTTTCACGATATTTGACTGGACATTTTTTATGAGTTGCTCCATTAGAAATGACTATTAAATCAGGAAAAAAAAATATTTTTTATCGTGCGCACATGCGCAGATAAAAACTATTTCATACCGCTGCGCATATTTCATCAAATATTTAATATATTCACATTAGAGGTCTGCACGGGCCCGGGCTTGGCCCGATGCCCGCACCCGGGCCGGGCCGGCGGAATGAAGGCGAATTTTCAAACGGGCCGGGCCGGGCCGACAGAATTAAGACAATTTTTTCAACGGGCCGGGCCGGGCCGATAAAAAAATTAATCGGGCTTATCGGCCCGATATAACAATTCAAGCTAAGCAGATAAAATACGAGACATTTTCAATTAATATGATTTTCCCGAGAAGTATAAATATGAGTCCGGAGCCTATGCGAGTTTAACAACATCAATACTGAAATGTAACATGTCCATCGTAGACATCGGCATCGTACGGTTACAAGATGTCTGAATCCTTTGTACGTTTTTTTCCTTTTCTGTGCTATCGCTTCCTGAAATTCGATTCAAAACGCCAATTTTGGCAGTACTTTCAGAAAGATATATTGCTTTTATCTATGAAAATCGACATTTACATAGTTTCTGAATAAGAATAATTGCCAATCTTACGCGTTTCCGAAAAGAAATGATTTCATAAATGTATCGAAATAAGGCTCCTTTAGATTTGAAAAAAGCCTTAAAAATGAGAGAATATTTTCACAAATCTCCTTTTTATTATACAGCTTCAAAAGCTATCATGTTTTTAATCCTTTATTCTGAACTACATCAATATTTTAATGCATCCTTATTTGAATTTAGAAATGTCAGTAGAGACGATGATTAAAACACTGTAAGTAATCGTTAATGTTTACTATTTTGTGTTTTCTGTTTTACAAATGCATAGTAATCTAAAATGTACTGTAAAATGTTCCCATAAATATGTATGTAGTATTCATTAAAAGAATCTCAGTTGTATGTCGAGAAAAAGCGGAATTTGTTTTGTAGAAATTGAGTCGGGCCGGGCCTGTTTTCACTAATTTTTGTACGGGCCGGGCCGGGAACTGTAAAAATGCAAACGGGCCGGGCTCGGGGCCAAACTTTCAATTTTTACACCGGGCCGGGCTGGGCCGGGCCCGGGCCTGGAAATTCCGGCCCGTGCAGACCTCTAATTCAGATTCCAATTGCACCCTGCATGATATAAGCAAAAAACATGCCATAATTTTTTTGAAATTGATATATCTCTATCAATATACGTGCTATTCTTACGCAAGTGAATACAGATATTGTACAATATCCAAATATTCGTAATCATAGCGAAAGATCATTTGGTGCATTTTATTTTAAAGGGTGACCCTAAATATTATTATTTTTCTGTGATTTTTCGCTGACCCGCAAATTGCCTTGATCAAATCGCCATTGATAAATATGAAGTCGAACATATTCTTCATAATCCTGAAGTTTCAGGAAAATCAAACAAGCATACCTTTAAATATTCGACAAAATGACTGCAAATGAAAGTGGCCGGTGATTAATGGCCAATAAGTGTATGCATACATGGGCTGCACCAAAAGGTTCGCACACATTACCTGTTATGGATCAGTGGCGTAATGTCAGGGGACGCTGTATCATTTTGCCACCAGTATTATTTCATCCTACCTTTTATGTCTTATTCAATCTTTTAACGCGCAAAGATTAAATAAGGCTAAATTTAGTAAATAATAATACTGGTGGTAAAGCTATCCAGCATCCCCGGACGCTACGCCACTGGTATACAGAGTGCAAAGGAAAGTCCCTTTAACCTGAAAATACCAGCGAACAGAGAGAGTTACAGCTATGCAAGTGAGGTAACGTTATAGTAAAGCGTCTACGCCCGCATTAATGCAAACGACAGCATTGACCCTAGTGGCGAAATTTGGAAGATAGAAATTGCAAGTCGAAAACGAAAAGAGATAGAGAAAAATTTGCAATTAGAAAGTTTTAGAGCATCAATTAACTAATACGAAACGACATTTGGTTTACATGGATAAGATAAATTTTCGCCTGTATACCCAAAAATGTCCGAAATTCGACGCTCTCCATTTTGTGTAAACGTTCGAATGGAATAGCGAGAAGTATGAAGAAATATGCACAATTTACGGTATAAATACGTACTTATCTCAATACATTTTGATAACGTCATACAAAAAAAAAAAAAAAAAAAAAAAAAAAGACAAACTGTTTGACAGTGATAAAAAGTTAATATTCAGCATGTTCGAAAATTTCGCCATTGCTCACGATACACATTTGTGTTCGTGAGAGTAATTCTACAATCACATTTCTCAGCATGGAACGTCTATTGCAAGTCTCTTCAATACGACGACATAGATTTATCCCTTTCAAGGGCGGTGACTAGACACTCTAGCCACCTAACTTTAATTCCAAAACTGACAAATGGCACCAAGAATGTTTTAATAAAATTTTGCTTTTGTAATGAAAGTGCAAATTATCGGGTTTTTGTTTTCTGAGAAATTCGTTTGAATAGTCTAGTGTCAGTCAATTATTTCATCAGTTTACGAACAGAAATCTTCTGCCCCTAGAAGGGTTAATCTAAAATTTTAAATGCATTGGAAATTAAATTTTTACAGACATTGCAGCACAGTTCAACGTCAGAATCTGCTACTGTGCACTGCTACATTTCCGGAATGTGAGTAGAGTAGAATCGTCGCTCATCGATTTCTGACATTTTTGCGTGTACAATCGACGCTTTATCTTATCCGTGTGAACCAAATGTCGTTTCGTACTAATCAATTGATGCTCTAAAACTTTCTAATTGGAAATTTTTCTCTGTCTCTTTTCGTTTTCGACTTGCAATGGCTATCTTCCAAATTTCGCCACTAGGGGCGCTGCGATCGTTTGCATTAAGGCGGGCGTAGTCGTTTTACTATACCTTTACCTCACTTGCATAGCTGTAGCTCTCCGTTTGCAAGTATTTTCAGGTTAAAGGGACTTTCCTTTGCACACTGTATAGATATCAATTGCAACATTGATTTTTGTTTCATTTTATCTTTTTAACACTTGGAGCGCATTTGACGAATCAGAACTTCACGCATTTGGCCACCCGCGTTTATTTTTAACTTTATTCATACCACTATTAAGTTTGTAGTATTTTCTTCTTGCACGCGTTGTCAAAGTGTAAATGAAAGATTATTGTTTTGAGAAAATGGTGCGAGATAGAATAAAAAAAACAGTCGCCAGTCGCAGCCTTGAAACAAATGTGTACCCAAGGGTTAAATTATTTATTTATATAAATTATTTCATTGTATGAGAAAATGAAATTTCTTATCAATATTCTGATAGCGTTTCAAATTATTTCCTAATGCATGATTTTTCGATTTATAATTATAGTTTCAAATGGGAAGAATTTTCAGTGTTTTCTCAAAACTGTTTGAGAATGCATTTTTGTAGACCTCCATTGCGATTTGATACTATAATATTAATTTATGTAATTTATTAACGAATTCGAATGTTATATATATATATATTGATTGAATTATCGTAATTGGAAATAGATGATTATTTGTAATTATATTATGGTTATATATATATATATATATATATATATATATTATCTGAGAGTATATTTATTGTTTCGTTTTCTTTTTCGTTTTTTCAGATTTTTTTTATTGTAAATTTATAATTAAGAATTTTAAAACACATCTTAAAGAAGGGTGTGCCTATACAAACATGCTGAAATAAACAGTTTAACCCTCTGTATACCAGAAGGGTCCAATGGATCCGACATGTACATTCAAAATATTTATTCAAACCAGAAATTTCTTCAAAACAAACTAAATGTATAAATCAGACAATAATAAGTTAAATAAACAAATTAAATAGTTTTAAGTAAAAATTCTGGTGTAGAATGTTTTTATAAAACTTGAGTAAAATTTCCGGTAGTTCTAGGGTTAAAAAAATGTAGTTAAAGCTATCATGTGCGATCGTTATATCTATACATTTTGGTTTCTAAATATAGAGATTAGAAGAAATTAAGACATCAAATGAAATCAAAAGACACAAAATGTTTTTAAATTTTTCATAAACTTTTTGAGTAAATTAAGAAGAAAACCTTTTTATCTATTGCTTGAAAGTTTCAAATAAGGCGGAATCAATATTTCTTTTATATCCTAGAGGGTTATTGATTTTTTGGAAAGGATGGTTAACATTTCTGAAAGAGATCACGTTCTGCAAAGATTACTTGATTCACAGTTACATCACAAATATACGCGCATCTCAATCCGAAACTTCCTTTTCTTACAAAGGGGGAAAAAAACTATAAATCATATATCTACGCTCCAAACTTAGTTCATCATTTTGACGATTTCTCGCTTATGAAGACAAATGTATAGATATAACTGATAGATATTATCCTTTTTAATGTGCTATCTGAACAATATCAATGTGTTGATGATGGACAACAAATACGGGTAAAGAATATTAACATAAAATATACAACAACCGGTCATTTGATGAGTAACAAATGAAAATATTTCTGTTGGAATCTGAATTTTCTTCATAAAATAAATAAATTATAAATCACAGAGAAATAAGTGAAATAAAAAAATCGAAAGAATTTTTAGACATTGATAACGATATCATTACGGGAGGGGGGGGGGGGGGTTCGTAAGGTAAGGGGGGTAGGGAGTCCAAAATTACAAAAAAGTTGATAACGTTGTGTATGTACTGCCCCTTATAGCTCGTTTATAGGAACAATCACTAGAAAACAGGAATTCTGCTTTTTAAGAATTTAGTGTCGCCCCCGATGAAAAAAAAATTACGTATATATAAATAGTACAAAATATATTTTACTTTTAAGACTTACAGCACACGCTTTTATTTTATGTAAAATGACGTCATTCGCATCCGCTTAAGAATTCCACATTTACGATCCACTCTTAAACATCTACAGCAAAGTATGCATAGGAATTCACTATTGCGAAATAATACACAAATGCAGCAAAAAGATGCCGTCATTAAAGAAACCCGACAAAAAAATGCGGCTATCTCATGATTCACAGGCCTTCATTTGTTTGTAACAGTAATATACATATACTTAATATTAAATATAGTTTATAATAGCTCCATGTTTTAACAGAAATCATTCGTTTATATTTTTTCAAAATAATACGTATTTTAATTACATTTTCTTTCGGTTGTTATGAAAAAATGGCAACAAAAATATATAATTAATATTTTACAACTATTTTTCCATTTAAAAGCACTTTTTTCCCCCCAATACGATGGTATAAAAATTGAAAACGTGCGATGCTTAGAAGTTAAAAAAATTGCTATAGAGTATTTAATCGTACTGCTTTGTTTTATGGCTGACTTCTGTAAGGTAACGTTAATTTTTGAAGACAAAACAAAATAAGCTAGGGGAAAGAAATAGCATACCGTACCGGGGGCTAAAAAGTTAAATAGTTTTAAATAAAAATTTTGGCGCGACATATGTTTATAAATTCCTAGCATGCTTATTTTTTAATACATTTATACATCTAAATGTCAAATTTGAAACCTATCCCACTAGACGCGATTGTAAAACAAATGTGCGAAAAGAAAAAAAAATGATTTGTTTACATAAATATTTCGATTCGAACTGGAAATTTCTTCATAAAATGAATAAAATATTGAAAAAGTATTGAAATATTGAAAAATACTGTAAATAAATTACACAGAAATAAGTTGATTAAAAAAATTAAATATTTTTAAATAAAAAGATTGGCGTGAAATAATGTTATAAAACTTGGGGGAAAATCCCCGGACGTTTACTGCTAAATATGGTTATAGGGTACTAAATGTCAAATTTTAAACTATCCCACTAGATGCAATTCTGTAACAACTGTGCGAAAATAAATTTTTAAAATTGTTATTTTTTGCATAAATATTTCGATTCGAACCTGAAATTTCTTCATAAATTAAATGAAATATAAATCATGCCGAAATAAGTTAAATAAAAGTGTTACATATTTTTAACTAAAAATTCTGGCATGAAATAATTTTATATAAATTTAGTAAAATTCCCGGTACGTATACTGCTAAATACGTTTCTAGAGTACTAAATGTCAAATTTGAAGCCTATCCCACTAGGCGCGATTCTAGAACAAATGTGCGTAAATAAATTTAAAAAAAATGTTTTGTTTACATAAATATTTCGATTTAAACCTAAAATTTCTTCATAAAATAAATAAATGACACAGAAATAAGTTGAATATTTTAAAATAAAAATTCTGGTGTGAAATAATTTTATAAAACTTGAGTAGAATTCTTGGGACGTGTACTGCTAAATACGTTTATAGGGAACTATATGTCAACCTATCCCACTAGGTGCGCTTCTGAAACAAATGTTCGAAATTAAATTTAGAAAAATGTTTTTTTACATAGATTACTTATTTAACAAAAAATGTGGTTATTCATTATTACATATTCAAGAAATTATATATTTTCCTTTTTCCAATTGAAAATAATTCGCTGAACATTTAAATCTCGAAATAGAAGAAATTCATGGAACCAAGGAATCTTGGTAACGTTTCTTAAACAGTCTGTATAAATAGTATTTATAAACTAAGGATAATTAAATAATATTGAAGTCTAATTTTAAACACAATAACAGACTATTAAATAATGTACTTAAATTATTTTCCAAATGTTTGAATTTTTGAACAAACGGATTGAAATCTATTACATTTATATTAATTTGCAATTTAATCGATATTGGGATTTATCTTAATAATATTTACGGATTTAAAAAATAATAATAATTGCATATTGTTAAATATATATTCTGAACAAATATCCAGAAGATTAAAAAAATTGTTTGTTGTTGATCGCTTTTCACTAATGGTATATAATAATGATATACAGGGTGTTCCGTTAAAGGGGTCCAATATTAATAGGGGTAATAGAGGAGATCACACGGAGCATAAATCAGTATATAATGCCTGGCCGGATCTCAATAATTTTCAAGTTACAGCAAAAAGAATGAAAAATCGGAAATTTGTAAAAAAACCCTCATTGCTAAACTATCGATAATGCTACATAAAAACGAAGCACATATTTAGAAAGAGCAGAAACAATCCTACGAAATGACATAAGTTGTTTTAGAATATTGAGAATTAATGGCGAGTTACAAGCTCTGAAACAGTGAAAAAATGCAAAATCAAATATTTAGCAAAATAGTTAATCGTTAATTCCAAAAATGCAACTCTACCTACATCAAGGAAAATGTTATAAAATTTGGTCCATTCCGAAAGCTTTCGAAGAAGCTGACAATAAACCATATAGGTTTAATTGTATGGGAGAAATCAAGCAGTTCCCTAGTTACAACTCTGTACTGTTGCACGCTCGGAAAGGGCGAAACTCCGCCCATGACGATTGTAAACACCCCGTTTTAATATCTTTCAATTATACATTTCTGATCAACCTCTATCAATACCCTTTCATTATTCAGTCTGGTCAAGTGAATGACATATTGTGCAGCTCTCGCCTTGTCTTAAAGCAAACTCCGTGACTGCTGCGTTTCCTCCATGAACTTTCAGGATGATGAAGAAGAAGTACTTTTTATGCAAATTTTCTATGTGTATAGGAAGAAAAGTGTAATAAAACAGCAGTCATCAGTGGGCGTTATGTTAAAGGGAGGCTGTTGTAAGTGGGATTGTAGTAAGTTGATGTATAATAATTATGCCGGAATACTCTAACGAAGAATATGCGGACATGCATCTGATGTACGGGCAAGCTCATGGAAATGCATGCCTAGCACAGCACATGTACCGTGAGCAATTTCCAAGGAGACGTTGCCCAAGTTCGAAACTCTTCATAAAAATCGATAGACGATTACAGGAGACTGGATCGTTTAATACAGCAAGCATTGATGCAGGGAAACCTCGACATGTACGAACACCTGCAATGGAAGAAGATGTACTGAATATTTTTAAAGATAACCCCTCCACGAGTACACGAGCTGCTGCGTCTGAAGTCGGTGTTTCTCACCAAAGTGTGTGGCATGTTCTGCGTGCAGAAAACATGCACCCCTTTCATGTGCAGCGGGTACAACTGTTATCAGTAACAGATTGTGCTCAGCGGACAGAATTCGTACGCTGGTTTCTTAATGTAACAGTAATGTAAAATATTTTATTTAATGATGAAGCAACATTTACGAGAGAGGGCGTGGTAAACACGCACAATATGCACACATGGTCATATACAAATCCGCACACTGTTTTCCCGTCGAACGCACAACAAAAGTTCAGTGTGAACATATGGGCAGGTGTCCTCGGCGATTATCTCATAGGACCATATTTACTCCCAGATGTACTCAATGGCAGTACGTACTTGGTTTTCCTACGGGATATCTTACCGCAGTTACTGCAAAATGTGCCAGCAACATTGCGCCACAATATGTGGTTTATGCACGATGGCGCACCGGCACATTTTTTCATAGGTGTTCGCAATCACCTCAATTCAACATATCCTGGGAAATGGATTGGACGCAGTGGACCTGTTGCTTGGCCTGCACGCTCTCCAGACCTCAATCCGTTAGACTTTTTTGTTTGGGGACACCTTAAATCGCTAGTGTATGAAACGCCTGTGGATACACCGGAGGATTTACTAGCGCGAATCGTTGTCGCTGCAGGAGACATTCCCAACTCCGTCGGAGTTTTTCGGCGTGTTCGCCAATCTTTACGACGTCGCTGTCGGCTGTGCGATTCTGTTAATGGGCGCAACTTCGAACACCTATTATAATAATGGCCGTTCGTCTGCCTTCCGACATTGAACTGTGCAGCGCAGGCCAGAAGACTATGCTTCACATATGTCATAAAGTACGTGGAATGTAATTCTTTATTTGTCATTTTTCTTTTATTTTCAACACTTTTTGGCACAGTATTTTGTAAGTCACAGACTGTGGTGTACTCAAATTAGAAATTACAAAGTTTGTATGAATTAATTTAAAATTTAGTGTCTTTTTTAAATTTATAATTAATAAAATTATTATGCTATTTGTTATTATTATTTCCTATCATAAATTATGATGCACATATACATACAATAATTGTCCATGTAAAACATGTACTGAAACTTCTTGCATAGTTACAAATCGCAATATTTTTAATTATTTCCGAATTTTCACCACCAGTTTAATTTTAAAGAATTTAACTTAAGCTTTATATCAATAAAAGACCACTTTAAAATGTAGACTATTATTGTAAAGTTATTTTGGTTCATTCAACTCTTGAATAATTAAAAATGTTGCATCTCAGAAGAAGGATGATCGAAAATGTATAGTTGAGAGTAATTAAAAAGGCGGTGTTTCCAATCGTGATGGGCGGAGTTTAACCTTTGCTAGTGTGAAAGAAAGCGGAGTTGTAACTAAGAAACTGATTAATTTCTCTCACACAATTAAACCGATATGGTTCATTGTAAGCTTTTTCGAAAGTTTTTGGAATGGACCAAATTTTACTACATTTTTCTTGTTGTAGCTAGAGTTGTCTTTTTGGAATTAACGATTAACTATTTTGATGTATATTGGATTTCGTACTTTTTTCACTGTTTCAGAGCTTGTAACTCGCCATTAATTCTCAATATTCTAAAACAACTTATGTCATTTTGTAGGTTTTTTTCTGCTCTTTCTAAATATGTGCTTCGTTTTTATGTAGCATTATCGATAGTTTAGCAATGAGGATTCTTTTACAATTTTCCGAATTTTCATTCTATTTGCTGTAACTTGAAAACTATTGAGATCCGACCAGGCTTTATATACTGATTTATGCTCCATGTGATCTCCTCTATTACCCCTATTAATATTGGACCCCTTTAACGTAACACCCTGCATATATAATGATATATATATATATACAGGGCTCGCATGTTATTAAGCCACGCCCCAATTTGTAAGGACTATACCACCAATAATCGCATAAAACAACCTTCTAGCTAATGAATGATGAAGAAAATGATCTTTATAATAATACTGGTGGTAGAGTCTTTACAAAATGGGGCGTGGCTTAATAGCGTACGAACCCTGATATACAGGACTTCCATATGGTCCGGCTTTTGAACACCGCTGTTTTTTAACGAAAAATCTTCTTTAGAAATTTCGTAGAAACCACCTAGAACGGCGTTTTTCTTGAAATTGTTACAGAAACCTAACAGAATTTTTTTTTTCTGTAAAATTACTATGTTTCGAAAAACGGACCAGTGGGAGCCTTTTGTGTTGTATCCAAAAGATAACTGATTTAAAATTTAAATAAATATTAAATAATCAAATCCCAGACGCTATCCGCAAGCTCGAGGTTTTTTTTTTTTTTTTTTTTTTTTTTTTTTTTTTTTTTTTTCAAGCGTGTTGCATTCTTTGCAGGAGTTACTAACAAAAATAAAACACTGGACTATCTCATTAAAGATTTTTTTTTTAATTTAAAAACGACTTAGCTAAAAATTATGCATTAATTAATTATTCATAAATAATGCTAACTAAAAATATTAATGCACTTTTAAGATAAGAAACACCAAACGGGAGCTTTTTTTTTTTTTTTTTTTTTTTTTGTGCAAAATGGAAATATTGAAGAAATTAGAAAAACAAATGTTTGTACCAATCATTAATTCCACAGGTTCCCTTTTTGGATACCAATATTACAGCGAAAAATTTTTATGCTAGGTTTTTTAAAACATTTGTATTGAAAATTAAATTCGAAGTGGGTTTCTACAAAATTTGTGAGAAAAATCTTTAAAAAAGATTTTTCTTTGAAAAAAGTGGCATTAAAAAATTATCAAACGGGAATCCTGCTTCGAGCATTCTTAGTATTTGTGGGATATTAAAATTTTCTTTCATGATAGCTAATTATTTTTAATTCAAAATCCCTGCTTAAAATGTAGTTTTGGCCATCTTTATTAATTTATAATTAAAAGTCAAGTTCACTTTGCAGTGGTTTAAAATATTTTTTGTAAATTGAAAATTTATTTTGATTAATTTTCAAGGTTATGAAGTAAACACTGAGATATTTTGAGGCTCTATATTTTATCTCTAATAAAAATTTTGCTAATTAATAACTGTAATTATCGAATTTTTCTTTTAATCAGTGCAGACTTATTTTAACGATATTTCTAACATTCTCAAAACTTCCTTTTATATGAATTTTTTGCTGACCTAAATTTATTATAAAATAAACTATACTGAAAAATATGCAGATTATTTTCACAAAATTTCTTAGAAGCTGTCTTCTTGGAAGCTGTATATGTGGTAATATTGATCACCCCTTTTGTGGATTCATATGAAAACCCTTTTGAAATAACGAAAAAAAAAATACGCTGCTCATATCCAAGATTAAATTTTTTTATATTACATTTTCTAGAAATTTTCACTCGTCCAAAAAGCTCTGACGCTTTATGAAAAACACAAATCTTTCGTAACATATTTAAATCAGAATTCAACATCAAAATTTTAAAAGACATGGAAGTACCTTGCTTCAGAATCTTTCAAATCACAAATGCAGAATAATTATTTAGCGGTGTATGAATTTTTTTCTTAATGAATCTTCAGAGATTGGTCGGTCGCTCTTTTGGCTATCACTTTTCCAAACCATAATCTTCATGTTAGATTTCTACAATATTTACAACAGAAATGTATCTCGAAGATTATTGTTTTTAAATAATGGTAACCCCAAAACTTCCAACACCGACCCCTGTATCTTGTATGTGTAAAACTTCAGTGAGCCTTAATATTATTCTTAAAAATTCAAAAGTTAATGTCTTTGATTATTCGTTGATTTCATTTGTACAACACATTTCTAGTAGGATATTATTTTTCTCAAAATAAAATGTATTTACAACAATGTATGAAGATATCGCTTATTTTTTATCTCACAGACAATGCTAAACAATGTTACTTTTTCACGAAATTTCCTGTATAAAATACCTGAGACGACCGAAATTATCGAAAATGGAAAGTAATGCCAAATTTCTGATGGTATGCGTATGTCATATTAGGCGCACTGTTAAAAAAAAAAAAAAAAAAAAAAAAAAAAAAAAAAAAGATCTATTGATTGCAGTGCAATTTCCGTAGTTTTACGGAATGCTTTTTTCCGCGATTAAATAATTCCATTAATGCGTCGGAAAGTAGCGAGTATGGATTTAAGAATATCCATGACAGATAATAGCGCTAAATTTCAAATTCATTATTTTCGCTAAGGCCTTGTGAATTTTTCTATTTTTACACTATAAAAATAATTTCCATTATTGACCAGTACAATTCAATATTTTGACGTATTTCTTTCTTTATTAAATGTGTTAATAAAAGTAAATCCTACAGCTTCAGAGAAAACGAAAATATATCATTATCTGTCATCAATACTCTCATATACTATCAATGTTCGCAATACTTTTTGCCTCATTCATGAAATCACTGTCATTAAAAAAAAAAAAAAATCGTAAAAATAAGAAAAATTGTATTGGCAATCAATGGAATTTTATTCAACAACCATGTTTGGCTATGGAATTCGATGAGACTTTTGAAGGAAAAGTGACCAGAATTCCTGTTGTATTTTGCAAGTAAATCACTGAAAACATTGCACATGAATCCCACTTCCAATCCTAACCTTATACGAACCTGGTGAACTTAAGCCTGATACTCTATCTCCTATTTTGGGCCAAGTAAACGCAGAGAGTGTGGCCTTTTTAAAATGAAATTGCTTGGTTGAATATTCGTTTCGTTGAACTATATTCTTCTTACTCTTCTTTTTGTTGATAAGGGATAAACAGACTTACACATTTCATTTTCTTAGAAGCTATATATGTAGGAATTACAGCGCACCATTGTGTCGGGAAACCCGAACCCGAGCATGACACGTCGTATGATTTGGGTCAAGACCACTCGCTTTAGGATACGAGTTAGATTTTCACTCTTGTTCGGGTTAACCAATTTTTCAAAATAATGTGCAGAATACTGTTTCAGGAGAAATACTGTAAATTTGAATACATGTGATTTTATATATGCTTATTTTTCTACATTCATGATCATATTGATATTAAGAATATATTTATAAACTATTGTCCATAAGTGCATTAAAATATCGATTAATTATTTTCATTTAAATTTTTCGGGTTAATTCCTGGCTGAAGTGTAATCTTTTCGGGGCGAGGAAAATTGATTTATGGGGCTCGGGTCAAAGACGTACTTTTGCAGGATTTATGTTCGGTTTCGGGTTGGCTTCAAATGTAATTTTAAAGCCTTGACTCGTACAGGACTCTAGTAGAAAAATTTATTTTCATTTTTGTTGATTCAAGGGAAAACACTTTTGAAAAAACAAAAAATATATAATATATAATTTGTACCCAAAATTTAGAAATACGAATGATATACTTTAAACGTGAATTAACATTAAAATCTTACGGGGAACGTAAGTAATATCCACCAAATTTGTCAACCTGTAAAAAAGCAGATTTTTTTTTTTTCGTTGATTGAATTACATTCTTTTTAAAAGGTCTATCTTTTAACGAAAGAACTCGTGTGCGTTATCACTTTAATAAAAAGGCATTTTTCAACAGGGGACTATTCAAGCAGGTAGAGCATCTGTGATAGTATGGAACATGTGCAGTTTGTGTGATATGTTATCCCTGATATGTCTAGAGACGACTCTGACAAGTGTCGTCTACGTAAGCAACCAATCCGATCACTTACATCCTTCCACGTCCATCGTGCACGGACTTGGACAATTCTAGCAGGACAAACCCACAACTCACGCGTCGAGAGCTGTTACCGACTAGGTCCATGAGCACTCTTCTGACTTTGGACACTTCCATTGACCACCTAAATCTCCAGACATGAACATTACGGAGCATATCTGGGATGCCTTCAATGTGGTTTTAAGAAACGATCTCCACCACCTTGCACTCCTATAGACTTGTGGACTGCCCTGTAGGATTCATGGCGTGAAACCAAGATACCTTCTGACATTAGTTGAGTCGATGCCACGTCGGTCGTGTTGTGGAACTCGTGCGTGTTCGTGGAGGCCCTACAAGATATTAGGCAGGTGTACAATTTTTTCTGGCACTGGAGTGTAAATTCAGTAACAAGAAAACCAGGGGTGTCAAACTGTGGCCCCGCCGGATACCAGTATAATTTTAAAGAAATTGTCGACAAGTTGAATCTCAGAAATTCGACGATTAGATAAGGCAAACATAACTATAGAATTTTACTGGTATCCGGCGGGCCACAGTTTGACACCCCTGAAGTAAACGGTTACCATTATTGGCGATATTCTTGCAGAAAAATAATATATGTAGTCAGGAATTTATTTACTACGTTTTCTTTTTAAATTTTCCAAATATCACTGGTAAGTGGAGCAGCGCTATTTTAAACTGTAATATTATAAAATAAATTTGGAATTTGAGAATGCCATCATTTTTTTTTTGGCATTTCGACTGCTTAACGTAATGAAGATTAAAAGCTGGGCGAATTTTGATTTAAGTTTATTCGTCAGTTTCAGCATTCTAACTTTTTGAGACAGCATAGCACGATGTACCGGTGATATTTTGAAATAACACAAGGAAGAATAGTAAAAAAATATTCCCGACATAACTCATTAATCTCCTGTAAGAATAACTTCATTAACTGCCAGCGTTTACTCGTTATTGAAATTTTAAAATGTTCAATCCAATTTAAAGAATTATGAAAGTATTTTTTTTTTCAGTTTTAAAGGAGGAAGTCTTATTTTAAGTAGCCCAGTGTGATGGTACTAATTTTACACGTATATTAGAAGATGCATATAAAAAGCTTGAAGGTTTTTCTCTACGTTCGCTTCGAGAATGAAAACCGTGTAGGTTTTTCCCTATAAACGTAGGACGATTTCTAAGGCTAGATTTCTATAAACAAAATATCTATGTCTCCATGCTTTGAAGGTTGAAATAATGGCCAAAAGGATAAACCTATTTATGTGATATTCAAAACGTTTAAAAATATACGTTCTGTTATTAAGATTTGTTTTTCTTTTTGAAAACATCCGAGTTATGTAATTAGTAAAATAAAAAATTATTGTCGTTCACAAGTCATTATACAGCTTTCCATCTATTAGTAATGTTAATTGATCCCAGCTCCTGTTTGCCACCTATGCAAACTTTTACCAATTTTTTTCATTAAAAAATATTTACCTTATTTAATCGAAGATTTCAGCGATTAAATAAGGCAAAATTTCCTTTAAGAAAATTGGCGGAAGTTTGTCTAGACGGTAATGAAGCAGTGGGATCAAATACCGCACAAGTCGATTGAAATCTGTATATAATTTTTTGGCTGTTGTAATATACAGGGTGTCCATAATTAAATGACCCTACTTTAAAGTTGTCTACAGACAAAACTATTGTTCATAAAGTTGTGAAATTTTGTGAAAGACATAATAAAGGGATGAGGATCTGTTTAATCAAAATAATAATAATAATAATAATAATAATAATAATAATAATAATAATAATAATAATAATAATTCAAAATTTCCCCACCAGATGGCGATTTTTAATAAATTACACATTTAGCATTACGATAGTTTAGAAATTTTATTTATTAACTTAACCTGATTCTAAAGACAGCATTTCACGACATGTTCGAAGCATTTTTCTGAACAATAGTTTCGTCTGTGGACAACTGTAAAATAGGGTCGTTTAATTTTGGATAACCTGTAAATAAAATTTCTAAACTATCGTAATGCTAATTGCATCATTAAAAATCGCCTTGTGGTAGCAAAATTTTGATTTTTTTTTTTTTTTTTTTTTTTTTTTTTTTTTTTTTGCTTAAACAAAAAACAAATCCCCATCCCTTTTTTATGTCTATCACAAAATTTCACAACTTTATGAACGATAGTTTTGTCTGTAGACAACTTTAAAGTAGGGTTGTTTAATTATGGGCTTCCTGTACTTATGCCTTAAACTAAATTTTCTAGACATCTTTTTATAAGAATTATATATTCACATTTTACTGTGATAAATTCATTCTGTAGACGATAGATTTATTTTATTACTCAGAATTGTATACATTCAATTTTTTTCCAAGTAAAATTTCTCTATGGCTTCGAGAGACATATTTTATCATAATGAATTATTTTTGTCGCGTAAATATATATATATATATATATATATATATATATTTCTTACAGCAACTAGAAAATGCAAGCATCACATGCAAATTTTATCTGGTGATAAATTTCTTTTCAATCTTATGAATGAAAAAGGAAATCAATCAAAAGTTTAAGTATTCCAAACATATTTACTTCATTTTTACATATTTTTATAAATTTATGTGTAATGAATTATGCAAGTAATATTTATTTTAAAAAATATTGATTATTCTTCTTAGATATTCTTAGAGTTTCAACTCATTCTTCCAGGTAGTTTTTATTTACGTTTAAGCATAGTATTACTGGCGTTTGAGCGTCTACTGTATTCATTGAAATAAATTATTATAACTCTAAAAGCCATAAAGTGCAATGATATATATAGGATATAAATATATAGGTTAAGTGCAGCAGCAATCCAGTTATTTGACGGAACATGCAAATGATTTATTTAGCGTTTTCTCTATCACATAATATTAAGAAAATTTGAATTAAATGTAAACCTTGCAGTAACGCATTTCACCTTTGAAATATTTCATAAGAAATAATCCGAAATTCATCAGAAATTCAGTTGCTTTATTAAATATAGAAATTATTTATGTAGAGCTTTTTCTGTCACATAATACTAATAAAAGTTTATTTAAATCTGAAAAGGTTACAATGCGATAACAATATAAGGTAAACGCACCGGTAGTGGGCCTCACACCTGTAGCGGGCTACTAATTTTCAAAGTTTAAAAACAAGCTCACAATCCATTTCCGAAAAACGACTGAAAGAAATCTGATTAGCTAAGGTCCTTAAATGTTAACTTTCCATAAACCGTTTGGAATAATTGTTATTTTCCTGCAGATATATTTGTTTATCTTCTAGAGTGTCTTCAAACGCAGACTTTTTGGCAAATTCTTAGTGATTTCATTAAGAGATAAGGTTTTATTTAAAGCGTGGTTTCTTTAACGTTATGCTTTATTTTAAATTCAACTGTCGTTGCTATACTCTATTACATTGTAAATAATTTATTAGGTTAGCTGAAAACTCAAAAATTGAGTATTATATTGATTTTAAGGGGTGGCCCACTTCTGGATCACAATTTCTTAAATTGCACCAGTAGTGGGCATGGGGGCCCACTACTGGAGCACATGGCAAAAAAACTTTTAATGTTTAAATTATTTTAATTAAGTATTTTTTAGATTCTAAGACTTTGTGTATAATTTATTTAGTTATTTGTTCATCAGAACCAGTAGTGGGCCAGGGGACCACTATTGGTTCGCAAGTGACCCACTTCTGGAACAGGGAAAATGTAAATTCACTAAGCTATCAGACATATGATTATTGAAAAAATTAATATCTAAAATAGTTCATTCTTCAAAGGTTCAATATCCAATACAAAGGTTCAAGTTTTTGAGCCATATTTAAATAAGCATTGCATAGAGAAACCTCTAGTGTTATTTATGGATCGACATACTTCGCACATATCATTGGATCGAAAAACCTTCTGTTCGGCTCATGAAATTGAAATGCCCTCTTTGAATGAATGAAATGAATCTTTGCCCTAAATTGCACACACCTAATGAAATCAATGGACGTTGCTGTTTTCCATACTCTTAAAAGTGCTTGGCGATAGAAAATTTGTGAACTTCAGAATAACCCATAAAGGCAAACTTGCGCAGAAGTATGACTTTTCACAAGTCCTAAAATCAGCACTAGATCGTTAACTCCTGCAGCAATTGTGAATGGATTCAAAGCATGTGGACCAGTTCCATGGGATCCAAAGAAAGTAACTCTTAAATCCACACTAACATAAAAAAAAGTGATAATATCATCAATAAAGGAGAGAGAAATGGCTTCTTTCTTGGAAGTTCTTGAAAATAAAATTGAAGAAGTAAAAATAAAATCTTTCTTAGAAAATAAAGGCAAATGGAAAGGCACTATGGAGCAAACAGATCTTTACCACTTATGGTTGGAGACGAAGAAGACTTTGAACATGGAACCAATTTCCCAGGTAATCTATCGTAAAACAATTTGGGTATAAAACTCTTGAACATATATTTTTAATATTATTTATTCCATTTTTACATTTTACTTGTTATAAGGTACACCAGTCATATATGTTGTGGCGGCATACTCTGAAGAGTCTCTCGACACTGTTGATGCTGAGACTATTGAGCATGTGCAAAGAGCAATTATTGAAGCTGGTGAGGTGGACCTTTACATTCAAGAAGGATCAACTGAGACTGGAACCCATTCAGTGCGTTCAAATGGTGGGGTTCAATTTGGGGGTAAATTTTGATCTAAAAATGTACCATCTTCCTTCAAAAGAGTTGTTTTTTGGTCAGAAGGGGGAGATAACACAAAGAAAAAGAGAGAAACTTTCTGAAGTTGTGACTTCTCCCCAAATGCTTCAATATTATAAAAAAAAAGAAGGTCTTAAAAGTCCTAAAGATGCAGAAAAAGAAAAAAAGAAAAACTGAAAGGGAAAAAAATCCAAAATGAAGAGTTAAAAAAAGTAGCCGATGGGAGAAAAATGAGATTCAGGAAATTATCGCCTGAGTCTGATGCCTCTCTTTCATTGGAAATTTCAACCTAAAATACTCTTTGTAATAAATTGGCTGTAAACCCCTCTCACATTTTGAGATTTTTTTCGTTTTTGGATAAATTATTTTGTTTTGCAGTCATTTCAGCTTTTAATTATCCTGTTTGTTATATTTGTCTTATTATTTATCACCACTGTGAAATAACAAATAGGGCAGATTTTTTTAAGTTACACAATATATCACAGATTGTTATTTAAAGAAAAAAAAACTATGCATTTCGATAAAAAAAAGGTTGCTAAATTGTCTAATATTATTGTCGATAAAAACTGATGTTTTTTTTTTCTACCATTTGTATATCATTCTGGTACAAAACACAGAAAATGCATTTTTAATGTCAGAAATCGCTGAAAATTCATTAAATTGAATGTAGCACAATTCAGAAAGTTTTGATCACAGAATATGGAAATATTTACTGTTTAACAAGTAAAAGCATATAAGCAGATTTCCTAAATATTACTGATAGATCACAAGAACTGTACAAAAATTAAATTTCATAACATTAAGAAAATGTAACCATTTTGATGGAAATGGATTTTCACATGATGAAAAACATGTGAAATAGTTCAGCAATTAAAATTATACTTCTAAAACTGGCTTCTTGGGAATTAGCTATTTTTAAACGATAAAAAAAAGACACCCTGCATATAATCTAAAAAAAAAAATACTCTGTAGCTTGTGGAACATTAGCTTTTATATAAAGTGAGATAAAATTAAAATGATTTACAGAACTAAAGTTAAGGCCCCTGATCTTTAGATTTACTAGCGAGATTATGTTACGTAATCATCTAAACTCCTATGCATGATTTCATTATTATGTATATTCAATTCTAGAACTGTAAAAAAAAGTATAACTTCAATATTTTCACACTAAACTCAAAACTGGAGTGGCTCCCTACTGGTGCATCAAAAATTTACTATGTCCATTACTGGAGCATTGAGGAAGATAAATTTTTTTATGTTTCACTTTTTTCAAATAATATATTTTGAAACTTTGAGTGTTTATTCCGATTCATGAAGGTTAGGAATAGGTTGAAAAAATATATGTATTTTAGAATTCATTAATACTTTAATAATAATTAGATAAATGTCCTTAAGTGGCCCACTACCGGTGCGTTTACCTTACTGCATATTTTTTTTTTATTTAATTACATTTCAACCGAATGCCAAATTCACCCCATTAATATAATTTTTCTTTAAAAAAGAAAAATAATAATAATTACTCACACCTTTCTTAATGAATTAAATCATTTATAGTTTTAGGAAATTTAAGGTATTAATAATCTCTATTTCCTTTGCAAGTAGTCATTAGATTTCACTTTCCCAGATAAAACTCAGTGCGATCTCACATCGCCTGCAAAGAACAGATATCAAAATTTCCTGTACTTATGCATTTTCTTCACAGTCACGAAAATCATTTGCATGACAACTGAATATTATTATCTCACTAGTCATAATAAAGGGTTCAATTATCAGTCACACTTTTTAACGACGCAAAGTGTTTCATCAATTTAAAAGATTAATATGAAACATATGTTACTGCACAGAAACCTTTACTTATTCTTTTCTGCGCATGGTCCTTTTAATACTTTTAATTATAAAATTATGAAAACTCCTTCACTCTTGTGTGTCAGTGATCACTATATTTTTGAATGCCCACTAACGGAAACATACAAATATCGCAAACCATCGTCCCTAGAGAAAAACCATTAGACTCAATTAATTCTTTAAATTCGCCCTCATTAAGGATAATTCTATAATAACTTTCTAGAGGTTAATCAATACATTTTTAAAAACACTTCACCGTATTTCCCGTCCAGCACTCCTTTGCCATAATAATTGATACTGATGATCATGCTGGCGACTAGGTAAGGACGTCTTTCACCCACATGCGTGTTTTGGGTGTATATGTTTTACCATCTACTGTCCACGGTAGCATTTATGCTACCATCAGTGTTTCCGATTTAGTGGATATTTTTTATTTTCATATTTCGTATTCGCAATAGAAATTTAAAATAGAAATTTTTGCATTATTTAATAACAGACATTTGTTATTAAATAAACCGAAATTTACTATTTAGAATTTCTGGTATGAATTCCGATTCTATGTTTACGCAATTTCTGGAACGCATTCCACCATGGTCATTAGAGAGTTAATGTTTTATTTAGTTATTAGTGTTGTGCCATGCATGGAACTATTAATAAAGAGGAACTGACATATCCTTAAAATAGTGAAGCTTCAACTGTAACCGCTAGCAAAGGGATTGTTTATCGACGGTGGAAACTCCCACCAGTAGGTTTATATAGATATTTTAAACTTATTTAAATGCCTTATTTTTACAAAATTTCAGTCATAAATAGTGGAAGAAACAATTTTTCATTTTTACTGGTAGGAGGTTTCTTTGGTGGTAGTTAGGCCCTGAGTTTCCGCCATATTGTGACAACCATGGATACAAACCGACAGTTTTATAAGGCATACTGACACCGGTAAAAACAAATAGAAATTTTTATGACATTTTTGAAAAAAAATTCCATGAATAAGACGCTTCTTTAAGACGAAATCTTCTATTCAATTTTACTGGTGGGATGCTTGACTTATCGGTAGTCAGAAACTGAAGAACCGATTTAAAAAAAACAGCCGCCATATTGTGACAACCTCCTCAGTTACTTCACTCGCAACTGGTAGACAATACACTATATGTCTCCTCCTTTTTATTCATAACTCCATTGTGCCATGCATATTTTGCAATGTGTACAAATATAACATATTTTTAATAATGAACCTATCTTAAAATTATTCTAAACTTCTCAATTAATTTTACAAATTTTTTTCTTTAAATTTACTTATTCCGTTTCCCCTTTCAAAAAATCTATTCCACGCGTCATACTTTTTACATTTTATTTTTTCTTTGCAAAATTTTTCCTTTTCGGCGAATGTAATTTTTTTTTCTTGTAATGCTTTCAATGCCTTCAATTAAAAACGTTCTGTTTGGACCAAGTCTGTAATACATTTTATAGACCTGCGCGCTGCTTTATAATTTTCGGAGCTAAGATTTTTGAGTTTTTCGTCTGCTAAAAATTGTCTTGGCACATGAGCGAAGCGATTGTCTTATACTCCAATCAGAATTTAATTTAACTAAATTATTGCTCCAGAACTCATGTAAAGCAGTGTTGCCAGAGGGATACTTTTTTTAAAATTCAGATTTCTTGATTGGTACCACTTTTTTGAAACGATAAAATTTCCTTTGTTTTCGCTTTAATTAATATGTCATTAAATAAGGCGCATTTTACCACTTCAAAAAAGTGGTGCCAATCAAGAATCTGATTTTTGAAAAAGTAGCCCATTTGGCAACACTGATGTAAAGCTCAAAAGTTTTGATTTAACCCCTTGAAAGGCACCGGTATATTATAGATACCACTTAATTTTAATTCCCAAATGCTATATTGGCACCAGAAGTTAGGAATTAAATTTTGCTCTGTATAATATACTCTAAGAAAAGCTTTTACTTACTTCCACATAAATTTGTTCATAAATCCTAGTATCATTAAATCATTTTAACTTTTTAGCAACAGAAGTACACTGCCCCTCAAAGGGTTAACGCTGTGCATGGGTATATTCTGAAATTTACTAGTTGTCGAAGTTGATAAACTTTTATGAAATATTATGACAGTAGAAATGAGAGTTCTTCGTGAACATGTGCAAGTGACTGCAAGAATAAACGAGCTGCGTTAGCTACTTTTTGTTGTTTATTTAATTTCGCAGAAATGCCTTGGCGCCGGCAGACTGCAATGTTATAGTTTCAAACTCCTCGGGATTTTGAGTTATGAAGGTAATTCTCTGGACAAGCGTGTAGTGATTTACACCTGCTTATCCTCCAGTTTTTGTGTAATTTTTGGTAGTCAAAACTTGAGTCATCTTCTTCGATGTTTTTAAAGTTTCCGGATAGTAATATGAAAGTTACTACTACACCTAAAATTCGGAAGTTTTTTTTGTCAATAATAGTGACCTAGTAAGAATTAATTACCAGATCTACGATAACGTTTTATATATATAATGTAAACTGTATATTTATGATGTGAACTGAATATGAATTTCAATATAGCGTAGATATGTTGATTCGAGGCAATTGGTGATGGCCGTCTGGTGGGGCGCATCTATGTATTCTCTATGTCCAGAATGTAATCCGGGCTTGCACTTTCGCAAGCACCCTGAATCACGTCTCCACTCCTTAACCCTCTCGCTGCGGAACCCAAGATTTTCTCAGGGATGCATTTTTCCGTCTAATTAACCCTCCTTGATTATTCCCACCAGTTATTTTTTTATTGTAATTATTTCCTTATCTCATCGGAGCATTTTCCCGATTAAATTAGACACAAATTTTTGTTTTGAAAAACCGGTGACAAAAGAATAAAAACTCTTAAATGTACAATTTTTGATAAAACAATTACGCAGCAAGAGGGTTAAATGACTGTATAAGGAACTTTACTTCAGAACCGTGTAGGACAATAGTTTTATGAGAAAATGCTATACTGCTTCAGAAATATAAAATTATTATTACGAAAGACCTATCTTGGATTCGTTTTTGTTCTTTTCAAAGTTGACTTTAGTGGCGCAATTCAGTGAACTTGCCCCACGCACTGAATACTAGGCCTGGCCGCTGGCGTAAAAATAATGGCTGTGGTAGGCGGATTTATTTCAGCGATTGTACGGTCCTTTCTAAAAGTTTTTTCTTCCTTTCATTTCCGAGATTAACCCCTTAATTCTCGCCCCCGTCAATATCACGGGCTGAGATGTCGTTCGTTATTTCTCGTACCCATCATATTTCCGGGCTGGAGATTTATTGCTGGAAAAAACTTCTGAAACCAGAAAAATTTAACTGGCATTTCCGTGTGAAGTCTTTGAATATTAGCGTTCGGGTCTGGTTTTTGGCGCTGATTGCGTTGTAGGACTTTGTATTGCATGCTTCGAAATATACTACACTCAAAAAAATTATTAATAATCAAAATTTATAGTATATTATATTATTAGAAATATTATTGCCCGACTGAAAAGAAGGGTTAAGTGTTTCACGCGTAGCTGTGTAAGTGGATTTCTTTATACCCTCGAAACATATCAACGGCTGAATGGATTTTAATGAATGAGGTCTCTATCAATTCGCCTAACGGCCCGATGGTTATAGGCCAGGTTTGTTTTTATAAATTCAAAATGGCGGTAGAGAAGAAATAAATTACGCACCGTATTGAGTGACATATCATTGGATAGGTGTTTCAAAATGAAGACGATGTTTCATTGACTATTTTACAATCAGAAGCTCCGTTTAAATATTACACAACCTGGAAGTTGTGTAGGTAGGATCTCTAGCTTTACTGCAACTCTAACCATCATAGACATCTATAGACTTCATCAAAATAGTGTTTATAGATAGGAACTAGATTTTTTAAATTTAATTGTTTATTTGTAAAAAATTGTTTGATGATGATAAATAAAGATCTAAGATGTAAAAAATAAAGGTCTTATTCGCATTAATTTGTATGGTGTAAAACAAATATTAAAACTCAGAATTCTCGCATGATGGCTTTTTCACAAATGTGAATTTGTTCTATAACATCTTTTTTTTTCGCCGTAAAAAAAAAAAAAAAAAAAACTAATTGCATATTTTATCTGGAAATCATATAATTATTCAATTTCTGTAATAAAAAAAAAGGTACTTTTTGATGTTTTTTCCAAATATTAAGCGACCGTTAAGGGGTTAAATAAGAGAAAGAAAACTTTTAGAAAATACTGTCGGGTAATTTCAGGGGACCGTATAAACGTTTATAATAATCTGCCTCCGACAGCCTCCATTTTCTGTCAATGCTCAGCCCTAGTATTCAGGTGGCGGTGGCACTTGGGACAATTTGGAAAAGTTGCAGGCTAGTTTGCAATGTGATTGATGAGATAAGTTGTCACCACTATCTGCTTCTGTTTTGAAATCTTTTTTAACATCGGAGGGCTACTGCGAAATTACCCTTACTTTTGCTTAGTGAAAATCTTTGCAATCTTTATATATACCGCAATTTCCAGCCTATAATCCGCGGACCAAACAATCGTGTTTGACCCAGAAATTTTATTTAGTAATTTACGTTAAATATTTACCGCGATTTAATAAGTTACATCTTATGAAATATTGTTTCTGGGTCCAAACATAATTCTTTGATCCGCGGATTATAGGCCGGAAATTATCGTAAGTTTTAATGAAGAATTTAAAAAGGCACTTAAATATTTTTGTTTATAGTGACTGATGTTCCCTCAAGTCATTGCGATAATGTACAAAAAGATATTTGATACGATCACCGGTCATAAGTTATCGATATTATATATTTTTTTAACTTGCTTTTCATCACATGCAGTAATGGATTTCAATTTGAAACTTTACCAGGCCCAATTTTAAATTTTGTTTATCCCCGGCATAATTGAAAGAAAGTTTGAGAAAATGGTCATTTAGGCAAATTGGTGAGCCTATTTCCCTGTGTCAAAATTAGGTTTTGTCATTTATCATCTTAATGATTGTTACCATTTCAATATAGAGTAGCCCTCTTAAACATATTCTGTAAAAATACAACGTATTTCTTTCCTCAATCGACTTATATTTTTTGTTTTTCTCAACAATAATTTCGCAGTTAAATTATCATCACGGACACGTCTGACGTATGGAACCAACCCGAAACTAATTATGCTAGTGCATTGTTCTTGCAGATATCTTGGATGAGAGAAAATATGTGGCTCTAATTGTTCATTTACAGGGCCACACATGATAATTATGTTAAATAATGATCGAAGGAGAAAAATCGTTTGCAGTGCATTTTAGTGACGTTATACTATAAAAGTTTGATTTCTTTCATTTTTTAATATAAAATATCTTGGGAGAGTTCGGTAGTCAAGAAGAAGCATTTATTTGTTGGAAAATACCAACCTTTTAAAAATCCAAATAACATTATAGTTAATGGGGATGGCTATATTTTAAGTTCATTATTAATTAAAGTTAAATTTCTTCGATTTCAATAAAATGTTTAGAGTTGTTTACTTTGATAAGTGTGACTTACTAAAATAATTTCATTGACATTCGGTGAATGGTTTGGGTTCAAACCCCGTTTTAACGCTAGAAATATATTATAGTATACAAGGAGAGGCTCCAACGTCAGAGAATGAAGTGACTCTTCGCGAATAAATAGAATACAATCAATAGAAAAATATACAATCAATAGAAAAACGTTAGATTTTGAAAAATGCAATGTACTAGTAGGAAGTATTGCGGTAAAAAAAGAGTAGTTTGTAGCGAACACAGACGCTGCTTTTAATGCTACTTCAGGGAATGAAAATGTGCCATTCGTCAAGTGACGTGATCATAACTTAATTCTTTTGTGAAGAATGTGTTCTGTGCAACAATTTACAAATGTCAGGAACTCAGTTAATTGGTTAAGCAACGTATCGTACGGCGTCATGATTTTTTTCCTTTGATACTTGCTGTTAAGCCAAGTGCCACAATTCAAATTAAATAAATGCATTTTTCCCCTCAAAAATACTCGTCTACTTATTATTGAATCTTCATGTTTTAATGCTGCTTTTCTTCTTTTGTAGTTGCTTTATTTGCAGATTTATTACATTTTGATATTATGGCAGAGAATATTACCGTAATTTCAGGCGTATAATCCGCAGCTCAAACAATTCTGTTTGGTCCCAGATATTTTGTTCAGTAATTGAATACAAATAATTACCGGGATCTGAAAAGTTACATTTTATTTTTAAATTTTTCTGGGTCGAAGCATGATTGTTTAATCCGCTGATAATACGCCGGAAATTACGGTACCGTAATTTCCCGCCTATAATACGCGGCCAAACAATCATGTTTCGACCTAGAAATTATTATTAATTATAATTTAAGTTCAATATTTACCGTGATTTAATAAGTTACATCTTATGAAATATTGTTTCTGAGTCAAAACATAATTGCTTGATCTGCGGATTATACGCCGGAAATTACGGTAATACTGAATTATCGTAGTCGGCACATAACGAGTAATATGTGCTTAGATTAATGTTTAAAGAATAACGTAAAACAATTTCTTACATAATATTTTTTTTATATTTTAATGTACTCGATTTTATAGCATTTATTTAACTGTATCCCGGCCAAAGCGGAATATTAAGGGGCCTTTTTATTACTTAATCCGTGTCCTCAACTTCAAGTGTAGATGAAGCATTCTCACAAAATTTTAACTTTCAGGAATAAAAATCTGGTGAAATTAAACTTAATAAAATAACATTTCAAACTTATAGACGAATGCCTTAATGATTCAAAATAAAGAAAAAATAGTCAGCAGCGATGATTTTTTTTTTTTATTTAACTGAGGTTTAAGTTAAACTTGCGAGTCTAAATTTACTTACCATTTTACCTGTCTATATTTTTATTTTCTTCTAAATTTTTACTTATAATTAATTTACACAGTAGCCACAGAACATTCAAATAAGAAATAATAACAATGTAGTATTTTTATTGGGTCGTTCGGAAAGTCGTGTCCGTTTGGGAAAATCAATACATACCGGAAAATTCTGCCCGGTAATTATCAGGCATTAGATATCGCAATCAATGTCTGGTAATTATATGGTAGAATTTTCTGGTACGAATTGATTTTCCCAAACGGACATGACTTTCCGAAAGACCCAATAGTACAAAATTTTGGAATAACATTGTCTTAAAGGGTGTTAAAAAAGGGACGGCAAGGAAAAAAAGGGGGGAAGGGGGAAAACGATAAGGGAAAGAAGGGACGGTAAGGAAAATGACCACCTATTTTTAGGCAAGTCATGTTATGGGGGCTGGTCACTCAGCTTCGGAAATCTCCTCCGTAATGTTAAGCCCATGGACACTTGATGCATTTGTGTATTTAAAATATCTCGTGAAATTCATATTTTTAATATCTTTTTTTTATGTACTCTTCTTAAAGGATGTCTCTTTTTTTCTTTGTTTTCAAAATATTTCTAAAATCTAGGCTGAATTTAATATTTTATGTGTTAAAAGCGGGTGAACTGTGAGTAAGATTTTAACGCTTCCTATAAAATTAAGTCTATGCTTTTGAAATAGTTTGAGAACTTAAAAAAGAGATATCTTTTAGGAAGTGTACACAAAAAATAGAAGTTAAAAATATTAATTTTCCGAGGAGATATTTTAACTATACGAATGCATCCAATGCCAATAGACTTTAATTTAGTGAGGAGAAATCGGAAACTGAGTAAACAGACACTTAAGACTAAGTGATAGCCACAATGTTCATTGATTTTTAGTAACAGTTATATACAATGGATTAAAATTAAAATTTTTTTTAATTTACCTCGAAAAGTGCAGGAATAAACCTTGGGGACGGTAAGACTACCAATAAAACCACGATGCTTGAAATTGATATTTAAATGTTGATTTAAATTCTTCGGTAAATTTTCTGCCAAAGAATTTTAGCCATTTTTTCTCTAACATACCTCTGCATGAGAAGAAAGTTGAAAAAATTTCTGTGGCTGCACCTGATGTGATTTTTTGTATAATTTTAGCAGGAGTGACGATAAGGAATATAAAATCCAGGGACAGAGTCAACAAAATAATAATAATCGTAAAAACGGGTGCAGGTTAATTTTTGCTACATACTTATATAAAACAATAGTCCCAGTTTTGGAAAAAAATTACATCGAATTACTTTTATTGAAACAATTTTATACAGACAGCTCCAAACTTAAAAATCAGCATCAGAGACACGGGACGGTAAGGAATTTCGTGGTATATTTGGAGCCCCAACATCAACCAAAACTTATATATCTACTTAATATTGTTATACACTCTTGCAATGGGATGTTTTCCAACATAAGAAATATAAAAAACCAAGAGTATTTAGTGAAATAAAAATTATTATTCAGGAATTTTAAAGTCAAAATTAAATGCGAATGCCTGAAATTGAATTCTCTAATAAAATCTAAAAGTAGCAAAGTAGCGACTATTTTGGAAAAGTAGCTTTTAGTCGCGATTTATTAAAACCAGTAATTGTAGTTGTAGTTGCAGTTAACTACATATTCCATAAAGTACTTGATGTTCGCTACAAAAATAAAGTGTTTTTCCGACTACTGCTCACGCCAACTGTTTCTTGATACCATAAAATTACACTCAATTTTTATATTTTCCGGCTGACCCATATGAATATCTGCCTAAACAAACACTGAGGAAAATATCAACTCCTTCTGGGCGTTCATTTTTCATATGTTGTTGTTCTGAAATAGTTAGAGAAGCGATGGAGCATCAACAAATTAAAAAGCTTCCAGATCCTGGCTGCCAAAATTTGATGGCAGTTAGTTCAGAGACCACGCAATGTAAATTTTTAAAGATCTTAGCGGTTTTTACAAAGTTTATACCATTGAGAAAAATAGGTGTTGATTGAAATTACTGACATAAAGACATAATTTTCACTAGACCTCTAAACCTTTTCTTGCCTGACAAAGCCGGGGACAGGTTCGAGCTCTCTGGTTCACTCTTCATATTCTCTAGAACAGTCTATGGTCTCTATTGTCGAGAAAAATTATTTTTTTTTTTTTTTCTCCAGATTTACAGGAAAATGTGTTAGTGTGATTGCGCGCTTTAGGGCCGGCTGAGGCCAAATCTCTCATCTACTTCAGTGAAATTTTGAGCATTTCCTTACTTTGGTATTAGTGCCACTTCTTCATTTTCTAATAGTAGTGTTGTAAACAAACTTAGTCTAATAGCAGCAGACGAGTGTCCTTCAATTAGTAGTTTATTGTTGTTCATTGGGTTGTTTTTTCCGAAATCTATGTTTTAAAAAATTATTCAGTTCTGGTAAACTGTTAATTAAAAAAAGTTTTAAAAAGAATTTTTTTAATTATACCGTAATTTCGGGCGTATAATCCGCAGATCAAACAATTCTGTTTAGACCCAGAAATTTTATGTAGTAATTGATGCCAAATATTTACCGCGATCTGAAAAGCTGTAGTTTATTTTAAAAAGTTTCTGGGTCGAAAAATGATTGTTTAATCCGCGGATTATACGCCGGAAATTACGGTAAAATTGGTAAGTTAATATTTTATTGTGTCTTTATGTTGAATATCCGTAGCTGCCAACTTTTACGCTTTTTTGCTACCACTAAAACTTAAAATAGATTTTTGCCTTCTTTAATCGTGATAGTTCGACTATTAAATAATACAATATTTACTATAAAATCTTAGTGGTAAGAAAAAGGCGTAAAAGTTGGCAGCTATGAATATCTATGAAATTGTAAATTTCTACGTTCATTCTCATGTATAAAAATTTGCTCGTATTTCCCCATATTGATATTTATATATGTTACTCTTTAGTATACAAAAAGAATAAAGTAAACAACTTAGTGCTGAAGTTTTTGATTTACATAATGCACTTTCAATGAATTTTGAAAACTAAATCAGTGATTCATTAGAAGAATATTATGTTAATTTTTATAATAGAAAATAATATTGAAATATGTAAAAATATTGAATGTAATTAAATATTTTTGTTGTTTTTCTAATTTACATATATATATGTGTGTGTGTGAAGTCATGAAATAACATTAAAGTATAAAAACATAAAATGTTAGTAAATTTAAGAAAAATTTCAAAACAATATAATTTTTAGATTTTGTTTTTCACGTTACGAACTTATTCCGCTCCACTGTGCAACGTTTTGAAATTGTTCCATACGAATTTTGTTTAGTTTATGATTCCATTTTAACTTCATACCTCAAACATATTTTACAGTTCCTTCTAATCGCGTTGAAGCCCTCTTTGGTCAAAGATGTCAAGGCTATATATTCATAAGTAATTTTCTGGAACAGAGGCTTTTCTAAAAAGAAGGGAGTTTCAATCCGCATCAATTTCGGAGAAAATGCGAAAATAGCATTAAAAGGAAACTTTTAAGTGCTCTAACATAATTACTGAAGCTTTACAAAATGTGCGATGGATTCTACGAAATTAAGGAATAAAGTAACTAGCGTGAATGATTGCAAATCGATTTTGAAAAATAATCATTATTTTTAGAAAATATTAAAAGTAATCAATTTTTTTGTCACCACTTCTTTTCTTTTTGTGCATTAAGTAATTTGAGAAAAAAAGACTAAATCGTACTTCATTAAAATAAATAGTTTAAGCAAGGAAAAAAAAAGTAAATAACCTTTCTTTCTTATTAGATTTAAAAAATTCATATAATAAAGTTTTATATAATATCATCAAAATAACTGTCAATTAATAATAAATATAGTATGTTCTGTCTTATTAATCAGCGGAAAACTCTCGGTAGATTAATCTTTAAAATTTCAGAGAATAGCTAATTTTTGCTAATATTAAAAACAGTACTGGTTTCTTTAATCCACCCAGTGTGTTTCATTACTTCTTCATGCTAAATCCAAAAGGCATCATAATACCACCTGCCATTATGTTAATATCTAATATTAAAATTTATAAACAGTTGTACAGGATGCTGATTCTATCTTCAGATTCAAAAGTACAGGGTGTCCCATTCAAACTTACCTTATTTGAATGTGTCAGTACAAGAAATATTATGCATGTAAGTGAAAAAGATATAGAGTAAGTTCTGATATTATGCAATAGTCACGTAATATGGAATGCTTAAATACCTGGCCAGTACGCTGCTGCAGTCAAGCTTTAAACTGCCAAAAGACTTCCTAGTACTCCCATCTTGAACTGTGATGAGTTCTGTTTGGATACCTGTTGTTGCAATGACACGGTTAAATCAAATCTTATTCTGCATTGTTGCAGTTTTTTGCCGGCAAGTTTTAATAAAATCGTTTTACTTATAAGATCTTCAGTGATGTTAACCAAGTTCAGTATTACGCTGAACCAGTGTTGCCAGATGGGCGAATTTTTTTAAATCAGATTCGTGATTGGCACCAGTTTTCAAATGGTAAAATATGCCTTATTTAATGACATATTAATTAAGGCAAAAACAAAGTGAATTTTACCGTTTCAAAAAAGTGGTGCCAATCAAGAAATCTGAATTTAAAAAAAAGTAGCCCACTGGCAACACTGCGCTGAGCAGTTATATTTATTGCAGTGTGTGTGTCAGTTTACCTCTATGCTAACTTCTTGACCATAGCTGCCAACTCTTACACCTTATTGTGCCAGAAAAATTTAATAGAAATTTTTGCCTTATTTAATCGACAGATTACAGCGTTACAAAAAGGCAAAATTTGCTGTTAAATTTTTGTGGTACAAAAAAGCGTAAGTTGTTGGCAGCTATGTTCTTGACTATAGTGAAGAGGTTATTATTTTGAAGATGGCGTGTCGGGTAATATGGAGTATCATCTAAGCAACTGTTTCAAGATGAGTATAGTGAAGACGAACAACCATTCCACTCAGACGCATCATCTGAGATGGACTTTTTAACAGCCTGTACAACAAATGAAAAAGATGCAGTGTGCCTGTTTTGCAATGGAAAATATTCAGAGGATGGAACAGAGAACTGGATAAAATGCCTAATGTATGCGATGTGGTCTCGGGTGGACTGTGGTGGTGTCGAAATAATAGGCTATATGTGAGGTTTTTTTTTTTAATTAAAACAATTTTTCAAAGAATTTGATGATTGTAGATGATGTACTACTATTTTCTCAATAATTAATATTGTTTATTCTTGTAAACCATGGATTTTCTTGCAATTTTAATGCTCTTTATAAACCTATTTCATATTACCCGAATGGTTAATATTTTCCGAGAAATGTAATTCTTTTTTTTTTCAAATCTAAATATTGATACATATATTTTTTCCCACTTTAAACGCATTAAAAATGTGTAAAGAAATAGTCAAAGTTTGTACTTTACTAACTTTTAATTTATCTCAATTTTTTTACGTTGACTTACAAATTAAAATGTAAATGGTATTCCATAATACCCGAACTCCCACTACAAATGAGGAGGAACCATAAAATATCCGGAATGGCCGCGAGGTGAGTGGGGCTTGCGTAGCACGCATTCCTCCCGCTTTGTACGCGTCACACAAGTCGTTTTGAATTCAGTGTACTCAGTGCTTCAGGCGTAGAAGATTATGTCTGGTCACATTGCATGTTTTTGTAAAAGCATTTTCGCCTGCTCCTTGTTTTTTGTAATGTCGGATTTAAGTGAACACACAGCGGACTTAAGTCAACACACACGTTTCAAGGTGTACGGCTGTGAAATGTTTCTTCCTGTTCAGTAAAAATGCTGCAGGAAAAGTTTTGATGTTGCAAACAGCTTACAAAGATTATTGTATGGGGAAAATTCACCTTCGTGCATTTGTGCTTCAAGACCGAAGACAAACCCTTGAAGTTATTGTGGAGTTATCTGGCCGGGTTTATGGCAGACAGGAGACTGGTTTTTTCAGAATGACAATTCACCTGCTCACGCAGTCTTATCAATTCGCCATTTTTGGGTAAAAACAGCATGGAACTTTTGTCCCACGCCCCTATTCACCTGATCTTCCTAAGTGCGAGCTCGTTTTGCTTATACAAATGAAGAGGGCATGAAAGGGCATCGTTTTAACATCATAGAAGGGGTGAAGACAAAACGAAGCAAGAGGTTACAGCTTTATAGACAGTCGCGATTGAACAATGTTTCAAACAGTGGAATCTTCGATTAGACAAGTGTATAAAGTTAAATGGAGAGTATATTGAAGGTGTTAACGTTGTTTTGCAAAAACAATTTAAATACAGGTTTTTATAAAGAAATTCTCTTTATTTTTGGACCACACCACAAGTAACTCACCTTATTTAATAGGGAAAAATATCTATAGAATTCTGTATGCCATATTTCGGGGATATGGATAATTTCTAAGCGATAGTAAAGTTTAATCCAAATGTTCTGTAGAAATGCATGGATTATTGATGAAATTGCAGCTGTAATTTAGGATTCCCAATTTCCAAAGAATGATCTTTTGTGACGTAAAATTCATCTTTTACAAAGCCCCACTAAAGAAAAGTTAATGGAAGTCGTTTGTGTTGAAAAATGTCGGTATGATATTAGACTATCACGGCCAATCCACCTGCCATTGAAAAACACATTTAATAGTTTCTTGACCGGTAAACCCCAATAAACTGGAGAAGCTATTAAAAAAGAATTGATGGATACAGATGTTCATGTAGGGAAAAGGCATATTGTTCTCGCATATCGAAATAAATTTCTCCTGTTACTGGCTTTGCTTTAGAAAATAAATTACGGACAGTCCGATCCTGCAACATTCCCCACCAAACATTTAAATATATATAAAATTTGTGCCGATACGCAAGTAACATTTTCTTCGAAGGTGGGTCTTTTATAAACGCACATCTGAACTTCCTTTGCGTTAAAATCATTGACTGATATTCTGCAAAACAAGCAATGGAACTCGCCTTTTCTTATAAATACGCTACGCTATTTTTTTTTTTACATTTTAGCTGAAGTGTTAATGTGCACATGATCACCATCAGCGGCTCGTTTTTTTTTTTTTTTTTTTTCATCGTAAATGATAGAAATTCCTTCTATTATTGCTTTACGGGAATAAAATATTCAGAGCGTAAATTTTTGACGATTTTTTGAAAATGCACTTTTTTGAACGAGACACATTTATTGAGGACAACTGAAATTTTATTCAGGACATTCAATTCCTCAATTGGTAATAGATAGGCATATTTTGAAAAGGTAATGTGCTAAAAAACGCCAATCAGTTCTAGCCTTATTTCACATCAGAACTCCCTTCATGATGAAAATAAAACGTTGTCACATTCCCGGTCGAAAAGTGAAGGTCTATAGAAAATCCTTAAAAAATGAAAACTTTATTTAATACATTGATGAGTGCTTTTTGTAGAAAAAGAGGTAGAGTATTTTTTCAAACGAAGAATCTCAGTAGTATTTTCGCTTTCGTTTTTCTTTTGTAACGTTTGCCTCAGGAAGGAAACCACTGATTACCATTTCTCGAAAAAATTGCTGTCACCATAAGTTACTAGGACACTGAATTGTAGACATTTTCTTCATATATGTCACAAATCTATTTTTTACTTTAACATTTCATTAATTTCTATGTAGTATTTTGTTAGTTATGACAATATTTTCTAATTTCTTAATATTGGTTAGAATTTTTTTTTCCTTAAAAGAAAAACTGATACATTCAATTAACATTAAGATAATATGCATATAGCCATTTTGTAGTCAAAATAATTTCAAGGAAAGGCCTTCACGACAATTTACGGAATAATATTACCAATGAATGTATATTTTCTATAGTTTATTGTTCAGAATCAATTCTCTTAAACTCAGAAGCTTACTTAAATTATAGTTACAAATGTATACCGTTAAAATCTAAATTTTATTTATTTATTTATTATAGCATAAATAAACATATTTCTTATTAGTATTTTTGCTTTATGATTAATTAAACAAATTTGCAGCTTTTACTGTAACACAATTTAACAAGAAAAAAAAAATCATTCCAAGCAAAGTACGTATTTATCAATAGGCAATTTTTTTCTACATAAAAAACTATTATTTATACAGGGTGATTCATAAATATCGAAACAATAGGCTATTTCCTTAAATATTGCCCCTAGACCCATGCTTCCAATTGCAAAGTTTCATAAAAAAAAAGGTGCAAAATTTAATGACATAAGTTGTGACTCCATAGGGGGTCTATTTGAAAAAATACGAAAATTAAATTTTTATACGGCCCCCGTAGTGTAAAAATTCCAATCAGGAAGACTTTCCTTATCCATTCCTGAATTAAGCACAAAAAATTGCAACTTCATATCTGAAAAACTCGCAGAGTTATGGCCGTTTAAATAATTCACCAGGTTTTAAGGGATTAGACACAAATTGAAATGTGTGCAATCGAAGAAACAATGTTACTTTAAGAGTTCTATGAAACATGTAAAAACTATATTTGTTGAGCGAGAATTTTGATTTGTTTTTTTCTTCTGTGTGATGGTTAACCATATAATTTGCAAACAAAATCACATCCTAATATTTCTCATAAAGTTTTTAAAAATTTAAATGTTTAGTATTTTTTTAAGCGGATTTAATTTAAAATCTTTATAACTCGAAACATTATTCATCGGATTTCAATTTTTTTCCTTTAATTAAAGAGGGAAGTATAATTTTAGTCTTGTTTCAAGATTATTTTTTATTTTAATTTTAAAAATATTAAAAATATTTATTTAAAAAATTATGTAACTTATTTTTTAAAAAATCATATTTTCAAAAGTAATTTTTTTTTCAAATTTGCCGAAACAAAATTAATGTAAAATAATCAAAAATGACATGTTCCAAGTTTGCACCTTTTTAATTTACGATTAAAAAAACATCATGCAGAAAAACGCATTTAAAGTTTTAAACATTGATTGGCTCCTAATAAAATGTTTAAATGCATTTTAAAAAACTGCACGTGAAAAAGTAACTTCTTTCGGTAGCTTAAATTTCCGATTTAGTTTAACATTTTGCCATTTCCATCCACCACCTTTTTGTACTACTTAAATGTCCATAAAAAATGTTAAATGTATAATTTGAAACAATGCTTTTTCTAACATGTCGATTAAGAGTTTCATAATTTTAGCCCTTACAAATTCAGGCTTTTTATCGCCCTGGCGAGGCCGATAAAAAAGTCTGTATAACGGGGCCGGGCCAGGCCCGGGATTGGCGACTTTTTTCTGAAGACTCGGCCAGGCCGGGCCTAACGTATTTTTTCATACCGAACCTGGTGTTGGTGTAATTTATGACGGCCAGTTATCTATACGAGGGATGTAGGCCCGAAGGGGGGTGCCTTCCGTTGAGGTCTTTCTAAGGGAACCTAACCCATATTTACGCAAGGATATCCAAGGTTCGAAGGAAAACACTGAAAACTCCGAACGATTGGGCAGAAGGGCGCGATTGGGTTCGAACCCAGCATGAGAGCAGAACCTCTCGGCCAGTGGATATACAGAACTGGCCGAACTACTCGGCCACTGGCTTCCTTATTCCTAGGTCTCCCCTGGGCGAAATTTTCAGTCCCGGTCTCAAGACAACCCGTATTAAAATCATTATCTCTGGCTGGCCTAATCCGTGCAAAAACAACTAAAATTTGGCTCAGCCTAAAAACTTTTACAGCAAATGCGTATATTTTTAAATGGCCATTATTTTACAATAAAATTTTAAAAATCACATTTTTAAAGGATAGTATATTTTATGGCAAAAAAAAATAAAATACAGTAAAACTAGTTTAAAAAATCCGCCTATGACGGAATCCTTTCTTAAACGGAAAAATCTGTTGATTCATAGAAAATGAATATAATAATACCTGAGAAAAAATAGACTATATTTACAACTCCTAAGAAGGGAACGTGTCTATAACGCTTTTTTTCTTTCCTATGTGATTACATCTTAAAAGACTTTATAGCACTTTTCATTGTCTCAAACACATGGAATATGGATTAATAATATAAAAGGAGAAGTGGATCATTTACATATAAACAGAGATTCGTTAATAAAATAAATAATCACAGCTTTTCGCAATTCTTAAAAAAAAATAATTATAAACATCAAAAAAGAAAAGGTACAATAAGTATTTTTGGTCAGATCTCCTCCATACGAAACAACTTTTAACCATATCGATGTAAAAATCTATGTAGAAATTCAGTCAGGCCGGACCAGGCTACGATTTTAACTTTTTTCCAGGCAGGGCCGAACTTTTTTTCCTATGGGTCGGTTCGGGACCGGACATAGATATTTTGACCCATGCAGACCTCTAGTCCAGACCACCAGCATACTTTGAAAACAGGTTCAACGTAAAATCTATACGCTGCCTATTTTATGTCCAAAGGAGAGGCACTGTCTTATATCGACTTTTAATAATGTACATTTTGTGGCTGACCCCTATCTTGCATTCAAAATGAGTCAAAAACTCGTCGCTCACAGGCATGGATAAATGGTGTAAGTCACGAATTTTGGATTTTGATATCTCTGCGAATTTTGAAGATATCGAGATGAATTTTTTTGTGTTTAATTCAGGAATGGATCAGGAAAAATTTCCTAATTGGGAATTTTACTCTACGGGGGCAGTATAAAAAATTAATTTTTGTATTTTCTGATAAAGACCCCCCCATGGAGTTGAAACTGATCTCATCAAATTTGCACCTTTTTTAATGAAACTTTGCAATTGGAAGGATGTACCTAGGGGCAATATTTCAGGAGATAGCCTATTGTTTCGATATTTATGAATCACCCTGTATACGAGTATAAAAGTCTAGTGCGTAATTTTTCAAAAATGTGAGTATATTGAAGTGGTACTTTAAATTGTAAGCATAAAATGTCTAATAGCATTAAAAATATTAATGTAAATCAATATTTATATTTAAAAGCTACAAGATAAAATGCATAATTGGGACCAAATATCACATTTTCTTGCGTTTATTATTTTGCGCTTATCATAATATTACTTTTATTGAAAAAAATAAAAGAAATTTATTTTTTCTCATACTTTTATAATCAGCTTAAAACCTAAAAATATATAAAAAAAATTGAACATGTATACTTGAAACGTGTAGCATTGTCAATAATAGGCTTCAGCTATGATATCTTTTAGTTCAAGCAATAAATTGAAAAGTCACCTCTCGCTAAAATAACGCATGCATCACAAATTCTCCACTATGAGAATCACGTGCAAACACGTGTGATTTACAATGAGCGTAAAAATGGTAAAAATCTCATTTTTCATAAATTAAAAGGTTCACCGTTATTGGCTAATACTATTGATGAATAATATAAATGAATAATTTTGGATTAATATGTTATTCAGTAAGATCTAATACTTTATAAACATCCAACAAAAACAAAATATAACAACAAAGTATTCCCTTAATCGAAAAATACATCCATTTTACTGGTCAAAATAACTCTGACAATTAAACATAATAAATGAACACTGACAATTTTGATTAATTCCCCATTTTTTCCCAACAGAATTTAAAAATACGCTAATTTCAATCTAATACTCACTCTCTCCTCATTTTTGTCCTTGTATTATTTTTTTAATTTTCGAGAAAAGTCTTAGAGATTTTGCATCAGAAAACAAACATTTATAGAAAAGTGAAACGTAGCACTTAATTTTAAGAAAACAGGAAATTAACTGATCAAAATACATGAAATTACTAAAAGAAGCCATAATGCAGCATTGAAAAATACGTTAAATATTAGAGGGAATTTTTAGAATTAAAATTAGAATTTTTAGCGGATAGGAAGGCCAAAGAAGCTGACTAATATAGAAGTGAGAGCTGTAGTAAGATAGTTTAAAGCAAATCCAGCTTCAAGTGCTCTCAAAACTTTTCACGATATCAGACAAACACTAGGAAAGGCAGTGACTGTAAGTATATAAGGAAAGATCCTCTCAAACATGGCTTATCTAAATGGGTACATCGTAAGAAAATATAACTATCTACAGCAAATAACAAAAACGTTTGTGATTCTCCAGAAAAATTCAAAATAGGGACTTAAAATGTTTGGAAAAACTTTCTTTTAAGTCATGGAAGAAAATTTGAAATTTTTGTAGAAAAAAATTGCAAAAATTCTGGCGGTCAACAAATGAAGAAAACACCGACAAGTGTATAAATAAGATCCATAATGGCTGGATTTTGATTTGGAGTTGTAAACTAGCAACAGATGCCATAAATCTAATTTTGATCTAGTTAACAATGTATAACATGTACTTTTTAACGATCTTATGAGAAAATGTTGTTTAAACTTTGAGATGCTGGGCTTGATAGAAAATTGGGTCTTACACCATGAACACGATCCTCTGCAGTCATTGAAAATAATGAAGAAATATCGATTATATCAAAGAATGAGATTTTGCATCAACCACGACAGTCTTAAAAATTTAAACTCATTGCACATTTGTGACTATAAAGAGAACAAGTAAAAATTAAATTTAAAAATTCAAAAAACCGACTGCGTAAAAAGCGAACTAATTTATTATTTCTCATCAATTTTAAACTATTTTTTATATTACTTACCTATTTTTTTATTTACTTGCATTGATGACTTTTAAGTTGCGTTTAATTGTTAGTTCCTAACTATAAACACTGTTTTGATGAGGCCTATAGATGTCTATGATGGTTAGAGTTGCAGTAAAGCTAGAGATCCTACCTACACAACTTCCAGGTTGTGTAATATTTAAACGGAGCTCCTGACTGTAAAATAGTCAATGAAACATCGTCTTCATTTTGAAAGACCTATCCAATGATATGCCACTCAATAGGGTGCGTAAATTTTTTTCGTCTCTACCGCCATTTTGTATTTTACGGCCGCCATTTTGAATTTATAAAAACAAAACCTAGCCTATAACCATCGGACGATTAAGACGAATTGATAGAGACCCAATTAATTAAAATCCATCCAGCCGTTGGGATGCTTCGAGGGTATAAAGAAATCCGCATACCCAGATACGCGTGAAACACATAACCCTTCTTTTCAGTCGGGTAAAAATATTACATAAGAGTATTACTTCAAATGAGAAAAGAGTTGAAGAAAACAGCAATGGAAGAACGTCCTAAAATCTTCTCTGATATATCACGATATCTGGTAGCATGCATGCGTAGAAGATTAAACAAGGTGTTACAATGCACATGATTACGGAGCAAAAAGAAATTCATAAGTAAAATATACCTTTTCAGTTAATTTTCTTACCGACATTTGCTGTGTACTTTCTTTTCACGTGTAAAAATCGATATACTCTAGATTTAAATTGAATTATTCCTAATAGATTTTCTTTTCGTTTATGAGGTGTTAAAGACATACTAGAAAACTATTTCACTTTGCATTATTACTTAACACTAGAACGGCGGGAAATTTTACTCAGATTTTATAAAAATATTTCACATCAGAATTTTTACTTAAAGCTATTTAACTTATTTATTCAAGTTATTTTTGTTCAGAATACATTAATCTTATATTTTAAAAAAATTTCTGGTTCGAATCGACACGTATTCAGTTGGCAAGGGTCAAAATGACCCCTCGCCGCCGTTCTAGTGTTAATATTAATAGTCAATAACATATTTGTAATAAAACATTAATTATGTGAAAAATGGGGCTTATTATTTTTTACGCTTACTGTGTCTCACTCATACCAAGTACAATTAAAAGGGCTTTGTTTCAAGCTTTATCTTCTGTGCCACCATGTATTATGTAACCATTTGTGCCATTTTTTTCTCAAACTATACGAAAATTTACGCAACATTCATATACTACAGTAAAACCTTCAATAGACAAAATCACCATGTAACTGAAACAAATTCAATTTCAGTTATCCTTTTGTCATAACAGATTACGCACCGTCTGTTATAATAGCATTATATTACATTCGTCGTGACCATAAAATTTTTCCGTTTAATGCAGGATTCCGTTATAGTAGTCTTACAAGTAAACATTAAAGAAGCACGCCTTTAAAGAAACATATATTCAGTATTTTTATTATTACTAAACTAATTCCAAATGCAATTATTATTATGCAAGGAAAAGTGGAAATAATTGTATGTTTTTTAACAAAAATTTAAAAACTCATTTTGGACTGTAATTGTATTATGCTACTCAAATTTTATTATTTTTAATTTTAAATTTTCTTCAAATTTTATATGTTGACAGTAGTAATACGTATTGTAAAAATTTAAGTTTTTTACACTCTTTTATTACACTCAACCTGGCTTTTGTATCTAGAGATGGAATTTATAATAATATTTCGTTCGCCTTTTGGTATATTAGTATTACAAAAATTATGTGTACAACTGTGCTTCCGATGACAATGCAGCTTTGTAATATTTTTAGAACTCAATTAGGAATTAATACATTATTTTTAAGGCATTTTTCCGTTAGTCCGCACCAACAGATAAATAGCCAAATATTCCCTGTAACTCGTACAATTGTGTACGATTTGAAACAACAATGGTTTTAGGAATGCACCAATACACGCTTTCGAAAATATGCGCAATGGCTGCTAAACTTCCACAGTAAAACAATTGAAAGGCTAACAAGTAAAAAATAGATTATAACTAAAAAAATAAAGAGTGCAATATTTAAAGAATATTTGTTTTTATCAATTAATAGTTTGATAATAATTATTTTACGATTATAGGATGACCCAGCCGGTTGTTGATACCCTTCCAAGTAATTGATCAAATTGTTAAAATATTGCGTCATTACGGGCGTAAATGAGTTTTATACGTGGCACTAGACATAATATTTTTGTTTGAACATTAATGCACCTGCTATTACATTGTTGTCAGCTGTCTGTTATAAGAGGAGCCATTTTAAGATTTTATTTTTAAATTAGAAAGTGTAAGCATTTAGTTTTTGATTAGTTGGAGACAATTATAGTAAGTTAAAGTAATCCACTTCCTTCTTGCTTATTTCAACTACAGCCATTCAGGGTAACTTTGAACCATGGGGTGTAACTTTGCACCACCTCCTAATTTTCAATATTTTTGATTCCAAAAGACTAAATAAACTCAAGAACTGTGCTCTGTTGGCAAGGTTCTAAACTGGGATTTCTACTCTTTACTTTTGAAAATAAATTAGCAATATTATGCGCAATTAATTGCACCACCTAACTATTTTTGTGAAGTACTGTTTTCAAGTTAATTTTGAAAGCTGTTTTGAAGTTGTTGTAATCCAATTAAATTTTCATAGTAAGTAAAAATATACTTATTTATCAGACATATTATTATCTAAATGTTGTAAATGTGTCAATATTTTGTGATTATTTATTTATTAATAGTTAATAAAATATAAAATAAGAAGGCACTGACATTTTACCACATTTTCAGGGTAACTTTGAGCCGGCTCAAAGTTATACTGATGTTTATAATTTACAGATTATAAGTGCTACGGTCAAAAGTTTCCCATATTTGCACGTATATTTTATATAAATGCCGAAAGTGTGCATTAGATATAACATGTAAATATTTTCACAAGTATGTGTAAAATACATAAAGTTTATTTAAAAGCGTTATTCGGGGCGGAGCTGCTCAAATTTGACATTTCATGAATTCGACATTTTTTATTTTTGTTTGAATAATAGTAGTACTAGTATGTATTACTGTAACTATGGATATATTATTGAGTTAAAACACTAAAAATTGTTTTTCACTGCATTTTTATGTTTTATATGAACAAAAAACAGTATTTTTTGTATTTCTAAATGTTCATGGTTTTCTTCTTCCACTTTTCTTATGCATAATATTTGTTGTAATATCATAAATTATACAAACCTCGTGATGTTGGGAAATGTAAATTCGGAAACCTTACATATCTGAAAATATTTTTTGGGGTTCAAAGTTGTCCTAACTGTAATACTTTTTTTTTATTATGAATTATTTTAGATAATATTTATCATATGGTGCAAAGTTACCCTAAATAGCTGGGTAACTTTGAACCAGGTTAAAAATTCATTTTTTATTGCTTTTATCATTATTATTCCGTAATTGTTGATAGTCATACAATTATTTAGGATCATTTCTTCTATTTTATGCCCCTAGTTGCAACAATATTCTTAAAATAAAAGTATGGAATTTGAAAATAGAGAAATTGCGGATCAAAGTTACCCTGAATGACTGTAATATTTTTATAAGAATTATTTTTAATCACAGCCCACGAATGATACTTTAATGATTAATTTTTAGATTTTCGATTGATTTCTATCGTCTTATCAATCACTGGGAAAATGACAATTAAAAACTATTTATTTATAATTTTGTTGATATTTAGATTCCGCGTTTCTCCATAATAAAACATTCATTAAGGGCTGTAGAAATCATGTTAGTTTACTTCTAAAACTTAAAAGGAAGGAAACATAATAAACTCCGTGGCACTGACTTCCTCTGATCAACTACTGGCAAGCTCCCCCCTAATTTGAGAAGTCGATATAGAAATCCTAAAAAGGTAGTTTAAATAATGTTTAATTTTCTTTCTGGTTATCCTATCTTAAAAAAGAAACAGATTTTTTTTTTTAAATAAATTAAATGGTTGTGCTTTCTAGCAAGCATAAAAAAGCAGTGAATTTTCCGTAATCGAGTTCGGTGGTCACACCAAATTAATGTATTGTAACAGAACTCTTTTGGAAATAAATATAAATGTAAAAATAGTTTAAAAAAAAAAAGTCGTTTATAAACATTCAATATTCATCTTTAAAAATCACGCCTAATTTTTTTACTGCAGTTCATGTACTTCCGCAAAATTTCCTTTACAATAAATTAATTTGGTGCTGGCATAGAACTCGATTATAAAAAATTCACTGCTCATTTTAGGCTTGCTTGAAAACGAAATCAACTGATTTTATTAAAAAATATATAATTTTGTCTCTCTTTTCTATTTTCATGTAAGGCAACAGGAAAGAAAATATGAAATATCATCTCAACTATCTTTCTAGGATTTCTAAATTGATTTCTCGACGTATAATCGCAAAGTAATAAATATTAAACTATTAATTGATATATTTATAAAAGCGTATTTTTAAATATATATATTACCCTCTTCATTTTTTATTTATAATTTTTTCTACGTTTCAGGTTTGAAATGTTTCATTGTTTCAGTTTATGACAGCCATTTGGTATATTTTGGCAATAGTTTACTGGCGCATAATCAAATCAATTATTACTTTAATCCTCATATGCGTAACAAAGGATATTTACAATTTATCGCCTGTTGCGGGCTAACGGAAAAAGGCCTTAAAATTAATGTATTAATTTATAATTAAGCTTTAAAAAATATCAAAATATTTTATTGTCATCGGAAACACAACTGTGAACGTAATTTTTATAACTCTGTTATAGCAAGAAGTGGTTTAAAAATCGATTACAAATTTCCATCTTTACATACAAAAACAAAGTTGTGTTAATCATTTCCGGCGCGGAGTAATTCTGTTTGTAAAATGATGAAATGATGGACTGACACCGGAATTTACAAACTAATTTATTAGAAAATGAAAACTTGCTTATTTTCCCACACTTTATAAAAGAAAAATTTTAATTAAATATTCTTGGTGCCATTATTCTTAAAATTAGGTGTCATTTTGTACGGTCACCGTCCGCTAGTGTATTTAAATAAAGCATTTTTACTTTTATAATTTTTCTTCAATTACGATGAAAGTGATTTCATGAATATCTCAAAAAATACCGTAACTTTGGATTAAATGGACCAAGAAGAGCGTTACTTGGGCCCAAAACAAGGTTACTTGAACCAAAGGAGTGTTATTTGGACCCAAAAGAGGGTTACTTGGATCCAAGAGAGGGTTTGTCGGACCCAAAGAAAATATCTTTTAAATCAGTGATGGGTATACTGCGCTACTAATTTTTGCTGTTAATTGTAAAGTATTGGCAAATTACGTCAATACTCTCAACACAGTAGGTCCAAGACTGATTTAACTCGCGTTGGCCGCCATAATATTAAAATTTTCGTGATACCCGAGCAGACTTCTTTTTCTTTTGCAATTAGCTGAAAGCGACATCTAATAACCGTAATTCACAATTTTTTTTTCTATTTTATGCAGCTAAATAAATTTATTAAATGTTCACGTATGAACTGAACAGTCTGAGGAGGAATCTTTGTCTGAAGGGCCGAGCGATGTGATTCACACTTCAGGAAAGTTCAAACTAGTATAATAATCACTCATACTAATTTTACCTATATTTACATAGTAATACGCGTTTAAGAATTATAATGAAATTGGCCTAAATCAGGTAAACATAAACCCCCTATAATAAGCCATAGTGCCCGAATTGTGTGTTAACTCATTAACCGCCAAAACTATTACGATAGATATTTTCAAATTTCTTGTTGAAAGTAGTTTCCCACCACAAATTCAGTAAGGTAAATTTCGCTTTACTAAAATAGCAAAATTCCTGCCAATAAATAAGACATTTTTTAAAATTCTAAAATAGTGGTGCCAATGTAATTAATTCATTGCATGAGCAATTATTTTGACTGTTGCGTGAACGCAACGTCAGCGGTTAATGGGTTAATGGAAGAGCTCAAATGATGAAGGTCATAAGTAACACAATCATCATTTTCAGAAAAGGAGCTGTAAAGTTCAAAATATCTATTGCCGTTTATTATCAAATGCCTCCTAATCAATTAAAATCTCTTTGAGTATTAGGTTTTTTTTTTTCAAATTGTAAATTAACAAATGGTAGAGGACCGTTGATTATTTGCAATTATATAAATAACTCAATTATTTTACTTTGTCACATGCCACCTTTACCATCTGCGCTCTTCAATTGTCTTCATGTAATGTACTACAAGCTAAATATCTCAGGATAATATCGGGTGTTCATAATTTGGGAGCGCTGTGTGCATGTACTTAAAATTCTGCCAAGCTACTTGTAGAAACCTATTTAACTGGCCTCGCATGTATTACCCATAAGCATTTCGTTTAGATATGAATCCAGGGTTAATATGAATAACACAAATTTTAATATGAAGCAAATATGATTCACGTAACGCATTTATGAAATGTAGTGTGAATTTTATTTGATTTATACGGGGCGGCCTGTTAAAAAAACATTTTTTGTGTTTTGCTTTAGATCTAACTAGTATTCCAAGGTCTAAGTAACCCCAATTTGCAATAGCGAATATGAATTGGAGAAGATCCTTAGAACAATACAATGATAAATATCTACTTACGAGTTACTTTGTCCTTTTCATTAAAAAAATTCGCAGAATCAAGGAAGTAGAACAGGCAAGCGTGGAATTTCCAATATAGATATTAATTTCGTGGGGATACGAAATAAACTACAAGAATAAGCAAAAAAGTGAGAAAATAACAAATAACCACGCATTTTAATTAATAAAAATGCGTGGAAGTGTGAAATGTGTGAGAAGCAAATACTTAAAAAATCGATTTTGTTGTTATTGATGTATCTTATTATTCTTATTATTATTCTTATTATTATTTTTTTAATATACAATTCCGAATCGAACACAACAAACCAAATCAAAATATTCAAATTATAACAAAGTCAATTTGAAATTGAAAATCTGTACTTTAACATAGACACAAATTGATTTTTAACACTTTTCAACAAAGTTGAAAAGTTTTTATGATTTCGGTTTGTCTGGCTGTCTGGTCGTCTGGCTGTCTGTCCACGCTCTAACTCCCGTAAATATACTCCGATTGTCCTGAAATTTTTGGATGCGATTGAAGCATTGTGAATGGATAATACTTAAGCAAAAAAGTAGCAAAAAAGACGCCGAGATGCGGCAATAATTGTGAGACATGAGGCAAATTCTGCTGTTCAAACCGGTTTTTTCTTTGTTAACAGGGTGAAATTGTCGCATGCCTCACGCTTTTTTGTTGCATGTCTCCCTGGTGTGTGGCGTGCCATACTATAGCACGTTCCTATTTCAAATGAAGTTTGTAGCATGATTAGTTCATTTACACGGACATTCAAAAGTATTCCGTTACATTACGGCCAATGGGAAAGAATCGTTTCAAATGGTTTTTTATGATGTTACACGCTTTCAAACACAATAAAACTGATATGCCTATATGAAGTGCACTAAAATATGCATTGTGTAGAATATGCGGTCCAAAGACTAATTGTTATTCATTTACAGGGCCACTCAAAAGAATTCCGTTACATGATGATATAGGGGTGGAGGGAATTGTTTGCGGCGTATATTAATTATGTTAAACTATTTCATGTATAATGAAAATGATATACGTTGATAGGACCAACTCTTACAAAAAATTATAATAAATAAATAAATAAAAATATTAAAAAGGAAAACAAACGGGGAGGATTGAACAAGAAAAAAAAATCATAACTCCGTCAATTCACAAGATATCAAATCCGCTTAAATTTATTATAAATTTTCTCAATGTTATCTACAACTTTTATATTGAAAAGTTTTTGATAGTACCAATTCTTACAGCAAAGACAAATTAAAAATACATAGCGGTTGAAGAAAACATTATCCTATTAACATGATTCTGATAAAACCAGCTGTTACAGAAAAAGGAAATTAAAAACTCGTCAAAAGCGGCCAGATAGAATTGTTAAAATGGGTTTATCTCTAATCTTTATTTATTTTTTGTTGGTGAAATTAGTACTTGACTTTGATATCTACCTGCGCCGTGCCGGTAGGGATTTTTTTTATTTGTTCCCAAAATAGTGGAAAATTGTTTATGAATTAGATTTGTCTGGCCGTCCGTTCTCTAACTTACTTACACGTACACGGATTGCAAGCAATTGATATATGTTATTGAGGTTTACCTTGGCGTGGCATGGATGGTATTGAAAATTATGCGCGTAGCATGTATGGGGGCCTTTGCACTCAAAAACATTCCGTTACATTATGGTCTATGTCATTATTGGGGAAATCAAATACAGTGTATTTTAATGATGTTACACTATTCCAAACGCATTGATATTGATATACATCAATACGTACACTTCAAGGTGCTTACTATAACTAGCATTTATCGTCCATTTACAAGGAGACGCAAAATAATTCGGTTAGTGTATTGTCTATGAGAAATAATTACTGGAAGTATGTTTTCAATTGTGGCACGCGTTTTTGATTTAACTAGTTTTTGCATGTTACTTCATGTGTAAAAATTACATAGATCATGTACAGGGCAGTACAAAAGCATTCTAATACATTCACGCTTATAGACGGACATTTCTGACGGAGAATTTCCAAGTGTGTAATGTTTCCTAACTGAATTTAAGATTTGCCTATTGTGTAGTATATATACAAATGTATAAATCGTATGCAAGGTTGCTCAAAAGAATTCGGATATTTTTTCCTATTATGGATGATAATTACTAAAATTGGATTGGAAAATTGTTTACTTAGACATTGTCTTTCCCCTTATTAAATAAGTGTTTCATCTATATTTGATGTATGATTGTTATTTTTTTTTCTTTTTTTTTTTTTTTTTTACATTTGAAGAATTGAGAAATTATTCTTTCAATAAAATAAATCTCGCAGATACCGAAAAATAATTTCTAAATCCATTTATTACCATTCTTCTGCTTTAATTTTTGCTAAATTTCGAAGCACAATAAAAGTTATAAAAAATTTTGTTCAGAATAAATATGAATTTAAAATTATAAAAACATTATTTCTATAAATGTTTATTTTAAAACTGATTTTTGAGAATAAATCTTCATGTATAATTTTACTTTACTCTTGAATATTTCCTTTTCAAATAAAACTCCGTAACCCAAACTGATTTATTTTCAGCCGTCTGTGAATAATTTAAATATATCGAGTCTATTGCTATTTTTTTTTAGGAAATCCTTTTGAACAGAGTTGTTTTTCATTTATTTCAATGGAAGTTTAACATAGCTCAGAACAACACAGTCATATAAGGAAAGAAGGGCTCCCACTCGGTTCGTTTTTTGAATACAACTTTTTTCTCCAAAGGAAAACCTTTTTTATAATTTTCGTCGAAACTTACCTCGAATCGCATTTTTATTGCGATTGTTGCAAAAACCTACCTCAATTTGTTTCTGAAAAAATACTGGTTTTCAAAAAACGAACAAGTGGGAGCCCTGGGAAAGCGAAAATAATTTTATAATCAAGTGCAGATTTTTTACTTAATCCTATCTATCAATACCATGAACTGCATCATCATATGCGATATAAATTTAACATACAAATTTAAAATAATGTATCAACATCTCTAACCGCAACGCAAGCTTCTTCGTTTAGTTAAACATTTTTTTTTTTTTTTTTACTTTTCTTTACTTTTACATTCTTTGCAATCTTGCATTCTCCTCTATGGCATATATTGTGTCAAATGAGTATCGTTTGTAGAGATATGTTGGTTAGAAATTTAATATTCTAATAGTCAAAATAGTAACTGATAACCACTTACCGGCGGAAGTTCTTTAATTATATATAGGGAAATCTGAGCAAGTCTGACCATACGAGAGGTTTAAGATACTGAATTAATTGCAATTTATTTTACTTATTTGTTTCTTTATTTTTGCTGAGAAGCACAAGATGGAAGTATGGTACAAGTTTTAAAATTTTCGACTTTACTTTTTTTGCATTTTTTGCTTTCTTCAGGATTGCCCTAAATCGGTTTCGTGATATTCCAATTACTTGCAATATTTTTTGCTCGTTGAACGTAATGCCGCTCGTTGAACGTAAACGTTATTATAAAGATTTACATGTGTTTTCCCCGAAACTCTGTTTTACAAACTGGGTGACCATTTTTCTAAAGAACTATTCGAACTATTGTCTCCCTTTAAAAAAAAAAAAAAAAGTCCTTCCGGCATGTTCCCGGAGGAAAATGTAGCTTTCATACTCCTTGTTTTTTTTTAGTTGTTGTTGTTTGATTTTTTTTTTTATAGTTTATTTTACTCAAACACACGAGGGTAAAATTAGTGGAACTCAATTATAGATGATTCAATAAAAATTTTAGAAAATTTCGCAATTAAGACATTTCGAAGTTTTCAGAGTAACCACCAGAGGAAACCTCTTAAGTTGGTCAAGCGTTTTAGACATGTTTACATCGAATATGCTTGCTGTATTTCAAATTGGAGACTCATTGTTACGTGGGATTTCTCAGCAGAGATTTTAATTAATAAATTTTTTAGACTTGATTAATTTGTTGAAGAATCTGAAGTTACTTTTGCGAGTTAGTGTGTGTAGTTTTAATTCGTATTATCTCGCTGCTAAATCGTAATAGTTATATGTCGCCAAAGCTTTGTAATACAAGATTTCTCCCTTTAACTGATTGTGACAGTTTTTCAAGTAAGTATAATAGTTTTGCGGACTTTTTATTTATAGCATATAAAATAATGCGGAAGATGTGATTCATTTTAGAATCTGATTGAATTTTACTCCTTGCAACGTTGACAATTTAATCTCGAAACAGGCTAAATTTTTCCCGTTTATAACTTGTTAGCTCTCAAACTATTCGCTTGGTTCTAGTGTACTTTATTAGCGCTAATTTAGCATCATTTGATCACTCCCATCTACATTTCTTCCACATTAAGCCTTTATTTTTACAGTTTTTCTAAGCTTATTGAAATTATTATTGGTGAAGATATCAGTTATTTTAAGGGTACCTGTTATTGTTTTTGTCATTTGATTAATTTGACCTTCAGTCTTGAATAATTATCCGTTTTTAAACGTGAAAAAGAATCATGGTAAGGTCTGCGAAAATGGAACCTGTCTTAAAAGGGTATATATCATGGTTCTGACGGAAGGAATATCATACTAAATAATGCGAAAGAATATCTATTAAGACTGAAACTTATCTAAATAAGGATTTTTTCCCAGTGCTTAATGATTCGATTTTCAGAGGTTTTACTGTGTAGAGTTTCAAAAGAAGTATTTTGAGAATAAAAAATATAAATCACGACTACAAAAACTACTTAGGTGACTATTAAAAGCACTGAACCTTTTGTTTATTAGTAACCCGCAGGACCATATTTACGCATGGGTTACATGGGTCTGAGACAAAGGCAGAAGCTGACATTTTGACAACATTTTTTACAGCATTATATACAGCCATAATTGATCACATTAAATCCTTCTTGATAAATAGGAAAATACTTTACAATAAATTAGGGCAGTATTTCTTCCAGAAGCAAAACCTAACGAAAACTTCAGCAAATTGGGCCATGGCCTTACCCTACCCCACCCTGATTATAGGGGCTCTGAAACTTGGTATACAATTTTCGTACAGCTGATATTTTAAATCTGTTTCGATTTTCCTTATAATCTATACAGTCAGTCAGGGTAACTTTGAACCACGGGGTGTAACTTTGCACCACCTCCTATTTTTCAATATTTTTGACTCTAAAAGACTAAATAAACTCCAGAATTGTGCTCTGTTGGCAAGGTTCTAAACTGGGATTTCTACTCTTTATTTTAGAAAATAAATTAGCAACATTATGCGCAATTAATTGCATCATCTAACTATTTTTTGTGAATTACTGTTTTCAAGTTAATTTTGAATGCTGTTTTGAAGTTGTTGTAATCCAATTAAATTTTCATATAAGTAACAATATACTCATTTATCAGACATGTTATTATCTAAATGTTGTAAATGTGTTAATATTTTGTGATTATTTATTTATTAATAGTTAATAAAATGTAAAATAAGAAGGCACTAGCATTTTACCGCATTTTCAGGGTAACTTTGAGCCGGCTCAAAGTTACACTGATGCTTATAATTTACTGATATAGGTTAATTTACTGATTATAGGTGCTACTGTCGAAAATTTCGCATATTTGCACGTATATTTTATATAAATGTCGAAAGTGTGCATTAGATATGGCATGTAAATATTTTTACAAATATGTGTAAAATACATAATATTCATTTAGAGGCGTGATTAGGTGCGGAGCTACTCAAATTTAGCATTTCAGACGTTCGACGTTTTTTATTATTGTTTGAATAATACTAGTACTTGTATGTATTACTGTAACTATGGATATATTATAGAGTTAAAACATTGAAAATTATTTTTCACTGCATTTTTATGTTTTATATGAACAATAAATAGGTTTTTTTCATTTCTAAATGTTCATGGTTCTCTTCTTCCACTTTTCTTGTGCCTGATGTTTGTTGTAATATCATAAATTATACAAATCTTGTGATGTTGGAAAATGTAAATTCGCAGTCTTTACATATCTGAAAACATTTTTTGGTGTTTAAAGTTGTCCTGACTACAATACTTTTGTTATAATTAATTATTTTATATAAAAATTTATCATATGGTGCAAAGTTACCCTAAATGGCCTGGTAACATTGAACCAGGCTAAAAATCCATTTTTTATTGCTTTTATCCTTATTATTCCTTAATTTTTTATAGTCAAACAATAATTTAGGATCATTTCTTCTCTTTTATGCCCGTAGTTGTGACAATATTCTTCAAATAAGAGTGTGGCATATGAAAATAGAGAAAATACGGATCAAAGTTACCCTGATTGACTGTATTTTATATTTTTATAATAGGAAGATTAACATCGTCCTACTATAAAAATATAAAAGATGTATTTAGCCGAACATGTATTTGTATTAGATGTAAATTTCCAACTGGGCGAAAAATGTCCGGATCAGGATTCGAACCAGGGATCTCCTGGCTGAAGCCGCCAGTGCTCTACCATCTGAGCTATCCCGGACGAATCTGGTGGAACTTTTTCACCCAGCTAACCTTAATGATTATAGCAGCCTATCACCTTAATGACTAATGGCCGATTATAACCTTAATGACTGGCGGCTTCAGCCAGGAGATCCCTGGTTCGAATCCTGGTCCGGACATTTTTCGACCAGTTGGAAATTTACATCTAATATGATTTATTTATCAATTAGAATAATTGTGTTAAAATTAATCTAATGTATTTATATGTTCATATGTATTTGATCGTATCCAGTGTGTTTAATTTTTTGTGACAGTATATGAAAAGAAGATGGGGGCAAATGAATAGCAGCCCCTGGCCTTGTAATTCCTTTCGGGCACACTTTCAATACCGTCAGAAAAACATAAACACATTCGATGCCTTAGAATACGTGTATGAGAATATAAAACGTATTTAGATAACAATATTTTTTTATTTTCAATCTTATCATACTCTAAAAAAATATGGTATTTGCATTCACAATGTACGAATGGAAAAATCTTTAGATATTTCTTGCTATTTTGAAGTATATTAATAGAAGTTAAGAATGGTTTATCGCAGAACTAAATTTATCCCTACAGACATAGGAAGAGCGCGCAAGTTACTTAAGAAACAATTCCAAAATTGTGGAGAGGAGAATTAAAAGTCAAATATTAGTAAAGACACTTAAAGATAAATTTAGAAGTTAAATTAGAAGATATGGTGCTATATAATTAGTTTCGAACTGTCAAAGTTTTAATCACAAGTCTATCCTATTTTAATAAATAAAAACTTTAGCTTTAAATTTTATTTAACATATCATTCGTCGTTCAGCTTAAAACATGAAACGTTGAGAGGTCGTACGCAACAGTTATTTTCAATATGCGCGTGTAATTAAGTGTTTTCCCCTTCAAACTCATTTCTCTTTCTTTTAGATTGAAAAAAGTATTTTTGGCTAAAATTTTCCATCTTTGGAACGACGATTGCTGTATATCATATTATAATTTTTCAAATTGCTGAAATCTGATTTTTCAGCATTAAGATTTATCTGTTATTTACCGAATTACCAAGGAAAAAAATAGATTAACCCCTTAAGTGACACGTACGGAACATTTTGTTTTGAAATTGACGGATTTTTTAAAACAGGAAACGAGGAAATTTATCCTTGACCATTTGTAAAGGTTTAAACAAAACCTCTCGTATTTGACATTTTTCGACTGTTGAAGAGAATCAATATATCTCGTTCTTGAAATATTTTGGCAGTTAACAGAAAGCGTTATCTCGTCTATGGTACACAAGGGATTAAGTACACCAAAAATGAATTTCTGTATTAAGTGAGATGTGGAAGGAAAGTATATGAGTTGAGAAAAACTAAACAAATTAGTTCACAGCATTAAGCTGCAAATTCTAATGTCTGATTAGGTAACGAGATTATAAACAAATATACTGGTGAAGGATTATACTTTGTAGCATGTTAAAAAAAATCAAGATTAAAAAAAAAAACATATAATGGAATTATAATTTCACTGATGTACAAAAGACGCATCACTGATGTCAGCGCGTCGCGCTGCCACGCTACAGGTCCAGAGTTCGGCTCCGGATTTGGACAATGTTCACAATACCTTTCATCCCTTTTGTTTCGATAAAACGAGTATCTCAGTCTCTGTAAAAATCTCAGTTATTCTCGTAAATCATGGTTTTTCTTGCAATTTTAATATTCCTCATAACCCTATTCAATATTACCCGAATGGTTCATGCTACTCGAAAAGTGTAATTCATTTTTAAAATATAAATATAAATATGTATTTTTACTTCCCCTTTATACGAATTAAATTTGCTTTAAAAAATAGTAAAAGCTGTACTTTACTAACAGTTATTGCATCTCAATTCCTCTAAGTTGAGTTTCAAATCAAAATGTAAATGGTATTCCATAATACCCAAACTTCCTGTATATTCGTAATTAAATAAAAAAGACATTTGACATAACATACGAAAGTATAACAGCACTAAATTTTATTTGCTTACGTAATTCAATTATATTATGCTAACACTTTACTTTTTCTCAAATTATTTCAACAATTACTTCATTTTCGAGATTATGTCAGTATTTCTATTCTATAAAAATTTTGATACGAAAAAATGATCTAAATGCTTAACGAAGAATAGATATTTAGAAATAAACTATTTTGCTAAAAGATCAAAAACTACTTCGCTAAGACATTACCAGTAAATTTATAACAATTCCCAGTATTCCAATAGGATTGTATTGAATTCTTGTATAATATTTCATTCGAGAAAATAAAGTTTTCACCTTGATGAGCTTCGACGAAATCCGATTTGAAAAAAAGAACTTTTTTATTTACCTTGTCAAATCTTTAAAAAGAACCAAAAAATTTGCATGAGGTTGAAATCCTTTCTTATTTTAAATCTTTTCTTTAAAAAAAAAAAAAAAAAAAAAAAAAAAAAAAAAAAAAAAAAAAAAAAAAAAACACGAAAATTTAGTTGTCTGCACTGCAAATATATGTGTCTTAAATTCAGACACATATGTGACTGAAAGAGAAATTCAAACACTTAAGTGTCTGAATATCAAATTTCAGACGCCATAGATGTCTGAAATTAAGACACTTAAGTGTCTTACTATGATCAAGGCATAAGCACTGTAAATTGAAATGACTGAAATTCAGACAATAAGTGTCTTAAAATGGAGTGCTCAATTTTCAGACATTTTAAAGTGTCTTAATTTTTAAGACACTTATATGCATCTGAATTTAAGACATTTCAAACGTCTGAACGGCATCCATGTTGGACCCACATCTCATTTGTCGACAATAGGTAGACATTTGTTCACTTTTTTTGTAAGCATTGTACACTGTAAAAAAAAAAATAAAAAAATAAACTCCTGTAAGCTGGGCTCTGTGTAAGACGGAAAAACTGTTTTACTCAAAGATATTATCAAGTCCCTGCGAATCCATAGATATAGAGTAAAATCTGTGTACGGCGGAATATTGTCTACTGCGGAAAAAAATTCTGGTGTCCCGATCGATTCCGCCTTAGACAGAGTTTACTTATATATATATATATATATATATATATAGAGAGAGAGAGAGAGAGAGAGAGAGAGACCGTTAATTTATGTAATTTGTATTCTCAATTTAGACGCTTGTGCTTATTACATATTTTAATGGAAATTTTCTTCCGTAAATTACAAAAAAATGTCTTTTTATTTTTTTATTTTTTTATTTTATTTTATTTTATTTTATTTTTTTGCATATTTCTGTGTTTAAAAATTTCCGTTTAAAAGACAAAATATAATCTTTCAAATACAAACCCACATATTTCAACATCCACATTCAAGAGTCAAGTGTATTATACATGAAAACTCTTTATTGCTTATAACTCGATAGGTAATTTATTTATCAAAAAATGGAAGACCATTTCGATTGCATTGTTTTTTAATAGCATTACCATCCCTTGTCAATTTCGTGCGTTTCCGATAAAAATTAAATAAAAATTGTATCAGATTACGACTTTGAGTTTGAAAATATATTCTAATAAAATTTCTTTAAGGAAAATGATGGCGCCATCTATCAAATGCAAAAATAGTCACGTCTGTAAATTTATCAGTTTCATTTTTTACTTTTTTCTCTTTTAACCGATTTTTCGCAAAACCAGCAGAAAGGTATTTTATATAACATACCTAAATCATTAAGCATAGGTACAATAAAATGATGGAAAATGTATGACATGTCTGTGGAAAAAAATAACATTGTGTAACAGAGGCTAAAATCCTGTTATTCTAATGAAAAACGTAATTACAAACGTTTTTTCTAGCGTTGTTTCATATAAAAATATAAATTCAGACAGAATCGAGTTAAAGATATAAAATCATATATATATATATACACGAGTATGTGTACTCGTAACAAATATTATTGTTTTAACAATAATATTTGTTCCCTAAAAGTTTTTTTTTTCTTTACTAGAAAAAATTAAGCTTTGTGGCTGACGCATGAAATTAAAGAGCCAAATATTTAAAATTCAAGAAAGACGTTGTATAAAACGTTCAGAATTATAATTGTGAAAAAAAAATATATAGTCCTACTGACACCGCATTTGTTGTATTTAATAGATAAATAACGATATTTGAAGTTAAGGATTGTAAAAACGAGGCTCAGTGGTCAAGGCACCTTTCTCGGAAGCTGGAGGTCCCGGGTTCGAATCCCCAACTGGTAAGTCATTATAAGTTTACAGTAGTTTAAATGAAATGTGCATTTCCTGTAATGTTATGCCTGATTCTGAAAAAGTAGAGGCTGAAATTTGTAGGATTATCTTCAGAAAATTAAATTTTATCTTTTAAATGCAAAATTTTTAAATGCAGGAATTAAAAAAAGGCAAATTTTCTGGGATTTGCGACAGAAAATTTCCTTTAAAATATACATAATGGCACTTCCATATTTTAAAGGATGTCTATTTTAGAGTGTACAATGCTTACTAAAAAAAAATAAAAAAAAAAAAAAAAAAAAAAAAAAAAATGTGAGAAAATTGTTTCTGTTGCCGACAAATCAGAAGGTGATTAAACATGGATGCGCATTCAGACGTTTGAAATGTCTGAAAATCAGACGCATATAAGTGTCTTAAAAATTAAGCACTGAGAGAAAATTGAACACTCCGTTTCAGACACTTAAGTGTCTGAATTTCAGACATTTTAATTTAGAGTGTGGTTAATCTGCGGCTACATCACTGCCAAAACCTCTTAAAATTTTATATATTTACCCAGCCTTATTGTTTCAAGTAACCAATTATAGGTAATTTTAGTAAAAATAATACAATTCAAATTATCAACTAAAGCTTAACTCGAAACCAGTATCAAAATAAGTGATGATTATATTATCGAAGATCTATGACACCCGCAGGTTCACCACACCACAGTTCTACCATAAATTTCTAACATTTTTTTTCGCCTAATTTAACTGCAGAAAAATATTACAAAGTATGTGAATAAACGAGGCGTTTACGAATTCTGTGTTTTAAAAATTAAATAGAAATTTTCTTAGCATTAATAGTGGTGCCTGACTCCTTGGAAATTCCAAGGAGTGTGTGAACCTTGCAATCTGTTACTTACGAATAAAAAATTTAACTATTATTTATAGCAAGAAATAAAGCATGAAACTTTTATAATAATATTTTTCGTACACTTTAAAAAAGACCAAAGTTTTTTATTCTACGAAAATATAAACCACTAACGAAAATGTACAGTAACCGTTTCCGAGATTCCCATGATTCCGAAAAGCGTTCTTTATTTTTTAGAAATTTCAGAATCCAATATATTTTTGAGATTTGAAGAAACATATATAAAAACAAAGTTTCTTTTGGTACCACTGGTTTTCAGGAACGTTTCCGAGTAGTTTTTATGGTGCATTAATCAGTTTTCTAAAAGCAGAACATCGGTTTTAGGATGCTATCTATTCTCAATTAAACATTTTCAGCTGTATAATTGAATTTAAACAATCAAAAGTAACAAAAAATATTAATTTTATTGTTAATGTTAATATTATTAATTTATCATGTTTTTATGTAAAACATGTTTGTGGAACATGAAAATGTTTACTTCAGAATTTGACATCATTTGAAAAACCTGTATTCCGGGATGAGAGAACTAATTAATACACTATAAAAACCATTCTGAAACATTTCGAAAAATCAGTGACATCAAAAGGAACTTTGTTTTTATAAATGCTTCTTTAAATATAAAAAATATATTGATTTCTCAAGTTACTAAAGATAAAGAACGTTTTCTCAAACATATAGTTTTTTAGGATGCTATCAATTCTGAAGTACACATTTTAATATTTAACAGACATGTTTTACAGTAAAAAAATGATACGAATTGAATATTTCCAATTAAGTGAAAAAATGCCCAAGCCGAGAATCGAACCCAGAACCTTGGCTTACATTGCCAGTGTTCTACCGTTTAAGCTACCTCTGCTTACAACCGGCGAACATATTTCGTTTAGATAACCTTATTGGTAATAACATCTGGTCTGCCATGTAAACAGCACAACAGTATAAACCGCAGGTAAAGGAACTCCATATAAATGATGTAATCCACGCATGAGAGTTCGATTCCCGTCTTGTGCATTTTTTCGCTCAGTTGGAAATATTCAATTCGTAAGATAACTTTACCAATTAGTATGATTATGTTAAAAAATAATACTATACCAAACATGATAGTTTAACAATATTAAAATTAATACTAAAATTAAGATTATTTTGCTACTCTTGCTAAATAATCTCTTGCTAAAACTCTAAATTCAGTTATGTAGCCGAAAATGTTTACTTGAGAATGATAGCATCCGAAAAACCTATACAGCGTGTCCGGGCTATAAGTATCCAAAACTTATGGCTTATTATTGCGGAACAACCCATTAGAATATAATAGACTTCCCCTCCGTGGATTGGACCGACAATGAACATAACAAAAAACGGAAACCGTGGATGAGAGCAAAATGCGTATCATAGAAGCAATTTGTCAAATAACTCCTGATAAGCGACGAAACATTTGGGAAGAACTGGATTACTGTTTAGATGTTTGTCGTGCTACCAAAGGTGCACACATCGAAGTCTATAGATATTAAAACTTTGTGAGGTGCTATTTTTATTTAAATAATTTTTAAAAAAATTCTTATGGGTAGTTCCGTAAAAATAAGCCAAAATTTTTGGATACATTTTGCTCGGACACCCTGTATTATTCCGAAACACATTAGCATTAATACACTATAAAATTACTCGGAAACATTTCTAAAAATCAGTGGCATCAAAAGAAACTTTATTCTTATAAATACTTCTTAAAATATTGAAAATATATTGTTTTCTGATGTTGCTAAAGATAAAGAACGTTTTTTGGACTCATTACCTTCATAGCATGCATGGTCACAGTCACGTCATTGTGACGTCACTGTAAGTCACTGTGGTCACGTCATATCTGTGACCAAAATGCCACCACTCAGTGATGTTACATTGTGACTGACATGTGAACTTCTTAGAAAACTTTAAACAATTACAAAAATTCTTTAAAACATGTTACTTACTGTAAAATTTAATTCTGGCAATTAAAAAAAGATTGTAACGTCACTGTTATGTCACTGCATGTAACGTACGTCACGTCACATATGTGATAAAAAAAAAACCACCATATTGTAAATCACAGTGTGACAAAAATATTAACTTCAAAAATTTTTGAAAATGAAGAGAAATATTCAAAACAGGCCCTAGTTACAGCGGCATAAGGAATGAATATATATTAGTGGATAGCAAATAGTAAATTCGGACACGAAAAGAAGGGGGGGGGGGGGGAGAAAGGAAAACGCACGGTACAAGTATCAACAAACTAGATTTCCATGCTATATTTTATCAATTTGATATCTAAGACAGTGAAAGTATACTTTTTGCATGATTTCAATTATATCTAGCATTGCAATTTAATATAATAATACTTCACTGATTCTTATTATTATAAAAGTATTTCTCGGAAAAATGCTACGTGCTGGATCAATTTGGATAACATATTTAGAATTAGAAATATTAAATCTATACACTTTACATATTTAGTTTGTAGGTAGGAAAATTTTTTTGCCGACCACTGGTCGAAAAATTTCTGTGATTTCAAGCTAAAAATTTTCTATTACAGTTAAGTCTGCAGATTTTAATGAGCACGCAGAAAGAATCTTCAGAGTTTAGTAATATATGCATTTATTGCTTTATAATTTGCATTCAAGTCATATTTTTTCCTGTTAATCTATTTTTAGTAACTGTTTTTTTTTTTTTAAATTTACTTCTTTCAAACTTTTTAAATAAAATGAGCATTTTCCAAAAAAAAATATATATACAAAATTTATGCAAAACACATGATATAATTAATTATTCGCATTTCCAATTTGTGTTTTAGAGATTAAAAAATTAAAAAAAAAATTTAAGTTATTTTACAAATCGTTTTATTCTGCAGAAAATTAACATGAAAAGAATGACAGATTGACAAAGAAAATTTTTTATCCTCGAAAACATTTTATTTATTTATTAAGAACATATCTTTTATTTATTACGTGTGAAACAAACTTTACTTAAAAAGGGGGGGGGGGGTATTATTACCATTAAATTTATTTTTACACATTTTAAAAATTTAAGCAATGTTTTATCTAATAAACTTCCATTTTCAAATGATTTTTTTTTTAAACTGATAAAAAAGAAATGGTAAAATGCGTTGGAAAATTCTTCAAATAGAAAATTTTAATTACAGACTGTCTCATAAAACTATTGCGCATAAATGTTAGCAATATGTTGTATACAAAAGCAAATAAACAGTAAAATCACCTGCTGAAGATCGTCTGCGTAGGATATGACCGCAACCGCAGGGTAAACAGAGAACTTTTTGCAATACACGCGGGAAAAGAACATCACGAAGTCTACAATGTCAGCTTTTGTTTATGCTTTTTTTAATGTAAGAGAAAGACGTCTGCCATTTTCGGACAAAAATACTCGGATATTATTAATTTATAGCATAAAAGGTAAGTCTTATTTAATTTAAAATTTTTATTTATGTTTTGTATATTATGATTATGAATTAAATAGTTTTATGTTATACATATAGAAAGAGACTGATCTGGTATTGTTTTGAAGCAAAATTTTCCTATTCGATTCTATGTCGTAAAATGTGTTGATCTGTCATCGCTCAAAAAAAAAAAAGCTGACGCAGAAATTCATGCCTACATTCATAATAGGATGAATATAAACATTAATTTGTAGTTACATTAATTTGTAGATTGAGACAGTGATGTGGAATTTTTTCGGCTTCTTACTTATTTTCTGATTACTAACACTCATATAACAGTATTTATCGTCTTTATTGTTTTGGAGTTAAATATTATATTCGAATATTATGATATTACGAAACTGTTTCAGTTTAGAAATTAACATTATAGTGGGAAAATGTCTTTTTACATATTATAGTAGTGAAACTTTTGAAAGATTTTTTTTCATTGCTAATAATATTTTAAATTATTATTTAAAATCCTAAATTTCATACCAATGTTTTCAGATTTAACATTTGCCATAATTATAAAATAATAGGAATTCCTTATAACATATGGAAAGATTTTTGAGAAATTGTTAATCTAATAATGCATTTAATTCATCTATTGTAGTTTGTTGTTGTTTAATAGTACAATTAAAAATACTAATTATTATTTTTAGTGTTTTTCAAATTGGTATATTTGTTTTTTTTAATTGTATGTACGCATTTTTTTTTCTATTTGTGATTTTAATCAAACATTTAATTATAGGCATTCAGAACCAGTTATTAAATTTTCTTCGACTGTAAACTCATTTTCTACGTTTTCGATACACATAAATATTGGCATTAAGTGTGTATTCGAAAAAATATTTTTCCACCTTCAACAGCTCCACATTTTCTGAGACATTTTCATTTAAAAGTAAAAACATGAAACTTGCTGAGGTGATTTTTGAAGAGATGTTTAAGAGGCCGTGTGATTTCATTTTCCCCTCAATTCATTAGAATTTTAGTTTTAAATAATTATTTTCTCAGTATGACCTTTTCTTTTTCATTTCCAGATCTTCCTCTGCGAAAAATTCGGTTCAAAACGCCTACTTTGACAGCATTTTTTTGTAATATTTTCTGCATTTATCACATAATCGAGAAGCACGGCACATTAGGTAGTTTCTAAATAAGAGAATTTCTCAGTTTGATGCGTTTGAGAACAAAAATTAATTTAAAAATGAATCAGAAAATAAGCAGTTTGGATTGAAATACACCCTTAAAAAATTAAATATTATATTTAAGCATTGAAATAAAGTGTTTTTCATGCCTGATAGCAAGTTTATAGATTAAACTGCTTTAGTATATATTTTTTAAAGTTGATAGTTACAAGCATAATATAGGACTGAATATTTTTTTAAAGAGATGAATAACTACTTTTTACATTCAAATGTTTTTCAAACAATAAAAATAGTTCATATATGCAGTCATTTATTTTACTTTTATATTTCCTATTAACACCTTTCAACAAAGTTGAAAAGTGTTTATGACTTTGGTTTGTCTAGCCGTCTGTCCGCGTTCTAACTCTCGTAAATATACTCGGATTGCCCTGAAAATTTTAGATGTTATTGATGTTTACCATAGCACGGTCCCTATGTGTAACGAAGTTTGTAGCATGTTTAGTTCATTTACAGGGACAGTCAAAAGTATTCCGTTACATTACGGCCTATGGGAAAAAATCGTTTCAAAGGATTTTTCATGATTTTACACGTTTTCAAACAGAAAAAAATGATATGCATTTATTAAGCGTACTAAAATATGCATTCTGAAGAATACGCGATGCAAAGAACAGTTATTGTTCATTTACAGGACTAAAAAGGAATTCCAATACGTAATGATATAGCGGTGGAGAGAATTGTGTGCGGCGTACTTTAATTATGTCAATCTATGTCATATATAATGAAAATGATATACGTCGCTGAGGTTTACATACTATAATTTTTTCATGTACAATACGAAGTGTGTGTAGCATTTACAGGCACACACAATATAGTTCAGATTCTATATTGTATCCGAAGTACCGTTCATTAGTGATGATTGCTGGAAATGCATTTTTAATTATGATATGTGCTTTTATGATTCACTATATTTAAGCATAGTATATGGTGTTATAAATGCTATAACTCATATACAGGGCTACACAAAAGTATTTGCAGGGGTTACTGGGTATGAGCGCAAGTTACTTAAAGGTGGTTTTTAAATGAGTTATGCATGTTTACGCTGAACTGAATTTAATTTACTGTTTGTAGAATATAGATAAAATTATATACAGGGTCATGCAAAGAATTGGATACATGGCCGTCTATAAATTATAATTTCTGGAAATGTGATTTCAGCTGTTTTAAGTGTGTTTTAGTTTGAATTAAATTTTAACTAAACAGTGGCGTGTAATGAAGTTTCTAGGTCAACTACAGGGTTGTTCAAAAGTATTCAAGTATGTTTCCATATATTAGTATAAATTACTGCAAGAGAGTTTCAACCTGCTATGCGTTTTCTTGCTAAACTAAATTATCCCGTTATATAATATATATATCAACCTACAGATCAAATACAGGGCTGTTCAAAAGAATTGGAAAACCTATTTAGCTACGGACAGTAACTGCGGAAATTAGTTTTTTGAATGTTTTATGCGTTTTCTAAAATGTTTACTTAGTTATCTTATTTAGCTTATTTTCCTAAATAACGAAGTTTTGTTAAAGCATTCGGGAAGTTTTGGAAAGTGTTTTATAATCTATACTTAACGCATGATTTTTCTTACTTGTTTTTTCCATTTCCCAGATCAGCCTTTTCCTATATAACATACCAAATCTATTTAGCTCATATTCACAAAATACAATATACACGGAAATAAAAAATTTAAATAAATATGGCTTATGTCGTATTTAATAAAGCAAAGATTAATCACAACCACAACACCTTAAAATCTTACACATTCTTAATATCACGCTTGAACTCAAGATCAAGCTTAGTACTTAATAAAAAAAGATGTCAGTTGACAAACATTGTTTTTTAAGTGGAAAATTTAAAACTATTTTAGAAAAATAGGACTCCAAATTCGAGTCCCGGCATGGAATCTTTTTCACTAGATTGACCTTTGCGCCTTTTAAGCAATTAATTTGAAATTTGATTTTCATTTGAAATCCTCGCAGTGTTTATGACAATTTCGTCACAAATGACACATATTTCACAAATTGGTCACAATGTGACTTCAAAGCATTGTCGCTTTCGTCACATGTTTGTCACAAAATTAATGCCAAAGTAGTCACAAATGTCACACTTTTCACAAATTTGTCACACTGTGACTTCACAGAGTGGTCACAATGTGACGTCACAAACGACGTCTAAAACGGCCATAACGACTTCGCATTCTAGTCACTATGATGTCACATCGACGTCACGTGACGTCACATCTACGGTCACAAAGTCACAGTGTGACTTCACAACGACGTCGCCGTGACGTCACCATGCTTTACGGGTAGTAACTCGGAAGATGTTAATGTATATTTTCTTTTGTTGATATACTATATTCTACTAGATTAAGAAACATCTGTCTTTTTTACAGTGTACACAGTGTATACAGTGTACGACAAATATGTTTAACCCCTTCAAGTGCGGTGGTTCGTTTTTGGACCACTGGGTTTTAATCCCTAAATGCCATATTGGCTGCCAGTGTTGCCAGTGGGCTCCTTTTTTTTAATTCAGATTTCTTGATTGGCACCACTTTTTTGAAACGGTAAAATTCACTTTGTTTTTGCCTTAATTGATATGTCATTAAATAAGGCACATTTTACCATTTCAAAAAAAGTGGTGCCAATCACGAATCTGATTTAAAAAATAGTAACCCATCTGGCAACAATGTTGGCTGCAGAATTTTCGAATAAAGATTTTCCTTTTATTAAGTACGTAAAGAAAAGCTTATACTTGTTTTGAAATAAGTTTGTTTGTAATTTCTGGTGACATTCAATCATTTCCGAATTTTAAGAATAGAAGTATTTTGCCACTGAATGGGTAACATATATTCGCGCGAATTCTAAGACGCTTTTGTTTGTATGTTCGAAAAAAATCATATATTAATTTCAAGGAAACATGGACTAAAGTTGGATAACCTGGTCTTGATGCTTTACAGATCTGAATATTTTCTGTTGAACATGTAAAAATTATTAATTATGGAAACTGGAGATTTTTTTTGGAAAATTAAAAAGAAAAACTATCTTTTTCTCTTTTAATATAGACTCTGCAGAATTGGGTTAAATGAGGATTAATAATTCAACGCAGTTTCGTATCATTCAAATGGAATTCAAATTAGGAGTTTTTGGTACATAGTATTTAAATCTGAAAAAAAATTAATTCGCAGTAAAATACATAATTTTTGATTAATATAATTTTTATTAAAATAGTAATGTGAATTTACTATTTTAATAAAAAAAGTAAGTATAGTAATTACTTTTGAAGTAAATGTAATTATACTAAGTATAATTACATTTACTTCAAAATGTAATTACATTTTTTAAAAAATTTTCAGAGACTACCTACTTTTGGTTCTACTTTTATACATTCAGTTTCTTCTTAAATTTATAAACTAAGAAAGCTACATTTATTTTAAAGTAAATGTACAGATTTTTCAATTTCTTTTCTATTTTTTTATACAGTTTTTCGATTTCTATTCTTTTTATGCAATACTTAAAAATCAATAAATTATATTTGTACACAGGGTCCGTTATATACATTATCTCGTTCACATTTAAAAAACCAATAAATAAATAAAATATCGTACTAAAGGAGTGAGATTTGCAATATAAGACTTGTGAAAATTTTGGACTTTTTTGGGGAAAAAAAGCTCTAATTTCTTTTGAACTGTTTTTTGTTGCTACAAGAATTACGACTATTGGACAACTCTTACGTTACAAACAGCATTCCTATAAGGGAATTTGTTAAGTTTTTATGAAATTTTGACGTCTGAATTTGCTTATGGGTCTCATGCAGTTCTTTCTTTTCTACAGCCACAAAAAATTCGCCATCTTCCATTGTAGAAACATGTGATTAAATACGGCGACGATTTTTACAAGAAAATACTGAAGGCAAAAAATTGTTATAGTTGGCAGCTAAAGCTTTAAAATGCGTTTTTATAGATCGATGGTAGAAATCATTATTGTAACCGAAAATTTCGAAAAAGGCAAACACATTGTGTAATCCTAGAGGGCACTTTTCCAAATGGTTTTGAACAGAATTTCATTTTATAGTGATAAGTTACGCATAAATTTCCCGCTCATTTTTAAAAAATCGCCGGCATACATTGTTTTGATATAATCCTCTTTTCTGTCAACAAACTACGCACATACCGCTTTTTTCAAGTACGGACGTATATCAGCTTTTGTGTAAATTCGTATATTCATACTCCACATGGATGTACGCTCTGTACGCCTGGTAGTCATCTACAATAAAATCAAGACGTACCCATCGTATGTCCTGGATGTCAAGGGGTTAAGACTGCGCAAAAGGATAGAGGAAATTTAACGAGGTGAAAGTAGCTCCCTCTTACGACTGATTGTGTTCCTGCACGCTAGAAAAGGAAAATAATAAACCAAATATCTCACAAAGTGCAATTTCAAAATGTTAATCGAGAGAAAGACGGATAACTAGGCCAAATGTGCACCCTGGATTAATAACCCACGCCAGTGGAATGGATGGCCGCAGTGAATGATTAACAACGGGGCAAACTTTCATCTTTAAAAAGGAATAGAAATTTTTGCCTTATTCATGACAGAAATTCTGCATGAATAAGGCGTTTTAAAAAGGCGAAAAGTTCTATTAAAATTTACGTTTGGAAGTTTCTCCCATTAATAGTAAGGCCCTGGATGAACGCACGGTTTCCAGTTTTGCCTCCTTTATTAATCAGGGATTCCAAATTGTAAATTTACTTTATTTAATTGGCGGATATTTCGTGATATCTTAAAGAGGAAATTCTTCTTTCGAATACACTGCAAATAGAGGCGTCTTAAATTAAGACACATATGTGACTGAAAAGGTATTTCAGACACTTAAGTATCTGAATCTGAAAATTCAGTCATGATAGATGTCTTAATTTAAAACATATAAGTGTCTTACTATGATCATGCTGTAAACGAACTGAGATAGGTGTCTAAAAAATCTGCAAGTGTCTACTTTTAAGACACTTTGTAACTCCGTTCCGCATTAACCACCAGGGGGCACTCTAGTTGCGCATGCGTTTTAGATGCCTTTCGTTCGAATTGGATGTTCGTTTGTAATTCAAACTGAGCGTTTGTTTTATCTACGCGTACATTTTAACTAATAATATATTTTGACTTGATTCGGTTTTTGCGGAATGTGAAGCTCCAGGATTTAATCCGTATCGACATAGTGATATTCCATATTAATGAAAGGTGTCAAGCAATAACAATAATATAGTGTTCTTCGTCTCGTCAAAGCAGGTAAAGAGAACTGTTGTCTGGCGGGCTATGTTTTTAGGATGGAAATATTCTATTCTTTTAACAGAGCTAGCCGGATGTGCAAAGGGAAATTCTTTTTTAAATATCAAAGTCTGCTGAACTCACGGATACTAACGTAGCCTCCAATCCGGACGTCGCCTGGGTGGATGTGATTTTGGAATAATCGCACCTTTTTCAGGTAAGTGGACCCTTCACTATGCATTGAAAACTCTCTGCGAATGTTTTCTCTTTAAATAGAGACCTCACACGAGTCTATAGCTTTATTAGTTCCTGAGTTATGCCAAAATTTGTTTAAAGCATTTTGCCTATGGGATTTCCATGTTAAAATTTTATCTTGCTATTATTTAAATTTCTACTATTCAAATCATCTGCAATCATGTTTCTGTATTATTTTACATCCGATGTTATCCTTAAAATAAGTTTTGGCAAGTCTGCATGGTGTATTAGTTGTTACTGAATCTATTGAGATACACCATCCTAAGCCTTCTTTTTCTGTCTACTCACACGCCATTACTTTAAAAATAGCAGTGACAGCACCTGTTGATCGGCTCATAATTTCTTAATTACCATCAAGGCTATCTTAACAGCGTTTTCTTAGAGTAATTATTACACAGGAGTACCTTTTATATGGGTTTTATTTATGTATACAATATTTTTATAAGCATTTAATGCGACAGCATTTGTAACGTTCACATCGGTTTTACATTTCCCATAGGTTTAATATGTGATATGTACTGAAATTCCCAACTCTTTATAGTAAACATCCTTATTTAATTTTTATTTATTATGTATGCTTTTCATGTCTGATGACGTTTTCTTGCGTCTCAGATTTTATACACCGTGATAAATTTTAAGTTATTTAAAAGAATATAGTTCGAAAATCCTTCCATTTACCCATATCATTAATTCCCCCATACATACAGCGAATTACTTGTCTTCATTTATCATTTATTAGATTAAACTGTTTTGACTGATAAAACTCAAATCCGGTCATGAAATCTGCTTTTTCCTTCTGCTATATACTTTTGTTGTTTCCGAGCGTTTTAGAAATATTCTACTTCCTATACTGAAAGTAGTCAACTGCAGATGTTTTCATTTTCAAGCCCGGTGATTCACACCACAATTTGAAGACTCATCAGAAATCGTCTGAAATCTGTAGACGTAAAGCGGAGAAAATTTTGTTGGCGTCTTCAATAAATTTTCATATTTAACGATTAAGAAAATGTTCTCGCCTTATCTCTGTATTAGTCATAATGATTATTTGTAAATTCTTAAATTCATGTAATTATGTGCTGTTAACATAATTGTAAAAATACGGTAAATATATACAGCTATATTTCATTTGAAATCAATTATAATATTGATTTTTTGATTATTTTTAGTAAAAAAGAAATCTGAAATTTAAAATGAATATCAGTAAAAAGATAGAATTTTATACTATATGTACTTAAGCATAACTAGATTTTGTACTTAAAGCTGAATTATTCTATATTTACTGAATCACAATGCAGAGTTGGAAATTTTCTAGAAGGACTTGATTAAAGCAAGGGTAAACTTTGACATGTCCCCCCTCCGCCCCCCACCAGCTACGATTTTTGTTGCCCCAAATTCGATATACAGTTTTTTTAAAGCTTATACGTTAAATGGGTTTCGACATTGTATATTGGTTATAATCAGTATTTTGAACTAAAAAGTAGAATAAGATTAAAAGTTAAGTACAAAAAATTTTAAATACGGTAAAAACACTTAATCGCAGGCACCTTCAGAACGCTGAATCTGTCTGCTATTCGATTGTGTTAGCTTTTATGAGGTAAATATATATACAGTGAAACCTCCCTGTGCGACCACCTCCATTAAGCGACCACCCCCTGAACGACCATTTTTTCATGGTACGAAATTTATTCCCATAGGCTCAATACTAATTTTACCTCTATTCAGAGACCACCCCAGTTGAACTCCCTCCATAAGGGACCCATTTCTTTGAAGAAAATGAAACAAATTCCGTTTTTTCTGGGTCGCTTGAAAAAGGTTTTATTAGAATAATAATTCCGGAGAGCGCATTATTTATCAAACTTTTAAACTAAGTTTAGAATTTTTATTTATTCCGGTAACTTTTAAGTGTTTAAACCCCTTTGTTCCATTTTAGGCAATGAATTTAACTCTGATGACACATTAAGGATGACGGTCCATAAACTCCCCTGCCCTATTCTGTCAGGAAACTCTCAAAGGAATAGATAAAGTAATGAAATCGTGAAAATTCGTTCCAGACAAAAAAAAAAAAAAAAAAAAAAAAAAAAAAAAGAAAAAAAGAAAAAAAGAAAAAAAAATGAAATGCATTTATTTATTGAATTTCGAAAGGACTTGGGAATAAAATTTATAGTAGATAAACCATAAAAGCAAAGCAAACATCAATGTATTCATTTTTTAAACTCTGCAGTAATTAACTTATGTAATTAACTTTTGTTTTGATACTTAAATTTTCATATGTTTTCTTAATTTGAAAAATATAATTTTAGTAACATTAATTGTTACATTTTTTCAACAATTAAATTCTGGATTTTAACATGACTTCCATTAAGAGACCACCTTTCGGAGCGACCAATTTTTATTGGAACGGAAGTGGTCGCTTTAGGGAGGTTTTACTGTATATTGATAAAGGTGAGTGTTCGCTAAAGACAACTGTTCGTATGAAGGCTTTGCAGTAAAATCTCCATAACGGACAATCCTAAATAAAGGACACCACTATTTAGGAAACACATTTTTTTATTGAAAATATGCAAAATTTTTATACACTTATACCTCAGAAAAGCAGGCACCTCCGAACGTCGGACAAATTCCACGGTTCCGAGGTGCCCGCTATTGAGAGGTTTTACTGTATTAAGAAAAATATATTTTGTTTTTAACCTTATTCTACTCTAGAAATTCATAATATTGGTTAATAATAAATATTGATTAATAAATATTACAATATAATACTCATATACTGTAAATTTGGGGGAATCCAGTGTTAGATTTTATTTAACACAGAAATAAAAATGCTTAAACTAATTTACTGGGAATATCTTATTCAAATGGGAAAAAATTGCACAACATAGCAGGGATGGGATTCTTTCTGAAGGAGTGAATCATTTTTTATATTTGGGAGTAATTTGTTACCATAAAGCAGAGCTGATTGCAGCATGGGCAAACAGGGCTGTTTCTATGGGCCTTTAGCTTTACGGGCCCCTAAACTTGGTACGAAATTTCCATAAAGCTGATATTTTAAATTCGTTTTGATCTTACACTTATTTTAATAAATATTTTGCACTTTTAGAACATGATTAGGCTAAAGAAAATGATATATTTATCCAAATATGTATTTGACGGCATCGAATAGGCTTTTTTTTTTTTTTTTGTAACAGTATATGAAGGCAATGGGGGGAGGGGGTGAATGAATACTAGGTCTTTGGACTAGAAGCAATTTGAAGTTCTCACTAAAAGTAATAAACATTTTTGATGCCGTAGGGCATATATGATAACATATAAATACATATTTAGGTGAAAAATATATATATATTATCCTATTCTAAAACTACAAAATACTGATTACAATCCTCATAAGGTCAAAACTGATTTAAAATATCAGCTTTATGAAAATTTTATACCCAATTTGGGGTACCCTAAAATCAGGGGGCAGAGAAGCATCCCAGTTTTCCCACGCTGCAATCAGCTCTGCTGTATGGTAACAAATTATTCCCATTTATAAAAAATGATTCAATGTGGTCAAACATGGCTGCGTATGTGGTTTAGAAAGCAAAGGTCAAAGATGGCTTCATATTGGCTAAAAAAAAAGGCTCAAAGATGGCCGCAATTAAGACATTTGAAATGTCTGAAATTCAGACGTAAGAAGTGTCTGAAAAATTTAAGACACTTTAAAACGTCTTAAAACTGAACACTCGTGTTTCAGACACTTAAGTGTCTGAAATTCAGACGCAAGAAGTGTCTGAAAATTTTAAGACATTTTAAAACGTCTGAAAATTGAACACTGCGTTTCAGACACTTAAATGTCTGAATTTCAGACATTTCAGTTTACAGTGTAGCCAATATGAATTCAGAATATCCGAAAAAACAAAATGAAGGATAAACTGGCAACCTTGACTGGACAGTAAAAAAGGTTTCGGCTGTGGTTGTACATAAACAAATAATAAGGGAACCTATATATCAATAGTGACTGTTTTTCGTGAAGAATATCTATTTTGACAACTCGCCGCAGGGGAGGAAAGTGGCGCTCATGAATGCGAAAAAAAAAATAACATGTACATTCAGATAAAAGATTTTTGGATAACATTTAAGAAATCGCATAAATATCCAAAAGGCCCTTTCCGACGCAGTGGTCCCACGTCGGGACTACCTAATCTTAATTCCAAACTTACAAACGGCACCAAGAATATTTTAATAAAATTTTGCTTTTACAATAATAGTTTAAAGTAACAAGTTTTTGATTTCTAAAAAATTCGTTTATAAATTTCGAGGTCAGTCAATCATGTCATCATTTTACAACAGAATTCTTCTATGCCAGATAGGGTTAGTTTAGCGGGAATACCAAAATTCTAAAAATTTCTATTTCTTTCAATTAGATTCGTAAAAAGTTTAGTAATACTCGTATATGCGTACTCTCAGAAAAAAAAAATTCTGCTAATTTGAATAATCCAAAATGCAATTATTTTCGCTGAAATACTTTTAGTTTTTAATTTGACATATTATCTATAGTCGGTTCTTTTTTCATACTTTAAGTCCTTCTTAATAAGTTTATAAACTAAGATTCTACATAATGTTTTAAGTAATTAATAATTTTTAAGAGATTTCTCTTTTCTGTTTTAAGCTTTTATATTTATACTTTTTTACAATATTTAAAAAGCAATAATTAGAATTTATACATATTTCATTCATATTAATTTCAGATAAATTAAATCGATTTCGGCTTAAAATTTTAGATTAAAATTTTCCTTTAAAAATATTCCTTAAGGGATGGTTGAATTAAACTGATGCTTTAGAGTAATTTAGTTTGCGAGTTTAATACATTGAAGCTAATTTGAAAGTTTCAAAGTGCTGCTAAGAGTTGCAAATTTAAACATTCTTCAAATTCTCGGAATTTCCGAAAATCCCATTTAATAGCAACAAGTAAATGCCAGAACTTATTTATTTTAGAGCTGTACATTTTCCTCGCCATTAACAGAATGGGAATAAATTGAAATTAAGAATTTCATTTATATGTATACGCGTATAGGTGAATATATTTTTAAATAAATAAGACAACTTATTTGAAATATTTACTTTTTTCTTCATTTCTGTATTCATTTGGTAAATTTCAGATTTTAACACCAAAACTACCGTGAGTCGTCATTTTGACGGTTACCATATGAATATGTTTCGGTTCAAACCAGACATTTGATTATGAAATAAGTTTAAAAGATACAAAGCAGAAAAACGTTTGATAATAAAGTTAATCTGTTTTAATCGAAATTCTAGTGAGAAATATTTTTATAAAAATTGGCTCAAATTTCCGGTAGTTCTAGTGTTAATATGGTTCTTCTCATCGGATATTATTTGGTTGTAAATATGCGTAAAGGAACAGTTTTTTTTTGTGCGTTATTTTTTGAAGGAATGAGAGAAAAATCCATAAACAGAAAAATAACATAAAAAAGTTTACACTACAAAATTAAATACAAATTTACAAGATAAGTACAATGTAAAAAATTTCCCTTTAACGTTGAACAATTTAATTGTGTAAAAATGCAGAAAAACCTAAATATAGTTCACTTTATAGCATAATGCCTAGCTAATCTTTAATAAAGGTAGTCAAGCGGTCGACTGAGTTTTGAGAATTTGGCGTACGATCGTGTTGTCCTTAATTCAAATATTTGACGTGAATAAGCTTCCTATTCTGCTATACGTGGGTGCTTCAATAATTATTGTCCCTAGTGTATATAAAATATTTGCACTGCGATTGTTGTTGTGGAATATTGAAACCTAATGTCTTAGACGCCTATATGCTCCATTTCAGAAATTTGGAGGTTTTGGAGGGAGGAGTGAAACGGGGGGAGTGGGGGGTGAAAGGCTGATTTTTAGTTTATAGAGCTAGATTTGTGACACTGGATGAGACGTAACTACTGTCGTTTGGACACAAGATCATAGTTATGTAGCCAATTCTCATCCACTGTCACAAATATAGACTCATAATCTCCAAACCAGCATTTCACCCTCACACCCCCTGCTTGTTAATATAGCAGGTACGGTTCTGAAATTGAGCATATAGGCATTTAGAACATTGAGATTCGATATTACACATCAACCCATCGCAGTACAAATATTTTATATACACTAGGGACGATAATTATTGAACCACCCAAGCCGTATTTCACCGTGAACCACCGTATTTCTGTAATTTTCGTAAAGTATGTCTAAATCTCCGGGAATCTTAATCTCATGGTTATTTCTTGCAATAATATGATAATTAGGTATCTGTCATTGTATTAGTTGGTATATATGAGGACGTGAATTTCAAAATTCATCTTATACAGAAAATCAAATTTTGGGAATTCGCGAAAAACCTCTCACTGCGCCCATTGATTTTCACTGCAAACCAAGATTTTACAATGCCAGAAATACACGATAAAACAAGTTTTTAAGATTTTTTTTCAGATTTAGTGTTTTTTATGCTAGTTCACCAATAGAATAGATAAATAAAAAAAAACTCGATTTTTAAAATTTTGGATGAGGCGAGTTTTGAAACTCAAGTCCTCATATATACTGTGATAGTAGTTGGATGCTATCGATTTTAAGCACATCTTACCAGTATGGCAATTTAGCTCTGTATTTCAACGCATCCTGCCTTCTTGGTATTCAAGTTATCCACGTGTTGTCTTTTAACGGAGGTTCCCATTAGCAGATTAAGACCGAATCTACGGTCGAGAGTTTTTCCAGCGTGGTAAGAAGTTAATTTTTGTATTTACAAAGAGAAGATAATTGGAATCCATGAGTTTTCTTTTCAGAGTGATATAACATTGCGCATAGGGACATTTTAAAGTGAGTTCGAGTGATCTTCTTAGATTTCCAGCAAAACGGACAGAGAAGCAATTTTAATTTGAACTAAGTGTTCGAATTAAACAAACCATTATAGAAATCATCCCCCTCACAGGTTTTGTGAAATTGAGCTTATTTTCGGATTGTGTTTAATTAAACCTACCTGCTCCATTGTCAATCACCCTGTTTGTCGGTTGGATAAAAAGTCGTATTATTGATAAGATCTGTGTCATGAGACATGATTTCATTTCAAGTTGACTGTCCGGAAGGATTGATTTTTCAAAATTTCTAATTATGATTAAATGTCAATAATTTCATCTTTTTTACTATTCTACGGCAATATGTAACAGCCAATAAAAAAATAGATGTATGCGCTCACAATATGCTGCTTTAGAGTACGATGAATTCCACCTGCGTGTCTAGTGGTTAGAACTCTGGCTAAAAGTCAAACGTTATCAAGTCCTAATCCTGGTTCAGGCCTGCTGCATGTCATATCCCACTTTAAAATAGGTCACGGTTCGATAAGCCCTTGTTTATAGAGGATAACTGCATCCAATTAATGGTTCAACATTATAATAATTCTTGGTTCAACATTTTATCAGATCATGGTTCAACGTACACAATCGTATGGTTCAACCTACATAAGCATAGTGTTCTACATTTTACAAGATCATGGTTCTACCTGCACGAGCCTATGGCTCTACTGAAGCACCAAACTTTGGAAAATTTCACCGTCTTTTGGTGGAAACTTTTTGTAGCACTAAAACGTTGCCAGTGAAACATTGAAGCAAATTTTCGACAGTGTCTCACTTCACAATTTTGTGTAAATAATGTTCGTTCATTCCGCCATAAAATAAGTACCTAACAATGTCTTTGAGAAGGATTACAGAAGGGTCAAAAATTAGATTGCAACAACAACAACAAAAAAACAAAGAAAGCAATGCGTGAAAAAGCAAAAACAATAAGCGTTTCCTTTAAAAAACATTTTATTTATAAGAATATATAACTCAAAATATCCATTAATTCATTAATCTCGGTTGATCTCTTTACTAAAAATAAAAGCTATAAAAAATTTAAATTTAATGATTACGTTTATTCAAAATGCTAGTAAATTTGAGTCCAAAGCAAAAAAATAAAAAATAAAATGACTAATAAGGAACTTCAACCAAATAAGGCCATCAGGCTGTATTTTGTAGGGAACAGTCACGGTCCACAAATTGCAACCCATTACCTAACCGTGTTTGTGGATAGTTTCAACTACGACCGATACCGGCTTCATCGCCTTTTTGGAGCCACTGAATATTTCGGCATGTCGTTGATAGAAACAGCAAGAAAACTTTCGTATGAAAGCAGCGTAAATTAATGATTCGATTTTACAATTTTTGCATTATATTTGACATAACTTAACGATCTTTAGAATGTATACTGGAATATTTTATATTTTTAATTCTGTTAGTTTTTGAAAATATGTGATAAACAGACATCCCTTAATAAGGAAAGGCTGTATAAGGCCTGTTATTATTAACTCATTAACGCCCGAATTATTTTCTTCGTTAAAATTTAAATTTTGGATTTGCCACCACTTTAAAAAAAAAAGAGTAATTTTTATCTTATTTTATCAAGGGATTTGTCTCATGAAAGGAAGTATATATTTACCTTCAAATTTACTGGTGTGAAAAGCACTTTCTTGCCACCAAGTCTAGCGATCTAAAAATACGCCACTGGGCGTTAATGGGTTAAGAGACACTTCATTTTCATCCTATTAATTTCCAAAGCAAATTAAATATTTTCTGTGTCAGTATTTTCAAAAAACTATGGAATGTGCCAAAGCGATGGGAAAGAGATCCCAATAGAGTGAAGGGCAAATGAAATCAACAGTTTTGTCTGTTCTAAACAACATGCTAGTAAAAATAACAGCCACAGAATAATGTATTACAAGGGCAACTCTTTATTTTATTTTATTTTGGTGTAATACCTTCAAAATATCCATTAATTAATGTTAAATCATGTATGTAGAAAATTATGGCCTTATTTACAACACATGCTCCTAGATATACAAGGACTGGAATTGATGTTTTTATGGATAAAATAAAGGTAATAATTACTTCTGTCTCGAAATGCAAATTTTAGTGTTGCGGAAACGCTAACTAAAAAGTTTCTTATGTTCACATAAAAATTATTCCATAAATTGTGTATCATAGTTTCAAAACATTGAATTTAAAATAAAATTAATATAAACTATTTGTATTTATTTCTAAGAAAATATGCGAAAAATGTATTATTCAATAGCATATTTATCAGATAAAAACAAAAATATTATAAGTGTTTCAGTTATATTTTCGTAAGATTATGGCAGTTACACATTTCGCAGCAACATTTAAGTCAATGTGTACCTTTCTTTAAAATATGCCAGGTAATTTTCAAACTAAAACTTTAAAGAACGTTATGCAGTTATATCTATGACAGTTGCATATAAGTTAAAGCAGAGCAGAACTTGGTTTAAACTATGGCAGATAATTATTTAACTGCACGCAAAATGTATTCTCTCCTTTAGTAAACTGTTTCTTTATTAACAATTTTTATGACGCCTAAGTTTCTACAGAAACTTTTAATAAAATTTGCTTTACAATTTATAGAATTGTAACAGCTTTAGCTTTTAAAAGAAAAGTGGATTTCCTTAATATTGTAATATAACTTTTTACATGGAATTTTAACTACTTACCTAGTTATTCGGAGTTAACGTGTATATGTTACCGGCCAAACCCGAATTTAGGCTAAACTAGATTGACCTTGGCCAGACTAGTTTATCCTAACGCGCATAGAATAAACTACTTTTTCCTAGGCCAAACTAGTTTATCCTAACACCCATAGGATAAGCTACTTTTTCCTAGGCCAAACTAGTTTATCCTAACGCCCATAGGATAAACTACTTTTTCCTAGGCCAAACTAGTTTGGCCTAATGCTCACAGGATAAACTAGTTTATCCTGGTATTCAATGGTCCGAACTAGTTTGTCCTAGGCCAATTCAATATTGGCGTGATTTTATTGATCCCTACTACCGCTTCGGCGACAACCTTGTGCAAAATAGTATTGCCGTAAACCCTGTATAATCTATTTTATTCGATGGGGAGTGGGATACTGTCCGCCTATCTTCGCCATTTCACCACCGCCGGTAGTTACAAAATATGTTCCATATGGCAAATTGTGTGCTGGAGGATAAAAGAATGGATTGACAGGTTATCATAAAATTTAGGAGAGGAACAATTTAGAGATATTTTTTATTTCTCACATAAATACCATTTGGCTTTGAATTATTTATGAATAAATGCACCATTAAGAATATCAGAAGTGAATTTGACATTCTTTCAAAAATCTGGAATTTTCAAAAATCCGGCGAAGTCGCGGTCCCAGTTTGGCCTAAAATGCATATATTTTTAAGCTACTATTATTACACAATTAAAATTCTCTTTAAAGAATAGTACATAAATATTAGGGATGGGGATACAGTACTGTAAAACCTGGTAGAAGTATCTGTGTACGATGAAATCCTATTTTAAACGGATTTCTTTTTTTAATCGGTGCAAATTGGATATAAAAATCCGTTTGAAAAAAACATAATACATTTTCTAGAGACGACGGACCTGCTAAAAAAAGAACTTAACTATAACGAAGATTTTTTCTCTCCTATGTGATTCCGTCTTAGAAGGTTTTTCTATATAATTTTTTTCAGATTTTCAAGTCTCCAAGCCGTGCAAAAATATTAGTGGTATTAATAATTATGCAGATATTTGCATACAAATACAGTAAAAATCATTAAAAAATCAATATCGGTTACAATCGTTTGATATCGTTGATATTATTGTTATCGTTAATCCACATTTTATGGCTTGGAGTTCAAAAATTTTAAAATTCTATATAATAAAATGTTCTAAGACGGAATTGCATAGGAAAGAAGAAAAACCCGATATAGGCAGGTTCCCTTATTAGAAGGTTCATCGTGTGTTGTAAATGCATTATATTCTTTTTACAAGTACTAATATCCTCATTTTACATACATCAGCATATTTTTTTTTGTTGTTGTTAAACACGGGATTCCGTCATAAGCAGGTTATTTTTCTCAGGTTTTACCGTACTTTAATTTTATTACCAAAAAATGCATCGACCTAAAAATGCATCATAGTCTTAATACTAATCGGATGTACCAATCCCTAAACTTTCTTCTATCTCAAACGTGTTAATACTTCAAAATTCGCTATCACAGTGAAAACTTAAATGGCAATCTATGCTCATCATGAGGATTCTAAAGTTGTGAAATTCGTGCATTAGTTCTTGCGATATGACTATCGCTGAAATCGTGTAAATCCAGCAAAATGCAGCACAGCAGCGCTGTCTGTTGAGTAATTTATACCAAAATCCAACCAGAAACAACTTATGTCAACGTCTAATAGAATCTGAAGTGGTGAAGTTCTCTCTTTCCATAGCGGATTCGTTTGAAAATTTTTTGAATTTGAGCTTGAACTTGACTCATTTTTGAGAAATTGAATTAGTTCTTTTATAGTTCTAGTTTTAGTTATTAGTTTTAGTTATTAGTTTTTATTAGTTCTTGTATTAGTTTTTTTTTTTTTTTTTTTTTTTTTGAGCGTACTCAACGTTGGTTGGCATCAATTAAAGCACGTCAAATTGAATTGGCCTAGGATAAACTAGATAAACTAGATTGGCCTAGGATAAACTAGAAGGTTGGCGCCGAAGCGGTCTTTGGGATAAATAAACGCTCGCCAAATTGAATTGGCCTAGGATAAACTAGATCGGCGTAGGATAAACTAGTTTAGACCAATGAATAGCAGGCTAAACTAGTTTATCCTATGAGATTTAGACCAAACTAGTTTGGCCTAGGAAAAACTAAGTTATCCCAAGGGCGTCAGGATAAACTAGTTTGGCCTAGGAAAAACTAGTTTATAATATGGTCGTTAGGATAAACTAGTTTGGCCTAGGAAAAACTAGTTTATCCGATGCGCATTAGGATGGACTAGTTTGGCCTAAAATCGGGTTTGGCCGGTAACATATATATATATATATATATATTGGCCTAGGAAAAACTAGTTTATCCGATGCGCTTTAGGATGGACTAGTTTGGCCTAAAATCGGGTTTGGCCGGTAACATATATATATATATATATATATATAATTTGTCAAAAATAATTATCCCTATTTAATTCGTACCACCATATAACGGTTTAAATTTCTATTTTATTCCAGGATTTTATATAGTATTATGTACATTTCTATATTTCTGTTTTATTTAATAAAGTTTAAAAGTTTTTGTTTCTCTACTAAGTACTTTTCATTTGTTCACAAAAAGAAATTGTTGTGACGTGTAAAGTGATGATAATGAGTGTTTTTAGTAGAGAAATTTGTGAACTCAAAATAAGTATTTAACATTTATTTTGTCTTTTAAAAACTGTAAAATATCAATCTTTTTGAAAAAAATTTGTAAAATAATTTATGTTTTGTTACACTTATAGAAAACAGCCAATTTTTGAAACACAAATCGATTATTTAATTGATTAAATACATTTTATTTCTTCCTTTCGGCACTATTCATATTAGCGAAGCTATTCCCCAGCTATATCTATAAATAACTGTTACATAAGTCTATTATTATTCTTTGACTTTTTCCTCCTCTTGGCGGACTTCTAATTATTCTCACATCAAAACTCTTCAATGTATTGCAACCCGTTGAGTCAGGCTATTTCTTTTTATCTGGCTATGCATTACTTATTGCTATTGACATTTTTGTGCACTGTTCAACGTTTTATAACTATTTCGTTAAAATTCGTTTTTATGATTCCATACATTTTATTAAAGAATTTTTTTTTTATGTGTGAAACAATTCCTTTGCAAAGAGGTAAAAAAAAATTCCTTCAAAAAAAAAAATTAATGCAATTATTTCATGAATAACAACTCTGAAGCAAAAGAAAAAGAAACACAATTTTATTGCTCCATTATTGACTTCTTTTAATCTACTATACGTACATAAAGAAATACCTTTAAGAAAACCTTATGAGGTTAAGCTATATTTTAAACATAAATTACTTTCTTTTATAATTAATATGTTTTGTATTACTAGATAAAGTGAGAGTAATAAAATTTAATAGCCAATAGATGTAATAGTTCACTTGCTTAATAATTCAGTTAAAAGGTACGAGACCTAACTCAAATGCATAGGCTAAAATATCGAAATGAGTAAAGCCATACAAACTTATAAAATCTTAAATGCATTTATAAAGTGCAATAACAGTTTATTGCATCGCTATTAACTTTTAAGTTAGAATTTTATCGCTTTATTTCCACTCTATCTTTTCTGAAATTGAGTTAAACTGAACTATAAATAATCTGTTGTCTATTTTCTCTACACAGAACATGATTTTAATCGAGGAAAATAAAAGAACAACGTTGTAAATAATCCTCATTCAGTGAATGATCTCGATTGTTTTTCTTTTTGTAGCTAAAGAACAGAATGTCGTAAAGCCAATACAAAGATTTATATAACGAAAGCATATGTAAAACAATCCTCATATGAAAGTGATTTAGAGTAAATTTAACAGTATAAAAGAGTACTGCTTAGTGTGACTAATTCAGTTTCAAAAGTATGTTGTTTTGCAACTATTAAAAATAAATTTAAGCTGACTGTACATGTTTTGTAGAAGATTAAGTAAAAAAGATGTATGATCATCGGTGTATTTACTGAAATAAAATATTTTTCGTTTCAAGAGAAGAAAATTCAAAATTCATAAATGGAGCGACCTCTTTTTTCTTTTATTAATTATCGCATTAATAATTCATTAAAATTAAATTCTGAAATTTATAACATATATTAGCTATTTCAAACTCAATTTTTATTAGAACTTTTTTTATTACTGTATTTTTTGAGACATGTTTTTTCTAATTTAAAGTTTTTTTATATCCTTTTTAAGAGAGCAGCTAACTCGACTATTATCTTCTTCTTTCTTCTTTTAGACAGAAAGAGAGAACACTAACTTTCATAACTTCTCTTACTCAGATTTTGTTACCTTTTCTAAAACTACTTACTGAATTACATAAAGTATAAATAAGATTGATTTGAAATTTCCTGTATCCATGTTACTTAACTCTCGAAGCTGGTAGACGGGAGGTGCTGGGTTCGATCCCAATCGCGCCCGTCGGCCTAATCGTTCGGAGTTTTCGTGGTTTTCTTCGAACCTTGGTTCTCCAAGCGTTAATACGGGTTAGGTTCCCTTAGAAAGACCTCCACGGAAGGCACCCCCCCCTTAGGGCCTATATCCCACGTGCTGATAATTGGCCGACATAAATACAACAACCAACCATGTTACTTAACTTTTTTTTTTTTTTTTTTACAAATATCAAATTTTTACAATAGTTTTTTTTAATTGCTTATGTAAATAATTCTTTCCTATAATGATTTCATTCACATTCCTCAATTAAATTATATCTAATATTCCATAAAAAAATAAATAAAGAAAATAAACAGCTAAAATAATGATCAAAATTGAGTAGCTAACTACTATTGGACAAACAATCACTGTTTCATTTGTTCGATAGTAAAGGCGAGTGTTTCGCTACAGTTAATTTCGATTATTAAAAGGCTTTCTCATTCATAACTATTGGATAATTTCCCGCACGTAAAATAATCTACCATTACTTTAATGTTTTATACAGCGGAGATTGCATTTTTAATTTATTAGTAATCAATTGAAACACGGCGACCGCATGCAGTTTTTTTTTTTCTCGAAATTCAACTCTTCCTACACATATCGCTAACAAATGTTTCTATTTGTAAAGAAGTGAACTTCGCTGTTTTCAGAGAATGTGGGAAGAAGTCTTCCTAAAGAATAACAGAATACATCTCACCCAGGTGCATAGAAAGACTAGTGGACATTTTCCTCACGCTTTAGGACATTGCTACAGACCACCCTGTTCGGTCTCGCAAAGGAATTCGCTAATGCCTTTAAGGTGACAGAGATGGATGTTTAATGTTTTCTCACGGGGTCCGGAAGAATGAACATTTTTCGGAGGAAAATAACTTTGGGGGATCAGTTTGGAGTCGTGAATTGGAGTGTGTGTTTTGCTCGCACGGACAAGTGGAAAAGAGATTTTTCCCGGGCTGAAGGCACGAGAAGTGCCGAGAAAATTGAGCCAGGTGCTCGGAACTTGTGTGGGACGGCGAGGGACCTCCCCGTAAAAGCCACCCGACCAACGAACTCTTTGCTGCATGTGACGTTTTATACTGAACTATATCACAAATTAGAATCTAGAAGGACTCAGAGTTTCTGAGCATCATATATGTCAACAACCCACGTTATTAATTTATTAATTTATTATTTTTTGTTGTAATCTATGTAGTCAAGAATTTAAAATAAAACTTTTGATTTATTTTCTATGGTAGAGGGATTTGTTTCTCATCGCTACCGTTCAATTAAATTGATCGAGGAGCAATTCTCCACAACTGCTGGCAGCGGTGGGATTTATGTTGACAAGATGATCAATAGAACAATAGGGGTCCTCAAGGAATATTTGTGAAGCGCAGTGGTGATAGTGTGATTTACAGAACTTTTTATCAAGTGCTATTAGTGGTGACAACGTAAAGGATTATTGAAAAGAAACATTCCTTAGAACTGACTACCTGGTTTTTAGACTGTGTATCTTGGGTAAAGCTTGAAAAACATTTCTGTATGGATTATAAATCACTGGAGCTAAAAGCTTATCGTAGTGACGACGTTGATTGACAGTGCCATCTATTCAGAACAGCTGGGTGGACGACAACGGATCCTGTCTTCAAAAGGGGTGAGCATACAAATTCTTTTATCTCAGTGGCATTCTGTTGAGTTTAATTTCCTTTTGCCTTAAGCTGGCTATTGTGTGTCAGTGGGTTATTGTTTTGTGACACGAGAAATGTCCCAGTAGATTTCAGTGATAAAGGACAGTTATTTTTTTTCTTCCTCTCAAAGGAAAAATAATAATACTAGATAGTCTTTCTGTTATTGGCATGTAAAAAAAAAGAGAGAGAAATGTTAATAATTTTTACTGTCAGGAAAATTTTCAGTGTGTTTATTCTGTTAATAACAAGTTTTGTTTAAGAAAATTTTGCTTGAGCTGTATTTAAAATTTGATATTTTAATGTTCTGGTTTTTCTTTCGGGAAAATGTATTTATCGTGATCTGGCAAAAACGTTTAATATGTGAAAATTTTGCGAGATGATGGGTTGCAGAAGTGAAACATATTGCCGTTTTTTAAATACAAGTTCTAAAAAGGGAAAATTATATTTCTAACTGTTTTGTAAATGTATAACTGAATCATATTTTTTGTGTATGTATGTATTTTTTCTGTTTTAAATTTTGATCTGATATCCATGTAAATTAGTTTTTGGGGTTAATTTTTCAAAAATGTCAGAGTGGAAAAATTTCAAAAAGGTAGATTTACAAATCCTGCCGGGTGAATTAGATGTTCAAATAGATGAGAGCGACACGATTGCAAAAATAGTTAAAAAAATAGAAGCAGCTGAAAATTTCGATAGAGATTTTGCATTGGCACAAGCCAAAAATATACTACAAAATCGGGAAGCGCTTGTAGCGGAGGAAAAAGAAAGAAAGAGATTAGAAAGGGAGGATCGAGACTAAGACAGGGCTTATGAACTCGAAAAGTTAAAATTATCGCAAGAAGCAGAAACGCGTAGCTTAACATCAAATCATGGTGCAGAGAGAAGCAATAAATTGCCCTTAAAATCCTTAATACATCGTTTCAATGAGAGTCGATCAGAAATATCTTTATTCTTAAATTTGTTTGAGAGGGAAGCAAAAAAATGTAATTTAGAAGATGATGAGTTAGTGACAAATTTATTAGCGCTCCCACCGGTAAATGCGGCAGAATTAATTCTTAGAGAGCCATTACATTTGATTGATAATTATGATTATGTGAAAGGTAAATGGACTTTACCCACGAATGGCAATAGCCACGCCTCTGCGGGAATATACCCTCAGAAAAAGACTGTTTATTGGACGAATGGGAAACAGTGTTAAAACGTTCTTTACGCTTATTGGTGTTTTTCTTCTGTTTACCCGCATTGACGTCACATGGGTAAAGTCCATTGTTAGAAAGGTACAAATTAAATGCAGAATCGTATAGACTAAAATTTAATCAACACCAGAGAAATCCAAATAATCCGTGGCGTGATTTAATTTTCGAATTGAATAGCTATCTGGAGGGGTGGTTAAATTGTTTAAAAATCACTAATTTTGAGAAATTAAAGAATCTTTTGAATACTGATCAAATTAGAAAAAGAGTCCCTCAAGAATTAAAGGATCATCTGATTGATGTCTGGTCAAATTTCACTGACCCAAAAGTTTTAGTGAAACGCTTAGATGAATTAGAGGTAGTGAAAAATTCCCAAAGAAAAACAGGTAATTCGAGAAATTTTTTGATAAGAAATTCGAGAAAAATAGCTCGGGGATGGAGAATAAAAGCGCAGATAAAAGTTTCAATTGGAGGGACAAGAATATATTGACAGAAAGGGTTCGTGTTTTTGAAAAAAAAGGAGGGTAAACAGGTGTTTCTTTGTGATTCAACAACTCACCTTAGAGCCAATTGTCCGCAGTTAAAAAAAGAAGGAGAAAGATACCGCTAAAGTAAATCATGTGAGTAAAACGTCGGATTATGAAGAAGGGTTCAAACCTTATCTTAGTAGAGCGAAAATAAATGGGCGTGACATTGTCACTCTCAGAGATACAGGTACCAATTATGATTTGTGTGGTGAGGAACACGTAAAAAAGGAACAATTGACAGGAGATTATATCTTCGTGAAACAGCCCTTGGATTCTAAAATATACTGTTTACCTGTCGCTCACATAGAGATAGATTTTGATGGATTGGGTTCGCTAAAAACGGAAGTTGGGGTTGTATACAAAGAAGCAGACTTGCATTATTATCTCTTAGGAAATAAAACGCAAAAGATAATTGAATTATCCAGAAAAAAAGTTAATGCAGTAAATGTGGTAATGACAAGATCGCAGGCAAAGAAAGATACTGTTAGTTTGATGGACGGGGCTAGTGTAAATACGAATTGCGAAAGGGGTGAGGGAAAGCAGGTCGTGGAGTTAGAATGTGAATCGGACGAGTTTGCAGAACAATTCGAAAAGGAGTTAGAGCAGTTACCGGAAAATGAAACCTCGGAAAGTATATTGTTAAATGCGGATTTAACTGACAAGTTCGGAAATTTAGCACGGATTAGTCGTGAGGAATTTAAAAAGGAACAGGATGTTGATCCTTCGTTAAAAGAAGTTAGGGAAAAAGCGAGAGCCAAGAAATCTCACTGTGAAATTACGTATGACTTGGTGTTTAGGAAAACTTTTGACAATCGTGGTGGGGAGAGATTGCAGTTAGTGGTGCCTTCGAAATTCAGATTAGACGATTTAGGAGCCTGTCATGAGGGGATATCATCGCACTTTGGTGAAATGAAAACAAAGGATAAGGTTTTGCGTCATTACTTTTGGCCGAATGTAATAAAACAGATAGAGGATTTTGTCAAAACATGTCATTCATGTCAGAGGATTGGGAAACCTAGGGAAATAGGGAAGGCTCCTCTCAAAAGTGTGCCGATTATTGGAGAAGTTTTTTCGAAGTTATCCGCTGACATTGTGGGTCCCTTACCGAAGTCTGAAAAAGGGAATAGGTTTATTTTAACACTTATTTGTGTGGCGTCCAGCTATCCGGAGGCTGTTGCGATATCTAATGTCGGATCGGAAACTATAATTGAAGCATTAATGTGGGTATTTAGCAGATTAGGATATCCCAGAGAGTTACAAACAGATCTCGGAAGATATTTTGTAAGCGAGTTAACAACCGCATTCTTAAAGAAATTTGGAGTTAAGTTAACCCACTCGCCGGTTTGTCGGCCACAAAGTAATTTGGTTGAGCGATGGCATCGCTCAGTGAAAAGATTATTGAAAGTTTTGTGTATTGAAAATGGCGCAAGTTGGGAGGGAAATTTGCCGTATGCGTTATTAGCCTTGCGGACGGTAACTCATGATTCTACGGGTTTTTCCCCTGCAGAGTTAGTACATGGAAAAAATTTACGAACTCCCGAATCGTTGCTTTTTGAAAAGTGGACGGGAGGAGAGGAAGAGAATGAGTTAGTTACTCAATATATATTTAATTTGGTTAATAGGCTAAAACACTGTCAGGAACTAGCAGTGGAAAATATGACCGAATCTCGTGAAAAAAGTGGTGGTATGACAAAACAGCGGTAGAACGGAAATTTAAGGTGGGAGACGAAGTTTGGTTCTAGCTACCAACAAAAAGAACAAATTATCGGTATCGTGGATAGGTCCAGGGAAAATTCAGTTCAAAATCTCAGACACAAATTATATTGTGAATGTGCCAGTTAGGCGCGAAAAGGCTCAAATATATCACGTCAATCTCTTAAAACCATATTTAAGAAGAATTGAGTTAGTGAATTTTGTGGCGCAAGAGATAGATGAGGGCGAGGAAAATCAAGATTTGGACATAGCATTTCCAGAAGCGGGGGCTGAGATTTATGATTTTGAAAATGTTATTAAAGACAGCAATTTGAGTTCTAGATGTACGTCGGCGCAGATAGAGCAATTGAGAAATTTATTAGATAAATTTAGATCTTTATTTTCTAATGATCCGGGGCGCACTGACTTAATGGAGCATGACGTGGAACTATTAGAATATAAACCTGTAAAGATAAAACCTTACAGATCTTGGCCTAGACAAACGGAAATTTTGAGGAAAGAATTCAAAAGAATGTTAGAGTTGCATATAATCGTTGAAGGGGAGTCAGATTTCGCCTCCCCGATGATTCTGGTAGAGGCCCCTGGGAAGGACGCTCGTCCTTGTATAGATTACCGAAAGTTAAATGAGATCACACGGGCCGAGTTTTTTTCCCTTACCAAACATAGAGGATAGGGTAGAGAGAGTTGCCAGTGCGAAGTATATAACAGTTTTGGATCTCACGAAAGGATATTGGCAAATTCCATTGACAGCTAGGGCGCAAAAGTTGGCCGCATTTGTAACCAGTTTCGGTTCCTATATCCCCCTGGTCATGCCTTTTGGAATGTTAAATGCGTCCTATAGATTTTCGAAATTTATAGATAAAAAGTTAAGAGGTTTAGAGGAATTTTGTTTACCTTACCTTGATGACATGGCCGTATTCTCGGAAACTTGGGAGGATCATTTGCAGCACCTAGAAAAAGTGCTTATGAGAGTCGAAGAAGCTAAGGTAAAGATTAAATTAGCTAAGTGCAAGTTTGCACAAAAAACGGTCAAATATCTGGGGCATGTGGTAGGCGACGGGAGACGCACCCCGTCAGAAACTAAAATTCGAGCTATATTAGATTTACTAATCCCTAAAAACAAAACTGAGACATGTCGATGCTTGGGTACATAAAAGATTACGCAGTTATTGTGGAACCATTAACGCACGTACTTAAAGGTAAAAATAAAAGGGAAAAGGTAACTTTGAGCAACGAAATGGAAAAGGCTTTTCAACTGTTGAAAACGAAACTTACGGAAAAACCCATTTTGTACGCTCCCAATTATCCTAAGGAATTTATCATACAAACGGATGCTTCTTAAAATAGTATTGGGGTTATTTTAGCACAACGTGATGGTTCAGAGGAACATCCCATAATTTACTTAAGTCGGAAATTTTCGGAAACGGAAAAAAGTTTTTGTGCGACGGAGAAGAAATGTGCAGCTATTATCTTTGCAATTAAGAAATTGCGTCACTATGTTGACGGAGAACTGTTTTCTATAGAAACCGATCACAATCCTTTAGTTTTTCTTAAACGAAATTCTGGGAACAATCCGAGGCTTTTACGATAGGCTCTCACACTGCAACATTAACATTATGCAATAAAGCATATACCTGGACGAGATATTGCACATGTAGATTATTTAAGTCGTGCAGAATAGACTCATACAATACTAAAGACTAAAAGTACTTTTGTACAAAAAAAATAATAATTTCATTTGTTTATGCTTTGTAAGTCAAGGAAGTGTTTTTTTTTAATTTTTCATTTGGTAATTTTTGATCTTTTTATGTATATATATGTATTTTTTTAAGTGTAATGTATGAGAGCGCGCATTGATAATTTTATATATTTCATCTGCCACTCTGAGATATTGGAATTTGTTGTGATCATCCACTGATTATAAGATTATTCATTCAAGCCTGAAGAATCGACTTTTAGAGGGGGGTGTTGTAAAGAAGTGAACTTCGCTGTTTTCAGAGAATGTGTGGAGAAGTCTTCCTAAAGAATAACTGAATGCATCTCACCCAGGTGCATAGAAAGACTAGTGGACATTTTCCTCACGCTTTAGGACATTGCTACAGACCACCCTGTTCAGTCTCGCAAAGGAATTCGCTAATGCCTTTAAGGTGACAGAGATGGATGGTTAAAGTTTTCTCACGGGGTCCAGAAGAATGAACATCTTTCGGAGGAAAATAACTTTAGGGGATCAGTTTGGAGTCGGGAATTGGAGTGTGTGTTTTGCTCGCACGGACAAGTGGAAAAGAGATTTTTCCCGGGCTGAAGGCACGAGAGGTGCCGAGAAAATTGAGCCAGGCGCTCGGAACTTGTGTGGGACGGCGAGGGACCTCCACGTAAAAGCCACCCGACCAACGAACTCTTTGCTGAATGTGACGTTCTATACTGAACTATATCACAAATTAGAATCTACAAGAACTCAGGGTTTCTGCGCATCATATAAGGCAACAACCCACGTTATTAATTTATTAATTTATTATTTTTTGTTGTAATCTACGTAGTCAAGAATTTAAAATAAAACTTTTGATTTATTTTCTATGGTAGAGGGATTTGTTTCTCATCGCTACCGTTCAATTAAATTGATCGAGGAGCAATTCTCCACATATTGATAAGCCGTGCATATTTTCATTATATTCAAGACTTGGTGTATAGATATTTTTGTAAAACATTTCAAGTACGTTTCATTAAAAAATATGTTTTCTGAAAAATGTGTAAGATGCACATTATTCCGACAGACATCTCGATGGATTTAAATCTTCCATATAATCCTTACCATTTCACATGAAATAGGAGATGGTGAATAATAAGGGGTTCGGGCTCGTTATTAAGCATAGGTCAATTTCGTCAATACTTCTGTAGGTGGGATACCTTCAAGGAAAATTTTTGAAGGAAAACGGACCCGAATTGCCGTTCTCGTATAAGGAAACACCTGAAAACCTTGCATAGTCACCCCAACGAGACCGCATCCGTTTCGAACCCGCGAACCTTAACCTAAGTACCTCATTTTGCGAGCAGCATGCAAACCACTAAGGTTAAGGAGCCCAAGGGGGTAATAAGAGACAAGGGTCATAAAAGACGTTTAATAAGACACCCCTCAATAAATATTAAAAATACAAGAAATATGCTAAAATATAGATTTAACCTTTAAATTATGTTTATCCAATGAACAAATTATCATTATTATTTTTTTTTTGTCTTTTAAAAAACAATTTCATTGTAAAATACTGATAATAATTCAAGATTTTTTCATAATAAAATGTAATCTTAAAATGAATATAATTTTTTTTATCTTATAAATTGATATGTCAGTTTTTGTAAAAGTTTTTTTTTTCATGTACGTATTTTCAGCCATGTCTATTATTATCATGTTTTAAATTTTTCATGGGCAATAATACACAAGAATCTCTTATTTTCTCTTTCTATCTCACTGTGTAACATTTCAGAATTAGTTTTTTATTTCAGTCTATGAATAGTGTGCCTACATTCGCATATTGTACCAATAATATGGCTGTATATATATATATATATATATATATATATATATTAATTTGTAGGACAAAAACAGAAAATTTGTTCTGTAATTCAAGAAATCAGTTTTCTAACATTATATAAATCAAAAATGAAATTCTATTTTTTTTTCATCTGACAAACTATCTTCAGGTTTTGTTTCATTTTTTTTTCTTTTTCTTAAGTGTTCCGTTTACAACCCTCAGTTTAACACAGCTTTTTACAGGGTCAATCCATTTCAAGTGGTCCAGCACTGGTTGCTTGACCATTTTTAAAAAATCTGAAATTTTTTGTACAACAACGCTAACATGATGGAAGTTCAAAATGACTATTATTTTAATTTTATTAATTTTTGTTAGTGCATGGCGGCCATCTTTCTTTCATCATCTGCAGCAATTTTCCCACAGGAAGGGTTTACGGAATTGTAAATAATTCATCGTTTATTTATCCAATTCTAGTGCGGATTAAGGCAATTTGCACAGAATACATTGGAGTAAAAATTTCGTAATGGAGTAGTTTCCGAAACTAACTGCTTATTGGTAAAATTTAAGCATAAAGTTTCAGTTTTTTTCCAAAATTTGTCCGTTTACAAGAGGAAATTTTTCTAGCGATGAAAACTGTCAACATGACATAATTATTTTTACAAATAGGTCGAAAGAGCTTGAACTCACACGCCGAGCTCCAGATCTGGGACTTGAATTCTCTTCGCTAAAAAAAATACCAAATTTTTAAATAATGACAAAAATCGCACTTTTCAGGCTTTGATATCTCTGGTGGGGCACGAGATAAAAATCTGAAATTTTTTTTATAAGAATATTGTATGGTAGTGTTATGCACAAGAAATTTCAGGATGGAGATTTGACTACAAGATGAGGTATGGCAAGGGCAACATGTCAAAACAATACTGCCAAACTATTGTTTTGTTCTAGTCACAGCTAAGTATTTATCTCAGAGTATCATTTAAATTTATTTTTTAGATTATCTTTAAATAATAGTAACAGAAAATAAAGCTTTTTGCAATTAATTTAAAAAATAATTATGCCTAAGGCCTACATTTTGTATGGTTTCAGTAATTTTTGTTGTAATTTTAGTAACTAAAAGAAACCTAAGCACTTTTACATATATATATAAATATATATATATATACAACTCCTGAGACAAAAACAGAATAGGGAAAGAGAAAAGCTGTTAATGTTGGCATACTTGTTGAGACATGATCAAACGTATCAAAACACATTCCTGCTTGTTGGTTTAAAAACCACAATTTTAATGCTGCTTGCCAGTCCCTGAAACTTGTTCCTACCATAAGTATGTTCCTGTAAATGAAACTTTATGCGATGTTACCATGCATCAGCCTCAAGTAATTTTCAGAAAGTAAAGATACCCAAAGCCTTTTCAAAATTTATACTGCAGAAAAATCACATTTTTGCATAAGAAGTAAGCTAGGAATTATTAATGAATTAAGACTTGCACATAGTGATTTCAAAGTATATTTCAATGATCCAGCAGGGCCAAGATCTTCAATCAAGTTATCAAGAGATGATAAGACTTGGTTCCTACAAATAAAATTTTGAGCAAGATCAAAATTGTGGTTTTTGAACCAACAAGCAAGAATGTGTTTTGACACGTTTGATCATGTCTCAACAAATATGACAACATTAACAGCTTTTTTTTTCTCTTTGTTGTTTTTGTCTCAGGTCTTGTAAAAAAATATTTTTTTTTCTTTATGTAAAAGTGCTGAGGTTTCTTTTAGTTACTAAAATTACTTACAACAAAAATTACTGAAACCATACAAAATGTGTGGCCTTAGGCATAATTATTTTTTTATTTAATTGCTAAGCTTTGCAAAGGGCTTCATTTTCTGTTACTATTATTTAAAGGTAATCAAAACATAAATTTAAATGACACTTTGATGTAAATACTTAGCTATGACTCCAACAAAACAATAGTTTATCAGTATTGTTTTGACATGTTGCCCTTGCCATATCTCAGCTTGTAGTCCAATCTCCATCCTGAAATTTCTTGTGCATAACACTACCATTCAATACTCTTATAAAAAAAATTTCAGATTTTTATCTCGTGCCCCACCAGAAATATCAAAGCCTGAAAAGTGCGATTTTTGACATTTTTAAAAAATTTGGGATTTTTTTAGCGAAGAGAAAGTAAGTCCCAGATGTGGAACTCGGCGTGCGAGTACAAGTACTTTCAGTCTATGTAAAAAAAAAAATTATGTCATGTGACAATATTCCTTGCAATAAAAATTTCCTATTGTAAACGGACAAATTTTGGAAAAAAACTGAAACTTTATGCTTAAATTTTACCAATAAGCAGTTAGTTTCGGAAACTACTCCATTACCAAATTTTTAGCCCAATGTATTGTGTACAAATTGCTTTAATCCGCAGTTGAATTGGATAAATAAACGATGAATTATTTACAATTCCGTAAACCCTTCTTGTGAGAAAATTGCTGCAGACTATGAAACAAAGATGTCCGCCATGCACAAACAGAAATTAATAAAATTAAAACAATAGTCATTTTGAGCTTCCATCATATTAGGGTTGTTGTACAAAAAGTTTCAGATTTTTTAAAAATAGTCAAGCAACGAATTGATGATTTTCTGGACCACTTGAAATGGATTGACCCTACATGAATGATGAAATATCATTCTTTTATTATCACAAAGAAAGTAATAAGACAATTTCGATGAAATTGAAACTCCAAAAATTGTCTTTTTGTTAAAATTTTGCTAAAAACGTGTCAAAACTTCATCAACGTTTTGGAATGTAATGCATATTTTTTATGACCCTCTATTCATTACGAAGAAAATCATCCTTTTTTTCCTCTTATTACCCCATCTACCCCTATGAGCTAAGCACTTAAAAAAAATATTTTAAAATGTCTTTTCAAAAGTATTTATATTTATTTCGATACGCCTTGTTAAATGGTAAATAAATATTTAAAAAATATTCTAACTTACGAATTGTATCTTATAATTATTAGTTTCTATGATTTACACAAGTTTTCTTGTAAGTTAAAACACTCATTTAATATTTAAAATCACACATTTTTTGCGTGTACCCATTGGATCCAGCAAGGATTGCTAGTTTGTCATCCTTTTTTACCAGAAATTATGAATTCATACCAGAAATTCCGAAAGAAAATTTTTATTTCGTGTAATCTCGAAATGTATGTCATTAAATAAAGCAAAAACTACGATTCATAATTTCTGGTATGAATTCAAAATTTCTGAAAAAAAGGGGAGGCCAAATTGGCAAGCCCAATTGGGTCTCTGCTTTAGTCACTTTTGCTTTCGGGACACCGCCCCTTGAATACCAGGGTTTGAGCGCTAACACAAAAATGGCGGCTGTCGTAGACGGATTTTTTTAAGCGTTTGAAGCGTCTCCTGAATTTAGACACCAGTATTTTCAAAAAGTGCGCTTTGACTTATTTAATCTCAGAAAAATAAAGCGGAAAAAACTTTAAAATACTACTGGTACTCAAATTCAAGGGACCATACAAACACTGAAAAAAATCCGCCAACGACAGCCGCCATTTTTGTGTCAGCACTCAGACCTAGTATTCAGAGCATGGAACTATTAATAAAAAGGAACTGACATATCCTTAAAAAAACTGAAGCTCTAACTTTAACCGCGTTCGTTCAGATTGATTGACGCCGGGACAAAATTTCATCAGTAAATTTCAATAGAAATTTTCTCCTTATATAAACGCCTTATTAATGCAAAATTTCTGTCATAAATAATGGCAAAAATAGATATTAATTTTTACTGGAGGAAGATTACTTCGGCGGTAGTCAGACCGTGCGTTTCCGCCATAGAGTGTCAACTCAGACAACCTCTCCTCTCAGTGTCAGTGTAAAAGATTGTAATACCTGAGAAAACTATCACCAGGCAATTTAACTATACTTATGAGAAATTCTTTTCTTAAAAAAGCCATAAAAATAAAGCAAATTTTCTGTTAGCACAATGTGCTGTTAATTTTGTGCTGTAATTTTACTCAACTACTGTATTTTCCATGTTTATATAGTCAGGAAACCAAAGAAAGATACAGCACATTCACTGTGATCGAGTTTGTGCGCGAGATGAACAGTACTTTGTACTGTAAAAATGTCGTTTTTTTTACAGTGTACTGGTGAATCTTTGCTCCGCGGTAATCGAAAACCGTTAAAATACTCATAACCGTTACTCGTTCTGGTGTAAAAAGTCATCTTGTGACAACCGCATCAGTTACTTCACTGGCAACGGGTAGACAATGTGCTATATGTCTCCTTCTCTTTATTCGTAACTCCATTATTCAGGGGGGGGGGGGGGGTTCGGAAAGGGAACATAGGCTACTGTTTTCTTTCTGTTTCTTCATGTGAGAAAGAGGCTCCTTAAGAAGTTGTGAAGTAGCTGTACGCTACCAAAAACAGCCTTTCTGTTTCTCCTTATATATATATGTATGTATGTGCGTGTGTTGGTTTATAATGATATGTTAACAGAATGTAGCAAAAGGTTTTAAGAAAGAATTCTTCAACATTTTCGTCCCGGGAATATCATAAGACTAGGAAATTTTTAATTACGGTGGAACTTTCATTTTACAAAAGTTTCATAAATAAATCTAGCAGGCCTATATTTTTAACAAATATTTTAACATGTCTCGTTAAATGGTAAATATGTGCTTATTATTTAACCCTTCACAGGATCTATCAAAAGATTTTTCATTTTTCAATGAACCGGAGTGTTGATGAGACATGTCATAATCAATATATTTTTGTACAATTTTGCTAAATACTAAGTTACCATTTAACTGCCCTAGTACCAGCTTTTAACATTGGCTGAGGATTTTTAGTTTTACATGATTTGAACCAGAAATTTAAGTTTATTATACGTACCATCTTTCTAGGAGGTGTCTATTTAATTTCATACTTTAGGTATAAATTATTCATTTTTTTCTGGTTTGAAAAATTAAAAATTTCAAAACAGAAAATTAATGGGGTCACGTAAGACCCCAGTAGTACTAGGACGGTTAAAAAAGCATATCAAAATAAATGTAATTTTTTTTTTTTTTACAATTTTGCTAAATAATAATTTTCCTTTTAAAAAGACATATCAAAATAAATATAATATATTTTTACAATTTTGGTAAAGACTAATTTACCATTTAACAAGACACACACACACATGTGTATACATATATATATATATATATATAAATTGCAACACTAAATTTTGAAATATAAATAATTTTTAATTGTTTAGCTTTTATTATAATCACCCTATATTACGACGAATAACGAGCTCTGATGTATCATGCCACTTAAATTTTCAGACTTTAACCCAGAAGTGGCCAACTGTGGCACGCCTGATACCACTAAAATTTTACAGAATAAGTCAACTTCTTGAATCGCAGAGATTTGATGATTAGATAAGGCAATGATTGCTATAAAATTTTAGTGGTGTCGAGCGTGCCACAGTTGGCCAGCCCTGATTTAACCATTTCCGACACGGGCAATTTTTGTTGTAAAATAATGAAATGATTGACTGACACCGGAATTTTAAAACGACTTTTTTAGAAATTAAAAACGTGTTACTTTAACTATTCATTGTAAAAGCAAAATTTTACTAAAATATTCTTGGTGCCGTTCGTACGATTAGAATTAAAATTAGGTATTCCGACCCGGCACACTGTGCCGGAAAGGGTTAATTGTCTATTTTTAAGTGTACTTGCGTATAACGCGAGCATTCTTCTTTCCAAAGAAACCTTCATAAAATACTTAGAAATAAAATATAGTTTACTGTAAAGAATCATGCTATTACTTTTCATGTAACCTAATAACGAAAATTATTCAGTATACATGAATAGAATGTTAATTAAATGAAAATTTTAAGTTGTTATGATAATATTTTTCTTTTACTATTTAATCGTTAAATGTAAATTACTTTCGTATAACGTGCACACGTAAATTTCGATTAGGATTCTTGTATCAAAACTGCATATTATACGCCGGGATATACGATACATATGAAAGGATAATAAGTATGTTATATTTTATTTTCAAAATATCTAAACACATAAAAGTTCCTGTTAAAGTATAATTCCAGTTAAATATTTTTCATAAAAATTAAGTCTATTCAAATGAAACGTCCATGAAACATTTCAGTAAAAATATGCATGCAACATAGCTTGAAGAATCGCGTGCAAAAAACAGACATACAAATACACTACAAACTTCGAAGCATAAACCGTTTCCGGTAAGAAACATTATTTAATCATCCTAAATAACAGCAAGAAAGGTTAAATCAGATTATTCACAGCTGTTTGTATTTGGAGCCAGTACTTATTAGCATTATTAACACATATATGCGTCCATTTCAAAAATCTTTAATTCAGAAATTCGGCATCCATGCAGGAAATTGCAGAAGAAGAAATTTTACTTCATGTAATCACAAAACGTCTGCCATTGAATAAAGCAGAAATTACTACAGATTTTCTGGTGCGAATACGGAATTTCTGAATTAAACTTAAATTCCTGAAATGTACGCTTCGGATGCAAATGGGTTAGGTAGTTTATTTTATGATGAATAAACCAGATTATGAAAAACTTGACTTAAGCTATTTTTATGGGTAAGTAAAAAAAGTATTACAAAATATGTCTATATATATATTGTTTCTGTATCTTTATCAAATTATTTTTAAAAATATTTGAAACAAATTCCATGCTTTTGTACTGAACTTTAATGCATAGATGCGAGGGTGGATCAAAAATTATTGCCCCGTGTGTGTATAAAATATTTGTACTGCGATGTTTGATGTGGAATATTGAAGCCTAATGTCTTCGATGCCTACATGCTCAATTTCAGAACCGTAGCTGCTATATTAACATATTTTTTTTTTCGTTTAAGGTGTGAGAGGTGTCACCTATCTTGAATGGGGGGGGGGGGGGGGGTAGGGTTTGTGGAGGAAAAGGCTGGTTTGGAGCTTATGGGGCCAGACCGGTAGATACATTCTGTGGGCCAGACTTTCTGTAATAGATGATCCCGAGTCCAAACGACAGTAGCCACGTCTCATCCACTGTCACAAATATATCACAGAACTGCTTAAGGTCTGGGCCATAAGCTCCAAACCAGCCTCCCCCCCCCCCCAAAAAAAAACCCCTCTTTCAAGCTAGGTGCCACCTCTCACACCTAAAACGAAAAAAAATATGTTAATACGGCAGATACGGTTCTGAAATTGAGCATATAGGCATCTAAGACATTGGGCTTCAATGATGTCCAAAATTAAAGACCAGTCGCAAAATGCTAATATTTAAGTAAGCGAATACTCAAAAGGAAATAATATAATTCAAATAATTACTATCCCTACAGCACAGCTAGTCCATATAGCATCTCATTTATGTCACACACGGTCACAAGTGTCACAGTCACTACGGTGAAACAAAAAATAGGAAATTCCACACGTCTCATTATGAGTCTCAAATGATCACTATATGTGACTCCACTTACAAGGAGAGGGCCAACCTTGTTAATAACAGATTTTGATTATTTTAATATATGTTGTAGGCAGTGGCGTGGCGTGAAAATTTTCGTTGGTCATCGCAATTACTTAAGTTTGTGGTGAAAAATTATTAACTCTAAAATTCAATGGTTGAATGTTCAAAAAAGAAACTTTAAATCTTACCTTCACTTATACATGAACTCCAAATGTTCTGCTAAAACTGGATCGTAGAGTTTTAAAAGCTTATTAAGAGTTTTAAAATATTGCTTGGTCATCGCCGCATCCAGCGATGACCGGACGCCACGCCACTGGTTGTAGGGTAGAGACCCCTTAGTCTTGGGTTCAACGGATTTTATCCAACGCTCCTTAGTTCTTGAGAAACCGTGGGGATCTAATTGTAGTACACAACTTAAATACTTACTTTTTAACTAAAAGGACAGGTTGGTGGTAGCTGAGTTGGTATGGCGTTTGCCAGCTGATACGTGAGTCCGGGTTCGATACCGGTACGCGCTACATTTGTTTTTCTCATTTTTTGTTTTATAAATATATTCGTAAGTATAACTTAATAATCTCATTGTCAATTAAAATTTATAATATTGTATATCAATTATAATTTTAACCTATTTAATTTTTTACTTTTAACTAAATAATTGTATAAAACATCATAAAACTGTTAATTTTTTTAAAATCACTTTTAAAATGTACTTCATATATTCTTTATCGATGCAATGATATTGAGCACAATGCTTTAACAAAGGAAGTCAATGCGATAATACTATTATTCTGTTTTTAAAGTAACAAGCATAATTATATTAAAAATTAGCATCAGAATTAAATTACAACCGATTTTTTGAATATTAAAGATTTTTAAATTTGTAATACGTATGCTTGCATTTTCAATTATTTTGCTTTTCCCTTTATCTTCATTCTGCTTTTATTTTTATTTTTATTTTTTTATATTCTTTTATTTTATCATAACTAGATGGGGCCACAACAGGTTTTGTCACGATTTTGAAATTGCCACCATTCAATAATAGATCCAATTTCTTTTTAAACCTCTTTAAAGGATGAGAAATAATAGTTTACAAATAAAAAAATGATAAATTTAAGTTTGTTAAAACCCTCCGACTGTCTTTGAAAAGGGCAAAATTGTAATGTTGTTTTCTCTGCATTTTGTTTTAAATGTTAAAAAAGTTGATTCTTTGAACATTTTATAAAAAAACTTAATAACGAATATGAATGCAATCCTTGGATGTATTAATCATTGTTTAGTGTATTAAAAATACATTAAATCAATAGTATTATATTACTTTAAATATTGCTTGTATTGCAGTGAAACCTGGAGCTTAGTGAACGTAATAACACGGGCTTGTCAGTGAGGGGGTTAACATTATAATTAATGTATGATATTGAAATTTTTAATTTAAATTATTAAATTATAATTACAAGTATATTTATAAAACAAAAAATGAGAAAAAAAATGTAGCGCGTTCGGGTACCGAACCCGTGCCCGCAGATCAGCCAACAAACGCCGTACCAACTGAGCTACGACCAACCTATCCTTTTTGTTACAAAGTAAGTATTTAAGTTGTGTACTACTATTAGACCCCCTTCCCCGTTTTCTCAAGAACTAAGGAGCGTTGGATAAAATCCGTTGAACCTGAGACTAAGGGGTCTCTACCCTACAACATATATTAAAATAATCAAAATCTGTGATTAACAAGGTTGGCCCTCTCCTAGTTAGACGTCAATGTGACTGCTGCTTTGTGACGAATCACCAGGTGACTTTACAATGTAGTTACATTGTGACTCCCATGTGACTGTCAGTTTTAGAATCAATTTCAAAGTCATTATGAACGTTGCATTATGATAAGTCACCAAATAATATCACATTATAGTCACATGGTGATTTTTCACAAAGGAGCACAACGGTGACATAACAGTAGTCTCTCTATCACCTGAAAGTCATCGTGTGACTTTAATGTGAAATTATTTGGTAACTTATCACAATGCAGCGTTCACGATGACTTTGAAATTGAGTCTACAGATGACAGTCACATGAGATTCACAATGTAATCACATTGTAAAGTCAAATAGTCACTTGTTACAAAGCAGTAGTCGCAGTGGAGTCACATATAGTGATCATTTGAGACTCATAATGAGATGTATGGAATTTCCTATTTTTTGCTTCACCGTAGTGACTGTGACACTTGTAACCACGTAAGCACCCACCCTGGGAACCCGCTTTTGGCTTATGGTTAGGTGTAACCCCCAAGCCCAGGGCAAACTTGTAACCACGTGTGACCACGTGTGACATGAATGAGAAGTTATATGGACTAGCTCTGCTGTAGAGACAGTAATTATTCGAATTATATTATTTCCTTTTGAGTAGTCGCGTACTTGAAAATTAGCATTTTGTGATTGGTCCTTAATTTTGGACACCAGTGTATTTTATGCACACTCGGGACAATAATTATTGAACCACGCACGTATATTTATTACATTCCATAATATCAAGCTACATTCATGAAAGGAAAGTGTATATTTGTGTGTAAATGAAGAAGTATATATCTATGTATATATCTATTTTATAAAGGGCAAACGTGTCTGTGCATAATGCTGACGTCATTTTGACGGTGGCAACAACCGACGATTAAACTTAACTTTTATTAACTTTTATTGCAATTTGTTAACTTTCTAAATGCCGCACATTTTCAATTTTTACATATAATACATTACATTATATTCAATAGAGAAAAAAAAATACTTTCAAATGCAATTTGTTTGAAAACTCTATACCACAATTTATTCAAAAACTGTATCGATATCTACTCAATTTTTATTGTTTTTAAATTAATTTTCAAGCATGAATTTTTTTTTAAATCTATCTACTGCAGACGATTACGGCAGGTGAAGCCGTTTGCTCTTAAATTAATAGTTCATTTTATTCCAGCTTAAATTCCATAAGAAAATTAAAACATTCCTCAACCAATAAATAAAACAGTAAAATATAAATAAAACACAAATTTAAGACATGTAATCGAATTTCGCGCTTAATCCTCTGAAATGAGCAAAATCAAAAACGCTGATGGTAAATAGCGATCTTTGGAGATTTCTTCAGCTGTTAACTTCTGACGTGGTGCCAATACGAAAATATCGCTTTTAATACGTTCCAAAACTTTATTTAAATGCGTTATTGCTATTTTCATGTAAATATGATTTTTCGTAGTGTTAGTCCTTCTAAAATATATATATTAAATGTAAAATATCTATTAGAGTTATCAATAGAAAAACAAAATGTAGACCTGTGTGAGGCTTTCTCACCACAATCTTTGAGATTATTCGCAGATAATTTTTCCATTAATTTTTTATTAACTGCAATTCCTTTTCTCAAACAACGTGTTTAACGATATACCGGGTGAGCCAAAAGTTCGTTACAGTTTTAAAAACTCATTAGAAAAAAAGAAATTATGATAAAGGACTGCGTTTTGCAAGAAAGGGCTCACAAGGTAGTCGGATTTGTTTTAGTAGCAAATAATAATAATAATAATAATAATAATAATAAAGTTAAAAAATCACATGTAGAGGGCGCTGACGACCCGAAACACAATGAACAGGACAACAGTTGTATCGTAGAATGTTCTGTAGGTCATGTTGAACATTTGTTATTGGAAGAACAAACTAATGAAGCGTATTGTTGTCCTATTCATTGTGCTTCGTGTCGTTAGCCCCCTCTACATATGATTTTTTAACTAAATTTTTTTGCTGCTAAAAAAAATCCGACTACCCTGTGAGCCCTTTCTTGCAAAACGAACTCCTTTACATAGCTGCCAACTTTTACGCTTTTTCCCTACCACTAAAATTTTATAGTAAATATTGTCTTATTAATCATCGAAATGTCAGGATTAAACAAGGCGAAAATCTCTATTAAATTTTAGTGGTAGCAAAAAGGCGTAAAAGTTGGCAGCTATGCCTTTATCATATTTTTTTTCCATTTCTTTATGAGTTTTTAAAGTTGTAACAAACTTTTGGGTCACCCGATATAATATGTCGAAAGCCGCTTGCAGAGCCTTTCGAAAAATATCTCAATCATCGCTGTGCTTTAATATGTGAAGAGAAAAAAGATGTTAAAATCAGAATTAATGTATATTATGGTTTTCACCTATATTCTGTAACATGGTTTATCCCCTTTTCACTTATAAAATTATTATATATTGTTTCTGTATTTTTATCCCATTATTTTTTATTTTGTTTGAAAAAGATTCCATGTTTTTGTACTGAATTTTTGTACATAGGTATATTTAATCAATTCCATAATTCCTAATTGCATGCACGAAAGGTAAATGTATTTTTCTGATTAAGTGAATAACTATCAAGAATAAAAAATATGTTGTTCCTGTACTTTATCATATTATGTTGAAATATTTTAAAAATTAATTCCACGCTTCCGCAATGAACTTTTATGTAAATTTATATTTATTCCCTTCCCTAACTCTTAATTATATTCACGAAATGTGGATGTATTTTTTTGGGATAAGTTAATATCTCGAATAATAATATTGTTTTTGTATTTTTATCGTAATATTTTAAATCTACTTGAAACAAATTTCTTGTTTTTACACTGAGCTTTTATGCATTGGTATATTTAACCCAATCTCTAACTCTTAATTACTAGATTCCCGAAAAGTTAGTGTATTTTTCCGAGTAAGTGAATAAGCATTGTGAATAAAACTATTTTTTTTTTTTTTGTATTTCTATCATATTATTTTTTAGTTTATTTGAAACTAATTCCATGCTTTCGTGCTGAATTTTTATGCATGGATAAATTTAATGCATTTCCCAACTCTTAATTACATTTGTGAAAGCATTTATGTTAGAATTAGATAATAGTATATTCAACACAGATTCTTAATCAATAGTTGGCGTTTAAAATTAAATATTCTTCTTGGTTTACAAAATATTTCTAAACTGGAGGGTATAATAAGAATTATTTACTCAAATCATGCCATATAATCTTGTAACTGAATTATAATCTTTTTATTTTGTCAACTTTAATAATGTATGAAAACCGGTTTTCTTCTAATAAATCAATATTATCGTCAAATTGCCTGAGGTTGCACTATAACAAAATTTTAGTGAATTAAATTCCTCTTTGACCGTGTTCTGCATATTTAAGATTCTTGCTTTTGCTTCTTGGATATTTAATTAAATATTTAATTAAACGGAAGTAAACTTTTAATTTACTTTGAATGTTTAGAATTTGGTGAGAAAGACATCAGAAAATATGTAGGATAATATTATTTGTATTAAATGTTTATTTTAATCTGATTATGACAAAGACTTGAATTAATTTTGTGGGAATTACATTAAAAATAATTTAACAAAGCTGTCTCTGTGACAGAAAAAATGTTATTCCTATTTTCTTTAATTCCCATGCGATGAAAAAATATTGTATAAAAGGTGTTTATTTACGTAAAATGAAACTGTCATAAAAAGTATTTCTAAAAATGGGAACTAATAGAAGTTGATTTTTCAATTTCAATTAACTTAATTTTGCAAGTTTTACATTACAAATAATTTAATTTAAAGTAATAGTTTGTAGGAGGATAATTTGTATGTACGAATCAGGAAGCAGCTATGGCACAAATGGCATATATTAACCGCTTCCGTGATTATCCCGAGTTATCTCGGGTTCGTATACGTTACAGTGAATTATTATCCCGAAATACTCGGGCGTGGTACAATTTGATAGTACGATTTTTTTTATCACGTTTTTACCCGGCCTGAAGCTTAAAAAAAAGAAAATATTCTGCTTTCATTGGCAGTTTGCCAAGTTTTGTTGAAGAGTTGTGGACAACGAGGGTGGACCAGTGTTGCCAGATTGGGGAATTTTTTGTCCCCAGATTGTTGTTTGTCACCGCTTTTTTGAAATAGAAATATTCGCTCTATTTAAAAACAAATTAAAATGTCTGAAGAACAAGCGAATTATTCTATTTTTAAAAAGTGGTGACAGTCAAATAATTTGAATAAAAAAAGTCCCCAATGTATCAACTTTGGACTGGACACCTGTTTTGCCGATGGAGTTATGAATAAAGCGGAGGAGACATATAGTGTACTGTCAACCAGTTGCGAATGAAGTAACTCAGGCGGTTGTCACAAGATAGCTTTTGCTTTTAGGTAGTTTTCATTACAAAAAGCTACCTAATGCAGCCGTTCGGAGGAAAGCGATTTCAAAAAATTTTGGTATATTTTCATCGATCATGACCCTCAGACCCCGAAACCACCCTCCGTTCAAAATTGAAATATATATATATACAATGTCAATTTTGAATAATATATTATAAGAAATATATATATATATCTGACCTTTGTCACACTGTAACTCTCGTATTTATTAACCGATTTGGATGTAATTCGGTGTGTACATAGTACATACCAATGTCTCGACCAAGTTCGTTGGCCAGCTTCATCGGCCATTTTGTTTCAAAATAGCGGCCATTTAAAAAATTTAAAAAAAAATAAATTTGAAATGTGGTACCAAAAAATTGAAAAGGGAAAAATATTTTTTTTTATGTATTTGACCTTTATACAAAGATTCCGGAGCAGTTTTTGTTTCGTCTATATCTTAAAAAATGGTTGAGTTATAGCATTTTAAATTTCTAGCGTGGCTGACATTTTGAAACGTCCTGAATTTTGTCACACGATAAAAGGCATATTTATGAACCGATTTGGATGTAACTTCGTTTATACATAGCACATACCAATGTCTCGGCCGAGTTCGTTGGCCAGCTTCATCCGCCATCTTGTTTAAAAATGGCGGCCATTTAAATTTTTAAGAAAAATTTAAATTTGAAATGTGGTACCAAAAAATTGAAAATTGAAAATATATTTTTTTCTTGTGTGTTTGACCTTGATAAAAAGATTCGGGAGCAGTTTTTGTTTCGTCTATATCTTAAAAAATGGCTGAGTTATAGCACTTTGAATTTCTAGCGTGTCTGACATTTTGAAACGTCCTGATTTTTGTCACGTGATAACGGGCGTATTTATGAACCAATTTGGATGTACCTTAGTGTGTACATAGTACATACAAATATCTCGACCGAGTTCGTTGTCCAGCTTCATCCGCCATCTTTTTTCAAAATGGCGGCCATTTAAAAAATGTAAAAAAAATGTAATTTAAAATGAGGTACCAAAAAATTGGAAAATGAAAAAGATTTTTTTCGTATGTGTTTGATCTTAATACTAAGATTCCGGAACAGTTTTTGTTTTGTCTATATCTAAAAAAATGGTTGAGTTATAGCATTTTGAATTTCTATTGTGGCTGACATTTTAAAACAATCTGATTTTTGTCACGCGATAACAGGCGTATTTATGAACCGATTTGGATGTAACTTGGTCTGTACATAGTACATACCAATGTCTCGACCGAGTTTGTTGGCCAGCTTCATTCGCCATCTTGTTTCAAAAGGGTTGCCATTGAAAAAAATAAATTTAAAATTTAAAATGAGGTATTAAAAAATTGGAAAATGAAAAAGATTTTTTTATGTGTTTGGCCTTGATACAAAGATTCCGGAGCAGTTTTTGTTTCTGAAAATTTGTTCCTTTGTTTATATCTCAGAAAAAGGCTGAATTATAGCACTTTGAATTTCTAGCATGGCAAACATTTTGAAACGATCTTGTATTTGTCACACGATAACACACGTATTCGCCTATTTCGATGTAAGAAGGCATGTGGATATTATACATCAATATCTCGAACAAGCTCGCTGGCCAGCTTCATCAGCCATCTTGTTTCAAAATGGCGGCCATTAAATTAAAAAATATATATATATTTAAAGTGAGGTGCAAAAAAATTAGAAATTGAAAAAGGTTTCTTTCATAAGTATTAGACCTTGATATAACGATTCAGGAGCATTTTTTGTTTGTCTTTATCTTAAAAAATGTCTCAGATATAGCAATTTCAATATCTAATATGGGTGAGATTTTGAAAAATCTGATTTTTTGCCTGCGACAGCACTCGTATACATCAATCGATTCCGATGTGAGTGAGCAAGTGCACAGCAATTACTAAGGTCTCGACGAAGTTCACTGGTTAGCCTCATCCACCATGTTGTCTTAAAATGGCAGGCACTTTAAGAAATCGCCGAATTTGGCAGCCAAATATAAGTTTCTTTAAATTAAAGCAGCTTGGATAAAGCTGAATAATTTCGCAGAATTCTCATTCATAATGATTTAGTATTGATAAAAATTAGTATTGAATCTCCTACATTCGGTTTCCACTAAATTGAGCTTCGTGTGTTTGAATAATGTAAGTTGGCTTTTATAAAATAAGGAATATGAAAGCTACCTCTTCCTCCCGGCACTAGCCGGAAGGACTTTTTCAAATCGAATCTAAAGTTTCTGAATATCGCCGGGGCAAACTTCCCACCAGTAAAATTTAATAGAAAAATTGGCCTTATTTAAGCGTCTTATTCGTGGGAATATTTTCTCAAAAATTAGGTAAACACTTCTATTTGATTTTACTGGTGTCAGTTTGACTGTTAAAACAGTAATTTTGTTTCACCGGTTGTCCCAATATGGCGGAAAAAAGGTGTGACTATCGCAAAAGTAAACTTGTACCAGTAAAATTGAAAATATGTTTCTGCCATTATTTATGGCTGACATTTTGTCTTAATAAGGCCTTTAAATATGGAGAAAATTTCTATATAAATTTACTGGTGAAAATTTTCACCATAGGTAATCAATCTTTGCGGAAGCGGTTACAGTTGAAGCTTCACTATTTTAAGAATATGACAGTTCCTTTTTATTAATAGTTCCATGGTTTTACCCGATTGTATGTACGGCGGCTGCTGGATGAGTAACGACAGTTACGTTCAGAAAGAGTAAAAAAATGACGACTGCTTGCGAAAGCGATGCAGATACTTTTTGAGATAGCGATTATGAAGAGATGGACTTTGCATATAGTGGAAATTATTCTTATGTAAATATTCTTATGGAAGACGATAGTTCAAGTGATTCGGCCGATCCCCTAAACAATTTATAAAGGAGCTTGTTGAAAAACTAATTGCAGAAAATAATTGTGGCGAGTTTTCTGCCACATCAGGAAGACCCAGCATTAGTACTTTATCACTCAGGCTAACCTCAAGGCATTTTCCAGATGTTATACCTGCTACTGAGGAAAAATCAAATCCAACGAGAGAGTGTGCTGTATGCTCCCATAAAAGAGATTCCAGAGGTAAACTAGTAAGAGAAGAGACGAGATACCGGTCTACGAATGTCAGATATGACTTTGCGTTGTCCCTTGTTTCAAAAACTATCATACAAAGATTAATATCTAACTTTTTTACTTGCCCGAGATAACTCGGTATAGTAAACTGATGATAAAACTAAATGCGTTCACACATGTAAAAAATTAAAATTCAACTTAAAACCTGCATATTATGTTTTGTTTCAGTTCCTTATATTTAATAATGGAATTTAAAAATATGATGATTTTTTGCACTTTTTCTCAAAAAAAATGGTAAGGGAAGCAAGCGGTTAAAACAATGATCCAAGGACCAAAGACTACCACTTTTTCATAACCTTGTTTAATTCCAGAATTTCTGTCATCCAACAAAGCAATATTACTTTTATTTGATAGTGCAGTGATCATACTTTTAGCAAATAATATCGAATACTATTGATTTAAAGCAATAAAGGTAAACACAGAAACACTTTGACACTTAACACATTACTGACTGGCAATTTTCTATGAAATCCATGCTTCCAGACAATGGAAGTTTTTTTTAAGTCGTTTACCTAGGTAGGTTTTCGAGTTTATGTGTCAATGAATATTTTGAAAATATTTGGATTTTATATGAAATTTCGTATAATCTAACAAAAAATGGCCAACTATTTGGTATAAACACGCATCTTTCTAATAAAAGCTTGCTAATATTCTATTCAAGAAAAATGGCTTAGGCGAAACTGATAATCCAGCGCACGCCTTTAAGACAACAATGTATCGTTTTAGAAACACGACTATACTCGTGACCGGTCAACAAAGTGCAAAGATGATACTTGGCGCAATACAATATAGGTAGAAAAAACGACGTTATTAGCACGAGAACTTATTAACTTGTAGCAGAACAGTTTCAACCGCGTAGCTCTAACAAGTTGGCTTGGAGGAGTCCAATACACTACGGAGAAAAGGATTTGGGGATATTTTTTAAAGCATCACCAAGTTTTAGGCACTTTGCTATATGAGAGATGCTTTCAGGAAGGACTTTTGAAGAGAAATCGATCTAAATTATCGTTGTAGTACATTGTAGGAGAAATACATGCAGAATCACCTCGTTCAGACAAAACTCGTTTCGAACCCTCAAATTTCAGCCCAAGCTCTTTATTTTGTGTCCAACGTTTCAACGACTAGGCTGAATGGGTCCACGGTAAAAAAAAAAAAAAAAAAAAAAAAAAAAAAAAAAAAAAAAAAAAAAAATAGATAACAAGACACGGGTAGTGAAAAAGATTATTATTTATTAAAAACTAAGTTCTACTAATTAACTTATTCCATGAATAAATTCATCTGAATTAACTTATTTATCAACTAATTTCTATTGAATAGTACTATTTACCATAAAATTTACAATACTTTTAAGGCTAATAGGTGATGAATAACCCATTGTTCGGAAAATTAACAATTTCTCTTTACCCATTTCTTCTTTAACTTTGAACAGTAAATTTTGCCTTTTTAAAAACATAGAACTTTAACAGCAATTAAATTAGATTTCTATTTGTAAATACTGGTGCTAAAATATAAATATTGTTTACGAAGGGTTAACGCGAAGGGGTAATATTTTTTATTTTTTATTAATCTCTGTGGGTTTTGTATTGATAGAAATTGTCCGTATATTTACAAAACTATATTTTCAACAATGCTGGCTTATTTCATGTAAAACTATTTAATTCATTAATTGTTTTTACCACGAATTTATTAATATGTAATGTTTTTTTTTTCATGTAAAAGTTGCTTAGATTGTTTGGTTCACTTTATTTTTCTTATAAATATTTGATTTGTCTTTAGAAATATTACAGTCACATGATTATTTGGAAAAATATAAATTAAAGTTAGTCAAATGAATTTAACATTAATATCCTAAAATTTTAATACTTTATAATTTCACGAAAATTTCAGAAAATTGCATAAACTACGTATTTTATTTTTCTCTGCGTATTTAATCGAAGGAATATAAATAAACATATAAAAGAGCGTTTTATCATTTAAAAAATGATGTGGTGCAATCTTAATACGATGACAATCTTCTATGCAAAATATGAGTTCTTCCGAAATAAAATGGCTGAATGTCCGAATCGAATCGCAGATTTGTTGAGTGATTTTCTTGCAGGCTTTTCGTAAATAAAGACTGAGAGTATCATTTTTTTATGAATGGTGATTGTACCACTATTTTTAGTTAAATTTCTATGCAAAACTCAGTCATCTAAACTTAGCCATCCGTTTTTTAAATATTCAAGTAGAGCTTAATGTTATGAAAGACTATCAATAGAAGACCAAATAACGGCAACTATTGTTAAGCTTGTTTATTTTTCAAGGGTGGGGCTTTATACTCTCTTGTTCGGTGTAGTATATTTTTAACATCTGAGAATAATAATTTAACATCTTTTCTTTCTTTTTTTTTATTTAAATTCATTTTCTATTATTATGCTCTGTTAAAATTCATTACAATATATTGAGTCTCTGATAAAGAACATTACAACCAAAAAAATTACATTTGTGATATCAGATGTTCAAGCGATTAATGATAAATCTGATATTTTATGCTAGATGCCTTTGTTAATGCTATTAGAGGAGATTAATAGTATCGTAATTTCCGGCGTATAATCCGCGGAAAAAACAATTCTGTTTGGACCCAGAAATATTATTTAGTTATTGAAGTTAAATATTTAAAGCGATTTCAAAAGTTACATTTTATTTTAAAAGAATTCTGGGTCGAAAAATGGTTGTTTGATCACCGGATTACACACCGGAAATTACGGTAACTGGATTTGTATTTCTTTCTTTTATTTTATTTTATTTATTTGTTTATTTATTTATTTTGTCGCTGACCATAATATTTTCATTTCTTCATGGAGTAGCGTCACTTGTTAAAATGACATGGAAATTTCATTGTTACTTTTGTCTAAATTTCGCGAAAGACCGTCTTAATACAAAATGTGCCAATAATAAATAATTAGAAATAACACAGTAGAGAATATAGCATACTAGAACGAACAGGCTAAAATGAACTATTTCGAAAACGGTAACCGCTCGAGCCGGACTCTTTTAAAGTGAACGATCGCTTTGTTGTGTCCCTGCCTTCTTTCCACCACTGATTCTGATTGTGGTAGATCAAGTGACCTAGTTCTTTTGCATGAAATCGGACACCTGTAATACTGTACCAGAACTACTTCGAATGAACTATTTGTGGCTTGGTTTAGGTTATTCCGCTAGGTTATTTCAGTGCAGAATATTGCGCATGACTTAATTCATCAGTTGTTTTGTCTCGAATCGGACACATGTGATATCGTATCGGAACTACTTCAAATGAACTATTTGAGGCTTTGTTCATGTTATTCCGGTTGTTAGTATCCAGGTACTGAGCATGTCTTATTTCGCCAATTGCTTCGTCTCGAATCGGACACATGGTATATTGTACCAGAACTAGTTCAAATGAGCAATCTGAGGCTCGGTTCGGGTTATTTTGGTCTTGATTGAATGCAATAATTCGCATGACTTGTTTTTTAGTTCTTTAGTATACGAATTACACATGAGATATAAGCAAGCAGATCGGATGGATTTTTCTGAATGGTGAATTTCAAAAGACAGGACTAGAATATGGAGGATTTTTTTTACTCTGCCTCCTGGGGGAACAACACCATAAGTGTGTCTCCATCAAGAACTTGCCGATGAAAATTTTCAGGATTGTGAGTTTGATTGTCTAAGAGCGACTGCTCAGACAAGGTAAGCAAGTCTGTAGAGCATAGTGTCTATCCCGGACGCCTTTATTAAGGTCTTAAAAAAAACAGTATTCAGCCAGAGCTGAAGCCACCAAAATCACGACAATGGGCAGTATATCCATAAATTCCGTGATGATAAAATTACAATATAAACTCTTCCTGCTGGGGCACAGACTGCCCCTACGCGACAGAGAGCGGGAGAAAAAACGTTGATTTAAGAATCACCCGCTGGGGCAAGGAGCCTCCTCGGGACAGGCAGCAGGTGGAAAAGGAGGGGTTTCTGTTGATATGGCAATACTGCGTGTGATGGAACACACTGTAAGTCCAGATTTGGTGTGTTGAGCTGATACATTGTTTGCTTCCGGGGCATGATCGCTAGGAAGTGAACACAAATTTCTTTTTGAAATTGACAGATATGCTTTAATTTTGCCAGCAGTGCCGACTTTGACAGTATGTTTAATAGCCAGGATTTTTTTTTTTTTTTTTTTTTTGGGGGGGGGGGGGATCTGAGATATTTGATATGCCAGGTTTCTGTTATGGTACAGTGATAGTAGCTATAATCTGGTGTGCCTAATTCTCCGTATTCGCAGAGAGGCGAGGAGGTACAGTGGAAATTTTTTAGGTAAGTTTTGAAAGGGCCGTGACCCGTCAGGAATGCGGTGGTGGATATTGAGATATCATATAGGTTCGTATATAGAGACTTTAGGTATAAAATTGTGCGTGTGGCGTCCCGTGTCAGAGTTGTCCCACCTAGCCTACCAGGCTGGAATGATTCTGTCTTTTAGGACTCGTCTGACATGGGGCGGAGGAGCTGGAAGTTCAAAATCTATTGCCTGTTTTTCTGTTGCTGCCTTGGCCAGAGCATCAGCCCGTTCGTTGCCCTCAATGCCAATGTGGGCCGATACGTGACCAAGAGGTTTTGTGGATTTGTAATAGGAGTCGTTGCTTTATTTTTAAGACTATTCGGTGCTTGGTGCGGTGTGCGAATATTACCTGTATGCAGGAGAGACTAAGCAAAGATTATCTCTTTGGATATGCCTGTGCAGAGCTGGAGGTGTAGGCGAGTCAGCAGGTGGAGGAAGAGGGGAAAGGCTCGAGCTGCCTGATCTTCGATGTCAGTGCGTTGGCGACCCGGGAGGACGAATTTGAAATCATCAGCGAACGCGTACAGAAGGAACTCGAGATTTTCGAGTAAAAATATGAGCGTGATGAAGTTTTTTCTCTAAAAATGTTTTTTTTTATGAATAACTTTAAAAACAATAATTGCGAAATGAAAACCACAAAAAAATGTATAATACCGTTGTTCTATCACATATTGTTTTATTTAAGACCATACCTACAAACTTACACTATTTATTTAAATGATGCTTTATACTTTTTTAGGCTTGTGAAGGATTCTAGAGGTGATATTCTATATCTAGGGGTTTCCGTATCTCGGTGGCTTTTTCCCACCGGCCACTCGCCTCGGGTTGGGCGTTGCGCGCCTGCCCTCGGTCTCTTCTGAAAGAATTTACTGTCGTTACAGGTGGACTTTCCTCTTGGGTCTTACTAGTAGACGAGGAGGCGGCTGCACAGGCCTCATCGCACAGTACCTCATCGGGTTGATGCCTGAAATTCCAGGATTGGACCGATGTCAGACGGGCGTCTTTTTTGCTGATTTTTTGCTTAAGTATTATCCATTCACAATGCTATAGCATTGTGAATGGATAATACTTAAGCAAAAAAGCAGCAATAAAGACGCCCGTCTGACATTGGTCTTAGACAAAACTCGATTAGCATAGTAAAATGCAACTAGTGTACTAAGTCATTTAAATCACCTGTAGACCCGATTTTGGTGGTTAGTCAGTAGATTTAAACTTTGTTTTCATGTACCCAAGGGTATGAAAACATGGGGGACAGGGAGCAGGAAAAGACAATGATAGCGTACCAGTAAATCACTAAAAGGGGTTTGCAGGTGTTTTACACCAAGATATGACTTGACAGACCAGTTGCATTTTATTAAGTGAATCGAGTTTTAACTAATCCTGGAATTTCAGCCGTCAGCTCGATGAAGTGATGGTTTGATCAGCAGCATCCTGGTCTATAGCCGATATGGGATCTTCCGATTCCGGTCCGTTTTCTTCTCTTAGTTTTATATATTTTTTTAGCAAAGAAATAAAAAAAATAAATAAAAAATAAAAACATACCAAAAACTCCACCTCAATATTTGATGATTGTAATCTATCAGCAATTCTCTTACTTAGGTGCATACCTATAATGTTGCACTATTTCTTTGAACAATGTTTTATTATTATTTTTTTTAATTTTACATTTTCAATTATACACTGTAAAAAGAAATACCGTTAAAATACGGAAATTGTACTGGCAATGGACACGCCAGTACTATTTCCGTATTTTAACGGAATTTTTCCCTAAATTTTGTGAATAAACGGAATATTTTCTGGAATTTACGGAAAAAAATTACATTAAATTACGGAAATAGTACTGGCGTCTCGATTGACAATACAATTTCCGTATTTTAAGGAAATTTTTCACCCGACTGCCAAGAAGGGTTATGTGTTTCACGCGAATCTTGGTATGTGGATTTCTTTATACCCTCGAAACATCCCAATGGTTGGATGAATTTTAATGAATGAGGTCTCTATCGATTCGTCTTAACCGTCCGATTAATAAGGCTAGATTTGCTTTTATAAATTCACAATGGCGGCCGTAAAATACAAAATGGCAATAGAGACGAACAAAAATTTTTACGCACCCTATTGAGTGGCATATCAGTGGATAGGTCCTTCAAAATGAAAACGATGTTTCATTGACTATTTTACAGTCAGAAGCTCCATTTAAATATTACACAACCTGGAAGTTGTGTAGGTAGGATCTCTAGCTTTACCGCAATTCTAACCTTCACAGACATCTATAGACCTCATCAAAACAGTGTTTATAGATAGGAACTAACAGTTAAACACAACTTAAAAGTCATCAATACAAGTAAAAAAAAAAAAAAGGTAAGTAATATAAAAAATAGTTTCACATTGATCATAAAGAATTAATTAGTTCCCTTTATACGCAGTCGAGTTTTTTGAATTTTTAAGTTTAATTTTTACTTGCTTTACAGTGTAGTTTGTACAAAATAACGCTGTTTGAAAGCAAAGTATAAGGGAGGGAAATTCGAACACAAATTAAACTCTCTCTTCTATCCCCTATTATTCAAGAGTATGCCTAAAATCTTCCACTATTACTTTAAAAAATGCTTTAGAAAATTTTAAAGAAAAATCGTGGGAAAAAAATCTAACGAAGTATTTAATGTCGCTGCCAGTTCTTTTGTTCATACACATACCTACAAATTTACACTATTTCCTTTAACAATGTTCAAGTTATAATTTCAATGTTACATGTTTCAAATGTAATCCTCCTTCCTCACCCACTAGAAATAAAATCAGAAAACATTTTTATAAATGTCATTAAAAGCAAATGATAAAAATGAAAACCCCGACAAAATATTTTCTATAATTCCAAAAACTTGCTCCAAATGCATAAAATCGTTTTTGCTATAGTCAGATGGCTATCACCAAATTTTTATTTATGCGCACGCCTATAATCTTACGCTATTTCCTTTCGGGTACAATTTTTTTTTTCAATTTAGAGCACAAAAATTACTTTTACGTTAATATTATTAATAGTAGCTATCCAGATAGGTTAACTGAATTTTAACGAATATGTTAATGTCTGAAATCTAACAAAAGTAGTTATTTTGCGTACTATTTAATTCATATTCATGTGAACATTGGACGAATTTTTGGAAACGTTTGGAAATTATTGTATTAGAACAGGATATAACAGATACTACAACTTTAAACAGTGAAATATATGTTTAAAATAACGGAATCGCCAACGGTGCAGAGATAATTAAGCGAACGTTTATTATTATTATTATTATTATTATTATTATTACTAAATGCCAAAACATAAATATAGTCATAAGAAGAAATGCATAGCCATATACTACCATTACTACATGTAGACAGTAAAAAAATGAATTGTTAAAACAAAATAATACTCAATGAAAATACATGTACTATTAATAGTACGCTAGGCCCGAACGGGTTAAACAATGCTTTACAGCTTATATTCAAAATATTATTATTTTTTTTATTTTTTTTTTTTTTTACAAATTGAAAATATCGTTAGGTAATTTAATGTTTTTTAATGCAAATATGCAAACGATAGTTTTATTAAGAACTTATTGTTGATTAAACTTATTTATTACTAGCAGACCCAGCCGGAGTTGCCCGGGCCCGTGATGAATGCACCTCAAATTTGTATGGTTTTGTACCTTTAATTCCTTTTAACTGAATTTATGTTTTTAAATATAAAAAATTGCAAGAAAAATATTAAATTGAAGATACGTGCTATTTTGCGTAAGTTGATTTTTGGAGTCTATGCGTACCGAAAGCGAGCGGAACTGCGACAAAACACTCAAGTTTTTGCTGATTTCGTGGACATTTTCAGACATTTTATTTTGTAAAAAACATTTCTACTCGTCCGAACGTTTCAAAATTTTTATAAGAGATGTAAATCTGGTCTATTTAGATGCTTCGATAAACATTGTGCTAAAATAAGGACGTTGGCTAAAATAAGAAATTAAGACATTTGCTTAAATTACTATTCCAAAATAGTGGGCAGTTCAACCTTCCGTCGACAGAGAGCGCAATATGTTCTATACAAATATTACTCTACGAAACAGTGGTCAAAGGGCTGTTATAACTTACGTCAAAATTTCAAGTCAATCATTTAGTTCATTTTCCAAATTTTAACAAATTCGCGTTCATTCTCTATTAAAAAAGCGTATCTTTTTCTTTTTAAAAGTCAATTTTTTTCAATTTCGAACAAAAAGTTCTGAATCATTTTTTTTAAATTTACATACTCTTAATTAGTGTACAAATATAGGCCGATATGCTAAAGTTTAAAATCTGTAAATGCTGTATTTTAAAAATTTTCATTTAAATTTGAACTCCCATTAAAATTTTACCCTATGGTTTTTATCTACTCTCCAAAATAAAAGTAGGTGTTTTTCAAAGCAGTCATAATGTTTGCAACTTTTAATAAGTAGCATATATCACACAACTCTCTCAAAAAACGGCACATAAAAAGTCAGAGACGCTAATTTTTTAAAAAGAAATCTAGAGCTCGTTCCCGGAATTTCACGCACCATTCTTTTTTAGACTTTATCTTTTGTGTTCTTAAAGTTTCAAACAGATCGCCTTGTTAGATTTCCTAATTTTAACAAAATCGCGTTATGTTAGTTCCACATTCCACCACGAGGGAGCGCACTCTATTCTTAACAAAAACTCCTTTACACAACCTATCAGTAGATATGTTAGTCGAAGAGGTGGCGGTCTTCAGCAAGAATGTAAGATATTTGTTGAAATTACTATTCGAAAATAGTGAAACTTAACTTTTGTCACATTTATATGTACTAAGTAGCATGTGTCTAAGGACTCCGTCAAAAAACCGCACCTGAAACGGTATGAAACGCAAAGGTAAAAAAAAAAGAAATATTTCGCCCCTCCCCTCCCCCCCACCTGCCCGAAATTTCACGCACTATTTTTTATAAACTTTTTCTTATGTGTTATAAACTATCTTAAAGTTTCAAGCAGATCGTTTTTTCAGATTTCCTACTTTAAATGGAATCGCGGTCTCTTAGTTCCACTTTCCACCACCAGGGAGCGCACTGTATTTTTAACAAAACTGTATTTGAACGTAACTCCATTAAACAACCTATCAGAAGATATGTTACTCGAGGGAGTGGCAGTCTTAAGCAAGAAATTAAGATATTTTTGAAATTATTATTCGGAAACAGTGGTAACAAACTTTTGACATTTTTATATGTAATAAGACACATTTATCTCAGGACTCCGTCAAAAAACTTCACCTGAAACGGTAAGAAACGCAACGGTTAAAAAAAAGAAATCTATCGCCCCTCCCCCTCTCCCCACCTGCCCGAAATTTCACGTGCCATTCTTATATAAACTTTTTCTAATGTGTTATAAACTATCTTGAAGTTTCAAACAGATCGCCTTGTTATATTCCCTACTTTAAATGAAATCGCGGTCTGTTAGTTCTACATTCCACCACCAGGGAACGCACTCTATTCTTAGCAAAAGCGTATATGAACGAAACCTCTTCACGCAACCTACCCGTAGATACATGGAGGGAGGGGGGGGGGGTTCCAAGAATATCCAAGAGTTAACCAATAATTTAAAATAATTGCTTTGCTTCACCGTTATAGCAGGCGTTCTGTACATGCTCATTAAAATATGTTAATTCCACTTTCCGCCTCCAGGGGGCGCACTCTGTTATACAAACCTACATCCGAACGAAACTCCGTTATTAAACCTATTTGTAGATATATTAGTCGAGAGGGTAGGGGAATGATATAAAAATTTAAGAAATTTGCGGAAAATTACTATACGGAAATAACCACTACTCATAAATTAAGGGTACAAAAAGTTCTGTACGAACATCTGACATGGGTTCCCACTGCCTGCGGCACTGTATAGCAGCCGGGCGATAAATTTGGAACGTTTCTCTGTATTTAAAACATAAAAAAGAGTAATTAACCCTTTCAGGGGCAAAGTAATTATATTCGTAAAATTCTAAAATGAATGATTGACACCAGAATTTATAAACAAATTTATTCCACAGTAAGTGAAAACTTTTATTCATACACTGAAGGAAATTAAATTTTTCATTGCAAAATTCCGGTGTCAATGTGGCATTTGGTAATTAGAACATGGTGTTGGCAAATGCCAACACTGCCCCTGAAAGGGTTAATATATGCGTTTAAAAATGTCTTTAAAAAACACTTCCGAAAAAAAAATCATTATCAATATAAAAAATGAGAATTTAAATTCTATTACAACTGTTGCTACTCGCTACAGCAGCGGAAAGTATTAGAATGCAAGGACTTATTGTTGCGAATTTCTAATTTCTAGTGGTAAAAGAGCCAGTAAGGAGTATTCTAATCTTTTATTTAACGTTTAAAAAACACATTTTTTGCTATCTAAATAGATCAGCATCAAACAGGCACCTCCAATTTTCCGTAAACCAACCAAAATCGCCGATTTTTTAGCAGATATTATCGCTCAACCAATCAAAGTAGAGAAAAAACAGAAAACAGTGTAGCAAACAAAAAGCCTGCCAGGTTGTCAAGCTGGTTGCTAGGTTGTGCCGTCATTTGAAACTAATCCATTCTCTTAAAGTTCATTATTATTAAATATGTTTTCAAAGCACGTGTTTCACCTTCATTCTAAAATTTAATGTTTAGTTGAAAAAACAGCCACTCTTGAAACATTAAGCACTCAAATTGGTTTATTTAATTGTATCCCGGTTTACTTAATTATTTCTGGGAAAGCTTTATACAACCAACCAACCGAAAGCAAGCGGAAAGAAAGAAACGTATTTTTGATGAGCGATGCTTTATGAACCAACCAACCGAAAGTAATCTGAGGGAAAAAAGGCGTACTTTTGATGAGAGTGATGTCCAAATATTAATTAATTACTCAGCTAATAATTAGAATATTAAAATTCTGCGAGCCGGGTATATCAAGAGAGACTGTGGTCTATTCTCACAAAAATTTTGAACCTCGTACGAGCCGTAGATTTTGCTAGCCATCGCACACAGACACACACACACACAGAGCGATTTGTTCTATTATTAGTATAGATCTTAAAATTAATATAATTTTTGATAAGATTAATTGAAAAATAAATTATATTGAAAAGTTAAAATATTAGAATATTTATTCAAGTGGTTCAAAATATTAGAATATTTATTCAAGTGGTTCAAAATATTAGAATATTTACTCAAGTGGTTCAAAATATTAGAATATTTCACATTAATTCTCCTTTAATTATCACGAATTCATAACTGGTGGCATCATTGATTAAATGCAGGCGATTTTATTTAAAATCAGTATTTTTTTTCAGTTTGTTTGCTTTTTCGTCTTAAAATGAGTCGTGTGAGTGATATTCCTGAATCTATTAAACTTCGTATGGTTGATTTGTATTGGCACGGTAAAAATCAATGTTATATAGCGAATTATTTACATTGTTTGCAATCAAGCGTTCGTAAAATACTAACACAATATTAACCCTCCGTCTACCAGACGGGTCCATTGGACCCGACAGGTACATACAAAATATTCCTTCAAACCAGAAATTTCTTTAAAATAAACTAAGTATATAAACCAGACAAAAATAAGGTAAATAAATAAGTTAAATAGTTTTAAATAAAATTTCTGGTGTAGAACGTTTTATTAAAACTTGAATAAAATTCCCGGTAGATCTAGGGTTAAAAAAATTTAAAATTTCAAAATAATCGCCGAGATGGCGGCCGAAAACCAAAAACATCTTCTAGAAATGACAGGAAAATGAAACATATAGTTAAGGAAAACCGTTTTAAAAGTGTGCAATTCTTGCATCGAAAATGGAAAAAACAAAGGAGTTGAAGTTTCTTCATCGACCACATTAAGACGTCTCCATACATTTAAGTTTGAATCTCGAGTACCGAAAACAAAACCTCTCATGACTGCAAAACAAAAGCGTATAAGTTTGAATTGGTGTAAATCAAGACATTTATGGAGCGAAGAAGATTTTAAAAATATATTATTTAGTGATGAAAGTATGTTTTGTGTTTCATATGGTAATCAAGGTATTCGAGTTTAGAGAATGAAGTAAGAAGTATTTGATAAAGAATGCCTGAAACGTTCCGTAAAATTTGCTGCTAGTGTCATGGTTTATGGTTGTATGAGTGCATAAGGATCTGGAAAGTTATGCATCGTCAACGAAAAGGCAACGAACTCTCAGCTACATCAAGAAATTTTGGAATATTACATGATTCCATCATCAGAAGATTTATTTGAAGATGATTTCATCTTTCAACAAGATTTAGCGTCACCACATACCTCGGTGTCAACTAAGAATTTGTTCGGCCAACGCAACATTAAGATACTTCCTTGGCCACCAAACTCATCAGACCTTAATCCCATCGAAAACTTATGGCGTATAATGAAGAAAAAACGCCAAGAAAATCCTCCTTTAAGAAAACTGAGTTAGTGGCACGTATAAAGTCTATTTGGGCGAATATTGATAGAAATGTTTGTAAACACCTTGTATATAGTATGCAAGATCGATTGTACGCTGTTATGAAAGCTAAATGGGATGCTACAAAATATTAATTACCATTTATTTCATATCCATAAGGTAATATTGTTGCGTAAAATAAAATATTCTAATATTTTGAACTAATCTAAATTTTATTCTAATATTTTGATGTGTTTCAGAAAGCTATATACCTAATTTATTGTACTGTATTTTATATTTTGTAAATGTTAAAATCTTATATAAACATTCCGGATTTAATTTATGAGAAATTTAATTGCATTTACTTAGTATCAAAAAATAAATAAAAGAATAATATTTTTTCCTATTAATTTTTCTCAATTATTCTAATATTTTCTATATGAGCTTTATATATTATTAGCTAAAACAAGGAAGGACCATTACAAAAAAATATTGCATAGCGATATTCTACAGCCAATTCTTTTATTCGGGGCCTACCTACAAACGAAAACTAATAGCTTAGCACATTAACAGACGCAGGTTGCGACGAAGTGACTTTTCGGGTAAACATTGATAAAGCTGTTTTCGGCAATTTGATTATCGAAAAGGTCACCGGCCCTGAATTCTAAGCCTACGCGCTGGCACTAAACTGACGGCTGTCGTAGGCGGATATTTTTTAGCGTTTGTATGGTCCCTTGAATTTGAATTTGAATACCAACAATTTGTAACAGTTTTCACCTCCTTACTTTTCTGAGATTCAATAAGTCAAAGAAAACTTTTAGAAAATACGGGTGTCTAAATTCAGGGGAGCGTACAAACACTTAAAAAAATCTGTCTACCATTTTCATGTCAGCGCGCAGGCCTAGTATTTAGGGGGCGGTGAGTAGGTTTACAATTCTCATTCGCGGCAATGATGGTTAATTTTATACACCGTGTTAATTTTATACATTTTAAATTCAAAAATATCACATTTTAGTTATTTTTACGCGTTGGACGCCAAACTGAAGTGATTAAACAAGCCTGAAGCACGCTGTTCCTTTTTACCGGGTGTCCCAAAAATGACTGATGGATTTTAAAATTCAATAACTTGGAAACTGTGACAGATATATTTAAAAAATCTTGCAGTAGGGTTATGTACGATGTCAGGAGTTTTTTTACGACGATTCTTGATTTTAGTACGAATTTCAAGCAATAGGTGGCACTGAGAGCAGTAGGTGCCCAGTCCAGACCCGTTTTTTGGTACTTCGGGATCCATTCAATACCATTTAATCTACTTTTTTTCGCATGGAAGGAGTTAGAGGTCGAAAAATCGAGCCTGGATTTAGCGGTTATTACTTGCAACGCCATCTATCGATGCTATTTATAACTAAAACTGAGAATCGCAGCATAAAATATCCTGACATCTTAAATAACATTCCTGCAAGAATTTTTTAAATATCTGTCACCGTTTGCAAGTTATTGAATTTTAAAATTCATCAGTCATTTTTGGGACACGTTTGGGATACATTTTAAATACGTGGTAATAAATTATCAAAGGTGGCGTATCATACGAATACATTATTTTTAATGAAAATATTAATGGCACGCGTATTCTTGTGGTATAGCACCTCGGGAAATATTACTGGCACACATATTTCTGTGCCGTGGCAGTCAAGGTGTTAACCCCTTCGGGTTCATGGATGGATATATGCATCTTCAAAAGGTGCCTACAGAGGTGCTTCTTCAAAGATGATACTGGTAAAAAAGAAAAGTGATATTTGTCTTATTTAATTAAACCATTTTTCTGAATTATAAAGTAAACTGTTAAAAAAAGGTGGTGCCAACCGAATAAAATTTTTACAAGAGATGCTGGTCCCGAACGGGTTAACAATGTTTTATCGATATGTTCCAAATTTATATATTTTTTAATATAGTTCGCTCTCCCATCACCTCGAGAAAACAATCTACAAATATGTTTCATAAATATCCTTAAAAACGTAAGATAAGAAAGAAAAACTCCAATAATATATTTAAAACCATTCTTCTACGACCTATTATTCAAACGCATACCAACAAATTTATACTATTTCCTTAAACAATGCTTTATAAATCTATAGCGAAAAACTAGAAAGAAAAAATCCAACGAAATATTTAATACCGTTGTTCTATCACCAATTCCTTTATTTATGCGCATACCTACAAACTTATACTACTTTCTTGAACAATGTTTTATCGATATTTTTCATAGTTACGTGTTTCAGATGTAGTCCACACACACACTTCTGGAAGGAAAAAAAAATCTATAAATATATGTATAAATATCTTTAAAGCGAAAGATAAGAAAACCCCGGAAAAATACTTTCTGTAGTTCTACAAACTTGCCCCTAACACATGAAGAAATATTTTCTGCTGTGCTCAGATGGAAAGGGTAATTTAGGTTTTACACGCGCACTTCTCTGCGGGGAAGAGCCATTACCACACCCCACATCTCAGTGGGGATGTGGAGTGCGATAATTGTCTATTCCAACGGAGAAGCATGTGCGCAAATAAAAAAATACCTTTCACGTCTATTATATCATTCAAATATGCATATATATGTAATCTGAAAATTGAAGCGCAGAAAAGATTTTCTGAAAGTATGGCGAAATATTCACCAATATGAAATCAGCATCGATTATTGATAAAAGCCGACACTCATGTGAATATGTGTAATCGAATTCTTTGAAATGCCACATTTTTGCAGCAATTAAAAGTGAAATATTACTTATTATTTGATAGATACTCTTTATCCTTATGCTTAATTCAGATGTAAAAAAATAAAATATTAAGCAAAAGCTTTTGTTAAAAAATAAAATTCAGCTCACAAAGAAATTTATCAACTGAAAACTCATGCAAATACTAAAACAATTTCTAAAAGTATTGAGAAAATTTTTCAATATGAAATAAACATTGACTATCGAAAAAGAGTGGCGCTCATATGAATTTATTCAGTCGAATTCTTGGAAACCTTATATTTTTAACAGAAAAATCAAAGGGCAGTATAACTTGAATTATTATTACAGTTAACTTTTAAAAACACGGACGGTTTGTAGTAACGTAAAAACACAGATTACATACTCTACGCGCCAATGAAATTTTAAATCCTAAACGAGAATTCAAATGATATTCTTGTTTAAGGAAATGTCCAGTAGTAGTATGAGAAAAAATAATATCAAATTGTTAAAAAAAGACGGTTTTAATTAGAATTAACGTAACACGGACTATTTGTAGTAACCTAAGGACACGGGCGGCGTACTCCAAGTGCCAACGCTTTTTAAAGCTTAAATATACAAAATAAGCTTGTGATGATACAATGTCTAATGTCTAGCTATAATATTAAATAATAGACATCACATGTATTTAAAAATCATTTATGAAATTAAATAGAATAAATTACACAAATACACGGACTACGTATTCCGTATCTGTTTAAGATCTGGCCTACACAACTTTGTAGGCACTCTGAGAAATGGATACTCAGATTTCACGAAATTTTCTTCGTTTTTGACGAAACCATTTTCTGGGAAATGCTCCGAGCGAATATTTCGTCAAATTGAGAAAATGACTTTCTTCGCTTGTTTGAGGATAACAATTTCGTCAAAAGTTCTTGTTTGAAAAGTACAATCAGAGAGCTGGTGGTGCCATCTATTGAACAGTTTAGAAGCTCCTGTATTTATCGACAGGAGAAAAAATAATAGCTTCGGGGTGATTCAAACTCACGACCTCTGGTGTGGGAGACGGTCGCTCTACCTATTACGCTATCGGGTCCTCGAATGGACATGGTTTTAGATGCATGTAATGGATTCTACTGTACGTTTATATTTTTATAAGGTTGGTTGTAATTTTATCGATGCTGTTATACTTATAATTCTTGCACGTCTTAATTAATAAGGCTAATTTATTATTATCATTTCCTATGGTTAATATAAATAATTATAATATGGCTTGATTAATATAATTTATTAGGGAAATTTCCTTTGCTCGATGAATGATTAAAATATGGTCTGGTTAATTTGTTGCTCAGAAATAACAAATTTTAAAGTGCATATGGGAGAGATTTTATCAATTTGAATAGGTGGTTAAGATTTTAACACTTTACTGTTTACAGAAGAGAAGGGAGGGGGATAAATTATGCATATTTAATTTGATAGTTATTTGAATATATTTCTTAAATGAAAACGAGATCTTGGAATTTTGAAACTTTATTGACCAAATTTTCTTTTTGAACGATTTTGTAAAACACAGGAAATTCATTCTTTTCGAATTAAACCATAGCGAGCAAAGTAAAATAATAATAATAATAATAATAATAAACATTCTTAAAAACTTTAACAGCTTAAAAAATAACTAATGCAGAAACAATAACTACCTGTATTTCAGCATTTTCTGAAAAGCGCTAAAAAGTGTAATTTTTAAAACAAATTATGACAGGAATAACATAAACAAGCAAATATCTGCTTGCTGGATTTGAGGAGGTACGGTGGCGCGCCCCTCTTCAAATAGCTACCGCAACTGTTTCCTTAAAATGCATTGAGTCTGGTCGTGAGTGAAGAAACACTTTCGTGAAATATTTGAGAGGTTGCGTTTCGTTAAAAGTCACGTGATTTTAATACGAAATGATTGTCAAAAACAACGAAATACAGCTTAAGGATTGCTGAATCATCAAAATTGAGAGTTTTATTTCTGAGAGTGGGTGAACCTAATGAAAAGAGTAAAACATTTTCCTCTTTTTCTGTGACTTAAAGCCCATCCGGCACCCAAATTATCGTGTGGATCCTCCCTTGACGTAACCTGACATCGGAATGTCTTTTAGCTCACAGGCTATCAAAGCCTGAGGGTTAATGTGCCCGCCGGCTCTGCATGTATGTACGTAACGCGATAACTCTTGATAGAAATATCCGATTTGCTTCAAATTGTTTTCCAGGCTCATTCTGATAAGGCGCTTCCCTGATTAGTTTTGGGGGTTCATTGCTTAAGTATTAAGGGAGAACGAGGGCTAATCCCCCCCACTTAACTTAGATAAATGGGTTTTTAATGCAGAATTATCAGATTTTCTTCAGATTTGGTACACTGGTTAATTCCGATAAGGTGCTTTCCTGATTAGATTTGAAGGTTCATTGTTTAAGTCTAAAAGGGGGAAACGAGGGGACAAATAACCCCTTAATTTAGATAAATGCGTTTTTGTATCCGATTTGCTTCAAATTTGGTATACCGGTTTCTTCTGATAAGGTCGCTTCCCTGAATAGCTTTGGAAGTTCATTGGTTAAATATAAAGGGGGGGACGGTAGAGGGATAATACCCCATTAATTTAGATAAATGGGTATTTCCATCCGATTTGCTTCAATTTGGTATACCGGTTTATTTCGATAAGGCGCTTCTCTGATGACATTTAGAGGTTCATCGGTTAAGTATACAGAGGATAAACGGGGGGGGGGGGGACACTCACCTCCTAAATTTATTTTTCGAGAGGCATTATTCTTTGAAGTAAGAGTATAATATACAATTAGTGTGAATAGCCTGTGAGCTCAATGCCATCAGTTTAACTGGGCACTTTTCTTTTTTATTTAAATAATTTTTTCATTCAAATATGATCCTATTAATTAGGATTAACCACCAAGATATTTAATTTGCACGAAAATCCTTCATGTCTTAAAGGGGTATACAATTGGTGACTTAACGATAAAATTAATGAGAGAGAGCAGAAAAAACTGCGACATTAAGCATTGGGTAAAAATTGAATGGATTTTAGGAAGAGGGTTAATGAAGCGCATGTTATAATCAAGTAATTATTTTGGAATTTGCTATTGTTGTTAAGACTTTCCAACATAGTTGAAAAGTGTTTATGACTTCGGTTTTCTGTCTGTCTGTCTTCTGTCCATGTGTAAATATACACGGATTGCTATGCAATTGATATATGGTTTTGAGGTTCAATATGACATGTTCGGAATTGAAAATCAAATGTGTATCAGTGGTAGTTCAGCATTGATAATGTAGTATGTATAGGGGCACTCAAAAGTGTTCCGTTACAATGCGGTCTATGGTAAAAAAAATCGTTTATGGTGTAGTTTAATGATTTTATACTATTTCAAACATTATGAAACTGATATGAATCACTGAAGTGTACTACAAGAAGCTTACTATGGAATAGAGTGTGTATGGCATTCATCGTTTATTTACATGGACATACAAATGTATTCGGTTACGGTACGCGTTTTTAAATTTGACTATGTTTTTGTCAATTACTTGGTGTGTATAAAATCTATAGATCATAGGCAGCACAAAAGATCTCGAGTACATTTCCGCTTATTGACGAAAATTCATCAACAGAAATTCTCAACTGTGCTATACGTGTCTTAACTGAACTACATTTTAGCATACTATCTGAAAATGTGTTTTCAAATGATTTAATTAGACATGGGTGGGGCTAGCATAGCTTTAGTCCTTGGGTGACCTCCCCACCTAGTTCAACTTGTTTACTTAGACATGATCTTTCACCTTATTAAACTGTGAAGTTTGGTTAAAGTAGCCTTGAAGTGTTCAAAAGTGTTTCATAATCCATGCTTGACGCATGATTTTTCATTCTTGTTTTCCAATGAGTAACGCACACAATACGCGTCCGTGCACGGACGGCGTATTGAGTGCGTTAATGCCCTTTAAAGACATGTCTTTAAAGGATAAAGATTATTATTGTTTATATTAAAAAATTAAACAAAAGCCTCAGTTAAATGATAAAGTTCAGTTTTATGTCTGTTATATTTTACGAATGAACTGCATAATCTGAAAATTCAAACGAATGTAAAGATAAATTTTAAAAGTATTGGAAAAAAATCGCCAATATGAAATAAACACATTCTAGTGAAAAGGAATGGTGCGACTCTCATATGAATAAGTTCAATCGAATTTCTCAGAATTCCATATTTTTAGAGTAAAACCAGAGGGGACTCTATTTTATTATGTGATTTATATGCTTTATTCTTAGAACTACATAATAGTGTAACCGTTGAAAAAACGAAAAGGAAATGTTAAAAACAAAAGTTTATGTTATATATTTTACTCGATTTTTAAAATGCTTTTTTTATTTGAATTATTTCCTTTTGTGTGTGTGCACATTTCCAATTCATCTACCCAGCTTTTTCAAGTTTTAAATATAATTTTTAGCTACAATTCATTTAATTTCTTGCATATTAATAATCGTTCATATTAGTAAAATATATTTATTAATATGCATTGATCTGTTTGAACCTTACAAAAATGCAAGGATAGCTTTACAGTCCTCCCCACTTAATCGGGTCACGGATAATCGAATACCCCGCTTATTCAAATAGAATCATCCGGAACCGAATTTATTCCTATTGGTTCTATGTTATTTTTCCCCGTTCAAACCAAATACCTTTTACGAACGTCCCCGCTTGATCGAATAACAACTGTGTGACCGATGTTTGAAAATAAGCGCGGAAAGCACGTTTCAACTTGAATTTCCTTCCACCTTTTGTCATTTTCGGTTCTTTTACGCTGAAAGCAAATTTTTAGCTCTTCCAGCAATGATTCCGGCCGGCAGGTGTATAATGGACAGGTCAAATGATTTCCCCACCTTGATCTCCCCACCATCACTTCTTGCTGTTAAACAGGCTTTAATGGCAATGCGCCGTTACTACGAGACTCGAGATGGTAGTTATGGTATTTTGCACTCATTCGCGAAATAACTCGATATTTACTCCTTTAAAATTGCGCAAACAAACCACTTTGGACGATTTTTTAAGTCAGTATAAGTAACGTAAATTACAAGTAGCAAAGTTTTGACCAAATTCAAACGAGCTGCATTAAGTGTGATGTAAACCATATAAATGTATGTACTGACATTAAATTATTACGTATTTACTTTATATTAGCATTTGTATTTATTTTAGTTTATGTTATTCTATTAACGATTTATTACGCTGTTAATTAAATGTACCGTAGATGGTTATTTTGCCTTTTTTTACGCATTAAATATTATAGTTGTGATTCCTCGTTTAATCAAAATCCCGCTTAATCGAATATTATTTCTGGAACCATCAATATTCGTTTAAACGGGAACGACTGTATATGGATTAACGTAATTTTCATTGCGTAAAGGAAGCATTGAAATCCTTACACGAGTGGGGAAGGTCGGGTAGCTCCGAAAACATAAAATAAACTCTGAAAATTTTGGGAATGAACAGAATTAAACTTTTATTTTAAAACTAGAAATCAAATACATTATATCTCTTATAATTCTAGCTAAGTAAAAACCAGACAAATTCTTTATCTTAGCTGCTTAAATGAAGTAATACAATAAGTCTTTTATTTTTGACAAATATTATTTTGGCGGGTAGCCCCGGAGACGCATAATTAACGGTGACCAAGTCGCTCTTTAACCTTACATACGTCGCAGTAGTTGTAAGGTTGAAAAGGATTGATGTCCACACATGCTTCATGCACACAGTCTTTACATTTATGACATTGTATCCAGTCTTTGTCAAAAGTTTCACACAAATGATATATTCTGTTTTCTAGTCCTTTATTAAAATCTGAATGTTCTTTTTCTTTTCATTCTTTTCTTGATTGCCGTTGCCGAATCGGTTTTGTTGGTTGTAGCTTTCTTTCTTAGGGGCAGTCCATAAATGATGTCACACTTTTTTCAATATTTTTTACCCCCTCCTCCCCTTTGTCACAAAGTGTAACACTTCACCATACCTCCTCCCCCCCTTGGTCACAAAGTGTAAGGCTGCGTACCCACTATCCTTCTAACTGATTTCAGTATCGGCTTCGTTTTTTGTGGCTTTTCGGTGTCTTTGATTTTTAACGACTTTAGCAGAAAAGGGACTGATGTCCAGCAAAAGAGGAACCTTTCCTTCAAGTAGAGTCGAGCTCCTTATCTCCTGACCCATTGTTGATTCCCCTCATTCTTTTGTGAATAAACCGCAGATGATTTCAGAATAAAAGATTTTCCAAGAATACTAGAGAAGGAAGCAAAATACAAGTCAGAACGTAGTATAACACTTCACCATACCTCCTCCCCCTCCCCCCTTGTCACATGTCACGCTTTATTACATAAACATATACTTGCAGTTCAGAAACAAAGCGCTACGTTATAGATCTTATTTAAAATTTTATTTTGTAACTTTAACTATGCGTTTTAATGACATTTGTGAGCATTAAAAATGATTCGTGTATTTATTTTGTATAAATTAGATTAAGGTTTACAACAAAAAATATAATTAATATACAATAGTACTAAAATATTAATATGAAAGTGAATTGCAATCACTAGTGTTATGGAAATTGAAACGGAATGTAATATGTTTGGCTTTAAATCTTAACTTTACTTTATCAACACAAAATATTTTAATTAAAAAAAAACTTCAAATTTTAATCTGTTGATTTTAAATGCTTTTATTTTAACCAAAATGTGTGATGTCACATTTCTTCTTACCCCCTCCACCCCCTTGTCACAATTTCACGATCCCCCTCCCCCCTCCAAGCGTGACATCATTTGTGGAAGGCCCTTTATTGGATGTAGCTATTAAAATAATAACTAACAAGATATTCTCTCTACCCAAAAAGTGTCCGAGGGTACCCGACGGAATTGTGTCCCATACCTCCCGCCCGTCTCGCTTTAATATTTTTATTTATCAAAACAATAACTACAAATTCAACAACAATAAATAACTTGACTTATAAACTACAACAATCACTGTACAGGATTATTAAAAAATGATGGTAAAGTACTTACATTTAATATACAAAAGTGCATTCAAAAAGTAAACGGCGTACTCAAAAATCTTGGCATAGGCAAATAAACGTTCGTCGCTTGTTGTCTGCTCAGCGATTGCGTCTATACTCATTCGTATACATATAAGCGCAACGCGATTATTTTAACCCTTAAATGCCGGGTGTTGCTTTTCGGCAACATACCCAATTTAGGCTTCTAAATTACTATTAGAATAATATTGAAGCTATAATGCTTAATGTTGCCATCAAAGTACATTCTAAAAATATCATTAAATCGATTTTCAACATGTAGATGGCAAGACTTGTGCTTTTTAAGAATAAAGATAGATTGATTTTTTCAATTGTTGCTCTACTCGTTCTTTTTGTTTTGTTTGGAAGCTTGCAAAATACCCTATTTTGTTTTGCAGTGAGCAAGTAAAATTTATTTTTTATTATAGTTCCTAAAATTCTTGTGTGTTTAATATTATAGAATTTTATCAAGGAAAATTATTTTTTCAATTAAAGAGCAGTATTGCCGATTAGTAACAAACTGTTTTTTAGTCGTAAATCATACTTAAAACAAAATATGATTTTTTAAAATATTTTTCCCATGATTTATTTAAAAAATGAAAGCCGAAAAACATTGTTACAATGATTTTTGAAAAATCAGACTTTTATCTATGAGTGTATGATTCTTCAAATTTGATAGTGGCCGAGGCTATCCGATCTTCCCCTATGCTTTATTTGACCATGAACAAACGCTCGAACTTCGACAAGTCAACTTCCTTTAAAATTTGATAGTGGCCGAGGCTACCCGATCTTCCCCTATGCTTTATTTGACCATGAACAAATGCTCGAACTTCGACAAGTCAACTTCCTTTATTGTTTTGAGAAACATAGTGTAAGAATACATTGTAATCATTATTTGTATGCGCTTAGGTGAGTGAAAACGATAACACTCAAACAATACTTCAAACTGAGATTTTTTTTTTGTGAATATGTTACAAACTGCTGTCTCAGGAATTGTAGAAATTGCAAACGGATTAAGTATTTAATCCACTTTTAAACAATTAAAAAACATTTTGTGACTGATTCTATGGATAAAATCACCAAGAAAGTGTGACCGAATATAAGTCATAAATATTGCGACAATGTAATATAAGCATCAGCGTTCGAATACTGAAATTCCCTTAAAATTCTCCTTTTTAGCTCACAGGCTATCAAAGGGTGAGAGCTAATGTGGCCGCAGGTTCCGTATGTATGTATACATGTATGCGTGTAGGTAACGCGATAACTCTTGATAAAAATATTCGATTCGCTTCAAAAAAAAATTTCTAGGTTTATTCTGACAAGGCGCTTGATTAGTTTTGGGGGTTCATTTGTTAAGTATAAGGGGGGGGGGGTGTAATCCCCCTTAATTTAGGTAAATGGGTTTTTCATGCAGAATTATGCAATTTGCTTCCCCCCCCCCTTAATTTAGGTAAATGGGTCTTTCATGCAGAATGATCCGATTTGCTTCAAATTTGATATACAAATTTAGTATGATAAGGAGTTTTCCTGATTATATTTGAAGGTTCATTGGTTAAGAATAAAGGGAGGAACGGGGTCTAATCCCACTCTTTGAATTATATAAATGGGTTTTTCATGCAGAATTATCCGATTTGCTTCAAATTTGGTATACGAGTTTTTTTCTGATAAGGTGCTTTCCAGATTAGGTTTGGAGGTTCATTCATTAAGTATAAAGGAGGAAACGGGGGCTAATCCGTCCTTTATTTATTTTTAGGTCATTACCCTTTGAAAGAAGAGTACAATATACAATTATTGTGAATAGCCTGTGAGCTCAAATCAGCTGGGCACTTTTCTTTTTATTTATTTTCTGCACACGTACATCGGTGTTCGGAAAGTCATGTGGAGTCTCTTCGGATTTTTAGGTAGATTTCGTATGAAATACTACCTATTGAGATCGTTCCTATGTTGGAATTTCTGAAAATTTTTTGCAGATCTACACCGATCATGACCCCTAGAACCCAAAACCACCCTCTGTAAAAAACTATATATATATATAATTATATATAGATATCACTTTCTTCTGGACACGATAACTTTCGTAATTCTGCACCAATCTCTTCCAAACTGATACATAAAATCAATGGGCATAAAATCTCGGTCAAGTTCGTTAATGGGAAAAATCGGACCAAGGGGATGGAAATAGGGAGGGGTTTTGTGAAAACAGAAAACCCCCCATAACTTCTTAATTTTTGTACATATCAAATCAGTTTAAAGTTTTTATTACTTCTAGAAATAGGGCCAAAAATTTATGTATCACAGATTTTTGATAAAATTAAAAATGGGCTCAAGGGGCGCAAAAGATAGGGTTTTTGGGAGAAAAAAAATCATAACATCGTCAATTCTTAAGATATCAAATCCAATTAATTTTATTATAAATCTCCTTAACATTATCTACAACTTTTATATTCACAAGTTTTTGATAGGACCAATGCGTACCGCAAAAAAAAATTAAAAACGAAAACAAAAAGGGGGGTTGAAGAAGAAAAAAATCCATAACTCCCTCAATTCAAAAGATATAAAATCCCCATGAATTTATCAGATATCTTCTTAATATTGTCTACAACATCTACATAGACAAGTTTTGGATAGGACCAATTCCTACAGCAAAAAAAAAAAAAAAAAAAAAAAAAAAAAAAAAAAAAAAAAACATAGCGGTTGAAGAATAAAATCATCTTAGTAAGAGTGTATTCAAATCCAAAATGCTTATTTTCTGACTCATTTTACAATTCATTTTTGCTCTCAAAGGCTTCCAATTGGTACGTTTTCTTACTCAGAAACTATATAATGTACCGTATTGGTCGATTTTTTGATAGAGGCAGAATATATTTTTAAATATGCTGCTAAAAAGGGCATTTTGAACCGAATTTACTGAAGCGGATTGTGTTGGAAAAATCATTGTATTACGGATGCACTCAAATCCAAACTGCTTGTTTTCTGGCTCATTTTTAAATTCATTTTTGCTCTCAAACGCATTTAATTGGTAGATTCGCTTATTCAGAAACTATGTAATGTACCGTAATGATCGATTTTTTGATAGAGGCAGAATATATTTCAAAAAATGATGTCAAAGTGGTCATTTTGAACGGAATTTCCCGAAGCGATTGGGTTAGAAACGGAAAATATTGTCCTTCTGAGAAAATAATTGTTTATATATCAAATTTTAATTAAATGAACAAAAAATAAAAACACAGGTCGCTAATAAATCTCTTCAAAAATCACGTCAGCAAGTTTCATATTTTTTTTTTTTTTTTTTTTTTTTTTTTTTTTTTATTAAAAATGAATCTGGAATTATGCCAGAAAATTTCAAGTTGTTGAGCACGGAAAAGTATTATTTTGAATACCGCCCTAACATGATTCTGATAAAACCAGCTATTATATAAAAATGAAGTAAAAACTCGTCAAAAGCGGCCAGATAAAATTGTTAAAGTGGATTTATCTCTAATCATGATTTAGTTTTTGTTTGTGAAATTAGTATATTTGACTTCGAAATCTACCTCTGCCTGTAGGCCGGGCCGGCAGGGATTTTTTTTTCAGTAGAGATGTGATGAAATGGATTTATAGGGTCCAAAGTCAGAATCGGAGCTTCCTTTCTGTTTTACAGATATTGAAGTCAAAGAAAGGAAGTGGTGTTTACTATCCTAAGACTGCTACAAAATTAAACTGGTGGTTCTATAATCTCTTTATTGTAATTACAACGTAGAATTTAAATGAAGAGTCCAGATGATAATGGTGATAAGTGAAACAATCATCATTTGGATAAAATAGCCTGTAAGGTTCCAAATCTTTATCTGCGTTTATTATCAAATTCCCCTTTTATCAAATAAACTCTCTCTGAGTATTAGGTTTTTTAATAGCAATTTAACAGATGATAGAGGATCACTGATTATTTTCAATCATATGATTAACTGAATTTATTTTATTTTGTCACATATACCCCCTTTATCATCTGAGTTCGTCAACTCATAATTATTATTATTTTTTTTTTATCATCATCTTTGTTTATTTAACAACGTTTGGTATATGTTCAGTGAATTCAGTATTTTGTAACATTATTTATCCTTAGATGTAGGCACATGCTATTATATGAAATGAAGGATTTCTGAATCTGTGAATTAATTTCTCAGTTAAGAACAAAAATTCAATTTTATTATGTAGAAGAAAAATTGCAAACTTTTTTGTTGTTTCGATTAAAGGTTACAAGGTTAACTGATTTTATTCGAATGTGTGGAGATGGTCCTTCTGTTTTGTAATAAAAATTTTATTAATTTAAATTTGGCAACAGTCTTCAAAACTGTTCCAGCTGTTAAAATTTTAAAGACTCTGCCGTATCTGCTGAAATTTTAGGCTCAATATTAAAAGAAAAAAAAAGGGTACTTTTCTGTTAGACGAACATTAGTCGTAACTTTGCACCAAAGCGCCAAATGTGGCAAACTGTTTTTCCTTCACGTTGACATGTATTAATTCGATTATTAAATCAATATTACAAATATATTTTACTTTCAAGGTTTACTTTTTCAATGTTTTTTTTTTTTTTTTTTTTTTTTTTTTTTAAGATTTTATAACGCTTACTCAGTTTGTTAATTTCCAAATAATTAATGCAAATAAATACTTTCGGGGTGTTATTGATATGGTACTATTTGATCATTATATATGATAAGCTAATATAGACTTGATTTTGGCGCAACAAAATGGCACTGTGATTAGCATAAAATTAAAAGGTGCAGGACTCAAATTCACATTCATTTTAATTCCCTTTGTTGAAGATATCGCTTATTTTGATGCACATTAGACGATGGTATAGTAAAATTATTGTAGTTGTACAGGAAAAATCTATTCACGATATCACCATTATTTTAAAAACGTAAAATAGTGTACTGTTTCACTCGGTACCTCAACGTCATATCGAAATTTCATTTCGATTGGTCAATTTTTACTAATTGTTAAAGCGTTGTAAAGTCAAGGCAAAGGAAAAACATACAGACAAATATACTGTTGTTAGGTCCTGATGCTATTGAGAGGGTACCACCATAAGACCGAGACCTTTTTAATAAAAATGAAAAAAAAAATGAAAATCAAATCGTCAATTCAAGAGTTATGCGTGGAAATACATAGGGAAAAACAGATACTAAAAACAATGTGTAATCTGCTTCGTTTTAAAAGTCAGTTATAATATCAAAAAACGAAACTTCCCTGGAAAAAAGGAAACGCAGTATAAGACCTTTGACTATGAAAAATACATATATTTTAATATATTTTAATACATTCTGTAAATATATATATATCTATGCATAAATTATCAAAGGTGATCTTTTTATTTCATTTAGTTGCCATTATTATATTCAACAGACTATGCACATCAATATAACACATTATATCGTCGGCACCATGCCAAACTATCCAATATGAAAGCAGTATTGCCAGTGGGCTACTTTTCTTTTAAAATTCAGATTTCTTGATTGGCACTCTTTTGAAACCACTCTTTTGAAACGTTACAATTCGCTTTATTTAACTCCATATTAATTGAGGTGAAAACAAGTGGAATTTTACCATATCAAAAAAGTAGCCCACTGGCAACACTGATATCACAGATTGTGAAAAAACTGAGCGTGCGTCGTAGGGAAAAAAAATCTGAACTCATTTTTGGTATGACGATCTCAAATTGTTATAGAACAAATATAATATATACATTTTTTTAATTACACAAAGTTAAATTTTCTATATATATTGTCTATTTTTAACTTGCTTTTTTTAATCATAGTTCACAGTTGGCTAATTCCATGAAAACTTGTCATGTCTGTCACATACTACGATTTTTGCCTACCAGTATTTTAGAACGGAAAAATGTGACTTATTTTATCGGAGATATCTCATCAATTGAATTAGGCGAAGCAACTTTTTCGAAAATAACGGTGGCCAACAAGCATACCGATTTTCAGCTGTGTGACAGACATGACACGTTTTCATAGAATTAGCCAGTTATGTGATTTAATGACGGAATTAGGAGATTTCATAGTTTGAATCGTGGAAAACCCCAGACTAGTCTCGGGATTCGGAGAATTGAAACATTTTTTTCCTATTACTAAAATGCTGTAACCAGAAATGATAATTTTGTAATATATAATTTCGGAATGAAAATATGTTTACTTAAAAAATATCACCTTAAAAAAATAATAATTATTATTATTATTTCGGGATGGAATTTCTTATTTAGAATTTCGAGTAAGCATGTATATAAGTGCAAGAAGCGTGTATATACCGGGTGTCCCAAAAAGGACTGACTGATTTTAAAATTCAATAACTTGTAAACGGTGACAGATATTTAAAAAATTCTTGCTGGAGGGTTATGCATAAGGTCAAAAGTTTTTTTACAGTGATTTTCAATTTTAGTTCGAATTACAAACAATAGATGGCACTGCGATCAATAGACACTAAATTCAGGCTCGATTTTTGGTACTTCGTGGCCCAGATAATACATTTCCATCTCCTTTTTCTGCATGGAACAAGATAAAGGACCAAAAATTGAGCCTGTATTTAGCGACTATCGCTTACAGCGCCATCTATTGTTTGTAATTCGAACTAAAATTGAAAATCACTGTAAAAAAACTTTTGACCTTATGCATAACCCTCCTGCAAGAATTTTTTAAATATCTGTCACCGTTTACAAGTTATTGAATTTTAAAATCAGTCAGTCCTTTTTGGGACACCCGGTAAGTGCGAGCATGTTCTTTGATATTATTCCTTTTTAAGAGCATGCGCTAGTCAGGCAAAGATACACACGAGCTAATGTTTAACCAACGGCATCTTTGTAATTTTTGGATTTTGTTTGCCGAATTTTTTCTGTGGTCACTTTTGATTTCGGAATTGGTTCCCAAAGTATAAATTTGCTCAGAAAATAAATCTCTAACCAAAATACAAAAAGTATGAAGATGCTCGGTTAGACGTCGAACTAAGATAACGTGTGAATAAAATCATTTACAAATATCGAAATAAACGAGAAATTAAAAAATAATTCTGCCACTGGTTTAACGTAATATTGCGAGTTTTTCACTTAGACTATTAACCTGGGCGCTGTCCTGCAAGGTATGGGATAAACAGAGTGAATACGGTTTTTACATTTCTCACCTTTATTTTAAAATAGTTTTTTATTTATTTATTTATTTTATTTTATTTATTTTTTTTTAATCGCAGAACTTGTTAAACTTTTTATTTAGAGATACATTTGACAGTATAGAAACCGTACGCATACTGGGTATGCGCGACTGTTCCAGGGTTAATTCAATTCAGTAACGCAACCAAAGCATTTTATCAAAAACTCATACGCTTTTACTGAACATAAGAGATAAATAGAGATAAAAATTTTATAATGCTTGTCACTTCGAAATATCATGTCTAAAAACGTCTTTAAAGAATATATTATATTTCTCTATCAATCATGAAAAATAGTGCAGAAATATGTGTATAGTGATCTTGCAACTATGTGCTTTTAAATTTTATGAAGATCTGTCTGCGCTCATAAAATACTTTTTAATCCGATAAAGATCGTTCAAATATATTTAAAGTTTAGTTTCGAAAGTTTAAATCATGCTGCGAAATACATTAACATCTTCCTAGAAAAGAGCTTAAAATTAATCCCCAGAGAAATTATTAATATAATAAATCAAGTTATTAATTACTTTTTAGTCATCCAGTTTGAAATTAATTAACTGTCGCAAATTATTAACATGCACGCAAATTATTAGCAAGTAATTGTACCTTTTTAATTCTATAAATAGAAATTTCTGTAGAAATTTACTCTTATGTATGCATAACAACCAAACGCATCAAATGACGTTAGGAAGATTAACACTTGTGCATAATTTAATCTCCACATGTACTATTTAACGAGTTCGGATAATAAATATTGCACTACATCATGAAATTATAGATATTTTAGCGCAACTTGACACATCTTTCAATGATTCAAAAGGGAAGATATCAAAAATATTTTTTAATAAAATTTTGAACAAAGGCCAATTTTAGAGACAGTGTGCCAAATACATATATAAATATAATATATACATAAATATATTATTCCATAAAGTAGCTGACGTTATGTTATACACTGGCGGGAAAAATTAAAGGAACAAGTATAAAGAGTCGTGTAACTTGAATGATTTTGCAGCTAAAAACGTGAAATTTACACAATCTTTATTTGGTCATACGTAACATATCTTCAAAATGCAGAAAATCTTGTATCTGAAAAAAAATTAATTTAAATAACATATAAGGAATGTAATATAAAGTGGGGTAGGTTCCTTATTATAACTTTTTAGTGACACATAAAAACGTTTAATAAGGTGTGTGGATACCTCTGACTAAACTCAAAGCTTTACGGCTTTACCGGCTTTATCAGCTTACTTCCATCCTTCCATTATCCCACTTAATTCTTTGAGTGGCAAAGTACTTATGTTGCTAAAATATTGAAATGATTGAATGACAAGGATTTAAGACCAAATTTATTTGTAAATTAATAAAATCTTTTCTTCATGTGCATTATAAATACAAAATTTAATTTCAAAATTATGATGTCATTGTGGCATTTTGGGATAAAAATTAAATGCTATATATAATATACCGGTACCCTTCAAGTGATTAAACACCATTTCTCCAAATCCTTCAAGTGCTTAGTTAACTTCAAGTTCCACATTCCACACAAGAAGTCTTTATTGAATTTATATATTTCTGAGTAGTGAAAGGAATACCATAGGGCTGCGTGATAACGTTGACTTTGAGTCGCCAACCTACTGCCTTTCTGAATTTACTGAATTTACTCTATATAACTTATATAAAGTAACTTTTTATAGTTGTTCCGGTAATTGTTTCCACAAGTACATTAAGTTCTTGCCTAAATGATATAATTATTAAATTTAAGAAACCAAAAATCATACAAAAATCGCAAAATTATCCGACATTATAGACATATTTCAATGGATGTCTGGAAGAAGTGTCTATGCTGGGCTGCCAAAGGCGAATATTTTTTAAGTCTACCCCGCACCACTTTTTCTAAACAATAATCTTTGATAAGCAGTTTGACAACATTTGCAAGAGAAGTATACTACAAATTTTAAAATAGTGGTGCAAATAGAATAAAAAAATAATCACCTGTGGCAATGTTATGTTGTGTGGCCCTTCCTATGTTACAAATTTTGAAAAGTTGGGGGTTTGTCGTAAAAGTTTCTGTGTGAAATGATTGATAATTACCCAATGTTAAACATTCCAATTTCATGATATACAAATTTGTTTACTTCAAATAAAAAAATAAAGAAATAAATTAAAATAGTTTCATTACTTTCCTTGTCCACCTAACTAGTTTTTTATTACTCTTCAATGCTCAGCAGGATGACAAAAGTGAAGGTAATTAAGATCGAAAGAAGGGCCTATGTTGTACCAAGACTTGTTTCAGACATCTATGAAAAACAAAGTTTGCCAGTGAAAATGAGCATCGGTGGCTATCATAAGAATAAGTTTATTTAATCAGCATATAGAAATTTGCCTGATCACTAAAACACTTCTTAAGAACTATCCACAACTATAGCACAAATTATTTGGAAAGACCTTGTTATATCCTTGTTTTTTTAAATTCCTCGAGACAATGTTTTTTCTAAACTTACGTGTTGCGTGGGGTACTAAGAATTGTGATATTACCTAAATAATTGTTTTTAAAACTGAAATAATGTAGATTATCTTTTAACATCATCTTCAAAACAGCTTTCAAGAGGAAGAAATTTAAGATAGTAATATCGAAATTCAAATTAAAGAGAAACCCTATATAACAAGCAATGGTCAAGATTATCGAAAAAAATCACTTACCTGTGCTTCTCATATTGAATACCAGTAGCATGCAGTAAGTCAACAAACTTTCGATGTTCTCCGATTCTTTTGCGCAAGCAGGATTATGTGTTTAGTAGACATCCAGAGAAGTATTTCTTATATGGTCCCAACAGTTATGGAGCATGCTGAAGAAAAAGATTAAATAAGATATACAATTGAGTATAAAAGAGTTTCAAAGCTTTTATAGAAATATACCATACACTCTTAAAAATTCCCGTTTATTTTACAGAAAAATCTTCTCAGCAATGCTACTAATTTTCCCCTGCAATTTGTGCAGAGTAATTCTGTTAAGTTGGTTCAAATTTTCTCTGTATGAAATAGAATTTTACCCTGTTACAGAAAGGATAATCCCGTTACATTGAAACATAATTTTTGAAAAGAAACTAAAAGTTTCTTATAGAAAATGCAACCCTGTCCAACAGGCACAGTGGTCCTCGGTAAACACCGAAGAGCCATTACATTATGACCACCTACTTAATACGAGGTAGGACCACCTTTCGCCCTCTTAATCGCCAACACATGGCTTGGCATTGACTCGACAATGTGCTTATAGGTAGTCTGAGATACCTGGTACCAAACGCTCACCAACTGTCCTGTTATTCTCGCACATTGCGAGGGGTAGCGTGGCAGCACGAATTGGGATTTCCAGGTGGGACCACGAATGTTCTATCTGATTCATGCCAGCTGCATTTGGAGGTCAGGACGTGATTTGAAACTCACTAGAATGCTTCTCTCACCACTCTCTGAGAATCCGACCCGTATGACATGGCGCATTATCCTGTTGGTAAATGCAATCACCCGCCGGAAACACTGCTGTCGTAATTGGCTGCACCTGGTCTGCAACGATGTTCAGGTAGCACTCAGACGTCAGAGATTGTTCTATGGGGGTTATGGATCCTAATGTGCTCCATAAAAACATCGGCCACACGATAATACAGCCACCTCCGGCTTGTTTCCGACCAACTGTACATCCGGGAGCCAGGGTTTCCGTTTGAAATCGACATATTTGCATGCGTCCGTCGGTGTGATTGACCGGAAAACGTGATTCGTTGGACAATGCAACTTCCTTCTATTCTTCTATGGTCCAATTCCGATGTTCATGGGAACGTAGCAGGCGCTGCTGGCGGTGACGTGCCAACAGCGCAAGAACGTGCTTCGGCCTCCTGCTACGTAGGCCCTTATGGAGCAGTGCACGGGACACTGTGTGTTGAGACAGTGTCGCCACTGTTGCAGCTGTTGGTGATTTCGGATATTGCAGCTCTTCGGTCACGACGAATAATGCGAAACAATATACGCTCTCCTCAAGAATCAATGCGCCGCGGTCGACGACTGCACGTGAAGAGCCCACCAAACGCGCCGTTTCCGATATCGACGTTTCCAGTCGCCGAGCCATAACGATTTGACCTTTATCAAAGTCTGATAATTCTGCTAATTTTCCTATTATGTCACTATTCATGCTACGTTTTGAAATACAGTGCATGGACCGATTTTTATACGACAACATCAGCCGCACACACGCCATGGTTTTGTTACTGGGCGAGCTTATTGTAATAGATAGAGGGTGGTCATAATATAATGGCTCTTCGGTGTATAACAAGAATAGAATACTTCCTTGAAATTAATACGCAGTTCTTTGTACTATATCATTTTCCTTTACCTTTAAAGAGTTTTTGGTGTACAAAAATTATTAAGACTTTTTTTTCTATACGAGATCACTTTCATTTTCATTTTCAGTATTCCTGGTATTATTGATTTTTTTTGTTAGTCAAAATTGAAAAAGTTCCACTATAAGGTAAAAACGATATTTGTGCTGTATAATATATTGGAGCTATGAATAAGAAGAGGCAACATATAGTGTAATATCTACTGGTTGCTAGTGGAGTAACTGAGATGGTTGTCACAAGATGAAAAGTCTTGTTTATTTCCATTGGATCAGGTTCTGATTAATGCAATGTCAAATTCTCACCAGAGAAAATGCTTAAAAATTTTTGTCATATTTATGAAAGAAATTCTGCACGAATAAGGCATTTAATTAAGGATGAAAATTTCTATACAAATTTATTGGTGGAAGTTTGCCCCGGCGATAATCTAATTCACTGGACTTGACAAGATGATTGGTTAGGTTGTCACAATATGTTGGAATCGCAAGGTCTGACTTCCAGAAAAGGTAACTTCCACCAGTAAAAAGGAATAGATATTCATGATTTAGTTATGACAGAAATATTGCATGAATTAATAAGGAAGAAATTTCTATTCAAATTTACTGGAGAATCCTGCTTTTGCGGAACTCAGAACCTGAAGAAACGGTTACAGTTGAAACTACACCAATTTGAGGATATGCCAGTTCCTCTTTATTCATAGTTAGAATATCTGTATATTATATGAAGTGGAGATATTCTATTAAAAAAATAGCAGAATATCAGTTAAAACAACAGGTATTTTTAACAGTGTAGGTATCAAAGAAACACACCAATAAAATTTATAACTTTCCAGTATTCTTCGGTAAAACTGTGCCAGTTTGGCCGAAGACAAAAGAACATATTTTGAAACATTTTTTTTTTTTTTTTTTTTCACGCATGACAACTTCATATGGGGTTCTATTGAAAACCGAAACAGTGAACTATCATATGTTATTTTGATTTTTATCACATATATATACTTGTTAAAAAGATAAAAAGAAAAAAAAAGCAGCAATATATAGCAGAGTCATTTTTTTTTTCAAATATTTTGTTGGAAAATTCACTTTGGCATAGTTCTTTCTGTACTGCACGAGAGAAGATTTTCCCAAGGAATTTTTGCTTTTGAATCAAATCCAAAATATGACCAAATATAGGATTTTTTACTTTTTAACTTCTTGAAAATTTTAAGTTTAAGTATCATAAAAAGTACTTAACGCTTCATAAAAAATTTTTTCATGCTTGTAAATGTTTTATTTGGGTAACTTTCTAATTTTGTAATAAATGATTTTATTTTTTACGAACTTAATATTATTTCTTCTAAATAATCCATTTCAAATCTATTTTAAATTCTATATGTTTTTCATCCACTTAAAAATAAAACAGGTCGACAATGAAAAATCTTCTGTAATAATTTTAGCCGTTTTCGATGCAATTTTTTACATTGAATTTGAAAATCACTATAGAAATGGCGTATCACGTACCACTTTTGCCAAAGTTGATTTTTATGGCATGTAAGTGTTACATGTCATGTGCATGTTACAATCAGCTTATTGCGAATATAATGTCTAGAATAAATTAAATAAAAATAATTATAACAATTTTTTTTTTTTTTTTCCAAAATGAAGTGAGTGCAGCATTACACATTCCATTATAAAAATTTATTTTACCTATTCTGCAGTGAATCATTTGGTGATCAGGATAAGTTTGACCATTCGCTTCAATATAGAAATTAACAATGCTGCCCAAAAGTCAAAGTAAGCATTCAGATTTGGTATTCCATTGGTATGGAGAGGGTTTAATATCGAACTGATGATTGTCTTTTTTTGCTCATGGAATGTTAGTGGTTATATTATACATTTACACTTATACCGATTTTCGTCAGGCATCATTGTATACTCGAAGGGGACAACTTACCTCAAAATTGATCAAAAACTCGAGTTATACTTTATAATATTAAATATAAGCCTATTAATTGTGAATATTTTGATACCTCATTTTTACCGTTGCGGCAATTATATCGCGAGATATTGTACATTTTGTTAATACACCTATCGCAATTGCCCATACAAATTAAAACTGTAAATGACTTTTTATCCGTGTTCATATTTTCTTTACTTTCCTGTTTTAAAAATGCTAAGCCTTCTTTGTATTTGAGTTAGAGTTTTAAACTGTTTTGGCATGTTCTTTATTATATATGTGATAAATCTGCGCATCGAACTAGCCTTCAGAGTTTTTTTTTTTATTATTATTATTAAAGTATATGAGGATGTATTAGATTTCATCATTTTACACTATATATATCAGTCAAAAAATTACATTAAATATAGTATTAGATGTATCAAAAAATTGATGCGCAGTCTTGTGTAATACACATTAGAAAATCTAAAAAAAAAAAAAAAATGGGCAAAAATATCAATATTTAAAAAAGTAGTAGGGATTTTAATCAGTTCAAATTAAAAAACAAAAAGAAAATTAATTTTAATTTAATATGCAATTTAAAAAACTTTTTTTTTCAAAATGTATTTTTAGTTGAACATTGAAATGCAGTGTGCTCACTATTTGAACAATATTTTAAAAAATAAAAAAGTTGTTGAAAAGGTAAACTGTCTCCATAAACAGCATAACATGGTTACTTAGAAACGCTTTTAATTCAATACTTAAAAATTCATTTATCGTCGTTTTATAGTAAAACAAGTAATTTCCATTTTAGCTGTAAAAACAGTTTTCTTTTCTGTTTAATAAAATTCAATATATTTCTAAAACTCAATTCTCATCTTCAAACAATCATCATTTGTGCTAAAAATTCTTAGATTATCTTTTAAAATATCTTCAAAGTTCCTTTAAAATAATTATCTGCGTCCTTTTAAAGCTACTAAAAGTTCATAAAAATCATATTCTAGCTTGGTTCGTTATGATTTTTTATGAATTTTAGCTGTTTTAGAAGGACACAAAAGAACTTTTATTTATAATTTATTTCAGTTATTTGTTATATGCCTAAAAAACAAGAAAGAGTTTTTGTATGCAAATTAGAGGTAGGAATACTCGAAAAAAAGGGGAAAGTTTGGGGGAAAAACGTTTTTTTTTTTTTTTTTTTTTTTTTTTTTTTTTTTTTTTTTTTTTTCTCGGAGGGGTTTATTTTTATTAGGAAAAAAATTTAAACTTGAAATTCCATTTATAACATAATGTATTCAAAATTTTATAATAGCTACATTTCGCTTTTACTAGTTTTTTCCGTGATCAGTGTTCCATATAAAATATCAACATTGAAAACAGAAATTAAATGCTCCATTTTTTCAATAAAAATTAAATGTCGTATTCAGTTTTGTCATAAAGTTTTATGTCAGTTATACAAATTTTTGCACTGTAAACTGAAATGTCTGAGACAAATGGTTCAATTTTGAGACGTTTTAAAATGGCTTAAATTTTTAGATTCTTAACAATTAAAAAATTCACCAATTATTTGCTGAAAGTTGGTTTTATTCAACAACAGCAAAAATCGTTTTTCCAACAAAGCGTTCAATAATTTCAAAATGAAAACAATCAAAAAGATAAAATATAAATTTTGTTCAAATTTAATTGAAAAGCTAAGAAATTAGAAACCAATAAATTTCGTTGTTGATTTTTTAGTGTTTTTCATTATTAAAATTATTAAAATGTTAAAAATAAAAGTTGTAGCAGGTGGATTTTTGCATACTTTACTTAAATAAATTGATTCCAACTTAATTGTGCCACAACACAAATGTGCTTAATTTATTTCCAAAGTTTATTTACAAGCATTTTCGTGTTTTTTAAAGTATAGAATTACATAAATCTAAGAATAAAAATTTAAGGTAGAGGCAGAAAATAATAAATAATTTCAACAGCATATTATTAAATAATAAAAAAAAAAAAGCTAAGTATATCTGGTTATATGAAAATTTGCATTACATGGTAATAATAAGAAATGATTTTTTCAACTGATATTATATACTTTGGGAGGCAGTATCACAGTTTTACAACCAATTTTTGCGTTCGGGACTTTTATACATATGATAGATTAGCTGGTACAGATAGATAACGAAATTGCTAGTTACCTGACACATCTATAGGGGTTGATGCCATAGCAACAAATCACAAGCCACTACAAAGTGAAATGAATGGCACTCCCAATTACAGGTGTTGACTACCATGGCATTATCAATAATCTGGGTACCATTCATTTCACTTTGTAGATGCCGGTTAGATATTGACATAGAATCTCCCTCCCTCCTCACCGCGTATTTTTTTTCCAAGCATGTTCGTTGATCGGAACCATGGCTCTCAATTTCATTGGTTTTTGCTCTTGGCAGTGTTATAGCGTATCTTTGCGATAATCATACTTGGCGAAAACTACTTCTGGTGTCTTTGTTTAAATTTTATTTTAAGCTAGCAAGTATCAACGGAATTATGAATAAATAGGAGAAGACATATAGTGTACTGTCTACCAGTTGCGAGTGAAGTAACTGAGGAGATTATCTCAAGATGGCGGCTGCTGTTTCTAAATCGAATCTACAGTTTCTGAATACCGCCGGGGGGGGGGGGGGATTTCCCACCAGTGAAATTGAATAGAAAATTTTACCGTATTTAAGCATCTTATTCATGGAAATATTTTGTCACAAATATGGTAAAAACTTCTGTTTGTTTTTACTGGTGTCAGTTTGACTGGTAAAACAGCAAGTTTGCTTCACCGGTTGTCACAATATGGCGGAAACAAAGGGTGTGACTATCGCAAAAGTAAACTTACACCAATGAAATTTAAAATATGTTTCCGCCATTGTTTATAACTGAAACTTTGCATTAATAAGGCCTTTAAATACGGAGAAAATTTCCATATAATTTTACTAGTGGAAGTTTTCACCGGAAGTAATCGGCCCGTGCGAAAGCGGTTACAGATTCAGCTTCACTATTTTAAGAATATGTCAGTTCCTCTTTATTAATAGTTCCATGATAGTATCACAGTTGTATGTTGTTTGCCTCCAAATCTGAGGACTTGAGTTCGAATCCAAGCAGCGGAAACTTTGATATTTGACTTTTTAATATTTAAATTAATTTTTGAATGTTTGCAATCAATGTAATGAATGTTTTTATTTTAAAATTTTTAATTAAGTTATACAAAATATTTTTCAATATTTAATTGAATTATTATTAAGTTATTAAGTCAATATTAACAATTATTACAAATGTGAATTTTTTTAATAATTGTTATGATGATTCGGTTTTAACGAATTTCCCATTTTTAGAGATTTCATTACATTTAGACGAATCCACTTTTTTTGTCTTAAGGGCAGAGTTGCTCACACGCGCGTTTCAGTGATAGCGATTTTAACGAACTTCTTGAATTTTTGAGATTGCTACACAACTAGATTGCTGCATCCAGCCATTAGTCTTTTTTTTCTTTCGTGGGCTCAAAGAGCTCATACATGAATTAGTGAGTGCGGATTTAACGAATTTCTTGTACTTTTGAGCTTGCTGTATGAAGATGTTGCTGCATCCAGTGATTTTTTTCCCTTGTCGTGATTCGTTCATGTATGCGTTAGTAAGAACGGTCTTAACGAATTGCATGCATATTTTGGATTGCTATACGGCGAGGTTGCTGCATCGAGTGATGTTTGTATATTCTTCTCATGGGTGCGTAGCCCTCATACATGCGTTGAGATCGCGGGTTTCACGAAATTCGTGTATTTTTGAGATTCCTACAGAACGAGGTCCGAGATACGAAGGGACGCGTTCAGCATCATATTATCCATTATGTTGTAAAAACGTAGTTTTGCTTTATTTTGTTTCTAGAAATTTAAAAACTATTCTATAAATGTAAGCAAGTTACTTATGTACTTATTTTTTTAATTATTCGGAATCGTCATTAATTTGTCAAATTACTATGAAAAATACGGGTTTTTTCATTTGTCTTAATGTCATGGAATTATTTAAGAAATAAAAAGTAATATTATGTATGCTTAGTTAAAATAATATAACGTTGAAAACATTAATTAAAAAAATATGGAAGACAAATATTGCTGAATTTGTATTTATAATTATACAAAATACATTAAATAACTTTCAGCAGATTACCCATTATGTTGTAAAACACGCCTTTTTGCTTTATTTAGTTTGTAGCGTATTTCCCCTAAACTAATGCAAACACGTCGAAATTGGTAGGGCAACTTTCTGGAAACTGAACGAGCAACAACCAATCAGATTGCAACATGCTACAAAAGAAAATATCTATCCCCCTCACAATGAAATTAGAAGAGAAAGACCTTTTTCGAAATCTTCGAAATAGGCTTTGAAGGACGAAAATTGACCTCGAAAATTTTTTTAAACAGGGGCGCTCATGTAGCACGATTCTACTCGGTTTGTCAGATTTTACCAATCATCTGCTATGTCACTGAGAGTCAGCCAATGAACGTTGTCCAATAGGTGGAGATTTCTCTCCACGGTTTTACGTCCGTAGTGTTGACAGTTTTTCCGCGTAAATCGGTGCTCCAAATGCGCTGGATACCAGTAGGCCATCTTTCCATATTTTACACAAATTTATAAGCACACAAGTTCGTAGTATATTTGCAATATTACCGATTTCGAACTTCTAGTTTTAACTACAGACAGATAAATTAAGAAAGGCTTTTACTTTGAAAAAAACAAATTTTGATTTTTTACTCCTTTGACTTATTAATTAACCCCCCCCCCCCACACACACACACACACCGAAAAAAAGAATCATAAGATGAATCCTGAAGTTACTCCAGCTTTATCTTAACCTCTTAATTCTTGCTCCCGTGATATTCACGGGCTGTGTATTTTATGCAATTTGCTTGATTCCCACCAGTTTTATAAAATAGTATAATTGGCTTTATTATGGCATTTTAATTGTCATTAAATAAGGTGAATATTTCTTTTTCAGAAAAGTGGTGCCAATAAGTAATTTGAATTTTTAAACCGTAATTTAATGCGACCGTTAAGGGGTTAAGACAGAAATTTCTAGGCACACATTCCCATAAATGAAAAGCATTAAATGTTTGCTTTAGTGACAGTTTCGAACTTCCGATTTTAACTACGGATTTGTCTACTTAAAAATTTGTGTAAAATATGGAAAGATGGCCACCAATCCCATCATGCATAATTTAAAAATTTAATTTTCAGGAACACGTTATGATGTATGCAGTAAAGGAGAAAAGGCTTTCTATCAACGTATACGTAGGTACTCGACTTACATATGGTAAATTGTTAATGGAAAATGTTAAAAAAGTACCACAACATAAGCTTGGAAATTTGATATCACACCATTTTTTTAGCCACAACTTTAATGTTTCTTTTTTTTGGGGGGGGGGGGGGGGGGCTTTTTTTTTACTTTTGAAAAGTTGTTTTTTAGCATATATATTAATACAGATAGACAAGTCTAAATATCTATATTTCAGGTAAAGGCAGAAAAAAATAAATGAGCTCAACTGCATATTATTTTTAAAAAATTAAATAATAGTAAAATACTTATGGTGATTACTATCAGATTATATATTATATTACACTGTTTTCAACCTTACCATTTGCACAAATTATTTATATAATTTCTCATATGACTTGTCATTTGTAATGAGATAAATAGCATTTAATTATCTATTTTCCAGATTAATGCTTTCATGTGAAACACCGAAAACGAAAAAAAAAAAAAAAATAAGAAAAACATCCGAATATACTAGCAATTATAAAAAATTTAATACATTATTTTACAAATGGAATTCCAATTTTACAAAGTGGAAATAAATCCCTTTGAAAAAAAAAATGTTCATTTCCTCCAAATTTTACTGGTTTTTCCCAAGCATTCCCACCATTAATCCGGATATAAAATTTAAATAGAATATTTCTTTGTTATAGGGGCTTTAACGTAACTCACAAGGAAGATCTCCTTAAAGCTCATATTCAAAATGTTTTGAAAAAAAAATTGCTAATGAAACTACTCAAGTACGGTAAGAAGCATCAGGCAAATTTAGCTGCGAAATGCCATTAGAAAATCCGTAAAAAATATAATACTTTTGAGTATTTGGCGCGAAAACATGGAAGCTCCACACAATTTGATGAGCAACACTTTTCCTCGCCTAATGCAAGGATTTTAATACATTTGGAAATTGCTTGTTAAATGAGAGCTTAAATGCACAGTACTTAACAAATTTATAGTTAAATTTTAAACAGTTTATTATTTCTATAACCTTATACAATATATTCTAGTTGCATGTTGCTACAGTTATTTAATTTTACACCGTTTTACAGGCTGAATAGGTTTTAAGTGTCTTGTAAAAGTAACTGCCCCATTAAAAACGCTGTCATTTTACATTTCGATACTGAATAAGTCGTTTTTCCCATAGCAACAATACTCTTATATAACAATATTCTCTTGTTGTTTACGACAATATTGAAGGCGAATTAACAGTTCTCGGAATCGGACCTTAATTTTTAGATTAAAACGAATTTAACCCATTTAATTTTTTTTTCTAAAACGTATAATATGGTCGTTAAATTTCGTTATATATATAAATGCATATGACAAAACTGTAGTTATAAAATTGTATTTAAGTTAATCTACTTAAACTAGTTCAGTACGAAGAGTAGAAAAAGGTTTTCCTTAAAGAGTATTGATTTAAGAAGCGTATTTTTGTTTTTAATGTGTCGCCAATCGGCGATAAATCGACAAAAAAAAAAAAAAAAAAAAAAAAAAAAAACGAATGTTCATTATTTTTTCCCACGAAACTTTATAAACAATCATGAAAGGGAAACGGCGGACAATGAAAAAAATTCTGATCTTATGCAGATTATATTTTGTATTACACTATTATAAGTTGTTTCATTTCTATGAAAAATAAACAAATTGCTTGCCAATGTATGTATTAAATAGTGTAAATCTAAAACACATTTAGTGAATTCAGTTAGCAATGATAGTTAGCAATCTGACAATCTGATGCCGTTTAAAAAATATAAATAATATTGTCATAAAATTTTTGCTTTTCCGTCAAAATTTAACTTTACCATTTCCTCCCTCACACCAAGGTCCCTATAAGTTCCTTGCCACCCTCTTAACTTCGGAACGGCTGTTGTTATATTCATAAAAGCAGTGTCTAGGTATAGTAAAGTAGCCATTCACTACTGAATGAAACCGCCTACGCGCCACCTGGTGGAAAACTGCGGAGTTAGCATTCTTATCTCGAAAACGGAAAGAGATAGGGAAAAAAAGTGATTTACAAAGTTGTAGATCATCATAGATATAGTACGAAAAGACACCGTGTGGACATTAATGCGAAGAATAGAACGGTTAAAACACGCATTTGTTTTTTGGTCATTTCCTACACTGTGACGGGACAAAACGATCTTAGAAAGAAAAAACAAGTAGTTATAACAATATACCTATATTTGAGATGTTCAAACTTCTCACCGCCAGCTGCAATGTACATTTGGATCCTTGTTTGAATTTTACATTGCATAAGTTGGAGCATAGAGGGTGACACGTTGGCACAAGCGTCCATAATGCGTCGTTTAATGTCCTGCAATGTTTGTGGAGGTATCGCATACACCTGCGGTGTCGTGTTTTGTCCGAAAGATAATCATTTCTCCTTCCGTTAAAGTTTCGTGACGTCACAGTGTAGGAAATCACGAAAAAAGAAATGCGCGTTTTAACCGTTCTATTCTTCGCATTAATGTCCACTATGTACCTTTTTGTACTAAATTGATTATGCTCTACAATTTTGTAATTCACCTTTTTCCTATATCTTTCCGTTTTCGTGATAGGAAAGCTAACTCCGCAGTTTTCCACCACGTGGCGCCGTACCCAGTTTCATTCAGTACACATGGCTACTTTACTATACCTAGACACCACTTTTACGAATATAGCAGCAGCCGTTCCGAAGTTAAGAGGGTGGTAAGGGTCTTTAGTGGGCATACTGTATGTAAACAAATGTTTCACTTTCAACAGAAAACCCAGAATCAATTAAAATAAAATAACTCATTTCATTTAATTAATTCTCTTAAATATATAATTCAGCTAATATCATGAACCATAAATGCTATAGATGATAATATAATATTATTGTTATGATACAGTTATCAATACAGGATTCTCCCTCTCGTTTGCCAACTTCACAAATGCGAACGCATCGCAAAATAGATATGAAATATTAAAACTACTTTTATATGTGGGAAGATATCAAACGATACTTTTGATATGTGGAAGCTTTGTTAACCGGTATGTAGACAATGTGTTGCTAAAAAAAATCTTTAGCAGATTAATAATAATAATTGAATAATAATTTTTATTTTAATACACTTTTTTGTGTTTTTTTTTATTTCATATACTGGAAAACATCCCATTGCAAGATTTCACAACAATATTAACGAGATAAATAAGCTTTGGACGATGTTGGGGGTCCAAACACCTGGAAAACTACTATACCGTCTCGTGTCCCTGATGCTGATATTTAAGTTTGGAGCTGTCTGGATAAAATTGTTTAAAAAAAAAAAATAATAATAATAATTCGATGTAATTTTTTTTCTGAAACTGGAACTATTTTTTTATATAAATATGTAGCTAAACAATAACCTGCACACATTTTTTGGGTTGTTATTATTTTTTTAACTTTGTCCCTGGGTTTTAGATTCCTTATCATCCCTCTTCTAAAAGTATACAGAAAATCATTTCAGATGCAGCCACAGAATTTTTTTCAAGTTTTTTCTCATGAAGAAGTATAAGAGAAATAATGTATAAAATTCGTTGGCAGGAAATTTACTGTAGAATTTAAATCAGCATTTAAATATCAATTTCAAGCATCGTGGCTTTAATGGTATTCTCACCGTCCCCAAGGTTTATTCCTGCACTTTTCGAGGTAAATTAAAAAAAAATTAATTTAATCTAACGTTAACAACTCTTTCTAAAAATCAATGAACATTGTGGCTATCACTTAGTCTTAACATGATTTTCCTAAAAATAGGTGGTAATTTTCCTTACCGTCCCCTTTAACACCCCTTTAAGACAATGTTATACAAAATTTCTGTATTAAAAGTATTACATTGTTATTATTTCTTATTTGAATGTACTATGCAAATTCATTATAAGTAAAAAATTAGAAGAAAATAAAAAGTTATAGGGGTAAAATGGTAAGGAAAATTAAACTCGCAAGTTTAACTTAAACCTCAGTTAAATAAAAAAATTTTCACTGCTGACCATTTTTTCTTTATTTTTAATCATTAAGGCATTCGTCTATCAGATTAAAATGTTATTTCAGCAAATTTAATTTTGTCATTTTTTTTTTTTTTTTCCCAAAAGTCAAAAAATTGTGAGAATGCTAGCTATGATAATAGAGACTGAAAATTAGAATTGTGTGACATACTGATTAATTTCTAGTTAACAATAAATTTTATGTATTTTATGTTCATCAACATAGTTCATACATTAAAACATTCAAAACGAACACTACGGAATTACAGCCACATCTATTTAGCGAACCCCTTTTCAATCAACAACACAAAAGTATTTGTATACTTTCACATCTGAAAAGCGACAAATTCCGTAGTCGCAAGCTGTCCGCTTTTGAGAGGTTTTACAGTAGAACATATTCCATTTATATTAAGGGGTTCGGGACACAAAAATCTTCAAATTTTGTAAAAACATTTTATTTCATTAAAATTTTTTCCGTTTTTTCAAGCTTAAAATGACTTTTAAATCATGTTTCAATCTTAATTAGGACAAGAATTATTAATTTTTTCGCTTTGGTTTGTTTTCAAAATTTAGCTTTCAAGCAATGACTGTCATGAAACGACTTCTTGTAAAAATGCGTTTTTGTTCATGACTGGTTTTCTCAACATTTCTCGCATTTAAATTCTTATAAGTCAATAACCGTTAAAATTAAATGGTTCAAACTTGGAACATGCCTTTTTCAATTGTTTTACTTTAATTTTGATTTAGCATATTTGAAAAAAACTTACTTTTTAAAATAATATTTTTTTATAAAAAGTTGCAACATTTAAAAAAAAAAAATTTCGTTAAATATTTTTAATTTTTTTTAAATTAATATTTTAAGAGATGCTGAATCTAAATTAAAACATTTTTGTTTATTTAAGTGAAAAAAATTGAAATTATATTAATAATATTTCGAGTTATAACGATTTTAAATTACTCCACTTTTTTTAATAAATATTAAATATATATATATTTTTAAATATGAGAAGTTTTACCAAATGATTTTGTTTACAAATGATATGGTTAATCATCACAAAAAAATTCAGAATTTTAATTCAATAAACAAAAATCATTTGAAAATGTGTCCCGGACCCCCTTAAATGAGATAACATCTAAATCACTAAATAACAGCTTTCTTTACTATTTAGCACTAGAACGCCCAGCAAAAGTCAATTCGACGCCGACTCAAAGATTATATTTCAATTCGAGCCAGAAATTTCTTCATAAAATAAATCAAATATAAACCACACCGAAATAAGTTAAGTAGTTTTAAATAAATATTCTGGCGTAAAATATTTTTATACAGTTGGACTAAAATTTCCATGTGTTCTAGTGTTAAGCAAAATATATATCGACTATCTTACATAAATATTGATTTTATGATTACCTAGAAAAACTGTCAGATTTCTTGCTAGCAAATGAAAAATTAATTAACAATTATTTTTTTAAGCTTGTTAATAATGCCTATGAACAACATTCATCTGTGTTCTCAGACTCTAACGATGCCTCATTACAATGATAATAATAATAAAAACACGCATTTAATCATAATCTTTAATGCGTAGTATTTACTTTAAACCACCTATAAATGCAAATTTCACTACGTTTTTTGAAAATCGTCAAAGCTAACTTGAAAAACAAATTTCATAATTCTTGGCAGCAGATGTTTACAGAATTCATAATTGATGTAATAAAAAACCTAAGCATTAGTAATTACTCATAAAGATAATTAGTGTTGTTAATTTCATTTTAACAAGATGTTACAATAAAATTCTTATTAAGGAAAATTATTTTTTTTGAAAATCCAATTTCAAATGAGAAAAGTTATTCTAACTACTGGATTTTTCCCCCATTATTTAAAATATGATTTAATTACACAGCATTTAATAAATTTGTGTAAATGTCCGTCCTAGAAAGGGGGTAGAAATTGTAGTTTTCACTTAAAATTCATATACCATTAATCGAGAATAAGGAAAACTGACCTGAAAAGTTATGTTCAGGGCCAGATTAATGTATCGGTTTCAGGAATTTTAACAACAAATTTGCAATCTATTGTATATAAGATGATAAAACAGAGAAAAAATTATAGATCTATCTTAATTAGTTAACAATAGCTTTTACGTACTTGCATAGCTGCCAACTCGTAGGCTTTTTTTATACCAGAAAAATTTAGTAAAATATTTTACCTTTTGTAATCGCCGTAATCGGCCGATTAAATAACGCAAAAATTACTGTTAAATTTTTGTAGTACAGCAAAGCGTAAGAGTTGGCAGCTATGAACTTGTACTGTAAGAAATATAAAAATGTTTATACACTTTTCATCGAAAATAAGTAAAATTTAAGTAGAACGTTAAGTTCACGGTCTTATTAATCCATGGGCCTCTGGAGTTTTAACAACAAATCTTTTGCAAATAAGATGACAGAAAAGAGGAGAAATTACAGATCTTTCTTAATTAGTAAAAAGGAACAGATTTAGATATAAATATAGTTTCAATTTGTGTTTTAATATGAAATCTTAATTTGGTTATGTTATATCAGCCGAAATTAAGCGCTGAACTATTTATAATTTTTTAAGTACAATGTATTAATGTTCCGTAATCGATAGGTTTGGTTAAAAAATCATAAAAAGACAGTAAATTGAAACACACTATTCAAACATATTACATTTGAAAGTACATTTTTCTCCCTATTCAACGGTGTGAAATTTGAAAATATGCGATGCTGATAAGTAATTAAATTTGGTAAAAAAAAGGAGAGAAATGGATTCAAGATTCATCAAACCAATGAATTTTGCCAAAATAAATTATACATGGAAACCGGAAACAAACAAAAGATGACATTTATTGCCTTTTCCATTTCAGGAACTAATACGTAAAAAATCGAGTTGAGTTGTGTAAACCTTTACTTCTAAAACAAAAACTAAATTCATTTGGCCATAGGCGAATGACATCAAGGGCTTTTTTATTATTATTTTTTTGTTTACATTACCAAAATTAAACACGATGATTAGATCTAACTATTAAATTACACAAAATATAAATATTGATACTACAAGAGGTTAAAATATTCAATGAGGTTTTCTTATTTTTATTAGTGATTTAGTGGTTGTGGTTGCGTTTATGACGGCCAATTAGCAGCACGAGGGATATAGGCCCTAAGGGGGGATTGCCCACCTTTCTAAGAGAACCTAACCCGTATTTACGCTTGGAAACCAAGGTTCGAAGAAAACCACGAAAACTCCGAACGAATAGGCCGACGATCCCAGCACCTCCCGTCTACCAGCTTCGAGTTCAGAACCTCTCTGTCACTGGTGGGGCTATTTTTATTGGTGAATCTCAAAAAGGATTTACAGCTCATTTTTTTTACATTAACAAAATTAAACACGATTTCTGAAATGGTTTCTCGATTGCGTAAGTTATTGATTTTTTTTAGTTTTAACTGTTTCATAAAAAATATGCTGAACAGAAGAGATTTGAGCTAGAAGAGATTTGTACTTAGCCTGATAAGTTTTCTCATATACATCTCAAATCGAAATTAAATCTAACATGGCTCTATCTTATCGCCAACTGGTAAGATGGATGGTTTTGCACCGGAATCTTTACACTGCACGTTATTATATTTAGATATAAAAGCAAGATAACAAAAAAGGGCAATTCTAAATATCTAACAGCGTTCATAATGTGTCGGGTGATTGTAAAAGTTCGTACCTGATTTCATGAATAGCAGTAGCTTGCAGTTTTGACTATGCTGATGTTTATTTTATAACCATATTATTAACTGACAGTTATCTACAGATGTCGTGAGGGAACATAACTTAAAAGAAAAGAAGTTTTTCAAATTAATTTGTGTGCAAGGTTAGTATTCAAAAATGGAAATGAAAAGTTACATTTTCGTCATGTTATGTTATATGAGTTTAAAAAAGGAGTGAGTGTTGGTCGTAATACTAAAAATATTCAAGACATTTATTTGGTTTATTTGGATCGTGATCCCGCTTTTAGGACAGTTAAAAAGTGGTTTTGTCGATTTCGAAATGTGATTTCAATCTAAACGATAAAATTCGCTCTGGGCGACCTTCTGGCATTAATAATGACTTACTCCGTGATTTAGTGAATAGTAGTAATCCACAGTAGAAAATCCATGGATTACTACTGAATATATTACTGAGAGACTAAATGTTGATAATTCGACTACAATTCGCCATTGAAAACAACTTGGGTACACTTCGAAACTCGATGCATCGGAAATCGCAGTGTTGCAGCATCTGACTGATTTTTTATTTAGGCGTTCCGACTTCTCGCTAGTAAGTTTTAATAGTTGTTTTTGCTTTATAAGAGATAGATATTAAATAAAATAACAGAAAATTGCTATTAAAAATTTCTGGTGTGAATTCAATATTTCTAAATAAAAAATCCGCCAGATGCGGCAACACTGACAAATCAGGCACTAACTTTTGCAATCACTGAATAGAAACTTGATTCCTTAACAAATTCTTCCTTTATTTAAAAGAAGAGACATCTAAATCCGTTAGCTTATTCAAAAATTATCGAGGCGAAACCGCTGAAAAACAATTTTTTATAAGATAACTGAATACGTCATCTCAGTTGATCCAGTCTGCACTGTTCAAAGATTACAGCTCACATGGCTGCAATCTTATAAATGTTCTTATAGGACCAACTGTAAGATACTCTTAGGATAAAATATTATAAAAACAATATTAATAAAATATATATTGTTTAGTAATTTCAAACATTTCTGGTTCTGTTAAAACATCTACTAATGTGTCTGTAGCCAGAGAAGAAGCGTTTATCTTTTACTTTCTACAGGGCAGTGCCTAAGTTTACTGCAAGAATATTACTAGATCAATGCGCAAATTTAGCGTTAAATATAAAGCTAAAAAATAATGATTTTTAACTAAATATACTAAAAGAAGTTTTATAATTGATCTTTGGCACAATAGGAAATAAACTCATTTCTGTACCTATTATACCAGGGTCAAGGGAATATATGGTTGTAAATTATTTTTGGATATTTAACTCCCTCCTGACGGGAGTTCTTTTCGAAATTTTTTATCTTTTATCACCGATATTTAACATTCTTTCCTAACTGAATCACAGAAATACCTTGATCAAATAAGGCAAAAATTTTAAATAAAAATTACTGGCATTAATAGGCAAGGACTCTGAGCACTTTATTCGTCACATAGACGTGACGCTTGTTGCGAAGGTGTTAAATAGTGAAAATGCAGAGTCTTTACATAACATATAAAACAAACAAACAACAACAAAAAAACGCAGCTTTACTTGCAACAGGAAAATGCAGTATAAGACTTTTGGCTTAAAAAAAAATATATATATATATTTTTAATGCATGCATTCTATATTTATACGTAGATCTATGCATAAATTTACTTAATTATAATTTCATTTATTTGCTAACATTAGGTTCAACAGACTATATACATAAATATAACACATGTTGACGCAGATTACGAAAAAAACTATACATGATAGAAATAAAATTGACGTTATTTTTACAATAAGAATCTTAAGAATATATAGAAGTATAGATTTTTTTAAAAGTTTTCACAAACGTAAATTTTGTAGACTTGTGTAATTCATGCATAAGACTGTTAACCTCTTCAAGGGCGGTGGTTCATTTTTGGACCCCCTAAATTAAATTCCTAAATGCCACATCGGCACCAAAAATTTGAAATGAAAATTTTCCTTTTATTAAGTACTTGAAGTTGGCTGGATAAAATCGAATGCTGGAATATCAGAAACGAAAAAGCGGACATGTTGGCAAGATCAATTATTATAAATGATCTCTATGACAAAGTTCCATGCTTTCCTGCAACAACCTTTATATTAAAAGGTAATTTTAAAACACTTCTACATGATGAATAGCAGACTTCTTGGCAAAATTAGGACAAGGGAAGAGATACTTATGCGATATTAAACAAAGTACATGATTTATTTCTGTGTGAATCCCAGGTGATAGGTTATTTTCTTTCTTCACACGGAGCATTTGCACAGTATGTGCTTTAAATAGGAAAGCACCCAAATATCAGGTGCAACTGCATTGTAAATAAAAATGTCTGAAATTCAAACACTTAAGTGTCTGAAATGGAGTGTTCAATTTTCAGACATTTTAACATGTCTTAATTTTTTCAGACACTTTTTGCGTCTGAATTTCAGACACTTCAAACGTCTAAATCGCATCCATTTTTTTTTTTTTTTTTTTTTTTTTTTTTTTTTTTTTTTTTGTAAGCATAATGCGTAGCCATGTTTGACCACGTTGAATCCTGGAAAATATTTGGCTGTGGTCCTGCCCCTTTCACCCCATACAGCCTGATTTTTTTTTCCTAATTTTGGTATGCAATTTTCGTTAAACTGATAATTTAAATCTTTTACGACATTGTGCTGATTTTAATCAATATCTTGAACTTCACTAGTAGAGCAAGATTAATGACAAAAAATATTTATCTAAATATTAGATTTTTTTAATTCATTTTTTTGTAATCTTATTTCACATTAAAAGTTCAAAATATTGATTATAATCAGTACAATTTTGAAACAGATTTAAAATATAAGCTTTAAAAATATTACACATCAAATTTGGGGGCTCTACAATCGTAGGGTTACGGGGCACTGCCCAGTATACCCATGCTTTAATCAAGAAGTTTTTTTTTTTTTTTTTTTTGCAAAAAATGCAACCCTGCATTATGGTTATCTAAATTGAGATGTCCGGTATTCGGTAGTATCCGTTGTGGAGGTTAATGGACATTCCCGAATAGCGGACACCTCTATTTAACGAATACTTTTTTAATCCGCAAGACATACATATTTGTATATTTTTACCTCACAAAAGCAGATATCTCCGTTTACCGGACACATTCCGCGGTCCCTAAGTGTGCGCTATTAAGGGCTTTTAAGGTACATGGATAAATATGTTTTTTTTTTTTTTTTTATAATCTTGTCCTAAAGTTCAAAATATTTATTATACTCGGTTGAATGTCGAAAAAGATTTAAAATATCAGATGTACAGAATTTCCAAAAATCCCCCCCCCCCCAAATAAAAAATGAAAATTCATATAATTTAAAAATTAGATTAAAAAAAATATATTGCCACATAGGCAATTTTACATATACTATATCAGGTGATACAGCTATTTATACAACAGCTATTTAACTATGAATAAAAAATAAAAAATAAATATTCTACTTTAATAACATTGAGAAAAAAAATTCTTCGGTATTTTGTTAAATATATTTGCATTTTTAATTTTGTCTTACTCTAACAGTTCAAAACTATAATCAGTGTAAGATTTAAAATATCAGCTTTACGAAAATTTCATACAAAATCCCCCCCCCCCCCCCCGCCCCGAAAAAAAATGAAAATCCTTATAATTTAAAATTAGATTTTTTAAAAATTTATATATTGCCACATGGGCAACTTTTTATGTAGATCAGAGGGTAATCACAGAAGCTATTCAACTATCAATAAAAATAAATAAATAAATATTCTATATTAATAACATGAAGAAAAAATGACTTATAGGTTTCCAAACTTCTTTCGTCTTAAATATATATAGTAACATCTGTCATTTTTGTATTTTTCGTATAAGTGCATATAAATAAAGTTATTTTAAGTGCAAAATCTAGTTATAGCCTTTTACTTTTTCCCATTATAAATTTCAAATTACTTTTTTTATGAAAAAAAATCAAAAAATTAATATTAGAGTATATTGCAAATCAAATACATATGTATATTTTCACTGGCAGCTTCACATAATAGACGAGTCTCATGTACTTTATTTATAATTTTTTAAGCTGCGGTTTTATGCCAGGAAGTAAGAAAGCATTTGGTGATCTTTAAAAGTTTTTTTTTCTTTATTGCCTTGTGGTCGTCGTTTACTGTGAGATAAAAATTAGCTATTGAAACTAAAAACTGCCATTGAATATATAATTTGTAATAAAAGACAGCATCATAAGTTTTAAAATATATACTTCTAGAATGATTGTTTTTTTTTTTTTTTTTTTTTTTTTTTTTTTTTTTTTTTTTGCGAACAGATTCAAAACTAATTGAATTTCATGCAAGATTTTGTACAATAAATAAAATCATAAAAACACTAATTTTAGTACTATAAAGAAATTATGGCACTTAATTCAAACGCTGTTTGCAAGAGGTAAGAAAAATTCCTCGATTTGGAATTTTAAAAACTACCACCGTGGGGGAGAAAGACTTGCATCATTTTAGAAGAAAATTCCATAATGTATCCGACTAGCCATATTTAAAGAATGAATTGTTTCATCCTCAAAATATGACCCGCCAGACAAAAGTTTTTTTTTTTTCTTGGCAGCTTTGACAGGATGAAGACGAATATCGCAATATTATTGATACAATACAAATTAGCACTAAGTCCATTGCACAAGCTTTGTAGAGTTCCCGGGTGTAATCTTCAAGTTGTTGTTTACTCTATCACGCCCTTATATCGACGACAGCTTATAAGAAACATTTGGTGTCAAGCACACACGTTAGATGCATGTATTCAATTTATAAATAAACTAAGTGAATACGAATTAAAATCACAGTACTTCACATTCCGCAAAAAACATATTAAAATACACGCGTACATAAAAACAAACTTTCCGTTTGAATTACAACGTATACTAGTTCGAACGAAAGACATCTAAAACGCATGCACAACTGAGAGTGCCCCCTGGTGATTAATGCGTTGGAAGAATAAAAACGTCTTAAATTAAGACACGTTTGGAGCAACGAAATGTCTTAAAATAAGATGTTTACGGATATTTTAGACACTATTCTCAGTTCGTTTACACCATGATCATAGTAAGACACTTGTGTATCTTAAATTAAGACATCTATAATGCCTTAATTTTCAGATTAAGACACTTAAGTGTCTAAAATTCTTTTTCAGTCACATATGTGTCTAATTTTAAGACGCCTCTTTTTGCAGTGTGCGGTAGTGTAGGAAGTATACAAAATTATTTGTTTGGACATTGTTCGTTAATTCCTTGTACGTTTACCTTCAACAGGAATTGTACACTGAGATGGGACATTCGAAACGTTCTCTTCACCCTTTCAAACTATAGAAAACTGTGTGCTATGTACAGCGCACTTAATACGGAATATTCATTTATTAAGTATTAATTTTAACAACTTTAATTTTGTTAAACTTCTTTGTTTTTTAACAGTTTGCTTACTAACATACTATAAATATTTATCAGTTTTACATAGCTGCCAACCTTCCACTAATCTTCCGTAATGTCTGGTTTAATTTAACCCAGGTTAACCACATTTCGAACCAGAAAATTTATTTCATGAATGGTTATTTACTTAATTCCAGGTTTCTACGTGGAAATATTTATTTTCATTTCTTAAAAAATTTTCTGTTTTGAAACGTATTAACCCTAGAACTACCGGAAATTTTACTCAAGTTTTATAAAAACATTCTACACCAGAATTTTTACTTAAAACTATTTAATTTGTTTATTTAACTTATTATTGTCTGATTTATACATTTAGTTTGTTTTGAAGAAATTTCTGGTTTGAATAAATATTTTGAATGTACATGACGGGTCCAATGGACCCGTCTGGTAGACGGAAGGTTAAACCAGGGTCAAAATAACACAAGTATTACGGAAGATTAGTTTGAGGTTGGCAGCTATGGTTTTAATGAACATTAACACGCATTATATGAAACATAGAATTATTTTGTTTTTAATTTTGCTGTACATTCAAGGCACCTCACTATTGTTATATATATTTATATTTTTATTATTATGATGAAAGCAACATCAATTGTTATGTAACATTGTTATGATTGGCTTTGTAACTACGTCAGATTGTGTGATATTTTCTATTGGTTGTTTTGGGTGCGTTCCGTTGTCTGCAGCATCGGTGATTGTAATGGGGATTTTCCGCCGGAGTGTTATATCCTGTGTTATCTTATGGTTGGTGCTCCGGTTTGAGTGATTAAGTACTTGAAGAAAAGCTTTTACTTATTTTCAAATAAATTTGCTTGTAAATTCTGGTACCATTCAAACATTTCAGCATTTCGTGAAGAGAAATACTTTGCCCCTGAAAGGGTTATAAAATGTTACTTGTTTCTACGAGGATCTTATAAGATTTCATTTATTAAATAAAACTTCTGATTGAAAAAGTTTCTCTTTGGCATGGATGGAATTGACAAACTTTTAAGAAGGAATACTAAAAGGTTGGCAAATATGGCAAGTAATTTTTCTGACATAAGAACACAAATGGCTTACATAAAAGAAAAACCGCCGTTTACTGACTTCTTTCAGGTTAGAGGTAATTGATGTTAAAGTTGAAAATAATTGAAAATAGAGAAGTAATCGATTATCTAACCACAGCTTTGTTTCTTTTAATTTCCTCTAACTCGTTTAATGTTGTTTATACCAAACTTATTTCCTGACAAACATTGTAGATTTTAAAAGTTCTTAATAGAGTGGTCTTCATGTAATAGTTATTATTATTATATTCTATATAGAGTCTATGGAATTCGCTCTTTGGTTTCTATAAATTCTTCAAGCAAGATTTTATTGTCAACCGTAATCTTATAATCTCATATTTATGAGATTTTCGTTTCAAAAATCGGTGTTATTCTTTTATTAAAACAATGTGCTTCTCATACAAATAGTCGGGAAAGATAGTAGAGTCAAGGATTGTACCGGAATCACCGAATAAAACAGACTTTTCGAAATATTCAGACATTTACAAAATTAAAACAACATAAGGTTTATTTATGTTTATGCCTGTAAGTGTTTTTAAATTTATAATTTATACTAATATTACAAAGAAAAAAGTTCGTTTGTAGGTGTAATCTTTGGAACTTTCTAACCAATTAAAAAAATAACGGTTTCAAAGTGATGGTAACAATTGCAATAAGGTCAGCTGGGGCAACTGGGCCATGATTTTACAATGTGACTCTGGAGCTTCTGACAATTTAGCTTCAAAAAGCTAATGTTCATTTGAATTAAAGTCTGAACTTTGGTAAAAATGTTCAGTTAGGTTCTCTCTATCAGACAGAAATGCTCAAAATTACATTTTAATATTTAAAAATATAAAAATATGCATATTTCATCTTTCTTTCCTCATGGGTTCAGTTGCCCCATAAAAATAGGGTAAGTGGACCAGAAGGGTCTACGTTCCACACGCGTTTATTTTTTTTCATATGGGATATCAGGTCCTGTTTGAAAAAATGTAAACAACTTAAAAAATTTAAACCAGGCAGATCATATAAATTATATATCAACTAAAGAGCGTTGTAAGGGAATCCTTTGCTGTCAATGTGTCTAAAAAAGCACTAAAAGTAAAAATATTAGATTTATTTGTACCAAAAACATAAAAATTAAGTAAGTACTTATGTACTTTAGTTAGGTAATAAGTATAAAAGTCACATGGGTATTTTAAGGTAAAAAATACCAAAGCAAATCTATGAATAAACGGCTGCGTAAGTACTTAAGTACTTTATCTGTATCCAGGGATCGCATTCTATAGGGAAATTTTATTGTTCCTACCAAAACCCTTGATGAGTTACCTTCATGATCATTTTATTTAACATATTCTAAAGAAAGATGCGATGACGATATTATTTTCAAAATAGTGGTGGGAACAATAAAAGTTTCTCTATAGAATGCGACTCCTGTATCGTACAATTTCAAGGTTTGGCTATCTCGCTTTCAGGGGCAAGGTACTTGCATTCGTAAAATGTTGAAATAATTTAATGACACCAGTATTTGCAAGAGAATCTATTTGTAAACAAGTAAAAATATATTTTCGCGTACTTAATAAAGGTGAAATTTTCAATATAAAATTCCGGTGCCAATGTGGCAATTAGGGATTAAAATTATGTGATGCCATAACGGCATCACCGCCTCTCAAGGGGTCAAGAAATTTGGTTTGATACCACCCAATATTTTTTTTTAAATTTTATTACATAAATTTAATATGGTACTCTATCATTTTCTTTATTGTGAGCAAAAACAATGGAGAAATTTATTTAACTTAGTAAGAGGAACTCAAAAAAATTATTTATAACTATTGGGGTAACTGGATCCAGTATTGTCCAGTTATCCCAGATACATGTCCCAGTTACCACATTCTTGAAAAAATTATGGGGTAATTGGGACACCGGGCTTACATTTGAAACATGAAGTAAATATGTATAGATACCTAATAATATTAATGTAGTTATATGCCTAATCTTTAAAAAAAAAGATTGTTTAATAAAAGTACTTACAGTATTTTAATAAAAAGCCAAGGAAGGTCAACCATATTGATGTTGTTTTTATAAAAAGAAACGTAAATTTTTGACAACCTATCACAGCAAGTGAGAGTTATGATTGAGTTGAAACACGTTGTTTTAAGAAGTAGAGATTAAGGTGCATTGTTCACAAAAGCTAAAACTTAAAAAACATCAACAGTTTTTTATAAAATAGTCTATAGCCCAGTTACCTCGTGGGTCCAGTTACCACAACTAACCTTATGTTGGATACTGTTGTTGCTAGAAACTTGAAATTTGGGATGGTGGTAACTTTTATGATGCAAATGCTCGCTATTAACAGTTTCTAAAATATTTTAAATTTAAAAGCGTGAAATGATCGTAAAACATCTTTAAGCGTTCTGAATTTTAATTTATTTAGAATTTTTAGGGTTAGATACTTCAAATATGATATGACTGTTTCTTCTAAGATGTAAATGCTCGCTCAGAACACTATTTTTTTCTTATTAAAAAGGGTGCAGAAGCAAAAAAGTTCTAAAATTGCGATTGTTGTGATACTGTTGGAGCTAAAAACTTGTTTTTTTTTTTAATTCTTAGAACTATAGAAACTTGAAATTTAACGTGTCTGTTACTTTTAAAATATAAATGCTCCCAGAAAACAGTCGAAAAATGTCGAAAATTCGAAATTTAAACAGGAGCAGTGGCAAAATACATTATAATCTTGCGATTTCTGTTATGCTTTCAGCGCTAGAAACCCGAAATTTAACATGCTAGTTTTTAAGTTATAAATGCTCGCTAAGAACGCTTTCTAAGAAAATTTTAATTATAAGAAATGAGCGGAAAATAAAAAAGTTCTAATTTACGATTTATTCGAAATAGTTACGGCTAGAAACTTGAAATATGGCTGTTACTTTTAGGTTGTAAAAGCTCTTACTGAAAATTTTTAAATAAATTTGAAATTTAAAACAGTGGAAAATGTTCTAAAATCTCGATTACTTTGAAACTACTAAACGGATTTGAAAAATTCTTTTAAAATAATACTGGTGACATTCTCTACTTACAACTGGGCTACTTTTTATCGCTGTGCAACTGTCTTTTAAGGGGTTGAAGTCTGTCTAATGAGGCAAGAAACTTCGAAGAAAAATTCGAAATTCAAAAGCAAGGAATCACAGAAAAACGTTCTAAAATTTTTTTCATTTTCGATTTAGTTGGAAATGTTATGGCTAGAAAATTGAAATTTGACATGGGTGTTACTTTTATGACGTAAATGCACGCAATCAAAATTTAAATCAATTCAGGAACAAAAAAAATCTAAAATTGCTATTCCTGTGACACAGTTTGGGCTAGAAGCTTGAAATTTCGCATGGTTGTTACTTTTAAATTATTAATAATGACTAAGAACGAGTCCTAAAAAATTCGAAATTTAAAAGGGAGAGATGGGTGAAAAACCTTTTAAATTACGTTTTATTTGGAATTATCAGGTCTAGAAATTTGAAATTTGACATGGCTGTTACTTTTAAGACATACATGCTCTTACAGAAAAGTTTCTAAAAAAGTCGAAATTTAAAATATAGACATTAGAATAAAATATCCTAATATCACGATTACTTTGGGACAACTAAACTTATTTTTTAAAAATCGGAATAATAATGGTGACATTCTCTACTTAAAAATAAGCTAATTTTTATCTATGTGCAACTGGTGCAAGAATGGAAAACGGTCTACTATTGAAACTAGAAATATGAAATTTGACATAGTAGTTACAGGCCTCCAACTATATCCGATTTTTGAGCACTACATATTTTCAAAGAAAAATCTTCTTTATAAATTTTGGTTGAAAATTACATGGTAGGACATTTTTTGTTGCAATTGTTGCAGAAACCTGCCACGATTTTTTTTCTTAAACAATACTGGTTTTATAAAACGAACCAGTAGATCCCTGTGGTTACCCTTAAGAAGTAAATGCCCGCTAAGAGCGGTTCTAAAAAACGTTGAAATTTAAAGATTTTAATTGAGTCGAAACAGTGCAAAAGAATTTCTAAAATACAATATTTTTTTAATTGAAAAGCTAGAAATAGGAGTTAAACATGGTAGCACCTTTTAAAACTAACATGCTCGCTCAAAAAAATTTCTGAAGTTAGGATTACTTTGGGACTACTGAACTGATTTCAAACCTGCCATCAGTATAATAATGATGGTAATCTTTACTTACGCAAGTAAAAGTTAAATTTAAAAAATCAAAAACCCGACTGCGTAAAAAGCGAAATAATTAATTATTTCTCATTAATGTGAAACTATTTTTTATATTACTTACCTATTTTTTTATTTACTTGTATTGATGCCGTTTAAGTTATGTTTAATTGTTAGTTCCTATCTATAAATACGGTTTTGATGAGGCCTATACATGTCCATGAAGGTTAGAGTTGCAGTAAAGCTAGAGATCCTATCTACACAACTTCCAGGTTGTGTAATATTTAAACGGAGTTTCTGAGTGTAAAATAGTCAATGAAACATCGTCTTCTTTTTGAAAGACCTATCCAATGACATGCCACTCAATAGGGTGCGTAAACATTTTTTTCGTCTCATACCGCTATTTTGTATTTTACGGCCGCCATTTTGAATTTATAAAAACAAAATCTAGCCTATACCCATTGGAAGGATAAGACGAATCGATAGAGACCTCATTCATTAAAATCCATCCAGCCGTTGGGACGTTTCGAGGGTATAAATAAATCTACATACCCAGATACGCGTGAAACACATAACCCTTCTTGACAGTCGGGTAAAAATAGACTATATTTTATCTCTACATAAACTGTCATCAAGAAGGGTGTAATAGCAAACACAGTTTCAACATTTCAAACTGAAGCTACTGAATCGATTTCAAAGTTATTTCTATGTACGACACCTCATAAACAGAGTTCCTAAGTAGACTGCATTGTATCTGTTTTTCGGAAGGTGGTGATTGCAAATGGGTTGCAATGAAGGTTTCCTCATTAATTCAAGTCTCACATTCATCTAATGCGGCACACGAACGAAGCTTTCTCGAAATGTGACTTGATTAGTAATATTTAAATTACCCACAGCGATGCAATTTCCGTCTATCTTTTGTATGCACACAAATACCAATTTACATATTTTAACAGCTACGTATGCAAAGCCGTGGTTTTTGATAATGTAAAATAGTTTTATCTGCTATTTATAATCAAAATTAAGTCACAGTAATGATTTTTTAGTAGTTTGGATTTTATTCTTATAAAAAGGGACAAATACCTTTAAGGGATATTTTGTAAAAAGTAAATTAAATGTTTCTTTCTATTTCTATAAAAAGAGAAAGTTGAAAGGAAACTCAAAATTTTATTTTTAGAAATCATGAAGAAACCTCAAAGTGAACCTAAATCTTATTTTCGTTGTTATTCTATGTCTAAAAGTGATACATCTGTACAGTCGTGGGAAAAAAAAAGTAACCACCCGCTACTAACTCTGCAACTAATTATAATAGAAGAAAGTTACTGGTACTAATCGATTCGAAATAAAGTCTACTTTTAAATGAGGTATATATAATTTGATTAGGGGACCAAGTACAAATAAAAAACAGACCAAACTTTCGTTTTTCAATGGCAACACCCTATTGAGTGGCATGTCATTGGATAGGTCTTTCAAAATGAAGACGATATTTCATTGACTATTTTACAGTCAGAAGCTCCGTTAAAATATTATACAGCCTGGAAGTTGCGTATGTAGGATCTCTAGCTTTACTGCAACTCTAACCATCATAGACATCTATAGGCCTCCTCAAAATAGTGTTTATGGATAGGAACTAACAATTATATACAACTTAAAAATCATCAATGCAAGTAAATAAAAAAGTAGGTAAGTAATATAAAAAATAGTTTCACAATGATGAGAAATAATTAATTAGTTGACTTTTTACGCAGTCGGGTTTTTTGATTTTTTTAAATTTAATTGATTTATTAAAATAATTAATTTCTCGGAAACTAATGGTACGAATTTCTTGAAAATTTGGATTTAGGCTAATTGAAGGGTGTATTATTCAAATTTGGGTATTCCTATTGTAAGAAAACAAAGTTTGGGTTCGTTTTGCTATGTACATGCCCCTAAATTTAGAAATAGATTTTATTTCCAAACGTTTGGTACCTGTAACTTTCTTCTACGATAACTTTTTGCCGAGTTAGGAGGGGGTGTTTAATTTTTTTTCCACAACTGTACATTATAAATTTCAACACTAATAATATCTAAAGGGGACAGTTTACCTAAAAATTGATCAAAAAGTCGATTTTTTTCTTTTAATTATTAAATGAAAGCCTGTTTAATTTTTAATATTTTGACACTTCAGTTTTACCCATACGGCAATTATATCGCGAGATATTGTAAATTTTTGCACTAGCGCAATTACCCACACAAATTAAAATTTTAAATGACTTTTTCTCCATGCTCATATTTTCTTCCCCTTCATGTTTTTAAAAGGGTAAGGCCTTTTTTTTCGTATTTGAGATAGAGATTTAAACTTTTTTGTACACATTCTTTATTATATATGTGAAAAATCTGCCCATGGAATTAGCCTTCAGGTTTTTTGTTATATTTTTTTTAAATAAAAGTATATGAAGATGTGTTAGATTTTATCGTTTTACATTATACATACCGGTAAAAAAAATTTTTAAAGTAGTAGGGATTTTATAAAATTCAATTTTTTTAATTTTTTTTAATTTTAATTAAATATGCATTTTTTTTTTCTAAATTTACTTTTAGTTGAACATTGGAATGCAGTGAGTTCACCATTTGAACCATATTCATTGCTGCCAACGCTAGCGCTTTTTTTGTACCAGAAAAATTTTATAGAAATTTTTGCCTTATTTAATCGGCAGATTACGGCGATTTAAAAAGGTAAAATTTACTGTTAAATTTTTGTGGTACAAAAAAGCGTAAGTTGTTGGCAGCAATGCATATTTTTAAAAATAAACAAAATTGTTGAAAATGTAAACTGTCCCCTTAACAATTCAAATGTATCAACTTCAAACTTTTGTATTTATATCCATTATAACCGAATTTTGTAAAGTGTTAGGTTATTTAGCACGTAGAAGAAAATAGATATTTTTTTTTTACAAATTATTAGTACTACTGAATATAAACATAATAACAATGAAAAAAAGCTCAGAGCCATACACGCATACATATACAGGGTGATTCAAAAAAGATGGGAAATTTTTAAGAGGTGATAGTACACACCCAAACAAACATTTTGTATCAAAGAATGCATGGTCGAAAACTAAACGTAAAAAAGTTAGAGGGCGCCAAAAGTTATGTTCTTATACGAGGCAAAAACACACAATGAACGATTAAGTTAAGTTACGAAAACAAATTTAATGGCATTTGATTACAATAAGTGCTCAAAACATTGACCGGCAACTTTTATGCACACAGTACAACGGCGAAGAACAGATTGGCGAATTTTCTGAAACACACCAGGCATATCGCGAACTTCCCCTACAGCAGCCGAAAGCTGGGCGACAAGTTCTTCTGCGGATTCAATGGGAGTCTCATACACAATAGCCTTTAGCTGTCCCCACAAAAAAAATCGAGACATGAAAGATCTGGCGAGCGCGGTGGTGCCTGGTGTGTTTCAAAAAATTCGCCAATCTGTTCTTCGCCGTTGTACTGCGTGCATAACAGCTGCCGGTCAATGTTTTGAGCACTTATTGTAATCAAATACCATTAAATTTGTTTTCGTAACTTAACTTAATCGTTCATTGTGTGTTTTTGCCTCGTATAAGAACATAACTTCTGGCGCCCTCTAACTTTTTTACGTTTAGTTTTCGACCATGCATTCTTTGATACAAAATGTTTGTTTGGGTGTGTACTATCACCTCTTAAAATTTTTCCCATCTTTTTTGAATCACCCTGTATATGTCATGGATTCGGGCTATTTGAGACACCGTTCAATTGAAACAAAATATGCAGAACAGAACAAATTAATAATTCTTTATCAAATTTATTTGTTATTTTGTGGCAGACATTTATTAGGACTAATCGTAATAAAACGGATTAGTATCAACTAGACAGAATCTATTGTATACACCAGGGGCCAGACAAAAATATGGAAACACCTTGCAAAAAATTGCGTTAAATTATTTGCTTGCTATAGCGAAGTTCACAAGTGGCGCTGAAGTTTTGCATAATGTAACTGCCTAAATAAGCTTGTCTACACGTTGAGAGCAACATTTGTCTCCAAGACAGCGTTCTGTGTAGTTGTGATTTAATCATGTCAGAGCTGACAGATTTCCAACGTGGCTAAATTGTTGGGTTTCTATGGTAGATGTACTTCTCAAGAAGACACTGTAGTAGAAGAGACCGTAAGTCTTATAAGACAGTGAAATTTTTTGGGGCATAACGACAGACAGTGCGACTGAATACAGAAGACTGGAAAAACTGCATATGACAAACACTAGAGGGGACGGAAATGTGTATTGTCTCACAGAGACAAACGATCAACGTATAAGGTTATGATTAAAAGCAGGAAGTCAACTGCTACAAAAGTGACTGCCGAACTGGATACTCTTCCCTACACTATGAAAAAAACGGACTAAAATACGGGAATAGTACTGGCAATCGAGACGCCAGTACTATTTCCGTATTTTAACGGAAATTTTCCCCCGTAAAGGCCAAAAAACGGAAATTTTTCTGTAATTTACCGGGGAAAAGTTCCGTTAAAATACGGATGTAGTATTGGTGTCTTGATTGCCAGTTGTATTTCCGTATTTTAGCCCTTGTTTTTCAGTGTATTTGCACAAAAACAGTACGAAGGGAACTCCCTATCCAAGGTGTCTATGGACGAGCTACGATTAAAAAAACATTTTTTTTGGAAGGTGTTCCTCTGTTTTTATCCAGCCACTGTTTGTTAGTCAAAAAGTTAGTATTTCTGAAAATTGTAGGCAGCAAACGGGCTATTTTTATGCAGAATCATTTTTGGCATACCTTGGAAACTTATTGATTTCTCAGATTTAAGACAGCTTCTTCTAAAAAAATCTTTACAAATTCCGTTTATTTTATTTACTTAATATCTAATCTAATAAAATAAGACAAATTATTCAGCAGATGGTAAAAATACTTACCCCTCAATAACCAACAATATGCTTATTCAAAAGAGCTCCAAAATTTTCAACTGTGGTTGGCAAAAGATCACATTTGATATAAAATTATTAGTAACCGTTCAATCTATTAAACACAAAACCGATATGTTTAAAAACTAATCAATGTGATAATCAAGGTATACACCGAGTTTTGCAACGATATTATTCTTGACGAAATCCAGAACTAACAGATGATTATGGTCCTTAGTAGGATTTTAATTAGTCTTGATGTTATGAGGCATAATTTACACTCTTTAATAATCTTACTTTTTACAATTTAAATAATTATCATACTTTTTAGTATTCAATAATCGAATGCTAATAAGTGTTACTTAGAGAGTGTAGTACCAACTGTTAACATTTGAAACATATGGTACCAACTAGAAAATAAATAACACTAAACATTTCACATCAATTGACTTTTAAATTTAAATTTTTGTTATATAATATAGGGGTACCGTTGTCGCATACTTTTTATGTATTTGCTATTACTACTTTCAAGTACCGTCTACCACAAGGATTATTGTTTGGTAATTGTGGTAACAAATATATTAAAAAAATATAGGACGCTGCGACCCATGAAACGCATTTTTTTTTACTGGTGACTTCATTTACTAGTGCTAATTAATGAAACTACTCATGAAAAACATCAATGTCATATATAAGGCGTGTTCAAACGAAAGTGATGCGAAGCGTCGCATGCGAACAGTTTTTAATGTATTTTTTGTGAAACAAATGCGATAGTGAAGGTGTATGTACCACGTGTAAGGAAGCGCAAGCAGATTTGGGATAACTTACTGCGTAAGAACGTGGCATTCAGTTAAACATGGCTGGTGTGGATGCAACTGCGTCCAAAACGGATCAGCGAGCTGTAATTAAGTTATTAGCACTGGAAGGGTGTAAGCCAGTGGATATTCATTGCAGAATGCTGACTGTGTATGGTGACACGTGTGTGTCAAAGTCTAAGGTGACGAGGTAGGGGAAGAATGTTTAGCGACGGTTGACAAGAGACAATGGATTTGCCGCGGCCCAGTCAGGCGCACAAAGTTGTTACACAGAAGCTGATTACGGACACTGACACTCTATCACATCTTTTGTCCGCTGAAGAAAAGCCTAAAGAATCAACGATTTCACTCCGACGAGGACGTAAAGGCTGCAGTCTGAACTGGCTCCATGATCAACCAACATCGTTTTCGCGGAAGGAATTCGTAACCTTCCTAAGCAATAGGACCCCTGGATAAACGCCATGGGTGATTTTTTTTAACAAACTTTGTATGTATTTTACTCTTTAAATATTGTTGTTTCTATCCTAGGTATTTGTCTCATTTCTGTCCCAACGCATCTCATGGATACACACTTCGAATCACTTTCATTTAAACACCCCTCATATAAAATATATTATAATAAATTCAATATAAATTTTCGTAAGAGTATTACCAAAACCTTGAAAAAATGAGCGAAACAATTTTTACAGATCATCAGCTTCGATCGTCGATCGATTTCTGTTGAATACTAATATTAACCATTCTGTTGAATACTAATATTAACCATTTTTGATTAATTTAATAAAAAATTCTAATGATATTTCTCAGAAATATCCAACGTTTTATGCCAAGAGAAAATATCGCCCAAATAATCCAATAAGTAGCACTTAAGGGGCAACATTAGTGTCGATTGAGTAATAAGCTAACAGCTGATTGGTTGTTTTTTACCGACTTCAAAAATAGGAAAAGGTTCTCAATTAGACATGTATATGGTTTTTTTTTCTTTACGTTTGCCGATTACTCCGAAATTACGCGACCGATTCATGTGAATGGTTTTCAAATGAAAGAGGATACTCTCGAATTGGTCCCACTTATATTTCATACTTATATTTCATCTTTTAGAAATTCAACGACAAAAAAAAAATAAACTTCTTTAAAATATTTCATTTTCAACGATTTTCATAAAGTGACCTAGTGTCCAGTGTAACCAGTTAAAGACAAACGATACAAAAATCCAGCTAAATAATGTTGAACTAATAAAAGACGTATAAAAATCAAATATAAGCTCATTTGGATGGATGTAGAAGGAAGCTTATAGTGTATTAGCTGGATTTTTGTATCTTTTATCTTTAACTGGTTTTTGCATCAAAATTTGGTAAATTTTCATGTGTTTAAATGGTTTAATTTTCCGCAATTTACTAATGATTTCGTAATATTGTCCTTGATAATGAGTTACCAGTCATGACCTAGTGACCGACTTTCTACTTCGCGAGAAAGTCGCTACCCGGCCATTTTCATCTCTCTTTATATGGTTTTGTTTCTAGGATTGTTGATTAATTATTTTACTTTGTAGAACTTATTGAAGTTTTTATAGTTAAATGTTTGGTTAAAGGATTTTTTTTTTGTCAAATGTTTATTATTAGAAAATTGAGAATCTAAAATAATAAAGGCAGATTTTGTTTGTGTTTATGTGCAGTTTTTTTTTTTTTTTTTTTTTTTTTTTTTAAGAAACCGCTACACTCAGAGCTACATGATTTCTGCAGAGAGGTACCAAAATATCTGAAATAATGTGCTTCGAAGGGATTTTACGATTTAAAAAATAATGTTTATGAAATAATATACTCGTATACTTGCTTTTAACCACTGTGTTAAAATCTTACATATTCGGATAGCTATTTCAACAGATATGGAGTTTATTCTCGTATAGCATTTATGTAGCTGCCATAATTTACGAGAAAAATATGTTCTAAAGTTAAGACAACTAGCGCAGAAAGTTTTCATTCGGATAAAGATACTCATACGCGAGGGTTTTTACAAAAATTACACCTCGTATAAAATTTTGCACTAAACCATCTTTATGCAAGTGCTTAATAACGCTGCTGTACGTCGCTCGACTCCCATTCCTCATGCCCTTCTAGGATCCTGTCAGCGTAAAGCTTGAGAAATGAAATGGTTTTATTTAATTTTCTGTTTTTTCTTTTTTGTTTTTCGAAGACATTTTTAACTGTTGATTTTCCAGGTTAAGATTCTGTTTTTCAGGGTTTTTTCTTTTATCGTGCTGCGAAGATATTTGAAATTACATTTTTTTTAATGATTGTACATTTTAGTAAAATAAGTTGTTTTTAAATGCCCGTATTAAGGAATTAATTAATAATAATAATAATTACCATGTTATAACGATTAATGATAATAAACATTAACCGTGTTTAATGACTGTTGTTTTATCGACTTACAGGGTACGATCGGAATTTACAGGTTAGTTTGTCTTTTTTTGGAAGACATTTTTAACTGTTTATATATATATATATATAAAATTGCTTTACTATTGCGCGTTTTAACAAAATAGGTTATTTTTACGACCACGTGTATTAACGAAAGAACCCCGTTATAGTGACTGTTTTTATTAAAGGATTTGCGGGGTACGATCGGAATTTTCAGATTTTATTTCTTTTTTATGAAGACATCTTTAAGTGATTAGTATTTATATTTATAAAGTTGTTTCTTATATGTGGCATATTAACGAATTGCCCCCCCTTTACGGATTATCCATGAATTACGCCAAAAGAGTTCTTGGTTTTTTACCCCTTCCTACCCTTATGCCATGATTGAGCGATACCACATCCTCTCTTGCAATGTGACATTTTACACCGAACTCGGAATAAATTTGTTCTAAGAAAAACGACTACATCACAAAGTAATATTTTATAATTAAAAATACTCTCTTTTCGTAAGACCAAATTACGTTTTTTAAATTTATGTAATATATATATATATATATATATATATATATTATATAATTGCATATTTAAAGAAATAATTTAAAATATATAAAATTAAATTTATCAAGAGAATGGTAGTATCATACTTTTATATTATTATATTTATAATTTATTTAATATTATTATTAATTTACTTAATTTCATGTGAATTATAATTTAAAAATAGTTATAAAAACATTACATTATAGATGCTAAATGATTATTATCGATATTCTGATGAGCAGGTTTAGAATTATAAATGTTGTGCTGTTTTTTTTCTAAATATGAATTAATATGACTCTAAAATATGCAAAATGCAATTTTTCTACATAATTAATTTCAATAATCTCCGACAGATGGCAGCACTATTAATTATTTCTACTTATATTAGCTTAGAAAGTGAAAATGTAAAGAAATTTTTAACTTTATGAATTATCGGTAGATGGCAGCATTATATAATTATTTAAATTTACTTCTAAAATAATTATGTTGCCATCATATATTATATTATTTTTCTTCATTCATACCTATTTATTTAAGATATCTACTTCTTTTGTACTATTTTATAATAATTTACTCTAGAATCCTTCAGTTGTCTTATCAAATAATTTATAATATTTAGACTAATTACGATAATTTATAATTATTATATTTATATCAATAATAATGTTATTTACTTGGTATAATGTTTTTAAACCGTATGGATTCGCCTTTAACTGTGACCATTTTATTAGGCGGGATTTTCGCTGTGATTTACGGGATACATGTTTGAGATTTAGATATGGTGATAAAAATTCCCTTGCTGAGTAAGTTTCTAATTCACATGTTCCAATTTTGTTTATTTTGTGCATGATGTTGATCTGTACGGGTCTTACATTGATTATTTATTTATTTATTTTAATTTTTATGGAGTGTTTAATTTATACTTCTTGGTTTATAGTCGATTGAGTACATAAAAGAATTAATTTTTCAGCTTATAGCTTGATTCTTTTACAGAAATCGACTGTGTATTGCTTATCTTTGTATTTCATGTACCCCTGATGAAGTGAAATACACTATAAGCTTCCTTCTACATCCATCCAAATGAGCTTTTGTTTGATTTTTATACGTCTTTCATTAGTTCAACATTATTTACCTGGAGTTTTGTATCTTTTGTCTTTAACTGGTTATTGCATCAAAATTTGGTAAATTTTCATGTGTTTAAATGGTTTAATTTTCCGCAATTTTCTAATGATTTCGTAATATTGTCCTTGATAATGAGTTACCAGTCATGAGTTCCATTTTTATTCGTAATTTTTCTTATGTTTTGAGATCATTTGTGGTTTTTCCTATATTGAATTAAAGTTTTTAAATTTTGAGAGCATACATTTCGGGCAAAAGAATTGTTGATGATGACATTGATTCATTATATCAGGTCTTATTTCATTGGTTAAATTGTTTTGGTTACAATTGGTTTTACAATATTTATTATTATTTTTTTATTATTATTCCCTGCATATTTAATTATTTACTGGTTATTTAAATAATTTCGCCTTTATGTTGTTTTTCCGTTCGCCAATTATGAAAGTTTTTTAATTCATCATATATTGGTGATCAGTATATTGGTACATTAGAGTAGAAACAATTGATTAATGATTCATTAAATTAAAAACAGATGATCCTGCTTTATTTTGTATAATGTCAGTGTAATGTATTGATGTTCAATTTATTAATTTTTTTTTAATAAAAAGGAAAAAGGGAAAAAGATGATGAATTGTAATTATATAATGATTATATATATATAATAATTTTGAAATCACAAATATATGAATAAATTGGTAAAGTTCTAAAGATGAATTAGAAATGAACATAGGAAACCAGTATGTAAAATAAGAAACTATGAATAGCTCACAGAATCTTCAGAGGAGCTTGTGAGTTCATTCATAGAAGATGCGTTATTTCATCCAATTTTGTCGGAAATGAAATGACAAAATTTAGCTCCTTATAACTCAAAAACAACAGAAAATAGATAATAAAAATCCAAGAGATCTAAAAAAGATACACCTCACACAGGATATTAAAAATCAATAGAGCAAAATACCTAAATTACATACTAGGAAGCATAACTGCAGCATGTCTGAATGGTAAAACAGAGTTAGGACTATTTTAACATGTGGGCCTACAGTTGATTATCTGACTAAAACCCATAACTTTGCTGCCATTTGGTGTGAGAAAGGAAAAAATGTAAATTGGAACTGGATTTTTAACAATAATGTTTGGTGCTGCCATCTTTACCCCCGCCCCCCCCCCCCCCCCCAAAAAAAATGAATGAAACTGACAGAATAGGAATAAATTAATAAAAAATAAAATAAAGAATTATATAAAAATAAATAAATAGAAGGGCAATTGATTAAATTAACTAATTTAAAGACAAAATATTATAATATAAAAAATGAAAACATAAATAACATTTAAAAAACAGTGAGGAATATTTTCAGATAGTAAAATATAGCCTTGTATTATGTAACTATATATATATATATATATATATATATATATATATATATATATATATATATATATACATACAGAGTTTCTCCCAGAGAGTTTCAGGTGGGTGCTGCACCCCACTTGCACTTTGATTTTTTTAAAAAGCACACTTATTGCCCCCCATTTAAAAGAATTGTGCCCTTCAGTCAAAAAGTGCCCTTATTGCCTGTTGTGTTAAAAAATATGCTTACATAGTAAATCGGACTCATCGTTGCCTTAAAAAGAGCAACCTGGCTTTTAAATATCAAAATTGCCTTTACAAATTAGAAGGATGCCTTTAAAAATATGCACACAAGATTAAAATATGCCCATAAGAATCTAAAAAAGGCCCTTATAAATCTAAAAAGAGCCCTTACAAATTTAAAAAGCGCTCTTTTCCCACCAGCAGCACCCTGCCTTTTTTTAAACCTGAGGGAAACTCTTATATATATATATATATAGTATATATATTGGGTGCATCTAAACTCTTGGGCAAAACTTTAAGGTGTGATAGTACACATCAAGACAACCAATACTGAATAGGAAACTAAGGGTCGCAAACGTCTTCCGAAGGAGATAGGCGCCATTAAAGTTTAGGGTCCAAAATTTCAAATTATTATAAAAAACGGAAAAACTGGTCGATTCGTTTGCGGTTTTCGCTAAAACTATTCTTTATGTCAGTATTTTCTTGAAAATAAATTTTAAAGTTAAAGTTTAAAAAATGCCGATAGAGGACGCTTTAGACTTTGGAGCAACGAACAACTATTTTTTACCGTTATTTTTTGTATCTCGTTAAATACTTTCAAAAGCTTAGACTTAAACTTAGATTTTGAGCTCAATTTTTCTGTTTATTATAATTATTTGAAAATTTGAAACTTTAATGGCGCCTATCTCCTTCGGAAGACGTTTGGGACCCTTATTTTCCCATTTAATATTGTTTGTCTTGATGTGTACTATCACCCCTTAAAGTTTTGCCCAAGAGTTTAGATACACCCTGTATATATTCAATCGAACTCAGTCAATACGAGAAGCAAGGGAATGATAAAATCGTGTCTTATTAACCGCTACACGTAATATCCGTGAAGCTAATAAAAATCTTTAAAACACACGCACACAAATAAATTAATTATAGCTATTAATTGCTCTAATTATCCCAATACTCAAATTAAAATAATATCATAAAGTTTTCCGAAAAAACGCGGCTAATATTGCAATAGTCATACTGCAGTTTTCGGTCTATTGATTCTACATATTCTTTTCATTTTAACACTGCAATAAGAGATATGAAAATGCTGGGTACTATCGCCCAGACGTCCGAGTTAAAGAAAGAACACTTAAGGGGGCTGATCACTCACCTTCCGATTTCCCCTCATTAATGTAAAGTCAATAAGCATTTGGTGCATTCGTATATTTAAAATATCTCTTCGGCAAATTAATATTTTTAACTTCTATTTTTTGTGTACACTTCCTAAAAGATGTCTCTTTTTTTTTTTCTTAGTTCTCAAAATATTTCTAAAGTATAGACTTAATTTTCTAGGACGTGTTAAAATCTTACTAACAGTTCGCCCGCTTTTAACACATAAAATATTAAATTCAGCATAGATTTTAGAAATATTTTGAAAACTAAGAAAAAAAGAGACATCCTTTAATAAGAGTACACAGAAGAAAGATGTTAAAAATATGAATTTCCCATTAAATATACGAACGCATCAAAAGTCCATACACTTAAGATTACGAAGGAGATTTCCGAAGCTGAGTGAATAGCCCCCTTAATGGTTTTATACTATGCTCCTCTTTCTCCATGGCTCAGTCACCGCCCCCCTGAATACTAAGCCTTAGCGCTGACACAAAAATGGCGGCTCTCGTAGGAGGATTTTTTTAAGCGCTTGAACGGTCCCGTGAATTTAGACTTCAGTATTTTCCAAAATTTTCGTTGACTTATTTAAACTCAGAAAAATAAAACGTAAATATCTTTTAAAAAGTATTGGCATTCAAATTCAAGGGACTGTACGAACGCTGAAGAAAATCCGCCTAATACAGCCATAGGCGGTTTTTGTGTCAGGGCTCAGGTATAGTTTTAGAAGGCGGTGGCTCAGTTGTAAACCTTACCAGTGTTGCCAGTGGGCTACTTTTTTAAAATTCAGATTTCTTGATTGGCACCACTATTCTGAAATGGTAAAATTATCCTTCTTTTCGCCTTAATTAATATCTCATTAAATAAGGTGAATTTTACTATTTCAAAAAAGTGGGGCCAATCAAGAAATCTGAATTTTAAAAAAGTAGCCCACTGGCAACACTGAACCTTACAAAATTTGAGAGGCATTTGAAATGTCATTATCTCTCGCATCTTTCTTTCATTTTCCAAGAACTCAGAACATTTCTCTGTATTTTCTTAGGTGTGTGTGTGAGGGGGATCATCATGAAAGTTAAAATTCTGTCTGTTAAAACAGTTAAATTACTACATTTTAACAGACAGTTAAAATGTAGAAGTAATATCGCTGAGACGGTAGTATTCGATAAGAAAGGGATTTTTTTCCTACTTCTACCCTACTTTCCGCTGAAAATCAAATTGAAATGAACCGATATTTTTCTCGTATTAGATCCTTATTTTGTAGCTCGTAAAAGGCGTGAAAATCTTAATATGGTTTAAATGATGAAACATTCTTAACGTGAAAATTATTCGTTTTAACCGTGTCGTCGTTTAAGCGGTGATCGTATTAAACATATTTGACTCTACAGGGCCATCGAAAAAGAATGCCGGGATTACAAATTTGTATTACGCAAATAAAGAAATAAATAGGAATATAAGTTTAGTATTAAAGTATTAAGAAAAGTACCAAGTTTGATATAAGTTTCAATACGTTTCGATATGTGTACCACTAGTCGTTCGAACGACGTCCAGACGATATTCAATCTCCCTATATGTCCTATGAAGCACCTATGGATTTACAGTTTCATTTGTGGTTATGGTTCGACGTTTTAAATGATTGATATCAGTAATTTTTTCACTCTACACAATGTAATTTACCCTTTATCTACTGACGGTATTTATACAGGGTTGCCGCGCTTCAGGGAATTTTCCAGACAAAATATCAGTATTTTTTTAGAGAAAAATATATCCAGATTAACCGCACGAAATTTCGCCTTATTTAAGGAGCGATTCTCTTTAAGGAAGTACTGGTGCCGAAGAATTTTCTGGTCAAGAAATTCCCTGTAGCGTGGCAACCCTGTTTTAAATACCATTAAAATAACTTGTTATAAAATTCATTTAATACATCGATTAGTTGTAATACAGTTTCGAATGAGTTATAGATACATTACTTTATCTTGTTCCAAAAGTATTATTGGTTACACAAAATAAAAATATTTTTAAAAGGATGATTTCTTTCGCCTTTGCATCTTTTCAGCTTTCTTGGCGTTGAGAAGGAGGGGGGGGGGGGTCAATTTTTCAATTCGGAAATATTTCTATATTTCTATTGCAAGAACATTATATTTGTATATTTCCATTCTACAAAATACTAAGAAAAGTATTTAAAATAAAAGATTTGAGTGGGATTATAAATATTGCACAAAATGCCTATAAATGCAAATTTAATTAATCCTTCTAAATCTTTCAATCCTTCTAAAATTTATTAAATGATTAGGTATATCTTCTAATGTAGTTTAAACAATTCACGAAAAATTCTTTAGAAGATAAAATTTTCATGAATTCATAATTCAGTACATAAAGGATTAACGTATCTCAAGAAGAAGTCCAAAGGCGTAAGGTCGAGACTTCGTGGAGGCCACAGAAATGAACCATATCGTCCAATCCATGATTTGGGGAACATTTCATTCAAGGCTGCACGCACTAATGCGATACTAAAGAGGAGAACTAGCAACGCCATCTAGTGAGTGGAGGAAAAACTTACATTCTTTCACTACATTTCAACACAAGAATTATTTCCATAAGTTTAAGAAAATTTTTTTATAAGGTTGAAAAATCACGAAATTCTTTTTCAATGACCCTATATAACTGGCGGCACTGCAGTGCCTCCGCCAAAATCGGGAAAACACAGTTGTAGCATCGTTTTCCGGAAACAACTCAGGGTACTTTTGACCCCTCCATATCTTTGAGCTGGATTTTCCGAGAGACGTGATACTTCATCTATCTAGAGTACTTTGCCAACAGTTCCTTGGTTGGTTGTGTTTGTGACGGCCAGTTATCAACACGAATGTTTTTATGCCCTAAGGGGGAAGTGCCCTCCGTGGGGGTCTTTCTAAGGGAACCTAACCCGTATTTACGCTTGGAAAACCAAGATTCGAAAAAAACCAGGAAACTCCGAACGATCAGGCCGACGGGCGCGATTGGGATCGAACCCAGCACCTCCCGTCTACCAGCTTCCAGAGAAGAACCTCTCGGCTACTGATGGGGCCTTTGCCAACGGAACGAGTTATTTGAATTTCACGTTTCTATCTTTCCTAGTTCAGAAGATATATGAACTCAAATTTTCGATTTTTAGTTACACTCGCTCACCGATCATTAAAAATCTGAGGTACAGTCGTGGAAAAAAAAAGAAACACATCCTACTAATTCTCCAACTACTTATAATAAAAGAAAATTACTGATACCAAACAATTGGAAATAAGGTCTACTTTTAATTGATGTTTATAAAATTTGCTTATGGGGCCATGTACAAATCAAAACCTGACCAAACTTTGTTTTTTTTAATGGCAACACCCAATTTTAACAACGCATTTTAAATCTTCGGTGCAAACTATACTTAGAAGACGTCTGACTAGTGATACCTAGAAACGAAATTTCTAGTCATTTGAATGATAAGTTTTTTAATTTTAAACTTTCAAAATTTAGAGCTTCTAATGTTAAATTACATTTTCATATTTTTATTAATATCTCCTGAAATTATAATCCTAATGTAATAATTTTGTGTGTGGTTATAATACTAAAAGAGCTAAACATAAATCCATTGAATTTGGAATTTTTGAAATTTTATAATATGAATTATGAAATTAATATTTAAAAATATGAATTGCAACCTATAATTTTTTGATAATTTTTTATTTATTATGTGCTGCTTTATGCAAATTCTGAATTTCAAATTTTTCTGTCAAGTAGATTTCGAATTATGCTTAAAAAACATCAAAATGATGATTTAAGAGGCCGTCAATGATATCCGTCAGAAAACAAAAATATATTTTACTCATTTTATTGAAATAGTTGGGCTGGCAATAGTCGAAACACGTTAATTGGCAAGAAATAATGCATTAAGAGGGAAGTGACATAGTCATTCTGTAGCATTTCAACAATCGAATACCGAACTTCAATTTGGATGCAGCCCCTAAAATAGGCTAAATAATTAATTTCTCAGAAACTAATCATTTCATCAAAATTTGGACTTAGGTTAATTTGGGGTGTAGAATTTATTTATGGTGTCAAACGTGGGTATTGCTATTGAAAAAACAAAGTTTGAGTTCGTTTTGATATGTAGCTGCCCCCTAAGCAGATATTATACAGGGTGCAACATGTTATCTATCGCCGACCTTTAATTTCTCAACCGTTGGTCGTAGACATATAGTTCCAATTACAAAAACGTTTCAAATGAAGTAAATATTCATGCTGTGTCATTATTTAAAGTAAAAAAACAATTTTATTAAAATTACGAAATCAAACTCTTTATCCGGTCCCCCAGTCCCTATAGTTATATTTAGTAAAAGTTTACACATATCATAACACATATAACATAAAAAGTTTGACATCTGTACTACAAAAATTGAGAAAGTCATTAAATTTCAAATTTTGAGATTTTTGCACATTATTTTGTTTCATTGAGGGATCAGTTAAAAGATGAATTAAAGTAATTCGAGATCAAAATCCGGATGCTATGTCTTTTTTACAGCGAAATCACCTTTAGCCGGTATCGCCAAATCGGGTATCACCGAAGAGGGTTATTTCATCTAAAAATTTGAGCTGACTTTTAGGGGTGGTATACAAAGCGAAGAATGAAATATTGAAATTTAACAGAAAAATAAATATCAATTTATTATAATATCGAAAACGGTCTACTATAAAAATGAATAAATAAAATGCCGGAAACTATTGAGATACTGCTCAAAGTGTTCTCCATTGGTGGCAATGCACAATGGATTGCGTGACAGTACTGAGTCTTGAACACGTTAGAACATAGCAGGTGTGCAAACTGTGCGACAATCAAGAATGATGCGCTGCTTCAGATAAACCATAGAGGTAATCTCAGTCACATAGACTTATGCCTTTGGTGTAATTCCAGAGGTCCATGGAAGTCAAGTTCGGTGAACGCGGTGGCTACTCTACCGGGCCACCATATCCAATGATCTGTTGACCGAATTCGGTGGTCAAATACGCCCGGACGTTTGATGTTTTATGCGGAGGGGGCTCCATCATGTTGAAACCACACCCGGTATGAATGTCGGAGAGCAACTCTTCAGTCACGTACCAGTTACGTACCGTATTTTGTAGATGATCCAGGTAACGATCGCCCATTAAGTTCCCACCCATCGTAGAAGATGGGCCCAACAATCTAGGTTCCCCATATAACGCACCACACGTGTCGTACTGTCCGGGAGATGTGGAGGTTTCCAGGTCGCATCATCCCTTTGATTGTCTCACAGTTTGCACACCTGCTATGCTCTAATGTGTCCAGGACGCAGTACTGCCACGCAATCCATTGTGCATTGCTGCCAATGGAGAACACTTTGAGCAGTATCTAGTAGTTTCCGGCGTTTTATGTATTAATTTTTTACAGTAGACCGTTTTCGATATTATAATAAATTGATACTTATTTGATGTTTAATTTCAATATTTCATTCTTCGCCTTGTATACGACCCCTAAAAGTCAGCTCAAATTTTTAGATGAAATAACCCTCTTCGGTGATACCCCGATTTGGCGATACCGGCTAAAGGTGGTTTCTCCGTAAAAAGGATATAGCACCCGGATTTTGATCTCGAATTACTTTAATTCATCTTTTAGCTGATGCCCGAATGAAAGACAAAAACATGTGCAAAAATCTCAAAATTTGAAATTTAATAACTCTGTCAATTTTTGTAGTACAGATGTCAAACTTTCTGTGTTATATGTGTTATGATATTTGTAAACTTTTTCTAAATATAACTATACCCAACAAACACAGAGCTATCTTGAAGCAATCGGACAACTGCCGCTTGCCGATTCTGGCGGTAACGGCACGATATCAGGTTGCCGATATCGGTTCCAACACTTTTATGGTCCCCCGGGCGATAGTCGGTCCGTTGGGCTGGCACTTGGTCGGACCGGTGCCGGCAAGATCGGCGAGACTGCCGGCAAGATACTATGCCGGCTGCAGCCCGACAGCAGCATAAATTAAAAAATATATATCTTTTGATGGCGCCATCTAGGCATGTGTCTTTGTCAATATTTCAAGGGAGCGTATTTCGGCGTTGGACCAGGTTGGTTTCGATCCGAGGACCCCAGGGACAGAAGGTATAAGCCTTAACCACTCAGCCACAGAGCCTTGCTGCGGGTGGGATTCTTATGGGGTAATACGGGGAAGACATTTCTTTAAGTGAAACCTTGTTGTTGTGGATAGATCGTAGATGGGAAAATTGGAATTTTGTGTTTTAAAGATATTTTTTTTGTAATTGTCTTATCCGCATTTATTTAAAAGTTAATTTAGTATTTAAATGAATGAAATAAATATTTTAGCAAACTAGTTAAAGCAAACAATTTTTTTTATTATAAATTTAAAAATTATTAAATATTTAATGAAATTAATTATTTTTAGAGGTTTTGTTCAGTTAATAAAATTTTCTTATTAGTTATTATAATATAATTACATGCGTTGCGTTAATTTATAAAACATATTTTTACTTTCTTCTATCTTTACAAGAAGAAAGTATTGGATTCATGAAAAATTTCGACTTCCGGTTTTCGACGGATTTACACGTTTTAGGGGTCAGAGATTCCTTAAAAACAATATGTTTTTACAAAATGTCTGACTGTTAGTCTGTGGTTCTGTGAGTCTGTCTTTCTGTTTGTATGTGACACAAATTTTGTGGGCGCTCTTTCTCAAGAACTAATGCACGGAATTTAATAAAAATTTATATTCCAGTAGTCTCTAATATAAATTGGCGCTGATTAGTTTTTGGTGTAAATCGCCCCACAGGTGGCGCTGCTATGCCACATTTTTCGCGATTTCCGCAATAGCTCTGTCTCAAGAACTAATGCACAGATTTTCATCAAATTTCAGATTCGGGTATACCTTGATATGAATTAGTGCTGTTTATGTTTTGGTGAAAATTGCTCAACAGGTGACGTTGCTATGCTGCATTTTTGAGAATTTCCACTATAGCTCTATCTCAATAGCTAATGCACGAATTTTCATCAAACTTCAGACTCAGGTATACCTTATACGTTGATATCAATTGGTGCTGCTTATGTTTTTGTGTAAATCGCTCAACAGGTGGGCCTGCTATGCTACATTTTTTCAGAATTTCCGCTATAGCTCTATTTCAAGAACTAATGCACGAATTTTCATCAAATTTGAAATTCAGATATACTTTGATATGAATTGGTGATAAATTGATGTAATTTCTTCTACTATTTAAATGATTTAATTGACGTGATTTATATAGAAGAAAGTTTTGTGATGGCCACAACATACTAGTTTTAACATGGAAAAACTTATTTTAATAAATAAAGTTGGAAATTAATCACTTTAATTAAAATTTTAATTAGAAAAAGAATTCATTATCTGTCATTTGATGATTTAAAGTAGAATGTATTTTTAATGACAATGTAGCAATATTTATTCTTTTACTTATGAGCATTTTTTAATCTTAAAATAAAATAGAAATATTATTATTTTTTTTTCGTTTAGTAAATAATTTTTTTAGAAGGGAGAAATTTCGGAATCTTTTCTTTTAAATTTTAATGCTAAAAAGATGTGTAGATTTTTTGATATTTTCATAGCTTGTAAAATAATTTTAAAAGCTTTTTAATAATTTGATTTTTAAATAAAATAAGAAACTTAGCTATTATTTTTAAACTGAATATATAATTGGAAAATAATTTTAATTAACTTATGAAGTACTTTTTGTTTTCTTTCTACGGTTAAGTTTATAATGAATAATAATTTTAAGGGATGATTTAAAAAAATCTTTTGATGATTTAAAAAATTGTAAATCCTTTTTAAAATGAATTCAAAACATTTTTTTAAATAAATAAATATAGGCTTTTTTTGACAATTTTTATGTTTATCACTATTAGACTTTTATGTGAAATATATAACTCTTATCAAAACTCAAACTCACACAAAATTAAGTAAAAGAAAAAAATGTCGGCTAAGACTAAAAATTCCGATATGTAAACATAAGGGGGCCAATTACGGTAACCGGCAGTCCAAAAAGCAGATTCTTAAGTTTCAGTTGCCGATATGCTGCCGAAACTTCACCGAAACCACTGTGTCGATGCCGACACTTAACCGACACTGCCGGCTGTGGTTCGATCGTGTGCCGAAAGGTATGTGTTTGCTGGGTAGGGACTGGGGGACCGTATAAAAAGTTAGATTTCTTAATTTTTATAAAAATGATTTTTTACTTTAAATAATGCCCCAACATGAATATTTACCTCATTTGAAACGTTTTTGTAATTGGAACTATATGTCTACGACCAACGGTTGAGAAATTAAAGGTCGGCGATAGATAACATATTGCACCCTGTATACATCATTTAAAAGTAGATATTTTTTTCCAATCGTTTGGTACCTGTAACTTTACTCTACGATAATTTGTTACAGAGTTAGCAGGGGATGTTTACTTTTTTTCCACGACTGTACATCTAGCAGCTCTAGAAACGTAAAATTTGGCATAAAAGTAGTGTTTAAGAATCAAAAAATTCAGAAATTTGGAAAAATCAAATAAAAAATTCAAAAAAATCGAAAAAAATCAAAAAAGCGAATGTAATTCAATCTCGTAAACCTAGAAACTTGAAATTTAGCATAAAAGTTGTGTTTAGAATACAAAATAAATAAATAAATAAATAAATAAATTTAAAAAATCCGGAAAAATCGAAAATAATTTTATTTGTTGGAATTTTCTGGATTTTTTTTAAATTTGTCTTCTTTTTTATCCTAACACTTCCTTTACGCCAATATCAAGTATCTGGAGCTGTGAATAATACCTCAGATTGATAGTACTTCAGATTGATAGCAGCTCAGATAATATCCCCCTCCCCCCCGTACTCCATATGTTTGTGCTAGAGTTGCCCAGCACCCTGAAAGTTCATTTTATCTAGAGGACTTTGCAAACAGAGCAAAAGATCTAAGTTTCTGGAACCTCCAAATAATAGGAACAGGAAGTGGGATTTGCAAAAAGCAGTGGATGATGTCAATAAAGAACACGAAGCCGAGAAAAGGACTATTAACAAAAAAAGTGAAATGCCATTAAATACATCTCAAATAAAAAAAATATACCCAATTCTCGTGACTCTTCAACGGTAAAAAGTTCTGAGAGCATGTAGAGAGCCACGTTAAGCTCTCTTATTAACTCTGATGTTTTAATTCACAAATCACTCCTAGTCTCTGCATCATTAGTTAATGATTATTTTGTTACTTGGCAATTACGCAGCACAGTGAAGTTATTAAATCTTACTATGTTATGGGATCGGATGGGACTATTTGATTAAGGTCGATTAAGAACGCAAGGGTGTAAACCGAAAGGATGGATACATTGGGTGAACAGTGTTGCCAGTGGGCTACTTTTTTAAAATTCAGATTTCTTGATTGGGCCCACTTTTTTGAAATAGTAAAACTCACCTTATTTAAAGACATATTAATTAAGGCGAAAACAAGGATAATTTTACTATTTGAGAAAAGTGGTGCCAATCAAGAAATCTGAATTTTAAAAAAGTAGCCCACTGGCAACACTGTGGGTGGATAACTTCCTTAAAAGGGGGAGGGGGAGACTGGCTCGTATTCACGTTACATGTGAAGAAATATACCCAAAACTCCGGACAACTAGTTCGACAGCGAGAGAGGTTTCGGATCCGGGCTTTTATGTAAAAGTAACTCCAGGCTATAAATGCATCTACGTTCAGTGTTCATATAAATACTTCTTTATGCAATACTTTATTAATAAAGATGAATATTAAAGTGTAAACAACAGCCGTTTCACGAAGCACGTTCTCGTGCTGCGTAATTTGCAAATCATAAATAATCATTAACTAAAGATGTACAAGAGACTAGGGGTGATTTGTTAATGAAAATGTCAGTGTTAATGATAGAGCTTAACTGGGCTCTACCTGATGTCAGAATTTTTTACTTACGATTAAAGAGTCACGAGACTTGGATACATTTTTTACATGGGATGTTTTTGATGGGATTATCTATTACCTACTGAAGTAAATATTATAAATTCGACAAGAAATAGCTAACATCCAATGGATCGCGAAAGTGGTTTCGGATCCAATCTTACAATGTTATCAGTGGTGGAAAATTGGCGCAGAGGAGGAGCCTATTGACACCACTAAAATTTTATAGTATTCTTCACCTTAATAAAAACGCAGAAATTCTGTCATTAGATAAGGCGAAAAATACGACTAAAATTTAGTGGTGTCAATAGCCTCCTCCTCTGCGCCAATTTTCCACCACTGTGTTATGTAAAATTAAATCCTCACTACAAATTCCTATACGTTCAATGCTTATATAAATACTATTTTATGCAATACTTTATTAATAAACGTAAAGTAAGGAACAGCCGTTTCATTCTCGTGATGCGTAATTGCGAAGTCACAGAATAATCATTAACTAGTAAATCTGCAGATCAGAAGCCTCAACGTCATCTTTGCAAGTCATTGTTTTTTAACACTCTCTGCGTAATATTCAACTTCCTACAAATCGCTTTTTAAAGTTTTCAAATTACATAAATATTTATAAGAATAAAAGATTTCGGTAATTATTAACTAAAGCACTAACACAGCAATCCCAAAAATTCCCCGTTCGTGAATAGCCAGCCAGAAATATGTAATATTACAAAAAAATAAAATGCTGCATTAAAAAAATTATAGAAAAGCATAATTGAGCTTTAATTTGTCTAAACGTTTACGACACAAGTTTTCCTCTACAGTTCGTTGTTACAAATGCAAAATATTTCATAATAGTAATAAAAGTCAAAAGCTAGAAAAGCAATTTTTATCTCTGATTTTTATCTTTATCTTTAATACTCAAATCAACGATATTTGGTTAGTTTAATAAAAGATGTTGATGATACTTCCCAGAAATATCTAACATTTTCTGTCAAGAGAAATTATCGTAACTAAGCCCATAGCAATATTAAACGTCAATCTGCCTCACAAGAAGACTAGCGATAAGTTTCGATTTTGTAAATGTCGCAGCATGAAGATCTTATCTATTAAAAGAAATCTTACGATCAAGCATATAAGATACTAACATCCGTTCAAAATACATTTTCTGTTTTCGATATCTACTTCTTATTGATCTTATAATGCGTCTAGGGTGGAAACCAGAAGGTCAGCAACCTATTTCGTGCAGCTTTGGTTTTCAAAGTATAGGCGATTAAACCTAATAATCCAATAAATAGTGCTGAGACAGCAGTAGTGTTTATTGAATAATTATAAAAACTGAGTGATTAATTGTTTTTAGAAAAGTGACTAATCACTTTAACTCCATATTAAACTCAAAGAAACTCTGAACATTAGGATGGTAATGAATTTTTTTTGTGTGTTATGGCCACAGCTTAAAGGTTTTTTCTGTTATCAAGTGAATTCTCACTCTGATCTGAAGACTTTTTTATTAGAAGAGCATGGAATAGTTAAATTTGAAAGTTCAGAAGTTTGAGAAGTTGTTTTGTTAGTTTAATAAAAGATGTTGATGATTACTTCCGAGAAATATCTAACATTTTCCCTCAAGAGAAATTGTCGTAACTAAGCCCATAGCAATATTAAACGTCAAACTGCCTCACAGGAAGACTAGTGATAAGTTTCGATTTTGTAAATGTCGCATCATGAAGATCTTATCTATTAAAGAATTCTTATGATCTAACATATGAGATACTAATATCAGCTCAAAATACATTTTCTGTTTTCGATATCTACTTCTTATTGATCATATAATGAGTCTAGGGTGGAAACTAGAGGGTCAGCAACCTATCTCGTGCAGCTTTGGTTTTCAAAGTATAGGCGATTAAACCTAATAATCCAATAAATAGTGCTTAGACGTCAAAGTGTTTAATGAATAATTATAAAAACTGAGTGATTAATTGTTTTTAGAAAAGTAACTGATAACTTAAGCTCCATATTAAACTCAAAGAAAGACTCTGAATTTTATTTCATAATTATATTGGTATGGTAATGATTTTTTTTTCTGTATGATGGCCACAGCTTAACCCTTTATGCCCCGGCGGAACTTAAAAGTACCATTAAAATAACTTGTTATAAAATTAATTTGATATATCCATTAATAGTAATACAGTTTAGAATGAGTAATGGGTACTTTACTTTGTCTTCTTCCAAAAGCATTAATGGTTGCACAAAACAAAAATATATTTAAAAGGATGATTTCTTTTTCATTTGCATCTATTTAGCTTTCATGATGCTGAAATATTGTGGGGGAAAAGTTTCAGTTAGGAAATATTTATATATTTCTATTGTAAGATTAAATATATTTGTACATTTCCTAAATCTATAAAATATTTAAAAAATATATTTAAAATAAAATATTTGAGTGGAACTATAAATATTGCACAAAACCCCTAAAAATTCAAAATTAATTAATTAATTTTAATTGGTAAAATCCTTCTAAAATTTATTAAATGAGTGTGTAAATCTTCTAATGTAGTTTCAAAAATTCACGAAAATTGCTTTACAAGTTGAAGTTTTCATGAATTCATAATTTGGGATAGAAAGGGTTAAGGGTTTTGTCTGTTTTCAGATGAATTCTTGCCGTAATTTGAATATCTTTTTATTTGAAGAGCATGAAATAGTTTAATTTGGAAGGTCCAATTCAAGTAAATGAAAAATGGAATCTTTTTAATAAGATGTTTTTTTAAAATCATGTATCAGAAAATATTTATTTTTATTATTAAGGGACGGTGGAGTTTAAAATCCTTAAAAATATTTTTTTTTATTTTTGTAAATTTCAACTTAAATATTATTCAAGGGTAAATTATATACATTATGGCATGCATTTATCACAAAAAAATGTAAAAAAAAAAAAAAAAAAAAATTATTTTTGAGAAAAAAATGGAATTTTACGCGTCGTGTTAGAAATCTTCGAAATACCCCATGCGTCTTCCATATCAATGAAAATCCCCAATATTTTTTATGAAAGTTTGGTTTATATATGGAAATAAAATAGAGCATCGAATTTTACGTATTTGAATTTAAAAATTTAAAAAAAAATGAAAAATTTTGAAATTTTTTCGAAAAATTTTCAAAATTTAAAATTTTTTCAATTTTTTTTAATTTTTTGTAAATTTTATCTTAAATATTATTCAAAAGTACATTATATGCATTATGGCATGCATTTATTACAAAAAAAAATATTTTTGAGAAAAAAATGGAATTTTACGCGTTGCATTAGAAATCTTCGAAATGCCCCATGCGTCTTCCATATCAATGAAAATCCCCAATATTTTTTATAAAAGTTTGGTTTATATATAGAAACAAAATAGAGCATCGAATTTTATATATTTCAATTTAAAGGTTTAAAAAAAAAATTCGAAAACTTTTTGAAATTTTGTTTTTTTTTTTTTTTTTTTTTTTTAAACCTTTAAATTCAAATATATAAAATTCGATGCTCTATTTTATTTCTATATATAAACCAAACTTTTATAAAAAATATTGGGGATTTTCATTGATATGGAAGACGCATGGGGCATTTCGAAGGTTTCTAAGACGACGCTCTCAAAAATATTTTTTTTTCATTTTTTTGTGATAAATGCATGCCATAATGTATATAATGTACCCTTGAATAATATTTAAGTTGAAATTTACAAAAAAAAAAAAAAAATTATTTTTAAGGATTTTAAGCTCCACTGTCCCCTTAACACGGACACATTTTACACATTAATATTATCAAAATAAATATACATATGTAGCTGAAATTATATAATAAATAAATTATAACAATTAGTTATAGTATAGTCATTTCCTTTATTCGCTTGAATTTACTTTGTTACAGATTATTACAAGTACGAGTTCGGTATATCTAAATGAAAAATTGAACACGAAAAGGTTAAAAAACCATTGTTCTGAATTTCCCTGTTGTAAAGATGAAGCTTAAAAACGTTTATTATTCAAAAAATTGTAATCCTAACTGCCATTGTTATAGAATAACAGAATTACGCTATCAATTAATTTATAGTTAATTATCAACCTTTCATTTTGCTTTTGCGTTGAATAAAAGTATTGGCTTTAAATATTTCCGTTTTTTCCAGTTCATAGACTAAAAAAATAGAAATTGCGTGTTTTTACTTCGACACGCCATTTGTAAGAGTTAAAAAAAGGGTTATTTTATTATTTAATCAATATGCATTTTCAACAGTAAATACTAGTTTATTTGAAATGAAATATGTCACTTTAAATCATTAAATATCGTAATATAACAACCGAAAAATACATATAATAATTTTCTGTCTGGGTTGAAACTAAGAAAAGAAAATGAACTTTAGCCTTTTTTCTCTTTTCTTTAAAAGGTCTCTATTATGCACGAACATAAATCTAAGAACAAAAAAAAATCTAATAAAGGTATCCTGTCATTTTCCCATTAGCTTGATGAAAATATGATTTAATGGGGCAATTTTAATTGTAGACAAAACACTTAAAAATGCTTAAGATCACAAATGTCTATGTTATAGAAAAAAAAGGTTAATTGAAATCTCGTGTTCTTGTAAATTAGAATTGGATAATGAACGAATTACGAATTAGAAAACATTGTAATTTTTGAAAGAAAATATTTGTGCCAATTTCGGTATTATTATTCATTTTAAAAATTATTTTTAGCGATTTTTTTATTCAAATAGACATCGACTGGAGAGCAAAATCATTATTTTTATAAAAAGTTGTGGAAAATTAAGAAGCACAAAGCAAGAAAATATACCCTGCTTCAAATCACCAGATTTTGAATTACTACTGTTTTCGAATACAATATTTCCACTTATTTAGTGCACATATTCGGCGATCAAATAAGAAAAAATTGTATTCGGATATAATGGTACACAAAATTTCGGAGTGTTGGTAGCTCTGCATGTGTAATTTCTTTATTATATAGGGTGTCCATAATAAAACGACTATTTTAAAGTTGTCTACAGACAAAGCCATTGCTCAGAATGTTGTGAAATTTTGCGAAGGACATAATAAAGGTGTGACGAATAGTTTGAGAAAAAAATAGCTCAAAATTTCGCCTCCAGAGGTCATTTTTTACAAATTACACATTTAGCAGACATTTACGATAGTTTACAAATTGTATTACAATCAAACATGTTCTTCATGACGATCATCATTTTCAGATACCATCTGGAATCGTAAGATAGCACGTTCCGCAGTTGACCGTTGTGTGCTCTGTGAAATTCTAAAAACATGTCGTGAAATGCTGTCTTTAATATCAGGTAAAGTAAACAAATAAAGATTCTAAACTATCGTAAATGTATACTAAATGTGTAAATCATTAAAATGCCCTCTTGTGGCGAAATTCTGAACTAATTTTCTTTCGCTTAAACAAATTCCCATCTCATTATTTTGTCTTTCACAAAATTTCACAACTTTATGAATAATATTTTCGTTCGTAGACAACTGTAAAGCAGAATCGTTTAATTATGGACACTGTGTATATAAGATCTATTATCCATGAAGTTAACGTTAAGAATAAAAAACTAATAAGGATATTGTCATTTTCTTCTTTGGCTATAAAATTGGATTTAATGTTTTTTTTTTTTTTTTTTTTATACGGACAAAAACATGCTTAGCATTACAATTGACTATGTTATACAGAAAATGGTTAATTGAAATCTATTGCCCTTACAAATTAAAATCAGGTAGAGAATGCAATATTACTTATCATTTTTAACACTTTCCAATAAAGTTGAAAAGTGTTTATGACTTCGGTTTGTCTGGCTGTTTGTCCGTCTGGCCGTCTGTCCGCGCTCTAACTCTCGTAAATATAGTCGGATCGTTCTGAAATTTTTGGATGTTAGTGACCTTTACCATAGCACAATTCCTATTTCAAATAAAGTTTCTAGCATGTTTAGTTCGTTTACAGGGATAGTCAAAAGTTTTCCGTTACATTACGGCCTATGGGAAAAAATCGTTTAAAATGGTTTTAAATGATGTTACATGCTTTTAAACATAATAAAATTCATATGCATTTATCAAGTGCACTAAAATATACATTCTGTACAATATACGATGCAAAGAATAGTTATTATTCATTTATAGGGCCACACAAAAGAATTCTGTTCATAATGGTATAGGGGAAACTGTTTGCGGTGTATGTGAAAAGATTTCAGATACTATATTGTATCCGAATTACTGTATATTAGTAATGATTGCTCGAAATGAATTTTAAATTATGATATGCGCTTTTTTAGGGTTTCGTTCATCTGACGAAACCCTATTCGTCTCGCTCCTCTGTCTGTCTGTCTGTCTGCCCGTCTGTCACAGAGCCCGTTCTCAGAAACTATACATGTTGGAGACTTGAAATTTTGCATACTTATAGCTAAACACCACACATCATACGAAAAATCATAAAATTTTGAAAAAGTCGTACATTTAACCCTTTGGGCTCCCACATGTGTATTTTAAACAATTCTTTCTAAGTGAGCCCCTAATTAGGTTGGAGGCGTGAAATTTTACATACTTATAGCTGAACACCTCACATCAAATAAAAAATCATAAAATTTTGAAAAAGGCGTACATTTAACCCTTTGGGCTCCCACATGTGTAATTTAATCAATTCTTTTTAAGTGAGCCCTAATTAGGCTGGAGGCGTGAAATTTTGCAAACATATAGCTGAACACCTCACATCAACTGACAAACAATAAAAGTTTGAAAAAGCCGTACATTTAACCCTTTGGGCTCCCACATGTGTATTTTAAACAATTCTTTCTAAGTGAGTCCCTAATTAGGTTGGAGGCGTGGAATTTTGCATACTTATAGCTGAACACCTCACATCAAACGACAAATCATAAAATTTTGAAACATTTGAAAATGTCGTACGTTTAACCCTTTGGGGTCCCACATGTGTATTTTAAACAATTCTTTCTAAGTGAGCCCCTAATTAGGTTGGAGGCGTGAAATTTTGCATACTTATAGCTGAACACCCCAAATCATACAACAAATCATAAAATTTTTAAAAAATCGTACCTTTAACACTTTGGGATCCCACATGCGTATTTTAAGCAATTCTTTCTAACTGAATCCCTTATTAAATTGGAGATTTGAAATTTTGCACCCTTATAGCAGAACACTTGAGGCTAGGCGACAATTCATAAAATCTTGAAAAAGGTCTTACGTTTAACCCTTTGAGCTACCACATATATATTTTAAGCAATTTTTTCTAAGAGAATTGTCCTAATTAAATTGGAGACATGAATTTTTGCATACGTATAGCTGAATATTTCAGACCACACGGCAAATCATAAAAATTTCAAAAAGTCTTATATAATTTACTCCTCCGGGCTCTAACTTGTGTATTTTAAGCAATTTTTCTAACCTCCGCTCTTTTCACCCGGGGAGCACTTTTCCAACTTTTGCCGACACCCCTTTGACCATTCTTTCATATTATGCAACATAGCCTTACATATTTTAGTTCCACTTTTTACCACCAGGGGGCGACTACTTATCTCGGGTGCTATCGGCCCAGTCCCCTCGACTAATATATCTATGGATAGTATATAAAACGGAGTTTCGTTGGGATAGAGGTTTGTTTAGAATAGAGTGCGCCCCTGGTTGCGAAATGTGGAACTGACAGATTTTTCAAAAGGATAAAGTGTTTTGAAAGAAATATTAAACGAAACCCCCTGTGCGATCTGTGATCACAATTACCTACTTGTTCACTATATTTATACATACTATAAAGTGCGTATAAATGCTATAGTTCATATACAAAGCTACAGAAATAAATTCGTAAAGGTTACTGAGTATGAGCATAAATTGCTTAAAAGTGGGTTTTAAAGGAGTTATGCATTTTTACGCTGAACTGAATTTAGTGTACTAAGAAATATTTGCAGAATATAGATAAAATGATATACAGGGCCACGCAAAGAGTTGGATACATAGCCGTCTATGGGTGATAATTTCTGGAAATGTAATTTCAGTAGTTTTAAGCGTGTTTTAGTTTGAATTAAATTTTAGCTAAATAGTGGCATGTAATAAAGGTACTAGGTAAACTACAGGGCTGTACAAAGTATACAAGTATGTTTCCATCTATTAGTATAAATTGGTGAAAGATGAATTTCAACCTGTTATGCATTTTCTTGCTAAATTACATTTTCCCATTATATAGTATATATATCAACATACAGATCGAATACATGGCTGTTCAAAAGAACTGGAATGCATATTTGACTATGAGCGGTAACTACTGAAATCAGATTTTTAAATGTTTACTTAGTTATCTTATTTACCTTATTTCCCTAAGTAATGAAATTTCGTTAAAGCTTTCAGGGAGTGTTGGAAAGTGTTTCATAATCTATGCTGTACGCATGATTTTTCTTACTTGTTAAATTTTCATGAGAGATTCTTTTTATCAAACGGAGAGCTAGTGAACAAAATTAATAATTTTATGAAAAGTTGTTTAAAAGTAATGCTCTTGGAAAATAAAAACATGTAGAAAGTCAAAATGCATACATAAAGTAGTAAAACGTCCTATATGTTATTGATACATGACCTATTATTATCTATTAATATAAATTTAAGAATACAAAAAAAAACTAGTTAAGGTATTCTCTCATTTTTCATTAGCTTGATTAAAATTGGATTCAACGATGCATTTTTTAAATGTAGCCAGAATACTTTAAAATGTGTGACATCGTAAAATATTATGTTACAGTGAATTAATTGAAATCGCACTTTCTTGATTATATTTAGAAATTAAATAACATTTAAAGTAGATTTAGAAATTAAATAACATTTTAAGAGAAAATATTTTTGTCATTTACAATGTAACTAATCAGCTTAAATTATCTTAAGCAATTCAATCTATGCAAATGAATAGCTGGAGATAAAAAAAAAATATATTTTATATGAAAATATATTTAAACATTATTCTTTTGGAAATAGAAGATTATAATATAAAATGCGTAAAGCAATCAAATATTCAATATGTTATTGGCTTTATTATTTACGAGATCAGCTGTTATTCGTGATTATTCAAGAATAAAAAACAATTAATGGTTACATTAACTTGATGAAAATTAATTTTTTGTTAGATTTAATGTCGGATTTTTTAAATTTTAGACGGAACACTTCCACAGAGCAAAATAATTGAATGTTACTCAAAATTAATTCAAATCACTTTTTTTCTTTTAAATTAGAAATTAAAGAAATTTTTGAAAGAAATATGTTTGTCGTTTGCAGTAATGAATTTCTGTTTAACCCTTAATTCCAAAGTGATGTGAATTTCCATCACCTTTTTATTTAATTTTTAATACATAAATTAAGTTCTTACAACCACTATATTTATATAGAAATATTAATCCTCTAAAAATTACAAAAATATGCTACTAAATAAAGTTAAAAATCTATCTTAAGATATCTGGTGTCTAATCCTTAATATAAAAATAAAAAACACAATTCTAAAAGAATAATTCATGCAATTAAGGGTTAAATTATTATAAGCTAATTGTTTTATTAGTTGGAGAATAGCTAGAGAACAAATAGCTGGATATAAAAAATAATATATTTGTGAAAAGGTGTCTAAAAATCATACTTTTGAGAAATAGAAGTTTATGACATAAAAATACATAAAGCAAACGAATATCTTATATGTTATTGCTTTGTTATGTAAAGATCTTCTATTATTCGTGAATATAAGTTTAAGAATCGGAAATCAAATAATGATATAATAATGAATCCGTCAACTTTCTATTAAGTTGATAAAATTAATTTTTTTTAGGAATTAAGGCTGCATTTTTTAAAAGTTGACGGAACACTTAAAAATATACAGCATAATAAATGACTGCTATGTTACGCGGAATCAATTCAATCACTCTTTTTTCTAAAGCAGAAATTAAGGAAATTTTTAAAAAATATATATTTTTGTCAGTTGCAGTATTACTTTTCTGTTAAAATTATCATAACTTGTTTGTTTTATTAGCTGGAGAATAGCTGGAGAACGAATAGTTTGAGATTAAAAATATATTTTTATGAAAATAGGTTTAAAAATTGTGTTTTAAGTGAAGATAAACTTATAATAAAATCCAAAATCATAAAATAGATAAATAATGTAATTTTTCCTTTGTGGTTTTAATGATTTCTAAATTTCTGTTCAAATATTTAAAAATAAATAAGTAAAAGTTTAGGAGACTAATCTAATAACGATAATGTAACTCTAGTTTTAAATTGAGAAAACACTGTATATAAAATGCTTGAGAAATGCATACGAAATGATATTTTTAAAATAAAACTATCAGATTAATTAAAATATTATTTTTTAAAATAGTTTTACAATTTTTGAAAAAATAGGTTTACATGTTTTAGTGCTAAAACTTTTTAATGTTTTTGGCACGAAAGAAATGATTCGAAAATTATCGATGTTCCAATGTTCTCGAGGCAACATTTATTTAATATTTTATACGCAGAGCGATAACCCATTAATATTTTAACTCTCACGAAAGAATCCCTTAATATTTCAAATTGAGAAGAAATCAATGTTAAGATAATATGCAAAATCTCTCGCGGATCAGTGAGTTCCATACTTTATTAAATTAAAACCTGGCTTTATATATGTATTAAACCTCTAAAGACCTCTAAAAATATAATAAATAACGAGATCAAACGAGTATCGCTAATTGCAAAATACCTTTTATGCATTCTTTGGCCTTTTCTAAAAGACATATTCTAGTTTGTATGATTATATATTAACTTGCATGTATAATAAGACACTTATGTATTATCAACATAACAATTAAACTTCCAGAAAAACAATACAGCCTAGACTAGATTAATTTTATCACAATTATTCTAATTGTTAAATAAATCATATTACACTGAGAAAAATGATACTTTCAAATCTGAGCAAATCGATGTTTTCATTTTATTATGAAACGTTTTGTTTCAAATATGACGACCCATTGCTTTCAATTCTGAAATACGGGAAGTACTCAGTTTCAAGCAAAATTACATTTCATTCGTTAAATGTAGTAAATCTCACCAGTGTAGTTGCATTTATTCATATTATTTCATATGTTATGATTTGGAACGAAACACTCCTTTCAATAATATTTTATTTCATGAAATGTCGCGAACTACATTTTTATCGTAATCGCGGAAGAACACTCAAAAGCCTTCCTAATGTGATCGCAGATGCGTAGAGTTTGCTTTTTAGCCTTCGAAACCGAAGAATGTATGACTTGATAAAAGAAAGACTTCACAGGTGGAATTTGCAAGATTTCATTGAAAATTTTGAAGGTAATTTCAATAATTTTGTTGTTTCGAAATATTTATCCCTATTTTTATTGTACGCACACGTAATTTCTATAAGTTATCATAAAATTAGGGTTAGCTATGTACCATGTTGCGTACACTCTAAAAACAACATTTTCAAAACTGAGCAAAAAATACTCAAATCTGAGTATGTCATATAGTCAAAATGGCTCCGAATCAAAATTACTCAAGTTTGAAAATCGTATATACTCATTTTTGAAAACACGGACATACTCAAATATGAGCATGCCACACTCAAGAATAAAACATCATGTGCTCATATTTGAGTATGTCCGTATTTTCAGAGATGAGTATATGCGATTTTCAAACTTGAGTAATTTTGTTTCGGAGCCATTTTGACTATGCGATATACTCAGTTTTGAGTATTTTTTGCTCAGTTTTGAAAATGTCGTTTTTAGAGTGTAGATGTAAATTTCCAACCGAGCGAAAAGTTTTCCTGTTGAGCTGAGCCAGGTTTCAGACCAAATGCTATAATCATTAAGGTTAGCTGGGTAAAAGAGTTCCACCAGATTCGTCCAGGATAGCTCAGATGGTAGAGCACTGGCGGCTTCAGCCAGGAGACCCCTGGTTCCAATCCTGGTTCGGAAATTTTTTGCCCAGTTGAAAATTTACATCTAATAATCCAGCCTAGTGCTATAAAAAGCAGGTTTTAATGGTTTTATTAAAAGAGTTACTTAAAAGTTGAGTTCTTCATTTGCTTTTTTTTTTTTTTTCACAAAATTTAATAACTTTAAAGAAAAGCTCGTAATACAATGAAGTTAAACTTTAAAATCTGACTTTGCTTTTAAAAGAATATTAAAAATATGAGTGTTCAATACTTTTGCCCAAAGCTGTATTTCTAAAATATTTGCGCAAGGGCCGTTATGAACAAAACAGTAAGATTACATTCGACACCCCCAACTGAAAATTGCCACAGAAATTGATAACATTACTGCAAATACATAAAGATCAAAACACTTTATGTTTTACAATTAATATTGTTGAATTATTTCGGACATAGTGCAGCTAAAAAAAATGTAGTTTTTAAAACTTTCCAACATAGTTGAAAAACGTCTGACATCGGTTTGTCTCTCTGCCATTTGTCTGCCAGCTGTCCGCGCTCTATATTTCGTAAATATAATTGGATTGACATGTAAAAGATAAATGCTTTTCAGATATAATATGACTAGTTTGCTATTGAAAATCAACTGTGTAGCACTTATAAGTCGTTTATAGGACACTCAAAATAATCCCGTTATATCACGTTTATAAAGGGAAAAATTGTTTGCGGGGTATTTTAATAATGTTACTCTATTTCAAACATAGTGCAATTGAAATGCATTTCGAAGGTGCATTAAAAAATGCTTTCTGTAGAATATGGAGTGCAAAACATTTATCATTCATTTACAGGGTCGCACAAAATAATTCAGTTTTATAACGCCCTACGGAAAAAAATTGTTTGCAGCGCAACTTTTATTGATGTTATATTATTGCAACTTTTATTAATGTAATATTATTTTAAACATAGCGAAATTTGTATATTATATTGGGGTGCACTACAAGATGCTTGCTGTAGAATACGGCATGCACAATGGTTATCTTTCATTTACAGGAACACCCAAAAGACTTTGTTTATAGTACTGCCTATGAGCAATAAATGTCGGAAAAGCGTTTTCAGCTGCAGTATGGTTTTTAAGTTTAACTAAATATTTGTAGACTACGGGGTGTTTAAAAATTCTATAGACACATTTACACAAAATAATCTGTAAGCATTGCTGTACATGTGCTTGAATTGCTCAATTGTGTTATTTAACTAAGTCATACATTTTCCAGCTGAACTATACTTAGTGAACTAAGAAATGTTTGTAGAATATAAATAAACTCATATACAGGTCTTCGCAAAGAACTGCATACATTCTCGTCTATAGATGGTTATTTCTAAAAGTACGCTTTTCAACGCTGTTATGTGTTTTTCGTCCTAAATTGAATTTAGTTTAATACGAGGCGTGTATAATAATCTGTAGATAATATGCGGGGCTATAAAAAATATTCATGTGCATTTCTGTCTGTTGGTGTAAATTGCTGAAGGGGAATTTCGACTGTGTTATGCGTTTTGTAACGAAGCTAAATTTTAGCTCACTATGTAGTGTATATATAGGTCTGTACATCATGTAGAGGATACACAAAAGAGTTTGATTATCTTTCTGGCTACGGATGTATATTACTGAAATCTGGTTTTAAAGTGTGTTAGGCGATATCTAAGTTAGTTACGTAGACTTCTTTCAGCCTCTTAAACGGCGAAGTACCGTTACGGTAATCTAGAAATGTTGGAGAAAATGTTCATTAACCAAAGTTTGACTTATGATTTTTCTTTCTTTTTAAATTTTAATACGATTCAATCCCAAAAATACTTATTTCATAGAAATGGTTATTAGTTATCTGTGAGAATTACCGAATAAGAGTGATTTTATCACTTTCGTTATCTATTAGTTATTTTAAAAATAATTTCCGTATACTTTGCCTGTACAATTTCTGCATTTTTACTTTTTTTTTTTTTTTAAACGAAGTTATTATGCGAATACATTGAAAAGTAGCTAGTATAGATATCAGAATATCCTTGACAATGTCTATGCAAAATATTTAATTAAATTAAACAAAAATATGTGATATTTTTAACTTCTATTTTATGTGTTTTCTTCCTAAAAGATGTCTCTTTTTTTCTTAGTTCTCGAAATATTTCTAAAGTATAGACTTAATTTTATATGAAATTTTAAAATCTTACTCACAGTTCGCCCGCTTTTAACACATGAAATATTAAATTAAGCATAGATTTTTAAAATATTTTGAAAACTAAGAAAAAAAGAGACATCCTTTAAGAAGAGTACACAGATAAAAGGAGTTAAAAATATTAATTTCTCGAGGATATATTTTAAATATACGAATGCATCAAAAATCCGTAGACTTAACATTATGGAGGAGAATTCCGAAGCTGAGTGACCAGCACCCTTAAAAAGGGATCCTTAAATGTATTAAATATGCTACTGCTGAAAACAGAAAAAAAACATGCAAAGTAACAATAAATAAATAAAATAAGAATTGTATTGAAAATTGGATAAAAAAAATTCAATATTTTGGAATTGTCTAAAAAAAAAATGATAATTGAAAAAAAATTGCTATTAGTTATCAACTATAATCTATTAGTTATCAATAAAAACTCAATTTTAAAAACTTGCTAATAAAGAAACTGTTTTGAGGTGCCGCGTCTTCTTAAAAGTGCAAAAGAAATTAAAAAAAAAAAGAAAAACGAAAAACTCCTTACCTTGGATCACGTTCCTTAAAGAGAGTTTTATTGCAAAATCAGAATTTTCTTCCACTATAATGCTGCTGTAAACTTTTTTCTATAGTCATAAAGGAACTAAACCTAACTAGTCAAGCACTTTATTGACTGTGTAATTTCCAATAAAAAATATTTTGTCAATAAAATCATTTTCCAAAGATGTTTAAAATCTGTTAACGAATAAAACTTTAAAATACTGAAAAAGAGCTAAAACTATTACTGAACATCATTTTCATGAAATTTTCATGTTTAAAATCGCATAAAATAAATTTTTATTAATTGTGAAACAATAAATTAATCAAAAACTAAAATTTAATAGACATAAACTTTTGCCAGTATTATTCAACTATCTTAAGTATAATGCGTTCGCATTGAAAAAGGTTAGTATGTTGCATGTTTTCCAACACCAGTCCAGTGGATCTAACAAGGAGAGGGCCAACCTTGTTAATCACAGATTTTGATTATTTTAGTATATGTTGTAGGGTAGAGACCCTTTACTGTCAGGTTCAACGGAATTTATCCAACGCTCCTTAGTTCTTGAGAAACCGGGGGGGGGGGGGGGGGGGTCTAATAATAGTACACAACTTAAATACTTACGTTGCAACCGTAATGATAGGTTGGTCGTAGCTCAATTGGTACGGCGTTCGCCGGATGATCTGCGGGGCCCGGTTTCGATACACGAATGCATTACATTTGTTTTTCTCATTTTTTGTTCTATAAATATAATTGTAATTATAATTTAATAATTTCAATCACAAATTTTAATATCATACATTAATTATAATGTTAACAAACTTAAATTTATCATTTTTTATTTTTAAACTATTATTTCTCATCCTTTAAAGAGGTTTAAAAAGAAATTGTATCTATTATTGAATGATAAAAATTCCAAAATCGTGACAAAATCTGTTGTGGTACCATCTAGTTATGATAAAATAAAAGAATGTTGAAATAAAATAAAAATAAAAGCAAAAAGAAGATGAAGGTGAAAGCAAAATGGTTGAAAGCGCAAGCATACGTATTACAAATTTAAAAATCTTTAATATGCAAAAAATCGGTTGTAATTTAATTCTGATGATAATTTCTAATATAATTATGCTTGTTACTTTAAAAACGGAATAATAGCATTATCACATTGACTTCCTTTATTAAAGCAATGCGTAAATGATGTTTCTTTAAAATCACGAATTGACACAATTGCTCAATATCATTGCATCGATAAAGAATATATGAAATAGATTTTAAAAGTGATTTTTAAAAAAATTAACAGTTTTATGATTTTTTATACAACTATTTAGTTAATGTAAAAAATTAAATAGGTTAAAATTATAATTGATATACAATATTATAAATTTTAATTGACAATGAGATTATTAATTATACTTACAAGTATATCTATAAAACAAAAGAAGAGAAAAACAAATGTAGCGCATTCAGGTATCGAACCCGGGCCCACGGATCAGCCGGCCGACACCATACCAACTGAGCTACGACCAACATATCATCACGCTTGCAAAGTAAGTATTTAAGTTGTGTATTATTATTAGACCCCCTGGTTTCTCAAGAACTACGAAGCGTTGGATAAAATCCGTGGAACCTCACACTAAGGTGTCTCTACCCTACAACATATATTAAAATAATCAAAATCTGTGATTAACAAGGTTGGCCCTCTCCTTGTAAGTCATAAAAACAGATAGATTATTTCGAGAAAAAGGAAATATTCACTAAGAAAATCTATTTGCTCGGAAATGTGAGCAAATATTTATAATACAATACAGTAAAAATGGCAGTCACGTTTCCCGAAACAGCAGTAACATTTATGTAAATTCAACGCAGCATCGTAGGTATAAACAATTCTGGAAATATTTCCCTAATCTGTTGAAATTTTTAAAAGAAGAGCAAGACAGAAACCATAGAAAGTAACAAACTTCCATAATTAAGTTATTAATTAATTAATTTACAGAAACCACTTTTCTGGAAAAGATGGCTTATGATTTTAGAAAAATCTCCGTAAATTTCGGAAATCTAATACATTTTTAAATAACTGAACAGTCTTTTTCAAACGGTTTTTGAAGTTTAGGGAATTGTTTCTGGGATTGTGAGTAACTACGAGGTTAAATAGAATTTTCATAAACATTTTGTCTGTATTAGGATATTTTTCTGCAATGTTTCACAGTAAACCTACAAACAAAGGGATATTCGGACAAAGCATTATCATCTTAATCTAGATTCGTTCAATATATCCTTTTAAAGTAAAGATTTTACTAGTAAAAAAAAAAGTTACTATCCGCATTAATGAAAGAATAATGTTTATCTCTGTGTATGTGTGTGCTTGTTTGTTGGCGATTATTTGCAAAATCTATCCTAGTAGAGGTCTCCAAATTTGGTCCCGGACAGGTGAAGACAGGTCCCAATCAATGTCATCTTGATATATTGAGATGGCATTTTTTTATGCATCTGAGAAACACATTTTTTCATTTTTTGATAACTACTCCGGATATTAATTAAAAATCGTCATCGAACGGTAATGAATAAGCTTCAATTTTCCCCCGTTTGGTGTTATGATCACAATGTCCGAAGGAAATGTAGTTTTCCAAGCACATAGCTTGCAGACGGGAGGAAAACATTTCATTTTTTCAAAGTTTAAAATAGCGATCGCTCGGTGCCTGAATGATATTAATAATAATACGAGGGTGAGTCGGAAAATAAGTTTCCCCTGGCAACTGTAGACAGAGGTGTGTATGAAAGACAAAAAATGTAATGAAACATTAAAGATAAGACGTAACTTTATTTTTCTAATTAAGTGCCAAGTGAGTTGAGACATTTATTCTAACCTTTTATAAGCATCATAAAGCTCTCCAGGAAAAAAGCAGGGCTCTGCATACAAAAGAAGCATTGAACGACTTGTGTGACTTCAGCATTTCTTACAAAGAAGTAGTCAAGCATTGCTTTTGTCTGTAGTGGCCGTGCACGTCCGTCCAGGTCTCGGCCTGCCCAACACTTGCTGACGTTTCTCACTGAATTGGCGGCACTATCTCCGCACCATTTTTTTCGACATCACATCTGGCCCATAGACTCCCACGTGTTTGTTATGGATTTCCCGATACTCCACGTGCCCATTCATAGCGGACAACCGCTCTCACTTCCTCCTTTGACCACGAATTCACAACGCACTTTCTCTCCATATCTACTGGGAACAGAATGATGCAGAGCCCTGATTTTTTTAAGGAGCGCTTTTTGAAGTCTATAAAGATGTGTGACAAATGTCTCAACTCACTTGGCACTTATGTAGAAAAATAAAGTTACGTCTTATTTTTAATGTTTCATTACATTTTTTGTCTTTCATTCACACCTCTGTCCACAGTTGCCAGGGGAAACTTATTTTCCGACTCACCCTCGTAATAATAAATAAAGACACCTGCAAATATGTGCGTTTTCGGTATCGATAGTGCTTTTCATTAAAATAATAAACGGTCAAGTGCGAGCATTACTCGCCTCGCGTAAAGAAGGTTCCGTAGAATAAATATATAAATTTGTAATTGTATTTAAAAAAAAAAAAAGTTGCTAAAAGAATACTAAGACTTTGTAAAAAACTATATAACGTAGGGTTGCGTATAACTGTATATATTAGAAAAGTGTAAATAGGTATACCGTGAAAGTTCAAAGAGATATGGGACTTAAATAATATCAAATATAGCTATTCGTATAACTCTTTTTTTAATATTATCCTAATTTGTTTATGATGAACTTAATTCGGTACTGACAATAAAAGCAGTGCATAGTTAAACTTCATTTGGCATTTCATGAAACTAAATTCAACGTAGTAATAACCTTTATTTCTACAGTGTAGCTAAAACAAAACTTTTGTTCAAAGTTTAAATTTGGCATTGTGCTAAGCGCGCTTCGAATTGAGGTCTCAAAGTTCCAACGCCGCCTTAGTCAGTGCCGCGTTTTTCCAGATAGGTGTTTAATTAACTTTTAAAGTCACTCGAGGCGTATTGAGCGATACAATCAATTAAAACTATCGCGAATCCCACAGTATTTATGCGATTCATTCTAATTAAATCTTTCGAGGGCGATGCCCTTAAAAAACGGACACCTAATTTTAATTCCAAAACACACAAACGGCAACAAGAATATTTTATTAAAATTTTCCTTTTATCATGTACGTGAAAATAAGCAAGTTCGCATTTTCTAATAAATTCGTTGATAAATTCTGGTGTCAGATCATTATTTCATAAGTTTATAAATAGAATTACTCCGTGTCGGAAAGGATTAAGTGGTCGCAGGACTCTTAAAGCTTCAAAATTTAAGAAATTTTAATTTTTTTAGATGTTAAACTCCTATCTTTTCTGAATATTTTGATATAATTGTTTCGTTGAAATTCCCTTTAGAACAGAAGTTTTGGCTTTTAGAATTATACCCGCTCAATAGCTGAAGCGGCGTTTCCGAAACTTTAAAGTAATTATTTTCCAAATGGCGTTTTTTGGGGCATAACGCGCAGGATACCTCAAAAACTTCTGAATATTTTTTCATGAAATTTTCAAAACATATATTTCATGTTAGTCTGTATAAACTGAACCTAAAATGTCCTTTTTGTTATTCAAAAAAATATTTTTTAGGTGATTTTACTGCTGAAATTTTCAAAATTTTGTATTAGCTAAATGCAACATTGCATTAAAAATATAAAAATGGTTTAAATACAAATTTATTTAAGTTCAGGGAAATTATTACAATCTGAAGTATAAGTAAGCAGCAAAATTTTCATTCTAGTTGCAATATTTATTTTTTAATCCTGCGCGTAAACTGTTATGCCAATTTTTTGTTCGACAAATGTCTAACAGTTTCGAGCCCCCTATAAATACTAATTCTGTATCTTGCATTTTTTTAAATACATGAAACGAAAGAACATACTTATATCTCTCATCCCAATTAAAATTGTGTTTTAAAATCATATACATTTTAAGACATTAAATGTTGAAAATGGTCTTTTTTTCATTTTTTCCACTTTTTAGAGTCCCGAGACCCCTTAAATTAGTATGTTTTTAACAATTTGACGTTTATTGCTTTTATACTGTTACTGGACTTTACATTACACATATATATCATTAAAAGTTGTTAACTAGGCATAGAGCACGCCACCCCTGTCCTTGTGTATGTTCAAACTGACCGTGCATTTAAGGGATCGGCTAATTACCAATGATTTTTTTCGAAAATCATTATCAACAATGCTTTTATTCTTCTGCAACGATAGGCATATTCAGCGATGCTCAACAATTTTTCTGAATGCCCGTAAATCGAAATTTGTGTATAACAGAAAAACGCTAATTACTCAAAAACTATGTGACCTAGGGTAATCGCTATAATTTTCCGGCAAGGTTTATATTAACGTCTACTGCCTCTAATTTTTTCATAATTTTAGTTTCAGTAGATTCGGAATTAGATGGGGTGAAGCGTATTTTTGCGCTAAATTTTCAACAATATCTTTCAAAATATAATACCTAAAATTAAAAGGAATGTATTTTTGAGTTCAGCGTTACAAAAGCTTTCACAGGATACCCCACATGATATACAAAGAAAAGATTTTGTTTTTCAAGTAGCATAATTAGCTCCTCTTTTTTACTAAACTTTTTTACTAAATATATTTATGAATGTTTATTAATCTGAAATTATGTGGGTCAATGGTCTTTATTACTTCCCCGAATTTGAACTTTCTACGTTCCATAGTTTACGAGTAAAATGGCTGTGACAGTCAGACAGACACAGGATAGTGATCTTATAATGCTTCCGTTTTTACTTTTTAAGTACGGAACCCTAAAAATGCTAATATTTACTATTTCTGAAAAAAATACTTTCTGAAGGTCATTTCATATTTCCTCGGATTTTTAAAATCGCAATCGCAGCTGACTGGATGGAGTTATTTAAAAAAAACAAAAAACAAAAAACAAAACAAAAAAAAAAACATTTGTTTAGAGGTATTTTTGTGGTACTCGGGACATTTTTAATTAAAAAAAAATATTAATATTTACTATTTCAAAAAATATATTCTGGAGGTTATTGTAATATTTTATGTTTATTGTGCATTTTAAAATCGAAATCGCCGGGGCTTAGAGGGCTTTACAAAAAAAAAAAAAGATACTTACTTGTTTCCGGTACTTCCAGTATATGTATTTTTTTTAAATGAGTATTTATTATGTAAACGAAAGTAATTTCTGGAGATCGTTTTCATATTTTCCGCACTTTCTGCAGTTTTAAATTCCCATTTCCATAGTTCCATAGGTAGAATAAACACACACACACAAATAAATGAGTGGTACTTTTTTGCTCTCCTTTCATTTTTAAAAATATTAATATTTACAGTTTAAAAAAAAAAAAATCTTTTCTGAAAGTAATTTTTACGTTTTCTAGTTTTCCCGCAGTTTAAAATTGCCATTCATATGCCCCACATGGAAATAAAAACAATAATAATAATCAAGGATAGGTGGTAATTTTCTGTGGTCTCGGGGAAAGTCGGACTAGCTTGCTAGTGTAAAATAAAATTACGCAAAATATACATATTTTCTGACATACAAATTAAATCATTAAATTTTAACTTTTTTAAAAAAACATAATCCATAAATTGTTAAAATTGTGGTAACATATTTTCAAAAGTTTAATACTCTTTTTTAAAGCCCAATTTTATTTTTAAAATGCTCTTTAGAAATGCTCTCTAATGCTCTTTAGAAATCTTTAGATGTATCTTTAAAATAGTGCTATGTTTAATAAACACTATAATCCAATAAAAATATTATATACTCAAATAAATAGTAAGGAAATGCTACTCCAAAAAGTAAAGTCTGACTAGTTAAATGCATTTTTAAAGCTACGTTTTTAACAGCAAATAATATTTCATATATAGGCAATCCTTTATATATTCCTTCATGATCCTTTATATATCCTTTATATATTTTATATATATGTATAGTCCTTTAAATAATCTTTTATATATATCGGAAATATATTTCTAAAAGCCGCTATTTAATAATTTACGATGGAAATTTGAAATATAGGTTAACTTTTAAGAATTATTTTCGACTTAAAATATGTATCATTTTTAATACATCATTTTATATACTTACTAAGATTAAAACTATCTTTCTTAAGGCACTTTAAAGAATTATTAATACTTTCACTATTTTTTTTATACAAGAATTTATTGCATAAAACATTTTGTGAAAAATATTAATGATACTTTAAAATTTTAAGTATATAAAATATTCATCTTAAGTATATAAATATTAATCTTAGTTAACAAATCTTATATTAGAATGTTTAATATTAATAAATATACAAAATGACGTATTAAAAAATTATATTCAATCTATTTTTTTTTTCAACTAGATATACTATAATACGAGAAAAAATTGTGTGTGTGAGGGTGTGTATACGTAAATTTTATCTTAAAAATGGCTCTAACGATTTTAACTAAATTTTATATTTTACCATTTTCGGGCCCGAGAAGACTATTGGGCTAGGTCACAAGTTTTAGGAAATTCGATTAGTGGTTCATAGCGTTATAATGGGTCAGACGCAAGCTAATTATATCTAAAAAACGGTTCAATCGATTTTGACTAAATTTTATTTCCAACCGTTTTTGGGCACGGAAAAACTATTGGGCTAGGTCACATGTTCGAGAAATTGTGATTAGTGAGTCATTTTAGGTTCACTACGGTTCAAGCTGATTTTATCTAAATAACGGCTCAAACGATTTTGACTAAATTTTGTAATCTACTGTTTTGGATTACAAGAAGACCAGTGGGCTTAGTCACATGTTGGAGAAAATTCGATTAGTGGGTCAGTTTTGGTTCACTGTGGGTCAAGCTAAGTTTATCTAGAAAACAGCTCTAACGATGTTGACGAAATTTTGCTTTCTATCGCTTTCGGGCTCCACCAGTGGCCGAGAGGTTCTGCTCTCGAAGTTGGTAGACGAGAGGTGCTGGGTTCGAACCCAATTGTGCCCGTCGGCCTAATAGTTCGAAGTTTTCGTGGCTCGCTTCGAACCATGGATTTCCATGCGTAAATACGGGTTAGGTCTTCTTAGAAATACCCCCCCCCCCCACGAATAGCACTCCCCCCTGGGTCTCTATCCCTCGAGTAGATAATCGGCCGTCAAAAATCAAACCAACCCAACCCACTCGTCGTCTATCGTTTTCGGGCACGAGAACACCATTGGGCTAGGTCCCATATTCAAGAAAATTTGATTTGTGGGTCATTTTGGGTCACAATGGATCAGGTGTCAAGCTAACTGAATCTAAAAATACTCAAAATATTTTGACAAAATTTTGTAATATACGGCTTCTGGGCATGAGATGACCATTGGGCTAAGTCACATGTTCGAGAAAAATTGATTAGTGGGTCATTTTGGATCACTGTGGGTCAAGCTAGTTGTATCTAAAAAAAGAATCAAATGATTTTGACAAAATTTTGTATTATACCGTTTCTAGGTATGAGAAGGCTATTGGGTTAAGTCTATGTTCGAGTAAATTCGATTTGTGGGTCATTTTTAAGTCACTGTGGGTCAAGCTAATATTGTATCTAAAAAACGACTCAAACAATTTTGACAAAATTTTGTATTATACCGTTTCTGCTCATGAGAAGACGTCTGGGCTAAGTCACATGTTGGAGAAAATTCGATTACTGGGTCATTTTGGGGCCACTATGTGTCAAGCTAAGTATATCTCAAAAACGGCTCAAAACATTTTGACAAAATTTTGTATTATATCGTTTCTGAGCATGAGAAGACCATTGGGCTAAGTAAAATGTTCGAGAAAATTCAATTAGTGGGTCATTTTGGGTCACTGTAGGCAAAGATTATTGTATCTAAAAAACGATTCAAACGCTTTTGACAAAATTTTGTATTATACCGTTTCTGGGCATGAGAAGACCATTTGGTTAAGGCGCATGTTCGAGAAAATTCGATTAGTGGGTCTTTTCTGGGTCACTGTGAGTCAAACTAATTGTATCTAAAAAAAAAAGGCTAAAAAAATTTTGACAAAATTTTGTATTATACCGTTTCTGAGCATGAGAAGACCATTGGGCTAAGTAACATGTTCGAGAAAATTCGATTAGTGGGACATTTTGATTCACTGTAGGCCAATATTTAGTCGTAGAGCCAGAAGTCAAAATTAGTGGTTTTGGTTTCATCTCTGAGGACTGAAAGGACAGAAACACTCAACCAGGGTGCCAACCAGATAGGCAAAGGCAAAAACCCCCTCCACCATCCGACCAATTCCAGAGGCAGGATATGACACATGACTAATAAAGCTGGGAAAAAAAACATCTGTGAAAGCTAATGTACAAAATTTAAAGTCATTTACAGTGAAAGACATATGACTTAAAATTTCAAATAAGTCATAAAAACAGATGGAAATGCAGCAGACTAGAACAATCCTGAATTGCAAAGTCATACGAAGTCAAGCAAGAGTCCACGAGCCCAACGTAGAATATGTGTGAAAAAGTCAGAACTTGTACTTTATAAAAGAGTAAGTTCATTATAAATCAGTCTTAGTTTGGGATAACTTGATTTAGAGAACAAGACATTTTGCATGTTCCAAGAAAGAGTTCTGTTACGTATAAATTGAAAAGAAGCAGGCATTAGCGGGCATCTTCCAAAAAGATAGTGTTTAGCATCGCCAACGTTTCCACAGTTACACTTATCGTTGGGAAGTTTTCCCATTTTATATAAATAGCTGGGGAAAGCTCCGTGAGAAGAGATAAAATATGCAGAAAGTTGTGAATAACACAAAAAAGACCTATATGGGACACGAATTACTGAAAACGTATCGCGACCTTTTTCACTGCTAAGGCACTTATTCCTCCAGATATGGACAATATTATTATTAAATGCCTTTTCACTAAAGAATGAGGAATAGGAACATCGAGCACAGAGTCATATTCACCTTTCTCAATAACTGATTTAGCCAATTTGTTGGCATATTCGTTCCCAACAAGACCTATGTGGGCTTTAATCCATCCTAATCTAATAAGCTTGTTATTCAGAAGTCGTAAGTTCTACTTCACATTTAGAAGAATTATGGCTCTTAAGTATGGCTATTTTTAAAACTTTATAACAAACTTAAATACGGTAAAGCCACTGTGATAATGTGCTTTAGAGTCCAGCTTTTTTGTTGATGTTTTCCATATGGCCCCCTGTTCTTTTCAGCAATATCTCAGATCTTCCATATACTGCACATACGTTTAGGAACTTTGAGCAACTTTCGTGTAACTAACAGTTTCACTGCATGCACTCGATGCAATGACATTTTTCCGATGTTTTATCGCACTGTGCTAGATACTCTGAACACTCATACTCACTCATTCATTTTTAAAAATCCTCATTTTCTAAATCTTGGTAGAAAATTTAATCATCTATATAATCGTCTGTTGAGGATTCTCGCTTTCTATCCTTTAACTTCTTAAACAGTTCTTCTAGAAAGGCTTAAACACCTGGAAATTCCCAGATGTTATTGTCTCTCCGCTTTAGTTTGTCTTTTATAAGCCTTAAATTATTATTTTTAAGTCAATATTTATAAGAGAAACAAAACTTTGGTGAAACTTCCGTCATATTTAAAATGATACATTTAAAATGTTTTACGTAAAACAATTTTCTTATAGCGTCTTTAGCAAATTGTTTACTTAGCCCTTTTATGCAGACTGATTTTGAATTGTTGCGTTGATATTTATTTAATAAATCATGAAAACAACCATTGTAATTCGGCCTTGAAATCCCTCAGCCAAAGGGAAATGAATGGGAACTCGATTACAGGAGATGGCCACTAATCGTATAATTACGATTTTATCATCCGTAATCTTTTTAAAGCAGATCAAATTAGCGTGTTTTTAGAGTTTGCGTTGTCTGGATGGAGATTAACGAGCATAGCCCGCCTTTTATGATTTTCAGAAAGGCCAGGTACCAGTACTCACTAAAAACATCAAATTTATTTCTCTGGTGTTAAAACTATGACTTATACAGGTAAATAAAGGAGTCAAGTAAAATGTTTTGGACACTTATAAGAAGTTTTAAGACGAAATAGCAATAAAAAAGCACCACTTAAAATTTAAAAAAAAAGAACGCAAACTGGAATTAAAGTATCAGTAGAGAGCCTATTCCTCACACCTCAGTGGACATTTCCACACAGAGCCTGCGCATAGGAAAGCTACGTGCCACGGCATCTTGTCCAACACTGCATCACAACCCCAGTTACCCTATTTCCAAGTCATAAAACGAACTTACAAAAATCTGTATAAGATTTTAAAAATTCAAATTAAGAATCTTCAGTTTTCCCCAAAGAACAATAAAAAATGGCTATTTGAAAACAAAAATAAATTAAAAACGCTTACTTTTTTGAGAACTGTAAATAAATCTGTTTTAAAATACCTAATGATATATTACTAGATATCATTAAGATAACCTCAACGAACATATACGACCAGAAACAAAAGGAAATAAAGTCATTTTTATATTAAAACAAGTTTTAGTTCTTAAAGATCAAGATTTCGGACTGTATAAGTTTGGAAAATGGTTCATTAAATATGCGTGATGAATTTTTCTTTCTTGTTTATTTTACTTCAAAAATAAAAAAAAATATATAATGTTAATCAACAACCATTTTCTACAAATAAATAAATATATGAACGCAGATGATAATATGTTCTAGCAACTAGAGGGAGAGTTGGGGAGGTAAAACGATGATTTTTTTTTTATCGATTAAAATCAAAGCACGGAAGGTATTTTTTGCCTTTCTCAGATAATTATTTTATAACTCATTTTTCATTAAGCATTAAAAAATGAAATCTCGCATTTGCGTGGTCAGGTTGCAGGTCATTTAGTTTATCGAAAAAGAAAATTCTCCTTAGCAAGTAATTATGAGAAAAAATATAATGACTGCCGAGAAAAGTAATTAACATTAGGAACTCAAAACTGCATGCACTTTGAATTCGTAGATGATTGATCTAAATGACTTCAAATTTGGTTTAGGAATCGAATTTTGCATTAGTTTCAAATGATAAAATAAAATTTCGTATTAATTTTAGATACATGAACTTTCATGTATCACGCACGAAAACATCCAGATTTGAAGTACATTAATGGAGGAAAGATAAGTTCTAATCCAATGTTGTTGTTGTTTATTAAAACTTTTCAATTCGGTCGGAAAATATTTATGAATTCGGTTTGTCTATCTGTCTGTCCGACCAACTTAACGTGCTAGTAAATATGCTCGTATTGCCATGTAAGTTTTATATGTTATTAATGTTTAGTATAGAATGTTCGATATTCAAAATGAAGTGTTTAGCATTCATAGTCTATTTACAGGAATACACAAAAGAATTCCGTTACATTATGGTCTCTGAGGAAAAACACATTTACGGTGCATTTTATTGAAGTTATGATATTTCAAACATTATCGGTATGCATTACTGAAGCGGACTAGAAAATACTTCTTCGGGAGTATCGAATAGGCAGCATTAAAAAATTTACAAATTCTGAAAGTGGTTAAAGACAAGTCAGCCATTTTTTGCGGTATTTTTATAAAGAAATAACACGCTATTTACAAAATCAAATAAAGCTTTCAAATTTATCAATTTCAACCGCCTCTACATAATATGGATACGACGAATAACTATTTCAAAGTCCTCGTTCCAACCTTGGAAGAATGTAAACAATGAGTTGAGTTCAATTATGTTGCCCATCGATTTACAGACAGGAAAAATAAGCTCGCTACTCAGAGAAGGTTATCTTTATAGACGACTGTCTCAACTGTCTCAAACTTAAAAAGAACTAATAAGATTTTATTTTTTTAAACATCTTAAAAAAATTTTAAAAATTTTTTAAAGATTTAAAAAAAAAAAAAAATGAAAGAAAGAAAAATGCTATAACGAGTTACTTAAATATACATTCATAGATGGCTCCATAACTTTTATCGGTTTTACTTAAAACCCATGTAAAATAAACACTATTTAGCTATTGGGAAATAATTGGACATTAGATATATTTTCAATATAGAACCACATTTAGCCAATATTGTGGTTTTATTGAAAATAATATTACCGAAAGACAAGTACATACAAAAATTAATTACTTCGCTTTCCAAACAGAGCAATTATTTCTTAACGTCATTTACGGAATTTGTACTGTTCAATACAGAAATATTCCTAATATTTCCAAAAAGAATATATAAAATTTATGGAAAACTTACTGGATTTATATGAATTTATAATCTCATAATATCAATTACGGAAATTGTATTGTTTTCTTTAAAAAATGAAACTATTCCATAAAATTTTATGCAAAAATTTGTGTATAATGATGGATATATTTTACAGTGGATATAACAAATTTGAAGCAAATCGGGAATTTCTGAATGAAAACCTATTTATCTAAATTAAGGGGAGATTAGCCCCCGTTTCTCGCCTTTATAGATTTGGAGGTTCATACGTTAAGTATGAACCTCCAAATCTAATCACGGAAGCGCTTTATCAGAATAAATCGGTATACCAAATTGAAGTAAATGGGATAATTGTGCATGCAAAATCCATTTATCTAAATTAAGGGGAGGGAGTATCGCCCCGTTCCCTCCCTTTATATTTAACCAATGAACCCTCAAAACTAATCAGGGTAGCGCCTTATGAGAATGAACCTAGAAAAAAAAATTGTAGCAAATCGGATATTTCTATCAAGAGTTATCGTGTTACGCATATACATACGTACATACAGAACCTGCGGGCACATTAGCTTTTAGGCTTTGATAGCCTGTGAGCTAAAAATAGCCAGAAAAGCATTATAAACACAATATGGAAGTCATAATACAAGGTAATACAAAATTGATAGATCGAAATGTATGTGGGGAAGCATTGTACAGAAAACCAGTTTTTCTATTAAAAAAGGGGGTTAGTATTTCATTCATTCTGTAGTAAAAAACATAGAGTTTCACTCCAATCCAATATGAACTTTTTTCAAAGCTTTAACAGTAATTAACATATTTTACAGAAATTTTCAGCAGCTTGCTTTGTGTAGATATGCAAATGACAATACGAAAACTGCGTAAATCTATTTCAGTCTGGAACATCGCATGCAATATTTATTACATTTGGAACTATGGAGCGACCGTTTCACTGCTGTTTCGATGCAAATGGCTGCGAATTCTTTCAATTCACGTTACATATCACAAACAGAGAGGTAAGTTGAAAATTTCGTCACAATGTCTTCGGTACTGCTAAGTTATGAAAAATAACTGCGATTAGGATTGAAATGATAAACATAATTTTGACTTAATAAATTGATTATGACTCTGGTTTCCCAGACAAAAATTATTTGTGCTCTACTCCCCTTAAAATTCCAATCATCAACTCTGAATCATGCTGTTATATTATTGCATTTAATATGATATATGTTATAGTCGTAATATTTTATTATATTACTTAATGACCTGCCCGGCGTTGGCCGGGCCTGTGGTAATATTTTTTAATGAACTTTAAATTTGTATGATTTTATATCTTTAACTCGATAATGTCTGAAATACGTACACGCTCACGGTGCGAAAATAGGGGAGAAAGTGCTAATTATTGAGATTTGTTATGTAAATTTTTTTCATAATTTTTGGAAAGTTGCATGGCGTAGTAATGAACAAATTAGAACTTTAAAACGCCATCTACTGCTAAAAAAAGGAGTTGAGAGGAGTGAGTGCTTATTAATGTATAGACCAAAAGTTTTAAAGCGATATGTCACTGTTGGCATGATTTCAACATTTTGGATATTTAGAACTATTTTTTTTTGAAGGAAAAAGAGATATATATATATATGAATAAGTTTATTGTCGATATCATCTATGTATATATTTATCTAAGTGATTATTTTATATAATTGATTAATTTTTTAACTCAAGTTTTTATTTTTCAATGTACAGTATTATTGTTTTTATGTATGCATTTATTAGTACATTATTATTATTTTATTAAGGATGGGTACCAAGAGCATGAAGTATTTTCCCAGGCAAGTGTTTTGCTAAGGGGAAAGCTTAATTGCCAGTTACTATCTGTATGTATGATATTACGATGTAAAGTAAAGAATTGGACAGTTTTGGTACAAAAGAGGGACTTTTATGACCTCATGTTTTATGGGACAGCTGCAGGATCTTCGTGTGGGAGCCCGAGGTCTCGTGAGAAAGTGGGGTTTGAAATATCGGGTGTAGGAGGGTCGGAAGGCCCTGTGCATTCCGGGGACCCACTGACCACTGGCCGACACGAAGGCGGGTCCAGGCAGCGGCGAGTGGTTGGAGATTTTAATTATGCTGAATATGTTAATTCGCATCCACCACTCAGGGCCGCACATGCAAATTTTTAACAGAGAGAGATTTTCTTTTTCTCGAAAAAAATACAGATGTACAAAAAGAGTTCCAGAGTGCGGTGGTTATTTTTTTCAAGCCCTTTTGGCTGATCTGCCCCTGTTTTCTTGCTCTGTCTATGACGAGCAATATAGTAGTGTTAATTTTTTTTAAAAAATGATTTAAACATTTTTGCTTTTGGCCCAGACCTGGGTGGAATTTAGTGTAAATAAAACTAAAATTACGGAACACGAATATGTGTGTTGTGGTTCTACAAACAAAAAAAAAGAACCTTTGGATATATATATATATACTGTCAAGTCTACAACTCTAAAAGGATCTTGTGACCCCAATGGGGAAAAAGGTACGATGTTATGGATGTTCTCTTTTCTATTGTGTACCGTTTTAATATCAAATGTTTTGAATTGGGAATAGGGTGCCCAGGAGAACTTGTCAACTTCAATTAATATCCAAATTAGTTTTTTTTTTCATGAGTTATTATTTTGGATGGTAAAAGTATGAATTATTTAATTGTAACTTAATATAATTTGCCTGTGGTGTAAATAAATGATTTATTATTATTAATTCCCTTCTTTGTTATTATTTGTTAAAAGTCTCGCTAATTACTTATTTTACGTATTTAGAAATTACCTGACTGCTTAATATTATTATTAGACCATATATGTAAAAGCCATAATTAAATTTATCTTGTAGGGTTGGTTTATCTGAAAATTAGGGAGTTATATTTAGTGGTTTTGATTTTATTATATATTTCCCTTCAAACCAATTGGCCATAGGTTAGTTATCTTCTAAACATTTCACAACGCATTGTCTTATTTATTCAAGATAACCTTTTAGGTATAAGACCGTAGGTTATCTATTAACTAACTAGGCTTTACGATCACCAGGTCCTCTATAATTAGAGGCCCCTATAAGATAGATTTTTCTTTTGGATCAAGTAAGTTCGGAGAAAAGGGTGCGCCCAACACTCTTGTTAGCTTGTGCTAGGGAATTTATAGATAAATTAAGATATTCATTAACCTAATTTTTAATAGTTGTCTAGATCCTCAATTTTAGACATTGTGGTTGCATAGTTTTAAAAATATATGTGTGTTGTAAACTATAAAGGTAGTGAAATAATTGTAAAAAAAAGTATTTGAAAAATGTAAGAATATGTATTGATATATTTGCTTGTTTGATAGTTAAATGATTATTCGGTGTAAAAAGTTATGTTGGTAAATATGTTTCATTGTGTGTTATAAACCTTTCTTAATATGGAGATTTAAATGTTGTACTTATGTAGTCATGAACTGAATACTTGCTTTGTGTAAAAGGTGTGCTAAACTTTGTGGATCAGTATTTAAACTCTTTGGCATAATTAATTAGGTTCCTAATTTTGGGATTTTATCTTTTATGATTAACTTTTCGTTTTCTCTTCTAAATTGGTACATATATATACAATTTTTGGGAACATTCAGGGATTGTACCTTCATCACAGAGAGACAGAACTCATGCAGTATGCGGCTGTGATGGTTATGGGGAACACTGCTTTAGGGACCGTATACAAATCTGCATAAAACCGTGGACAGAATAAGAAGAATTATTCATCTTATGTACAATGTACAATTTAGGGTACAGGCATATTTTAATGAACTATACAGATAACATCAGCGTGTATTTGATAATGAAAATTCATATCTCTGCACGGACTTCACAGAGTTTTGAACACTACGGAAGAGGTGAATCAGGGAGCATAGAGGAGAAGCCCCAGTGCCTTACAGATCTGCAACGTCCAGCCGTTGGAGAGGTTTTCGGGGTTTGATAAGGACATCGGTCCACTTGAAAGATGTTATAGTTCCTGTACATGGACTTTCAAGTGCTTTGTGTTGGGGGGGAAGTAATGTTGGCATGATTTCAACATTTTGGATATTTAGAACTATTTTTTTTTGAAGGAAAAAGAGATATATATATATATGAATAAGTTTATTGTCGATATCATCTATGTATATATTTATCTAAGTGATTATTTTATATAATTGATTAATTTTTTAACTCAAGTTTTTATTTTTCAATGTACAGTATTATTGTTTTTATGTATGCATTTATTAGTACATTATTATTATTTTATTAAGGATGGGTACCAAGAGCATGAAGTATTTTCCCAGGCAAGTGTTTTGCTAAGGGGAAAGCTTAATTGCCAGTTACTATCTGTATGTATGATATTACGATGTAAAGTAAAGAATTGGACAGTTTTGGTACAAAAGAGGGACTTTTATGACCTCATGTTTTATGGGACAGCTGCAGGATCTTCGTGTGGGAGCCCGCGGTCTCGTGAGAAAGTGGGGTTTGAAATATCGGATGTAGGAGGGTCGGAAGGCCCTGTGCATTCCGGGGACCCACTGACCACTGGCCGACACGAAGGCGGGTCCAGGCAGCGGCGAGTGGTTGGAGATTTTAATTATGCTGAATATGTTAATTCGCATCCACCACTCAGGGCCGCACATGCAAATTTTTAACAGAGAGAGATTTTCTTTTTCTCGAAAAAAATACAGATGTACAAAAAGAGTTCCAGAGTGCGGTGGTTATTTTTTTCAAGCCCTTTTGGCTGATCTGTCCCTGTTTTCTTGCTCTGTCTATGACGAGCAATATAGTAGTGTTAATTTTTTTTAAAAAATGATTTAAACATTTTTGCTTTTGGCCCAGACCTGGGTGGAATTTAGTGTAAATAAAACTAAAATTACGGAACACGAATATGTGTGTTGTGGTTCTACAAACAAAAAAAAAGAACCTTTGGATATATATATATATACTGTCAAGTCTACAACTCTAAAAGGATCTTGTGACCCCAATGGGGAAAAAGGTACGATGTTATGGATGTTCTCTTTTCTATTGTGTACCGTTTTAATATCAAATGTTTTGAATTGGGAATAGGGTGCCCAGGAGAACTTGTCAACTTCAATTAATATCCAAATTAGTTTTTTTTTCATGAGTTATTATTTTGGATGGTAAAAGTATGAATTATTTAATTGTAACTTAATATAATTTGCCTGTGGTGTAAATAAATGATTTATTATTATTAATTCCCTTCTTTGTTATTATTTGTTAAAAGTCTCGCTAATTACTTATTTTACGTATTTAGAAATTACCTGACTGCTTAATATTATTATTAGACCATATATGTAAAAGCCATAATTAAATTTATCTTGTAGGGTTGGTTTGTCTGAAAATTAGGGAGTTATATTTAGTGGTTTTGATTTTATTATATATTTCCCTTCAAACCAATTGGCCATAGGTTAGTTATCTTCTAAACATTTCACAACGCATTGTCTTATTTATTCAAGATAACCTTTTAGGTATAAGACCGTAGGTTATCTATTAACTAACTAGGCTTTACGATCACCAGGTCCTCTATAATTAGAGGCCCCTATAAGATAGATTTTTCTTTTGGATCAAGTAAGTTCGGAGAAAAGGGTGCGCCCAACACTCTTGTTAGCTTGTGCTAGGGAATTTATAGATAAATTAAGATATTCATTAACCTAATTTTTAATAGTTGTCTAGATCCTGCCAGCAGTCACATGAAAAAATCCCTCTCAGTCCCCCCCTTCCACGAGGGAATGCCCCCTAATAGTCTGGGGTCAAAAATAGACCCCACAAATCGATGGAATTTCACCCTCGGTCAAGCCTTCAAATTAGTGATGGGAAATACAGTTAATTTTGGTTAATAGGTTTCATCGTTTCATTCTTTCACAGGTAACAGTTTCCAACAACCTGTTATTTTTGTAGCATATAACTAATCATTGCGTATGATGTCAACGGATGTTTTAATTAGAAGGCATTTAAACAAAATATTTGAAGCACTTTTTGGACGTACTTATAGACGCTGTTTTTCATTCAAATGAATACACACCTTAGTTTTTGGTTAAAAACTTAAATTTTGCAAGATAAATATATACCTAGTTATGACACTATGAATTTCATGCATTTTCTGCGATTTTTGGCCCTAAAAACATATTTTTCCATTTATTCTAAACCGTTGAAAATTCATAAAATTCAAAGCATCATAACTCAGTAAGTTTTGGTCATATAGGAATTAATTTTTACAGTTTTACTTGCTAGAACATGGCGCAACATTTTCCAAATAAAGCTTACGATGGGACCCAGGCATTGTATAAAATTCGGATTTCCTTAACTATTTAAAAATGAATTTTTTTAACATAAATCGATTTTTATATGATGCAGAACAAAATGTAAAGGATTTTGGTAATTGGAACTACACCTCTAAAATTAACGGTTATTATCTATTGGTAAACGATAATAAGAGATACCCTGTATAAAAGCAAACATAGTTTTAAAAGCCCGATTGGTAAAAAAGCTAAATTTGATAAACCAACTTCATTGCAGCCATATCTATCAACGCATATTTAAAGCCCCACAAGAATACGAAATCCACAAGAATACGAAAATATTATTTATGCACTTTTAATCAAATTCAATTTATCCAAACGAATTTCTTACGTACAAATATGTTTTTCGAATTAATTACGATTTTAATAAAAATTAGTGTTCTTACAAATTTTACGATGCTATTTTCTTTCTTTCTTTTATTTCAGTAAAACAAAATCACAGAAATAAAAAAAGCTTTCCAGCTGTCATTTTTTAAAAACGCAATAATGACAAAGTAAAAAAAAAAAAAAAAAAAAAAGAAAAAAAAAGAAATTAATAATAATAATAATAAGAAGAAGAAAATAAAAACATTCCCCTCCCCCACATACACCGCAAAAAAAATAATCTAGCATTAGAAACCTCCTCACCCCCCCCCCCCCCTATATGAATAGTATTTAAAATCAAAGAAACCACAATCTGCCAAGCGAACCCTGCCCAATGAATCGAAATTAAAAAAACACCTTTACACTTCACAAAACCATCCTCTGCTCATATCCGTTACTCCATCGGGATCGTCATTTTCCTTTCCATTCCAAAAAACGCGAGAAGTCTTTTCCCGTTCTATTTAAAAATACTCTACCAACTCAAATCATTCCACACTAATTGCAATTATTTTAAGTTATATCCACGGTCGGTGATTTTATAACTCTGAAGAGTGAAACGATCTTTGCTTCGTACCGATTACTTGCAATAAAATAACTGTTAAATTATAAACCGATTGCCAGAAAATTTAACAGATAATGAAAAATGAATAATCAAATACGTGTTCTTTTATCAGCCAATGAATGGCCAGATTTTTCTGTGGAATTGAAGTGTGACTGGTTTTTTTTTTTGAGAATAGCTTTCCAGCTATTAAGTTTTATTCATTTTTCTTCAGCTGCCGCTGCTTTGTTTAGTCGCTGCAGTCTTGGAAATACATGAAAGCAGATTTTTGATTTCTTCTCGCTTTGGAGCGTTGTAACAAGAGTTCATAAGCGTTTAAAATATGATTTTTAGTACATTTTAAAGCTCTTTTGTTATTAATATAGAAATCAAATTTCAGAAATTTTATTTTTATTATAATTTGTGTACTTCTAAAAAACGATTGTTTTACCTCTTTTTTTAATACTTTGCTCGTATCGCGTTCTAAATTTAACAGGGACTTTTCGTTAATCTGCTACTAAATAGAAAGCTATAGAACAATAACATTGTTATTTATCCTAATACGTAAAATAATGCCCATATCTACTTCAAATGAGGTCGAATCATGCTGTAGCTTAATTAGGAGCTGAGTTGGAAAATTGACCCCCCCCCCCTCCGAGGGGACAAATTTGAATGAAGAGGAAGAAAGGATCATAATGTGAAAGAGTGCTTCGAGGGTTTTTCGATGATATAGCAAATGAGGGTTTCTGAAAAATTTTGCCCCCCGTGGGTCCACTCACGTGCCCCTGGATTACATCCCCCTCTTTGAAAACTTTATATTTAATAAATGATATTTATCGGAGATCGCAGTCAGAAAACAACATATAAAGTATACTCTTTGTAAAAAACGCTACGGTTTTAAGAAAAATTATCGCTCCTCCCCCCCCCCCCCCGAAATTCAACTCACCTTCCTTCTTTAAAATTTTAAAGTGTTATGAAATATCTCAAATGTTGAAATCGACCCAAAAAATCGGGCGTAAAATAATAATTAGTGGACAAACGCTTTTGTACAAAACTGTACTGTTTTAAAAATTTCTCCCCTCCCCTCTCACCACGAAATTCAACTCCGACTCTTTCATTAAAATTTTTAAGTGTTATCAAATATCTGAAATTTTAAAATCGATCCAAAAAATCGCAAGTAAAATAAAGATAATTAGTGAAGAAAGCTTAGATTTAAATAATGTGCCATTACCAAGTCTTTCTTTTATTTTTTAAATATCGATTTTTCAGTAATATAAAAAGTTACTTTTCAATTCTTAAAAAAATTACATATTCGTAATCGGCGTGAAAAATAATATTAAAATGCATAATGTTAAAATCTCAAAATACTTTATTTTTAAAAATTTGATACACTTCAAAAGAATGCTAGTCTAAAAAGTATTTGTGGTGTTTATTGCATATCACGTGTCTGATTTTTAAAATGAAGTTTTCAAAGGAATTATCCAATTAATGAAATAATAATTAATTCCTAAGCTTTAAATCAACAGATCGTAACAAAATTTAGATATTCGTAATCAGCGAAGAAAATAACACATATATGCATAAAAATTAAGTCCATAAATTCAATATTTTAAAAATTTTACAGGTCGTCCATAAATGCCGCTACCCATCGGCGGCGATAGTTGTCTGATTTTGAAACACCTGCTCGCGCTATTAACCCATTAAAGACGGAATTATTGTTTCTTTTAAAAATACAAAAATTGCTTTTCGCACCACTTTTTGGAAAAGAAAAATTTATATTATTTTATAGCGGAATTTCTGTCATTAAAGAAAATCAAAAATTTTGTTATAAATTACTGGTATTTAAACAGCAAAAAGGTTGACAGTTATGCTGGACCATATGGTAACGCTAGTCCTTAATGGGTTAAAGATTTCACAAAAATCTGTGTTTCTTTGAACGGAAATAAAAAGAGATTTTATAAATCGATTTTTAATGGATATTTAAACTTTTTACAGGAGTATAAAAATAATTTTTAGAATTTCTGAAAGGGGAATTTTTTCTGGCAGTATAATTTTCGAGTTTTTAGGCAAGGTAGAATTTATGATACAGCCCATTTTAAAAAGGCCTAGTACATTTATCGTCCCAGCAGCGCTGTAATTCTATTAACCCCTCCCCCTCTCTTAGAGTTTTTGAAGAAATTTTCTGCGGTTTGATAATAATTTATGCTTTTGTTGAATTTGAATACTTTTCCATTCTGTTAATTTGCGATTTTTAATTAATTTCTCAACTTAATATTAGATTTTTAAAATTGAGAATCTCAAGTGCATCATGAGATCTTTTGTACTAGTTTCACAAAAATTTTGAGCCTCGTACATGCAGTAGATTTGTTTAGCCATCGCGAACAAACAGACAGACACACACAGATGCGCACAGAGCGAAACTTTCTTTCATTAGTATAGATTAAATAATTTAAATTTTACTTGAAACGATAATTACACTAACACATAGCTGCCAACTTGTACGCTTTTCTAAAACCACTAAAATTTAATAAAAATATTTGCATTATTCAATCGAAGATTTCAGCGATTTAAGAAATAAAATTTTACTATTAAATTTTAGCGGTAGGAAAAAAAAGGGTAAAAGTTGGCAGCTATGCACTAACAGCAATTAATTCTAAAATCAAAGCAACAATAATGAGCAAATATGTAATGTAGAAGTGGTTTAATAGTTCTTAGAAACACTTCGGGCATACAAAAGATAAGAACAATCATATTTAAGTCTAGTTTCAATTCTAAAACGGAAGTATCACTCTTAATAAATTCACGAATGAAGATAAAGAATTACAAAAATAAATATAAATTTTGCTAATTCCACAAAACATTTGAATGTAGTTGCTTTGAGACCTTCAGCCGCTATGGCTGTTGTTTCCATTTTATCAATATAATCTTAAAGCACAACACTTGGCACACAATTTTTTCTTCTTTTTATTTACATATTTACATATTACTTTTTATTCCATACACAAAGTGACAGCTTTGATACAGAATATCTACAGGGCGACACAAATACACCCGGGATCTCCAAAACTAAGTATGTGCAATGGGACTGTCGGAGTGGGAACCGACACTACCACTGTGGCAAACGAATGCGCACACGCGCTCAACTATGGGGAGCACTTTCTCTAAAACACTTTTAATTATAAACAATAAAGAACAATCATGCGTCATGCATAGATTATGAAACACTTTCCAACACTTCCACAATACTTTAACAAAACTTAGCCGCTTAATAAGTTAAAGAAAATACTTAATTAAACATTTTAGAAAACGCATACATATTTGAAAACTAGATGTAAACAATTACTGCATATAGTCGGAAATGTACTCCAATTCTTTTGCCCAGCTTTGTGTATGATCTATAGATTTGTATATATATCACAAAGTATGCTAAAATTTAGTTTAGTTAATGATCTATTAGTTTATTTAGAAAACGCATAATACAATTGAAAATTCATTTTCACCTATAGACCAAATATCACCAATAGACGGAAACGTACTTGAATTATTTTGTACAGATCTGTATAATACCTACAGATTTTTATACACGTCGCATATCAAGCTAAAATGTAATTCAGACAAAAACAGGAATTAAACTATTCCAATCACACTCGGATACAGCATTGTATCCGATATATTTCATGTATCACTGGAAATTAACGATAAATGCGATGTCATGTTCTACTGCAAGGACCTCGTAGTAAACCTCAGTAATGTATATCAATAACACCATGTTTAAAATATTGCAACATAATTAAAATACCCTGTGAAAAAATTTTCCCCGTAGACCTTCAAATAACCGAAGTCTTTAGTGGGGCTCGCAAATGAATGTAAAATGCTTTGCACCCAATAGTCTACAGAAATTTTTTTTTAGTGCATCTCATAAATTCATGTCAATTTCATAACGTTTGCAACAGAGTAACATCATTAAAATACGCCGCAAGCGATTTTCCTTCATAGAACACAATATAATGGAATACTGTTTGAGTTCCCTTTTATACGTAATGTAAGGGTTAAACATGACCCATTTTATAGTAACACTCTTCTAGTGCATCTCAATAGTGTATATAAATTTCATTATGTTTTAGATTCTTAAACACTATCTATATTATAAAGGACAAACATATCTGTGCGTAACGCATACGTCATTTTGCGAATGGCAACAATTTGAAATTTGAAATAAATTTCGGTTTTGCAATTATATCTACGGCAAATTTTTAAACTTCTAAACATCGCACATTTTAAATTTTAACACCGTCGTATAAGGAAAAAAATGCTCTTTTAAATGCAATTTGTTTGAAAGCTGCATCTCAATTTATTTTTGAGATATTAATTTTTTTGTAGTTTTTAATACAAATTTTGTAATCGTGGCAACTGAAGTACCCATTTATATTGAAAGTAAAGGGAAAATAGTCATGGTTTATTATTTTTATTGATTATATCCTTATTGATGCCATTTTCACAATACAAATAAAAGTAACTTTTTTATAATTTTTGAACAGAAAATGATCTCAGACATTAAAAAAAAAAAAAAACACGCATTCTTCTTCATAAATCAGTTACATTTCAATATCTTTACATTACGCTGATACTGAGTTTGAGATGCTAGGCAAAATTATTCAGTGTGTAAAAATTATGTCATACTTAAAACAAAACGATCATTTATTTTGATAAAATTAAATATTTGACCAATACTAAATGGCCAATACTATGACAATTAAAGGCAAATTTCTGAAATTTTTTTTCGTGGGTATTGAGATTAGAACTTAAAGTTGTGCGAATGTTCACATGAAAAGTTGAATCGGACAAACTTGACTTTAAGTTTGGAAATACATTCATTAACAATCTATTGCGCGTTAAAATACTTTCAAATTGCGAATTTGAGTGGTGCGTATGTAAATTAAGCGAATGTGAAAATAACGTACAATTTAGATTTCATGGGGGAAAATTTTATGATGTGACAAAGCGAAATCCTTTTTACTGATTTTTCATCCCATAAAAACAAACATAAAAGTCTCAATCGATAACTTCATCATAATTACTCATCTTGATTACGTATTCTAATAGAGTTTAATTTTTCAATAATTTAAGCAGTTGAAGTTTGTGGAAATAATAATTTGGTAATTTTAGGTTAAAAATATTATTTGTTTTAAGAGTGAGACAACCAATGTTAGATGAATTTTTTATTGTAATTATTTTTGTTGGTTTATTATAAATTCGATCTGACAGTTTGTTTCTAACATTTTAGTTCGTCGAATTTCGACGGGTTCCAACTCGTTAGAATAATGCGCAAATGGTTTTTGCCCGTAGACCACAATGTAACGGAAAACTTTTGTCTGTCCTGTAAATGAACCATGAAAGTTACACACTTCATTTTCAATACCAAACATGCCATGGAAAACCTCAATAAGCTCTATCAATTACATGCCAATCCGAGCATATTTGCTCGATTTAGAGTACGGACAGACGGACGGCAGATGGCAGACAGACAAACCGAAATCATAAACATTTTTCAACTATGTTAAAGTTTTAAAAAACAACATCAATAGAACACTTCGAACGATTAAAGGCAATAGTTATTATTATCAGTTTCAAAAATCAAGTAAAGTATTGGCATCAGAAATATATTTTATAATAGTTCAAATATTAAAAGCGTTTAAGAAATAAAAAAGAAAAAATTCTGAAGAAAATTGATTTTTTGTTCGTTTGCTGATTTATAGTGTTTATAATCTTTGAGTTAGTAAGCACCTCTTAGAAATTCGTTCGTTCCATTCGATCCTGCCTGCTATTCCCTTGAATGCTATGTGATTTTCGGTACTTTGTTTGAACTCATCTAATGTCGTCACTGGATAAAAGAAAACATTACTTTCATTAATTTCACATTAGATTAATTATATACACACGCTTATGTACGTGAGTAACACTATTAAGAAACTGACTATCTTAATAATACACTGTAAAAAAAGATAAATGTTTCCTTTTCTAGCAAAAAAGACTTAAGAAAATATAATAAAACCACTTCCGATCTATTCACAATGCCTTCATATATCCCCAAAAACTAATAGATTTCCAATATGTACAGAATCATTTCTGTAAAAAAAGTTTCTTTTGCTTCCTGTTATTTTCGGAAGCGTTTACGAGCAGTTCTTGCAGTTTATTAATCAGCTTTCTGAACATAAAATATCGTCTTTTATCAGTGCTTTTAATTATCGAGTAAACATATTCAGCTGTGTAACAGAATTTATATATATATGTAAGAGTAACATGCTGTTAATTTAGCGTGTTTCTATGATGAACATGCTTAACCCTCTAAGTGTTTGGGGCGTAATATTCGTTCACTAAGCTCCAGGTTTCACAGCAATACAAGCAATATTTAAGATAATATAATTCTATAGATATAATGAATTTTAAATACATTGAAGAATGATTAATACTCTCAAGGGTTACATTCATATTTGTGTTTGAGTTTTTTTTTTTTTTTTTTTTTTTTTTTTTATAATATTGAAAGAATCATATTTTCTTAGCATTTAAAAAAAAATGCAAACAAATCAACATTACAATTTTACCCTTTTGCAAGACGCTCAGAGTGTTAATTCAGAATTTATATTGGAAAAACTTATATTTCATGTTGGTACCGGGTTGATGAAACTTATTAATATGTGTAAAAACTACTCGGAAACGTTTCGAAAATTACATGTAGGCAAAAAAAAAAAAAAAAAAAAAAATTGTTTCATAAATACTTTTTTAAATCTCAGAAATCTAACTGTTTCTGATATTTCTAAAGATAAATTCTTCGGTTTTCGGAACTGAAAGTATCTCGAATGAGGTTACATTATACAAGGTATACATAAAAGATGTCCAAGTTTCAATGGTATATTATAACAGTTTAATTTAGACTATTTACAACAAATCATACACCAAATTGAAGGTAAACTAATTAAGTTTTTCTTACAAATGTGCAATATGTGCACTTTTAGTTATACGGCACACATCCAACGTAAATTCTAATTTTTCACACATTTCGGTTTAGAAGTCCGGAGCAATGGGGCAATAGCCTCTTCAGTTCTGTGTCTCAACTCTTGCAAATCATTAGGTAGCGGCGGAACGTAGACACGATCTTTTATAAAATACCAAAGGAAAAAATCGCATGACTCTAACGGCTTTTAAGTCATCAGCCTAGCAATAATGCCTTATGCCCAGGAGTTGTCATTTTGCATATGTGGTACTGCAAGCGAGTCATTAATAAAGCGCATGCCCTTATGTTTGAGTTACTCTTTATTTTTGACCTTGAACCAACACTCTACAACGCTTACAGTGCTGATACTATTAAAATTTATAACTGGTACATTTTTTTTTTTATGAAAACCCTCTACTTTCTTCTTGCTAGATTGTGAAAAACTTCTCTTTTTTTTTACATTGTATATCGGGTAGACGCACTTAAAAAAGAATGTGTTTTGCGCTCAATAGTAAAAAAAAATCCACTGGGACAAACACTACGAAACTTGTCTTAAATAATATTTAGACCATGGGAAATATATATAATATGAGGAATTTCTTATTTTTTGCCACCAGGAACAAAAATGGCAGATAAGGTAAAATTTGTACTGTAAAATTCGCATAGGAACAAAAACAGGAATGTTTGACGCTCCAGGCTGAGTTTTGGCAGTAAATTAAGCATAGGGTATGGAAAAGAACGTTTTATGCGAAACAATCTTCTGAAAGATTCTTTTTTAGTTCAATTTTTCTAATTTACTCCCTAAATTGAACGTGATTGCCACTTTTGCTCCTGATGGCGATAATCCGAAGTAATTTTTTTTCTTCTTAAATCCATCCCCAGTCTAAATTGTATTCACGCAAAGTTTTGTTACGTTTGGACCAGTATATTTTTAACACCTCAACTTTAATTATCGCTACCTGATACTTTGTTGTAATAAAACTGTATGACTGATCTTAAAAAATTAACGTTTTAAAAGATCTCCTATTGTGTAACTTAACAATAGTGACTTATTTCGCTTTCTTACCTTTTTTAAGGAATATATTATTCCACTCTTTATCTAATTCAGTTTTTCGTAAAAGAAAACAAATATGAAATGGCGCTGATGTAAATCAACTTTAGTTATATGTGCTCAGCAAAATTTAACTACTCCAATATTACTATTACATCGACAACACTGAAAAGATAATTACTAAGTATGGCTGAACAAAAGTAACTATTTCGATTTATTTAGATTACAGACGAAATTATTTTCAATTCAAAGTATTCATCGTAATTTATTACTCATTGTCTGTCATTTTAATTTGATTGGGGAATTTGAGACTTCAGAAGAAAATCAATAATAAAACATACATATATATCTGTAAGCATACGTTGATTTAAAATATTTTAAATCCTTTTCGAAACAAAGATTTCAGTTTATTTTTACAAAGGAAACAAAATACCAGTGTTTATGCCACGTAAAATTTTAATAAAATCAAATTTGACTAGTGCAAATACTTTTATTTCACTTCTGAAGGCAATTCAATTTTATTCTATAGAAAAATAACTTTGTTTCGAAGATTACAGTTTTATTCGACCCTAAAATTTTAAATTCACGCTGCACTTTTTTACTTAATTTTAATTTGTTTTTAAGCTTAAATTTTTATTTAAATATCTTGTTCTAGCAAACCCGTGCAAAGATTTTGAAGTTCGTTCTTTTCAAATGACAGAGAAGCTATTCAGAAATGATACTATACACTAGAGATGCAAATATATAGAAAAAGATCCTTGTAATTTAAACTACGTTCTGATTCTAATCACTTGACAAATGGAGCTAATAATAATTTTTCTCGAATTTATAGCTGTATTCGCTACTCATTTTATGGAGAAAAAGAAGATCTTGTTATATAGTGTAGCTATTATTTTAATTTGTTGAAAATGCATTGTTATAAAAAATTTTACGACAACCGGAATGTGATATTTTTTTCGATTTTCAATGCATATTTATCGAGCTTTAGTTTAATCAGGAGTATTAAAGAGTCTGCAAATTAACGACAGATTTGTCCCTACAACAACCATTAGTTAAAAGAGTGTCGCTGTAAGTAGCTAAGTTTATAAATGTGGCGAAGTCTTTACTAGTCCTTAGGTCAGTTGTGTAGTCTGTTACTTATCGGTAGTGAAGAAGCCTATGAACGTTTAACTTTTCGATAATGTGGTTCCGAAGCTTTTCACTAATCGATAGTGAAGTTGGGAATTGAAACTCAATGGTGAATGCGCAAAGTTTATAGGATAGTGATGGTAATTATGTATCGAACATTATAATTTTGAAGTATAATGAATGAGTTTAGTTAAACTTTAACTACTCTAACATAGGTGCATGAATCCTGTGGCCTACGAGCCACCAAGCTACCACTATTTTAGCATACAAAAATTTCCTTTATTTAATAACAGAATATTTGCGAATAAAAAAACAAAACGCAGATTATATATCGGAATATCTGGTCGCTACCGACTGTCATTCAAAAACTTTGACGATCCCTAATCTAATACATTCTTCAGTTACAGTTATTATTTTCTAGATGTTTTATGTGTGAATTTGAACAAATGAGAGAAAATAATGATATTTTAACGCATGTGCTTAAAGTATCAATACGAAAAACGAATCCAATACTGCAAGGTTCCACTCGCTTTACTTTCAAGACTACAGATTTTTTATGACATTGAAAATAAATCATTTGTATTTGATATTAAAAAAAATAACTAATTTGCCTGTAAATTTGTTGAATGCCTATGGTTAACAGAAAACGCGTTAATTTGGCGTGATGATTTTTGTATTTGTGTCATAGCTGCCAACTTTTGCGCTTTCTTCCTACCACTAAAATTTTATAGTAAATGTTGTCTCATTTAATAGTCGAAATCTCATGATTAAACAAGTCAAAAATCTCTATTGAATTTTAGTGGTAGTAAAAAAGCGTAAAAGTTGGCAGCTATGATTTGTGTACATCTTTTGACGATTCTTTCATGCGAAAACGACTCTAAAATTGATAATTTTGAGAGACGAAAACCGAAATAGGAAGGCACTTTATTTTTTATGAACTGGAAAGACAGCTGGAACGGAAAATATTAAGATTGGATACTAACTTCTGCTTCATCTACGATACAAAGGGTTAGTTACAATTTAATAGTACAGGTACTTGTAGACAAATAAAGACTTTTCAATTAAAAATATTTCTGTTGTATTGATACTTTTCTACATCATTTCTTGGATCTCTCAGACTAAGTAGCATACGTCGGTGTATCTCCACAGCTGCCAAACCTTCGATTTTTGAGTAGCGCGATATGCGCATAGAAATGTTTACTTTATTTAATAATAGAAGATTGTGACGAATATTACTATTTGCAAAATACTAGCATTAAAAAATCCGAATTATTAGCTTCACTGTATTTAATTATATATTCATGATAAAACTATGCACCTGTATTGCATAATGATCAGAAATCCAACCTATTACATTCTGTATAAATTACGATAAAAATATATTTATGATTCTGATGCATTCACGAAGAAGGCATTCTTAATTGTAAATGCGCAAAAATTGCAAGTATTTTAATTGCTACAGTACGAAATCAAACAGCGTTCTCAATTTTCCTATAAAAGAAAACGATCTTTATAAAAGTGCCAACGTTTCCGTTTTAATCCATGGCGTGATATTTAAATAAAGACCGTGCCATGATTTAGCAATCGCTTTAAAATGTACAAAAGTTTCAAAAAAATTAAAAACTTTCTTTGAATTTTCAGCATTTTAATAGTAATGTCTGTGATGGATTTAGTTACAAAAATGACTTCGTGGGTGGGTTTGTCAAACAGATTCATGTTGTTTAATGGCGAAAATATAAAAATTGAGATGACCCTTAATGGAAATTAGTTAGGCAGTTTTCCATATTTTAAGGAAGATAACAGTCGCGACTCGATATCGTGGGTGGGTGTGTCAAACAGATTCAGGTTGTTTAATGGCAAAAATATAAAAATATAGATGACCCTTAATGGAAATCAGTTTAGGCATTTTTCCATATTTTAAGGAAGATAACAGTCGCGACTCGATATCGTGGGTGGGTGTGTCAAACAGATTCACGTTGTTTAATGGAAAAAATATAAAAATTGAGATGACCCTTAATGGAAATTAGTTTAGGCATTTTTCCATATTTTAAGAAAGATAACAGTCGAGACTCGATATCGTGGGTGGGTGTGTCAAACAGATTCACGTTGTTTAATGGCGAAAATATAAAAATTGAGATGACCCTTAATGAAAATTTGTTTAGGCATTTTTCCATATTTTAAGGAAGATAACAGTCGAGACTCGATATCGCGGGTGGCTGTGTCAAACAGATTCACGTTGTTTAATGGCAAAAATATAAAACTTGAGATGACGCTTAATGGAAATTAGTTTAGGCATTTTTCCATATTTTAAGGAAGATAACAGTCGAGACTCGATATCAAGGTGGGTGTGTCAAACAGATTCACGTTGTTTAATGGCGAAAACATAAAAATTGAGATGACCCTTAACGCGGGAGAACTCGCTAGTGAGAATGCCCAACTGCTTTTCTTTTACTTTACATTCATATAATATCAACTTTTTTTGGTTGGCTTAGTACTTTTATTCACAAAATATTTAAAATATTTGAAAAACATTTTGAAATTTTAATTAAAATGAAAAATGATTTAAATAAGAGTCTTAAAAAAGTACGACTGTGAGAGAAAATCTCATGCAGCGAGTTCTCCCGGGTTAACGGAAATTCGTTTAGGCATTTTTCCATATTTTAAGGAAGATAACAGTCGAAACTCGATATCGTGGGTGGGTGTGTCAAACAGATTAACGTTGTTTAATGGCGAAAATATAAAAATTCAGATGACCCTTAAGGGAAATTAGTTTAAGCATTTTTCCATATTTTAAGGGGTCTTGTATCTTTTAAACGCGACGAAAATGAACGAAAAAATTAAAAGTTTGAATTAGTGTATCTTCAAAACTTTTTCATATATAAAAGTGAAATTTTGAATTTTGATTAAGCAGATTGTGCTTTGTAATATGCTACGATTAGAAAATGATTAGCCTTTCACGGAATTTGTGTATTGTTGAAATTAATATAGCTCTTTTTTTTACTGAGTAAGTCATTGCGCGCATGATTTCTTCAGAACGTACATATGGATTGTTATGAAATTTGGTGCAGATACTAAGCAAATATGTGTGTTTAAAATAATCTACTTTTAAGTATTTACAGTGGTAATGTTTATACATTAAAAATTAATAAATAGTTGCGATAAGCCCTCACAGTCCAACTTAAGAACGCTGAAATCTTTTTCAGCAATGTTTTTGATATTCAGGAGAGTTGTACATAGCGAGACAGATTTTAAAAATAAAATAAAAGCTAGATATAATTGACTGAAGACATTTTAGCCATTACATGTATACATATGCTTATTGAGAGCATCTTTCTCATCGAATTTAGTAATACACATGAGTAGAAATAGGAAAAAAATTTAAAATAATACTAGCACTCGTTGCACTACGTACCACACCTAATACACAGTTGGACAGTGCTGAATTTTTATGTGCTTCGTCAATACATTGAACAATCTGGCATGTAGCAAGATTTTCAGAGCATCCATGTATTAACGGCTGCAATTTAGAGCGCTTTAAAGGGTCCAAAAACTGCTAAATCGGGGGACCGGAGTTTGTGGCTGCTATGTGGTACAATACAAAGTCTAAAGTCCGGACACCCAAAGTTCGGACTTTCCAGCCGCAGTTTTCAAGAAAGAAGTGAAAAAACAAAATTGTTGAAACAAAAAAGGTCTGGAGCAAAGAAGCCTTATTACTGAATCTTAATTCATGTCGATGTATAGAATAAAAGAAACACTTCTTAATGATGTAGTCAAGTTAATGAAGCAGCCCACATTAACTAAAATGTTCAATAGTTAAGAAAGTTACCAACTGATCTGCTCAACAAGCGCTAAATGTTTTGACACATTTACAAATTCATTTTTTAACAGACAGATATAAAATTGGAAGGCCTGACTATGGAAGCGATTTGGAATCGAACTGTGTCTTCCATTTTTTTTATAAATAAATTACCTATTGAGTTATAAGCGATTTTGATCACGTGACAAAGGCGTTTTTCACCATTCCGTGAATGGTTATTCTCATTCGTGCGAGAACGCCCACTTTGACACTATTTTCTGAAAGATGTATTGCGTTTGCAAAAAAAAAAAAAAAAAAAAAAAACGGAAAGCACAGTTTGAAAATATAGTTTCCTTAAATAAATGTTTTTGTTTTACTTTTTATTTTGTTATGATTTATTTAACCCTCCGAGCGCCTTGCAAAAGGGTAAAATTGTAATGTTGTTTTCTTTGCATTTTGTTTTAAATGCTAAGAAAATATGATTCTTTCAATATTATAATAAAAATTCAATTACAAATATGAATTTAATCCTTGAGAGTATTAACCATTCTTCAATGTATTTAAAATTCATTAAATCTATAGAATTATATTATCATAAATATTGCTTGTATTGCTGTGAAACCTGGAGCTTAGTGAACGGAATATTACGCCCCAAACACTTAGAGGGTTAATGAAAATGATTGTTTAATTTAGTATTAATAGTTGTTATGTTAAATTTTTAATGTATGAACGTCATATTCTGACTTTCCTTTTTCTTTTTCTTGGAAAAAACAATATTTTTGATAACACAAAGTTCGGGAAAATCCGAAGTTCGGACATCGTAAAGTCCCGAGGATTCTGGACTTTGTACCGTAGTAAGATAGGAATATTGCTACCAATCTATGGGCACCCGTGTCTCAAATAGATAAAGGACTTATTAAAATAACATATAAATATGCTTATACGGATTAAATATAATTGTTATGGTACAGATTTAGGCATTGTTTCACTGTGTACCAGAGTTCCACGTCTCATTATGTATATTGTTGAACTTTCGAAAAAAAACATAGTTACGTGTTTCTTCTTTCGGCATTGCTATAGTTAAAATACTTGGTATTGAGGTGAGAAATAGATGTATGATATTCGAACAAAATACCATGTCAATTAGACTGAAGCTATATGATGTGTAAAAGAGTTAAATGAACAACATTCAGGTCCGAAATATTACTTTTTTCCGTAAATTCCAAACAAAACCACACCCACACTAGAAATGTGATCGATGAACACTCCAAACAAAGCATTACTGAAGATCCTAATACTTAGTGGTAGAAACACAAATTTTACTTTAAAAGCATCCCTGTTACAATGGGTACATTGTTTCTCTGTGAACTGCTCTTACTTAAAGTACAATATATTTAATGAAAGTTAATTACAATGAGGAATTTTCACTAGTAGCACACAACATTTTAAGAGCACTGGAAATTTGGATACTTTTGGCACGTTTTATAAATTAAGGGCTCAGCTAATAAAGGCGTTAATAAAATAAAGGCAATAATAATAAATAAAAAAAAATTGAGTTAATCATATGATTGAAGATAACCAATGCGACCTCTAACATCTGTTAAAATAGTATTTAAAAAAAAAAAACTAATACTCACAGAGATTTTAATTTATAAAGGAGGCATTTGACAATAAACGCGAATAGAAATTTGAAACTCTAGAACTGATTTTCTCAAAATGATTATTGTGTCAGTGTCAGTTACCATCTTTATCATCTGATCTCTTCAAGTGTTCTGCGCTATTTAGAACTTCTGTATGTAATTAAACAAATTAGAATAGATTTGAAAGTAAAAGAGGCAAATTTTACATAAACAAAAGCTATTCTCTTCAACATAGTGTCCAAAATAAATAAAAGAAAATAACCCTCTCATTACTGACTGGGACATATGTGTACCAGTGGACTATATTTTTATTATTTTCGTGCCCCTTTTTTAAAATTAATCTAATTTCTAAAATTAATCTGAAACAAATTAATGATACACTTATACTGGGATGTTTTCAAGCTTAAACTACCAAAGAAAATTTAAATTGTAGTTTGAGTAATTATAAATGTAATCCTCAGTCCTGGACCGTAATCAAAAGGTTAAATAATAAAATAAAGGGATATTTCAAAATCTGATCCAATATATATATATATAAATACTTTTTTTAATTTTAGATTTAATTTTACATTCAAACAAAATATACGTACAGTTGTCCTGGTAACTCTGGGAAAGACAATTAGTAAGTAACGTACTAAATCGTCCTTGAACATGAAATTTTATTATTTAAAATTCGTCAAATGAGCAACTTAATGGTGCTTTTATTATGTTTAGGAATGTAAACTATGCAGTTTTGTTTAAATCTCATTTTCTGGAAAGGATCATATTTCATGATTTTCTTCAATGAGGATAATGGCGCTCTCAAGGTAATAGGTAGCTATGCCCATGATGAAGCCTTATAATCATTTGGCTAGTTTTCGCATGAAGTAAATGCGAAAAATTAACATTGTCTATTCATAAAAGCATTAACATAAATATTCCGGAACAAATTATTTTTTGAATTAATGAAGATTTCAAATTTATGTGAATAAATTACACGTAAAAATATTTAAACCTATCTAAATGCACCACACTTTTTAGTATACTTTTGGCAGAAATAAATCTTTCAGGAATTTTTTCTCCACCGTTAGACCTGATACATATATTACTGATTAGTCCTTTCATTCGAAATTTTGAAAATACAGAAAAACTATAAACGTTAAGCATATCTATGAAATACAGTTTTCTCATTTATGAGCTTGTCACAGCAAAGGCTAATTTGAGAGGCTGATTTGCGTTCCAGCTTGAAAAAGCTCTTAATTCTTCCAATAATATATTGGCTGTTCTGAAAAGCCGCGTAAAAATTTTATTAGATGATGGAGCACACAGAAACAAACAATTTTTGTGCTAGAAACAGAGTCGGAATCCAATTACTCAGTCAAAAATATAAGGTGCCTCTATTGTTGAATTGGGATATTTTTCTCCTGCAGAAGTTTCTGCAAATCCGGGGGGAAATGGCACTTCTAACACTCCACAGAATAACTTTACTTCGTGTGAAAGTCAGTTAAATATCAGTAAGTGCAATGCGATTATATCAGTGGTATCATGTGTATTACGAACTAAATTTTGAGTTACGGAGCTTCTAGATCTGTGTTGTTTAAACGGGCATCATGCTTATTCTTATCGATTCTCCGGAACTTATTACATTTCATAGAAAGCAATGTACGTCCATTGAAGCCATCGTTACAGAATTTTTATTATTGTTAACGTTATGAACTAAATCTTTGTTCGCGATGAATTTAGACACCTTAAATTTACGTCTGAGCAAGTGGAATGCGACAATTGTTTCCTTTACAATATATGTTTGTTGCAGTGTGTTCTATCACCTCTTAAAGGTTGTAGGAAACCTTCAAAATACCCTGCATATATATTTTATTTATATTATTTCCGTAATTCTGTAAATTTTCTTTTATTTTCAGAAATCTTTAAAAGACATTCCAAAACTGAAAGTTATCGAATTTTATGAATAACGAAGACCCCCTTCTTTATTTCAGTAACGTTTGCGTAAATCTCGGAAACCTATTTTTTCGTGATGTTTCTGACAAGGTAGGTCTTTCACCACGAATTCTCAATATTATTTGGAAAAAATACTGCTAGTTGTTTTTATTTTAAAAATCAACTGCTAAATGTCAATTTAAAACTAGTAAAAAATGACAAAAGAATAGTATTTTCATCTTCAAATGTAACATTTTTGGCGGAGAAGTTGAATAATAACGCTATGATTGTCAAGTTCTGTTTCAAGATTAAAATTCAAGATAAAAGACAATAACAGTTTTTTCTTATGTAAGTGTTACTGGTTTGAAACAATTAGTGGACTAATTTTATTCTTTTTACTTGTTTTCAAAATAGGTTTACTCTTTATCTGCAAATAAATAAATATAATATTAAATTCATTCAAAAGTTAAAGTTAAAATTACACTCTGTGCAAAATACTTAAAAGAGGACAAAAAATATTTAAAAAGATGTTAAATTACTTTAATGCTTTTTAGTACTTTCAGCTATAAACATAGCCTTCGTCAGAAAAAACAATGAGAGATTCTTTGATGAAGGCTATGTTTATAGATGAAAGTACTAAGAAGTATTAAAGTAATTTAACATCTTTTTAAATACTTTTTAAATATTTTTTGTCATCTTTTAAGTATTTTGCACGCAGTGTAATTTTAAGTTTAACTTTTTATCTGTTTTCCATATACAGTTTGCTGCTAATTTAATTTGAGTTAGGTATATTCTGAATCAAGTTTTAACTTTCATTTTACTAAACTGTTTATAAGTTAAGTATCCTTGAAAGATTAAAGATTTGAAGAACTGTTATTTTAACATTTTTTACATTTTTATATCGAAAAGTTAAATTTGTATTTGAGGATACGTTTTCTTGTAAAAAAGACTATGCTCAGAGAGAATGTCCATTCAATGTAGTTTGGATGATTTATTAAGAATTTAAAATGAAAAATTATAACATCGGTTTTTTTGTTTTGCACTATAGCCTAAAGTTTGTTTGGTGAAATATCTTTCATCATTCTACCCAAAATTTAATTAAAAGTATCCATAAATTGAACGAAATTGAAGCATTTATATTCGAAAAAATTCAGATTTCTAGAAAAGTGTGGGTCAATGTGCATGATTCCAAATTAAACAAGATTTGTATGCATGAAAGCTTCAGTATTAAAATGAATATTTAATGCTTCTAAAACGATGTTAGCAATTTTAAAAGAAAAATTTGAATTGTAATTGAAAAAAGATTAATTCGCAGCTACATATGCATGAAGTTAATGTTATAAATTCTCATAAAGCAATCTCAAATGAAGCACATATTTTCCTAAAAGAGTCGCAGTTTAACGGTGGTCAAATTTTAAGCACTGATCAGTCAGAATTAAAATGCACATTTTAATGGTGGTCAAATTTTAAGCACTGATCAATCAGAATTAAAAAAAGAAATTAATTCTTGACTTATAATTTCTGGTTCGAAAGAAAACTGAAAGCATAGCGTAATCTTTTAATGCAACGGCGTATTTTCGTTAACCTTTTCACTACCCAAGCTAAAATAATGCTACGAATACTCATTCATTGGTTTTTCGCAAACTAAATGACATCCTAAATGACAGGAAAAAGAAATTTTCTGAAATTGATCCGTTATGTGATTAGTAATTTAGGTTCACAAGTAGGGATCTAAAATTACAAATCCTCTTAAAATATATATTTAATTAACAATAACCTAAATTCACACAATTACAAATTTAAGGGCTTTCAACAACTGAATGATTTGCAAATCCTCAAAAAATTTTATTGCAATGGATTTAAGTTAAATACTGTATGAAATTTTCTCACATTCTTGGCCATACTGTCTTCAAGGGATTTCGAAAATGTAGATGAAAATAACATTTATTTTATGTTGAAATCAGCATAGATATTGTCATTTATTGATTTGCTTTAAAAGCGAAAAACAGGCAGCTATTAAAAATTGAAGTCAAAATGTAGAAATATCAAACAATTTAGTTTTTATTATACAAAAATTAGAGGTGGACACAGGTAGCGAAAAGGTTAAGAAGACAGCGGAAGGGGATACATTATATGGCTGAAGGTGAACAGCCACTTTCGATTTTAGACGTTTTCTTAAATATCTAGAAAAATACATGATGAACTAACCTGAAACTCCAAGTATGTAAACAGTATAGTACAAGTCATATATTTTCGTGACGATTTTTTCTCGAAACCCCATAGAGAACCGTCAACAAATTGAAAAATAACGAATATCTTTCGGAAAACCCTGTAAAAACTAATATAGCAAAAGCGTTCAAACTAGAGATTAAGTGGCTTATTGGTAATAAACTGTGTTCCTTTTTATGAGGATATCATGTACACTAGTAGAGAAATTAAGGTCTTTATAAAAAAAAATCCCAAATTTCGCCAAGTTTTCTGCTTATAATTTGCAGAGTTCTTGATATAAAAAAACGTTCTATTCAGAAAATATGACAAACAACATTGCACATAATACCCTACAGACAATATTAATAAATAATAAAAATTTGATGAAAAATGAGCAGGTTACTAAAAACTGTTTTACTGCGCATGCGTGAATGCAATCAAAATATAATGTGCATAATGTATTAGCTAAGTATATAGAGCAACTTTTGTAAAAGTCTCAAAATTATAGCTTGAAAATTCTGAAAATTATCGTCGATAGAATAAGCTCGAAATCCGTTGTTTTCAAAAGGAAGCAAAAAGATGAGGGTTTGTATCAAATATCTGTTGATTAGTGCCAAGATAGCGTACACAATATTGCACGTACTACTACTACTACACTTGGATACAACCCCTCATCTTTTTGCTTTCAATCATAATCTCCAGTTTGAACGCTTTTGCTACATTATTTTTTACAGGGTTATCCAAAAGATATTCGTTCTTTTTCAATTCGTATATGGTCCCCTATGGGGTTTCGAGAAAAAATCTTCGCGAAAATATATGACCTATACTATACTGTTTACACACTTGGAGTTTCAGGTTAATTCCTCATGTATTTTTCTAGATATGTAAGAAAACGTCTAAAATCGCAAGTGGCCAGTCACCTTTGGCCATATAGTGAAGTAGCAAAAAAATTGGCACGGTGGATGAAAAAATATATATGGACGATATGGCTATAACTTCAGTTCTAATTAACGTATCAACGTAAAACGTATAACGTGAAAAAAGAAAAGTAATCCTGTGATTTTCTTGTTGCATTTTTTCATCGTGAGTAATTGAGAAAAATAATATAATTGCCACAAAACTATCCATTTTCGAGTACTTTTTAAGAAATCAGTAAGAAAATAAATGGCCTTGAATGGTCGAAATAAGGCAAGTGCTTTTTAGGGTTTCGTTCATCTGACGAAACCTTATTCGTCTCACTCCTTTGTCTGTCTGTCTGTCTGTCTGTCCGTCTGTCTGTCCGTCTGTCTGTCCGTCTGTCTGTCCGTCACAGAGCCCGTTCTCAGAAACTATACATGTTAGAGACTTGAAATTTTGGGTACTTATAGTTGAACACCTCACATCAAACAACAAATCATAAAATTTTGAAAAAGTTGGTAATTAACCGAATTACGGGCTAATTAACTTTTAAAATTAACCAATCCACCTTTTTAACGCAGATTCAAACGGCCTTTCTCGAAATCATCCGTGTTTCTCCTAAGGGTTGCCAGTGAAATTAGCCGAATGCACGGTTACCACGGAGGAAATTAAGCCGAAAAATGAAGTGGAGATTTTAAAGCGAAATTGCATATCAGAAAATAATGGTCCGAGAAATTTGTAAATGGAATAGACAGACGCATAAAAAAATCTACTTTCATTTGGTATAAAGTTCACATTTCTGCGATGTGTATAAGCTAAAATATCCACTAAAAATCGATCGATAAAAATTTAATTTCTTTAATTGGAAAGACAAGGAAATAAAAAGATTTCAATTCGGCTGGAAAGCAGGTAGACATGACGACGCTGCGGTTTTTCATAATAGCGTATTTTAATACGAAATTTTAACTTTTTAAATATTAATTTTTTTGAATAAATTTTTTGGCCTCCCGATATCAAATTTCTCGCTGATTTTATTGACACCTCTTTCTAAGTCCTATCTTAATTACAAGCTGAAATATTAATTATTATTTAATTAATCGGTTTAACTTGCAGAAGAATTAATGTCGGTAACTCCCACATGTGTATTTTAAACAATTCTTTCTAAGTGAGCCCCTAATTATGTTGGAGACATGAAATTTTGAGTACTTATAGCTGAAAACCTCACATCATACGACAAATCATAAAATTTTCAAAAAGTCGTACATTTAACCCTTTGGGCTCCCACATGTGTTTTTTAAACAATTCTTTCTAAGTGAGCCCCTAATTATGTTGGAGGCGTGAAATTTTGCATACTTATAGCTGGACACCTCACATCAAACAACAAGTGAAAAAGTTTTGGAAAAAGTCGTACATTTAACCCTTTGGGCTCCCACATGTGTATTTTAAACAATTTTTTCTAAGTGAGCCCCTAATTACGTTGGAGACATGAAATTTTCGGTACTTATAGCTGAACACCTCACATCATACGAAAAATCATAAAATTTTGAAAAAGTCGTATATTTAACCCTTTGGGTTCCTGCATGTGTATTTTAAACAATTATTTCTAAGTGAGCTTCTAATTAAGTTGGAAGCGTGAAATTTTGCATTCGTATAGCTGAACACCTCATATCAAACGACAAATCATAAAATTTTGAAAATGTCGTACGTTTAACCCTTTGGGCTCCCACATGTGTATTTTAAACAATTCTTTCTAAGTGAGCTCCTATTTAGGTTGGAGGCGTGAAATTCTGCATTCTTATAGCTGAACACCTCATATCAAACGACAAATCATAAAATTTTGAAAATGTCGTACGTTTAACCCTTTGGGCTCCCACATGTGTATTTTAAACAATTCTTTCTAAGTGAGCTCCTATTTAGGTTGGAGGCGTGAAATTTTGCATACTTATAGCTCAACATCCCAGATTACACGTCAAATAATAAGTTTTGAGAAAGTTTTATGTTTAACCCTTTCAACTCCAGCGCGTGTATTTTAAGCAATTCTTTCTAACTTAGCCCCTAATTACATTGGAGATTTTAAATTTTGCATACTTATAAGCAGAACACCTGAGGCCAAGCGACAATTCATAAAATCTTGAAAAAGTATATCGTTTAACCCTTTGAGCTACCACATATGTATTTGAAGCAATTCTTTCTAAGAGAGCCCCTAATTAAGTTGGAGGCATGAAATTTTGCATACGTATAGCTGAATACCTCAGACCACACGACAAATCATAAAATCTTCAAAAGTCTTATATTATTTACCTCTCCGGGCTCTAACTTGTGTATTTTAAGTAAATTTTCTAACCTCCGCCCTTTTAAACTAGGGGAGAAATTTTCCAACTTTTGCCGACACCCCTTTGACCATTCTTTCATATTATGCACCATAGCCTTACATATTTTAGTTCTATTTTTTACCACCAGGTGCGCCTACTGATCTCAGGTGCTATGTGCCCAATCCCCTCGACTAATATATCTACGGATAGTATGTAAAACGGGTTTTCGTTCGGATAGATGTTTGTTTAGAATCGAGTGCACCCCCTGGTTGCGAAATCTGGAACTAACAGATTTTTCAAAAAGGTAAAGTGTTTTGAAAGGAATATTAAACGAAACCCTCTGTGCGATCTGTGATCACACTTACCCACTTGTTTTGGATATCTCACCCTTCTGGCCATTCTGATCCTAACTAGTTCCCCAAATTGTAAGAAAACTCACAGAAGCGTCTATAGGGTGAGGACAAGGGTTCTCTCGCAGCACTTCTTAATAAAATTAAACGAATGAAAAATAATGAAAATATTAAATAATTTTAAAAATTTTAATAGAAAGCTTTGCCTTAATTAATCGTTGAAAATCCCGATTAAAAAAGGAGAAATTCATATTCAATAAAAGAAATATGATGGTATACCCTAGCCTCATCCCAGGAGCGCCCTGAAAATACATGCTGTTCTTAGTACAAAGTTAAACTTCCCAACCTCATTACAATTAATATAATTGAAGACATACATTCACCAATCGACGATAAAGCATCATTTCTTGAAACCAGGTGGTAAGTTTAAGTATTTTTATGGTATTTTTGTTTTAATTTACATCAATTTAGGTTACTTGATGCCCCGCGTATGCTAATCATTGTATATTTTGTTTTTCAAAAACAAAGAAGTTGGCATCAAACGTTAACAGTAAATTTTTTTTGTTACAAAATACTCAAAAATAGAAAGAAAAATTTTTAATATATCAATGTGGTCTGTCAAAAAGTGCACCCATCAGATTGCTTCAAATAAATAAACTGCATAATTGACGCCGCTTACGCCAAGGACGATAAAAATCGAAATTTTAATTGAAATTTTCAAGATATTTTTCACTTTTGCAAACAACGCATATTACATATATATATATATATATATATATATTTTTTTTTTTTTTTGGTAAAGTTAAAAAATAGATGAAATTCAAAACTCATTTTATTAACTAAAAAATACTGTGTTGGGCTATTTACTCTTTTTTAAAGAAATTATCGAAATATGTAATATCTAATGAATTTTTAAACAAGAATGAAAAATCAAGCATCAACTATAGACAATGAAACAATTTTCTAAACATCCAGAAGGCTGTAATAAAACTTCAAACTTTATTAAAATAAAAGATGATGTCTAAGTAAAAAATTTTAAAAACGCATAACACATAAACAAATCCAATTTCAGAAATAGTCGAAAAAATATACCAACTCTTTTGTGAATTCCATTGGTGAATTTATGTCTTCAATCATATTCATTTTAATGAGGTGGGGAAGTTTAACTTTGTGCTAAGAACAGCATGTATTTTCAGGGCGCCTCTGGGATGAGGCTAGGGTATGCCATCATATTTCTTTTATCGAATATGAATTTCTCCTTTTTTAATCGGGATTTTCAACGATTAATTAAGGCGAAGCTTTCCATTAAATTTTTTTATAATTGTTTAATTTTTTCATTATTTTAATTTTATTAAGAAGTGGTGCGACAGAACCCTTTTCCTAACCCTATAGGCGTTTCTGTGGGTTTTCTTAACATTTGGGGTACTAGTTAGGATCAGAACGGCCATAAGGGTGAGATATAAAAAAAAGCACTTGCCTTTCTATATATGAATTCTATACATGAACTATTGAATTGTATATATCCTACATAGTACGCAAAAGTGCAGTCCCGTTGGGAAATGCATAACACGGTTGAAATTTCCCCTTCAGTAAGCGGAAATGTACTCGAATTCTTTTGTGCAACCCTGTATACGATTTATAGAATTTATACGCAAGCAAGTAATATGCAAGATATCAGCTAAAATTTAAAATGTACTTACGACGACTATTGCTCATATAGAAAGTACTAACCAAGTTCTTTTTTGTGTGCCTGTAAATGAATGATAAATGCTATGCATACCACATTCTATGCTAAGCATTTTGCAATGCACCTCAGTGATGAATATCTGCTTCAGTATGTTTGAAATAAGGTAACATCATTAAAATACGCTGAAAACGATTTTTCTTCACAAAACATAACGGAACGGAACTTTTGAGTACCCCTCTAAAAGTTCTATAAATGCTACATACACACTTCTTTTTCATTACCGAACATGCCACGATAAATCTCAATAACATATAAAAAATGGAAATGGAAATCCGAAAATATTTAGGATAGTTAGAGCAGGGACAGACAGACGGCAAACTGCAGTCAGACAAACCGAATTCCTAAACGCTTTTCAACTATGTTGGAAAGTGCTAAAAAGATTAGTCTTTTAAATGTGTAAGGCATACTAAAATTTATCCTTAAATGTTCCATTACAATTTATTTGAAATAAAAAAACGCGAAATTTTTTTATAGATAATTTTAAAAAATGAAAAATTGATACGATACTTTTCTCTCAGTTTTTTTTTTTTTTTTTTGATAAACTGTCGCAATAATCTGTTGACTGTCCATCAGTAGAAGAAAACATGTTCTAAATATATTATGTCAAAATAGTTTAGTAGATTTCTCGGTATAAGGAAACATCTTTTATAAAGGCAAACTTACGTGTTGTTACTCTCGTAGAATAACAAAAAAAAAAGGGGGGGGGACGGGAGGAGGATACTTTGAGATAAGTTTAAGCTAATTTAAATAAATATTTGCTAAACATTTTGAAATCAAAAAGATACCAAGCACGAAAATATAAAAAAATACCAATAATTTACTAAACCTATAGTTGTTTTCGCTAGTATGCAATATTTGATAAACCAAAATTGGCTAATACAGCCAATATGAATTTGACTAATATGAATACAGCAACAGTAATACATAATGCTCAATATTACATAGGCGAGTATTGGCTAGCTAATATTAATATGCGACTTTGAATAGAAATTATTAAGGTAAAAAATGTTTAAATAAACAATTAAGAAAATGCATAGCGCATTTGAAAACCTAATTTCTGCAATTACCATCAGTAGTTGTAAAAATATCCGACTTTTTTTTGCAACCCTGTATATGATCTACAGATTTGTTTGTATACTACATAGTATTCTAAAAGTTAGTTCAATTAGACGCATAGAAAACTTGAAAATTCCTATTCAAAAATTTACGCTTATAAATGGAAATGTACTCAAGATTTTTTGTGTAGTCTTATGTATGATCTATAGAATTTATACACACCAAGTAATATGCAGGAAAATAGTTAAACTTTGAAACGCGTACCACAACTGATGATGCTCTTTCAGCAATAATTATTACAATAAGCAGTATTGTAGCCAAACACTTTTGTGTGTCCCTGAAAAAGAATGATACTCTATATACACACCAGGCTCTACAATAAGCACCTTGTAGCATACTTCAGTGATATATATAAATTTCAATATGTTTAAAATAGTGTAATATCGTTAAAATACACCGCAAACTATTTTTCTCCATAGGCCGTAATGTAAAGTAATTCTTTTGAGTGTCCCTGTAAATGAATCGTAAACGCTACATACTTCATTTTCAATACCGAACATGCCATAGTAAGTACCAATAACATATATAAATTTCATGACAATCTGACAAATTTTATGTGAGTTAGAGCACGACCAGACAGACAGACAGAAAGAAAGACTGATGGACAGACAGACATCATTTTTCGCACCCTACTAGACTTTGACGAATCTGCTAGTGGTGTCTTTTTAAAAAAATTTCCTTAAACACAGTTGTTTATTAATATTTATAATTAGTATTTTCTAAAAATATTTATATTGCCAAATTCTATCCGCACTGTTTGACTAATTTTACTACTATACTTCACATTGGAGTCAAACATTAATTATTGCAACAGAAACAAAGAGTTATCCAAAAACCATTAATGGTCATGAACATTGTAATAATGGAATTCCTAAAAAAAGAAATGTTTGTATTTTAATTTAAAGCAATATAATAAAATAAATAAAACATCAAAATTTAAGATAACGATATGCAAAATAATTTTTTTTAGAATGGAGACCTATATTAACCTATATTAATATTAAGTTTAGGTAATGGCATGACAATAAACTGAAAGTTTGTCATATTGCATGTCATCATCCGAGTGAAGTATTATACAATTACTCACAAAGCAACTTCAGTGTGAGGTTTTAAATTAGTTAAGTATACAAAATGAATTATTTTAAATAAAGGATGTGATAATAAAAACGGAAGAAATCGCCGTATAAGAATGATTTAAACGTACAATAACACAAATTACGAACAAACAAATTACGAACAATAAAACAAATTACGAAAAATAACGTACAAACTGGCAACCATAAAATAACATAAGTTTATGTTGCCGAACTTTCAACACTTCAGCGGAAAATCAATTAATGTCAACTATTTTACTTTTTCAAAAATCCTTTCTAAGAAAATTCTAAAAATATTACTTAATAGACATTTATCAATTTTAAAAAATGCACGGTCTTTGGGACTATGTTTAAAAAATAGTCTGTGCGACACCAAACGTAAAAACGTGTAAAATTTTGTTGAAAAGGAACCTAAAATACTATCGCACATCCCAAACTTTTATCTCATCAAACGGGTTAACTTATCTCTAGATAAAATGAAGAAGATAAAATGCTATCCCGTCAATGTATAAGATAGGAAAGGTAGATTGACAAACAAAAGGGGAAAAAGTGTGTCTAGAAAAACTAGTTCATTTCGTTCAGTTTGAAGACATTTGCTCTTCGTTTTTTTAGTTTTTTTTTTTTTCTGATATCTTAATAATAGTTTAACTTGGCACTGAGCTTTAAATATTTTATTGAGAAGCTTATCGAAAGTAACTGATATAAATATTGTGAATATAAAACAAATTTTTTAACAAAAAATATTTTCTTTCCAATTTCTTGCTTCGAAATAGTAAATAATTATACAAACACATGCATTAATTAGTTAACATTTAATTACACATGGCAGTGAACATTAAATATTTTACTAAGATGAATATTAAAACAAACATATTGAAACTTTAAGATTATAGAAAAGGATATTTTTAAAAAGAATATTTTTCTTGATATTGTTTTTGTTTATGAAATAATTATTAATTACACAAACACATGTATTCTTTATAATGAAGTATGACACTGAATTTTATATCTTTTATCGTGAAGCTTACCAAAGGTAATTAATGTAAGTTGTAAGAGAATATGAATGTATACTTTAACAAAAAATGTTTTTTATATTCCTTTAATTTTAAATAATAAATATTTTTATAAATGAAGGATTAATTTTTATTCAATAAAAAAACATTAAAACAAAAATTTGTTATATAAATATAGGAGAAGATTGAATTATTTCTTATCTTATATCAAATTAACAACCTTGATTCTAGAATTAAGTTAAATTGAACAGAATGGAATACTCCCCTATTTGGATGTACAATTAATCAATCCCGACCTTAACATGGAACGTACTGTTTATAGAAAACCAACAGCCATCAATCTACTATCCCACAAAATGCTCAAGCCCTTTCTTTCTACAAATATTGTAGACATATTAGACATTTTATTGAGGTCTTAGTCTGTACCCTGATCAGTTAACCCGTAAAGCTAAAGAAAATACGTGATAATGCAAAAAAAATAACAGATATAAAGAAAACATTATAAGTAAGTTAAATCCGAGCATGAATAATAATAATAAGAGAAACTTCAAGAGAAAAATTCTGAAATATCTACTTTACAATTATTTTCTAAATTTTTTGAAAGACTGAAATACAAAAGTAACAAACTCAATATATAGCTTATCGCCCTCCCACCCTCTCCCTACAGTTAAAAAACATACTCTGTAGAAAGGTAGAAAATCAATCGATCACTCCATTGATTGACTCCATTTGACTTTTTCAGAAATCCTTTTTAAGAAAATACTAAACATATTACGTAATAGTCGTTTATCAATAAAATAGATACACTGTCTTGGGGATTTTGTTTAAAAATATCCTGTGTAACCCAAACGTAATAACTTGAAAAACTGCACGGGAAATTCATTTTGAAAATAATCCTAATATAATATCGCACATCCCAATCTTTTATCTCATCAAACAGCTTAACTTGTCTCTAGAAGAAGATAAAATATTATCTTGTCAATGTTTAGATAGGAAAGGCACAGACATTGACAAACAAAGGATAAAAGTATGTCCAGGAAAACTAGTCCATTTGATTCAAGATTGAACATATTTACTTTTCGTTTTTTCAGTTTTTTTCTAATATCTTAATGATCGTTTAACTTGACACTGAGCTTTAAATATTTTATTGAGAAAATTATCAAAAGTAACTGGTATAAATAGTAATAATATAAAGTGAATTTTACAAAAAATATTTTCTTTTCACATTCTTGCTTCGAAATAGTAAATAGTTATACAAACACACGCATTTAATCATTTAACATTTAATTACAAATGGCAGTGAACATTAAATATTTTACTAAGAAGCATATTAAAAGAAACATATCCAAACTTTAAGACTATATAAAGAATATTTTAAGAATAAATACTTTCCTTAATTTTGTTTTTGTTTTTGAAATAATTATTAATTACATAAACACATGTGTATTTTTTATATAAAAGTTGACACTGAACTTTAAATATTTTATTGGGAAGCTTAACAAAGATAATTATTATAAATTATAACAGAATAAAATACATGATATTGCAAAAAACAGCGGATATAAAGAAAACGGTCTAAATAGGTTGATTCTGAGCATAGTTAATAATAAGAAGAGAAACTTCAAGAAAGAAAATTATGTGATATCTACTTCACAATACTTTTATAAATTCTTTGAAAGATTGAAATATAAACATAACAAGTTCAATATATTGCTTATTGGACCCCTCTGTCCTCCCTGCAATCAAAACACATTCTCCGTCGAAAGACAGAAAAGATCAACCATTTGACTTTTTGCGAAATTCATTCTAAGAAAATTGTAAAAGTATTACGTAACAGCCATTTATCAATAAAATAGATGCGCAGTCTTTGGGACTATGTTTGAAAAAGAGCCGGTGGGACACCAAAAGTAATAACGTGTAAAATTGTACGAAATTTTTTTTTTTTTTTTTTTTTTTTTTTTTTTTTAAATAATACTAAAATACTATCGCACACCCCAATCATTTATCTCATCAAACAGCTTAAAAGCTCTAGAAAAAGATAAAATATTATCTTATCAATGTTTAGATAGGAAAGGTACAGACATTGACAAACAAAGGATAAAAGTGTGTCTAGAAAAACTAGTCTATTTGGTTCAAGTTTGGACATAAGGTGTGTCCCCACGAAATAAAGCCAACGTAATTGTGTGCAGTAACCGGACACGAAACAAACAAATAAGAACGAAACAAATATACTAAGAAAGTCTATATACAAATATATATTTACAAGTAGTAACTCACTCCTTGCCTCACCTGGGCAGGAGAAAAAGATGAATGCGTAAAAAAAGAGGGGAAAAAGTGTCCCGCCGAAATAAAGCCACTGCCAATATTAGTATTTATTGGTAACTATCGACATTCGAGCTGCTGCAGTTCAACATGTTTATGACATCAAGAAGTTGTCAAATACTTTCTCTGTGCCTCTCGAACTTTGTGTAGACTTTAGAAAGGTTTTATTTTCTATTTCTCCTGCAGCATTGCCTCGGAAATGAAAACTCATCAATCAAAGTTCGATAAAGTTCAGATAACAACTTTTAAGGAACAAGGTCTTTCACATAGACCAATATGTAAGCAAATCAAATGATCTAAAACCGTAATAGACATTTTTTTAAACCATGGCAATACGTACGGGTATGAAAAAAGGAGGTGTACATGCAGAAAAATGACTTCCAGGCGGAAAGGAGATGTTTTGCGTCGTCTTTCACGAGGTGATATTTCCCTAAAATTGTTGGCCAACGAGGATACCATCCCTGTGACAAGATGAACCCCGTCACGAATTGAAAATCGTAAAAGCAATTTACGATATAAGAAAAAGAAACAGCAGCCCATGTTGAAAGCTATCCCCATGTAAAAGAGGGTTGATTGGGCCAAATATAATCAAACCTGGAACGACCAGTGGCATCGTGTTATAGTCACAGATGAGAAAACAATTAATTTGGATGGCTTAGATGGCCTTGCTTTCTATTGGCATAACATGGGGAAAGAAGAGGAAATTTTCTCCGAAAGACAGCAAGATGGAGGCTCATTAATGGTGTGAGGAGGCTTTGGCTATAGTGGTAAACTTAACCTGGCTCTTCCTTCAGGTCGCATGAAGGCTACCATTTACCAAGAAATGCTAGAAACCCAATTACTGCCATTTACCGAGAGAATTGGCGGCCTAAGTTGGGTTTTCCAGTAGGACAACGTCGCCATTCACGTTGTAAAATCCTCCTGGGAAAGGTTTTTGGATAATGGGGTGCATGTCATGGAACGGCTTGCGCTTTCTCCTTATCTCAATCCCCAAGAAAATGTGTGGGATATTCTCAGTAGGGCTGTATATGCCAATAGCAGACAGTTTCAGTCTGTGGCAGAATTGAACGTCGCCATCATAAAAGCCTGGTATAATACAGACGCTACTGTGCTCCAGGGATTGGTAAATGGTATGCCACATCGTATATACTAAGTCAAATATAAACATCGCGGATATATTGGCTATTAACTGTAGTGGCTTTATTTCGGCGGGACACAAATTCCCCCCTCTTTTTTTACACATTCTTTTTTTTCCCTGCCCAAGTGGGGCAGGGAGTGAGTTACTCCTTATAAATATGTATTTGTAAATAGTCTTTCTTAAAATATTTGTTTCGTTTTTATTGGTTTGTTTCGTGGCCAGCTACAGCACATAGTCATGGTGGCTTTATTTAGGTGGGACACACCTTATTTACTTTTTGATTTTTCAGTTTTTTCCGACAGCTTACTGATCGTTTAACTTGACTCAGAGCTTTAAATATTTTATTGAGAAAATTATCGAAAGTAACTGATATAAACAGTAATAATATAAAGTGAATTTTACAAAAAATATTTTCTTTTCACATTCTTTCTTCGAAATAGTAAATAGTTATACAAACACACGCATTAATCATATAACATTTAATTACAAATGGTAGTGAACATTAAATAATCAAACTTTAAGACTTTATAAAAGAATATTTAAAAAAAAAATACTTTCCTTAATTTTGCTTTTGTTTTTGAAATAATTATTAATTACATAAAAACATGTATTTTTTATATAAAAGTTGACAATTAATTTTAAATATTTTATTGGGAAGCTTATATAACAAAGGTAATTAATATAATATAAGAGAATAAAATACATGATATTTCATAAAATAGCGGACATAAAGAAAACGTTATAACTACGTTGATTATGAGTATAGTTAATAGTAAGAAGTGAAACTTCAAGAAAGAAAATTCTATGAAATCCACTTTACAATACTTTTCTACATTCTTTGAACGATTGAAATATAAACATAACAAGTTCAATATATTGCTTATTGCATACCTCTCCGCTCCCTACAATTAAAACACGTTCTCTGTCGAAAGACAGAAAATCAATTGACTTTTTGCGAAATTTTTTCTAAGAAAATATTAAAAATATTATGTAACAGCCATTTATCAATAAAATAGATACACAGTCTTTGGGACTATGTTTGAAAAATAACCGACGAGGCACCAAACGTAATAACGTGTAAAATTGCACGGAATTTCTTTTTTTTTTTTTTTTTTTTTTTTTAATAATCCTAAAATACTATCACACAACCCAATCTTTTATCTCATCAAAGGGCTTAACTTGTCTCCAGAAGAAGATAAAATATTATCCGTGAATGTATATATAGGAAAGATGCAGACGTTCACAAACAAAAGGGAGAAAAGTGTGTCGAGAAAAACTAGTCCATTTGGTTTAAGTTTGAACATATTTGCTCTTCGTTTTTTCAGTTTTTCCTGATAGCTTACTGAACGATTAACTTGACACTGAGCTTTAAATATTTTATTGAGAAGCTTATCGAAAGTAACTGATATAAAATTTAAGAATATAAAGTTAATTTTTTAACAAGAAATACTTTCTTTTCACTGTCTTGCTTCGAAATAGTAAATAATTATACAAACACAACCCTTATTTATATAACATTTAATTACACATGGCAGTGAACATTAAATATTCATTAAGTAGCATATTAAAGAAAATATATCCAAACTTTGAAACTATATCAGGGTTTGCACAGTTCTACCACTAAATTTTAACAGTATTTTCAACGTATTTCATCGCAGAAAAATATTGCAAAATCTGTGAATAAAGGTGCTAGTTGCGAATTCTGTGTTTTAAAAATTAAATATAAATTCTCTTATCATTGATAATGGTGTCAGAGTCCTTGGAAATTCCAAGGAGTGTGCGAACCTTTCTATATGAAAGAATATTTTACGAAAGAAGTTTATTGTATTGTTTTTGTTATTGAAATAATTGTTAATTACATAAACAAATGTATGTTTTATATAAAAGTATGACACTGAATTTTAAATATTTTATTAAGAAGCTTACCCTAAAGTGATCAATATAACTTGAAATGGAATTTAAATAAATATTTTTTTATTCTTTTAATTTGAAATAATAATTATTTATATAAACGAACGATTCATTTTTATTTAAAAAATTTTAACAAAAAATTGTTATATTAATATATGAGAAGATAGAATTATTTTTTATCTTATATCAGATTAATGACCTAGATTCAAAAATTAAATTAAATTTAACAGAACAGAATACTCTCCTATTTGGATGTGCAATTAATCAAAACCTACCATGATATGAAGCGTACTGTTCATAAAAAACCAAAGGCCAATCAGTTTACTATCCAACAAAATATTCAAGCCCCTTTTTCCTACAAATATTACAGACATTTTAGACATTTTTTAAAGAGAGTCTTCATAGGCTGCATCCTTGATCAGCTAACCGGTGAGCTAAATAAAATACGTGATATTGCAAAGAATAACGGATATAAAGAAAACGCTATAAATGGGTTAATTCTGAGCATAGATAATAATATGAGAAACTTAAGAGATCAAATTCTAAAATATGTACTTTGCATTACTTTTCTAATTTATTTGAAAGATCATTATATAAACGTAACGAATTCGGTATATAGCCATCGCACCCACCCCCCACCCCCACCCCTCCCTACAATTAAAAAAACATACTCTAGAAAGATAAATCCAATAGAACCTGGCGAACTATCGGAGGAATATGAAATCTGGTTCACGAAAGCTGGTTGAAAATTGCAACATTATATAGAAATGATGAACAAAAAGTTTAAAACGAGGAAGAAAAAACATACAACAACTATCAATTGCAATACGAAAAATACAGATTTATTCTGACTACACAGATAGAATCTTTGCAGATTAATTTTATAACTAGTAAAATAACTTATTCATCAAGACTTTATTCCCCATAAATTATCCGCAAGTCAATAGAAATCTATACACATAATGAGAGCATATGCAACGAATCAGTCACCTTAAAAAGGTGACTGATTCATTGCATGCTTGCCTGAAATTTAGCATCCTGCATAAGTTTAAAAATAAAATATTATAAAATAAATCACGTTTATGGAAGGTAATTTTTGTTAAACCTTGATGAATTTAAATGCCGCTCTGATATCCGGTGATGTTTTTTTATCAAGTACATATTTAAAATTTTATGTGAAAATAGTTTATTTATTATTGCAAGCTTTGAGAATACCACAATTATTGTGTGTACGAAACTTGAAGGTTTGTCTAATTAAAGGTTTTTAAGCCTTTATATTTACTGTAATCACTTTTAGCATATGTATTTTATTTTTAAAGTAACAATTATGTATTAGCTTTAAAAGTAAGTTAGTTTAATAACATAAGAGAATCAGCACATAAACAACTATGCACCTAATATATTTTCAATATTATTAAGCATACAGGGTGATTCATAAATATCGAAACAATAGGCTATGTCCTTAAATATTGCCCCTAGGCACATACTTCCAATTGCAAAGTTTCATAAAAAAAAAGGTGCAAAATTCGATGAGATAAGTTTCAACTGCATGGGGGGGGGGGGGTCTATATGAGAAAATACAAAAATTAAATTTTTATACGGCCCCCGTAGAGTAAATTTTTCAATTAGGAAATTTTTTCCTATCCATTTCTGAAATAAACACAAAAAAAAATCATCACGATATCTTCAAAATTCGCAGAGATATCCAAATCCAAAATTCGTGACTTACACCATTTATCCATGCCTCTGAGCGACGAGTTTTTGACTCATTTTGAATGCAAGATAGGCATCATCCATAAATTGTACATTATTAAAAGACGATATAAGACAGTGCCTCTACTTTGGACATAAAATAGGTAGCGTATAGATTTTATGTTAAACCTGTTTTCAAAGTATGCTGGTGGTCTGCACTAGAGGTCTGCATGGGACGAAATATCTAGGTCCGGTCCCGAACAGACCCATAGGAAAAAAAGTTCGACCCTGCCTGGAAAAAAGTTCAAATCGTAGCCTGGCCCCGCCTAACGGAATTTCCACATAGTTTTTTACATCGATATGGTTAAAAGTTGTTTCGTATGGAGGAGTTCTGAACAAAAATACTTATTATATCTTTTCTTTTTTCATGTTTGTAATTATTATTTTTAAAGAATCGCCAAAAGTTGTGATTATTTGTTTTATTAATGAATCTCTATTTATATGTAAATGATTCACTTCTCCTTTAATATCGTTAATCCATATTCCATGTGTTGGAAACAGTGAAAAATGCTATAAGGTAAAATCGCTTAAGATGGAATCACATAGGAAAGAAAAAAAGCGTTACAGACAAGTTCCCTTCTTAGAAGTTGTAAATGTAGTCTATTTTTTCTCAAGTATTATAATATTGGATCAACAGATATTTTGAAGTTTATGCGTATAAAACCATTCAGGAAATAAAATATTAAAAGTATCCAGAATAAAAAAAATATATAATGAAATATATTTTGCATTTTAGCTTCTTTCATTCAAGTACATGGATATGTTTTTTTAATAATTAAAATCTTTCAATAAAACCATATTTAAATTCTCACAGGGTTGTATAATTTCTATATTTGCGAACAAATTGAAACACCGGTTTACTTTGAAACTTTTCGTTCATAATGTTTAACTGAAAAGTTCTTAGCAGCTAAGGATATATCTTTATAAATTTTTATAACTTTTCTCACATCGAATAATACTCATTGACACTGATTTTTCGCCCCTTAATACTACAAGTGCATGATCTTTTAATAGTACTTCTCCATTATGTAAACAAATTCTTATTTCTTCTAAATATATTTTCTGAACAGATATTAATTTTTAAATAATAATGTGCAACGCAAATTGTTTCAGACCATCAAAAAATTTTATTCTATAAAAAGGCCTTTTTATTTAGTACGTTAAAGACATTTAAATATTTGCTAATTATGTTAAACTTTGATTATAATATTTTTCTACGTCATTCTAAAGTTTGAGAAAACATATGATTTTAACCTATAATATATTAAAAGAAAACAAATCTGAGTAAAATAAATGTATATAATTGATTTTAATCATCTGATTAAAATTGTTTATAGACAGTTATTTATATCAATAAATTAAATAATAAATCTACTAAACTTTATTAGTTTAATGAAATGTTTATAAGCAAATACTAAAATCGTTATAATTTAAAGAAAAGCAAACTCTGAAATAAAATATTTTTTCATACCTTTTTCTTTCCTTAACGCCGTTCTTTAAATTCCGATATAATCCATGTTTTAGAAAGAACGAATTTTGGAAGTTGAAAATATCTCCAATAATAAATACAATAGCAATGATGGGAATCATTTTAAACCACACCAAAGCTAGTGTACTTATCTCGAATTGATATTTTTGTCAAAACTTTTTGGAATGATTATTCCTAGGAATTTTTTAGGTTAAATGTTTATATCTGACAGACTGCACGTTCACAACACTAACTATTGTCCAGCAAAAAAACTCCCTCCGTCTATTCCAAAGATTAAACGCAATATGTTGTCTTTAATAGTTTTATCGTCTGGGGTTTTTCGAGCTCTTTTTTTTATCACGACAAAAAACAAATGTCTCTTCCGTTCTTATACATTTATATGACGTAACATTTTTATAAGCATAGTTCCAATTCAAATTTCTTGTTTCAAGAATTTTTTGATGCATTTAACTTTTTTTCGATATGTTTCAAAATAGTTTACCTTTTAAGTTTTGTAAAGCTACTTTTTTGTCAAATATGACAATAATTATAGTAATACTGAGAGTATTATACAATGTTTACATTTTTAGAGTATTTAAAATTCATTTTAATATGCAATAATGCAAGATCTTTTGAAAATAGAAAAGTTAAGTTTATATTACACGTAGTAAATGTAAATATGTTCATAAAAAAGAAATAAAATAACCGGCGAAATAATGTTTTTAGTGGAGGAGGGGGGAGAATCAGGCTCTCATTACTCTTTTTTTTCTATTTTAATTTCCGCTAGAGTAAAACAGCTTGTAAAATAACAGTACTTTTCGAAATAAATATCTAGAAACAATATATATATATATATATATATATGAATATGAATAATTAATTACGCCATGCGTTTTGAATACATTTTGTATATTTTATTTTATATTCGGAAAAAGTTAAATTTATTTTAAAAGGGCGACACAAGTAGCATTTTTTTTTTTTTTTTTTTTTTAAGAATTACTTAAAACAATTAAACACTAGCAGAAAAATTTATTACTGAAAATATGCAAGTGTTTTTAGTTATTATAATAAAACATTGCTTTATTACAAAACTCCGTCCCTTCCCATGCCTACACACAAACAAATCTTTGCTTTCTTCACCGGTATATTAATTTCTGCCATTTCCGCTGATAAGAATAATTTATAACTAACAAACCAACTCCCCGGATTATAGAATACAGGAGAATTTTTTTTTCTTATTATTGAAATACCTAATATATATTTACAGTTAATACATTTTTCTAGATTGACCACTAATAACACCAAAAAACATTTTTATATGAAATATATAAATTATGTATTCAAATAAAGTTGTTAAATTCAATAGCTTCTCATATTAGCAACATTCCAAGAGTTAATAGTCGAAAGAATCGCCAAATATTTTACTACCTACAGCAGTTTTCTAAATTCAAATAGTTTTAGTAGTCTAAGCGAGCAGTTCGATTACATGTCTATTAAATTTGTGTTTTATTTATGTGCATTTTTGCTGAAGTTTTTAATTTGGTTGTGAAATATTAACTGGAAACAAACACTGAATTATTTTTATTGTTTGAAGTGAAAACGTTTTAATCTTAACATATGATTTGTCACACTGTGAGTTTACAATATGGTAGTGGTTTTTTTCCACATAATGAGACGTACGTTACATGTAGTGAGATAACAGTGACGTCACAATTTTTTTTAATTGCCAGAAAAATATTTTTTACAGTAAATAACATGTTTTGAAGAATTTTTGTAATTTTTTAAAGTTTTCTAAGAAGTTCACATATCAGTCACAATGTGGCATCACTGAGTGGTGGCATTTTGGTCACAGTTGTGACGTGACTACAGTGACTTACAGTGACGTCACAATGACGTCACTGTAACCATGCATGCTATGAGAGTACACAACCTGCAAGTTGTGTAGGTAGGATCTCTAGCTTTACGGCAACTCTAACCTTCATGTATATAGGTCTCATCAAAACTGTGTTTATAGATAGAAAATAACAATTAAACACAGCTTAAATGTCATCAATATAAGTACATTAAAAAATAGGTAAGTAATATAAAAAATAGTTTCACAAAGATGAGAAATAATTAATTAGTTCGCTTTTTAAGCAGTCGGGTTTTTTGATTTATTAAATTTAATTTTTATTGATTATTTTACATTAATTTTGTTTCGACAAATTAAAAAAAAATTACTATTGAAAATATGATTTTTTTAAAAATAAGTTTTTAATATCTTATTATATTATAATAAGTACATAATTTTTAAATAAATATTTTTAATATTTTTAAAATTAATACTTAAAAGAATCCTTAAACAAAACTAAAATTATACTTTCCTCTTTAATTGAATGAAAAGAAATTGAAATCCGATGAATAATGTTTAGAGTTATAAAGATTTTAAATTAAATCCGCTTAAAAAAATACTAATTATTTCAATTTTTTAAAAACTGTATGAGAAATATTAGGATATGATTTTGTTTGCAAATTATATGATTAACCATAACAAAAAAAGAAAAAGAAAACCAAAATTCTAACTCAACAAAAATATTTTGTACATGTTTCCTAAAACTAAAGTAACATTCTTTCTTGGATTGCACGCATTTCAATTTGTGTCTAATCCCTTAAAACCTGATGAATTGTTTAAACAGCCATAACTCTGCGAGTTTTTCAGATGTGAAGATGCAATTTTTTGTGTTTAATTCAGGAATGGATAAGGAAAGTTTTCCTAATTGGAATTTTTACACTACGGGGACCGTATAAAAATTTGATTTTCGTATCTTTTCAAATAGACCCCCCCCCCCCACGGAGTTACAACTTATGTCATTAAATTTTGCACCTTTTTTAATGAAACTTTGCAATTGGAAGTATGGGTCTAGGTGCAATATTTAAGGAAATAGCCTATTGTTTCGATATTTATGAATCACCCTGTATAGGGTCCTATCAAGATAGAGAGAGGTTCATTGTGTGATATTAATCCGGGAATCCTCTTCCTATATTTTGTAAAAATTAACTTGTGCCCTTGAAATCAGGGACCCTATGGTAAAGACTCTATAGGCCCATGCTGTATCAAGCCCTATAAGTATCAGATAAAATACATGGCTTATATATTTTTTAATTTCTAGACATATTTCTTCTATAATTTAATAAATATAAAATATAACACGTAGTTAAACTTGTTCAGTCGAATTAATAAATCCGTTGAGCTGCAAACTATAAAGTAAATTTTTAGATTGTATTATTCGCTTGCGTATGTTACAATATTAAAGAATGTTCTGAAGTCTATTTAGCGTTGACCATCACAATGTTATTTAGCAAGTGAGAGTTTTGTGATTTATGCTTTAGAATTTTTTTTCAAAATTGTTTCAAATGTTTTATATTTTAGCTGGATCTTCTTTATCTTCCTTTTAGAATTAATGAGAGAATTTTAATAATAATGCAGACAGAGTTTAAAAGCTTCTTTTATCTATACTATAAATCAAAAACAGGTTCGTCAGTGACAATGACGTCATACCTTCGGTGGAAATGATCGAAACAATTTCCAATTCTCATATTTTGCAAATTTAATCACTTCTAAATATCGCACAATTTTAATTTCTGTACCGTCGAATAGGGAAAAATTCTACTTTCAAAAGCAATTTGTTTGAAAAAAATCTCAATTTACTGGTTTTTTATGGTTTATAAACTAGGAGGGTTTTTGTTTTTAAATTTATGTCTATCGCGTGTAGCCCGATTACGGAAGATAAGATCGTTTGCACGAAAACCATTATAAATAGTTCCTCGTATGTTTCCGGCTAATATTCCATACCGAAATTAACACTTTATCAATCAATAAATAAATAATAAAATGCTATAAACAAAACACAACTTCAGCAGAATATGCAATCGAACTATGTTCTTAAATACAGAAATAATCAGAATAAAACAGGCTGTTGTAAGTAATGATTTCTTTGGCTATTAATATCTGGCATTCGGCTAAAACGAACATATAGCTTTTAATAAATTTCAAAACTTTATTTGAATATATAATTGGTATTTTTCATTTGAAATTTTTTTTGTGTTGTTTGTAGGCGATCTTAAAATATTAATTAATGTAAATTTTCTACTAGAATTTTCAATAAAAACTAAGTCCTTCCACCTCAGTGGGAAGAGTAGGTTCATTTTTTAGTTTTTTTTTTATTTTTTATTTTTTTTTATTTCAAAGTACATATATCAGATTTAATACAAATTAAACAAATTGATCTCAATCCTTCCTAAGTTCGCTATATTGGCGAGCAGGGGGATTTGCAGGGAAATTTTAAATTAGTTTTACCAAATATAACTGAATGGATATCAGACAATCATATCGAAAATATTAAACATTTATTGAAATCACAGTTTAAAATCGCCGTAGGCTGTAATGTAACACAAACCATTCAATGAATGCCATCGAAAACATCTTGTGTCCCTGTAAACAAATTATAAGAGCAGCATACATGATTAAAAAATTCATCCAAGATACTTGCAAGATCAATAGAATTTCCCAGTTAGATTCGAATTGGTTATGTATTTTAAAGTTATCGCCATGACAAATTTTGTATATTTTTTTGCTTTTGTGAGTCCCTGTAAGCAAACTTAATATAGAAAAATACATTGTTAGAAAAATCCGTCTTTTTACACTAAATTATTCATAATTTTTAAACAATTAATTTTCGTACTCCTAGAATACACGCTTTATCGGTTAATTCTTCCCGAAAGTCTGAAAAAGAGGGGGAAATTCCGTTTATTCCTTGCACACATTCATATTGGCTATATTAATACCAAAGTTTATTATTAATACCAAATTTATTTTTAAAATGAAAAACCAAAAATTCAATAAATTAAAATTTCTAATTTATTTAAAAACAAACAAACAAAAATAATACTTTTGAATTAAATAAATTAGCAATTTCTCATTCATTTAAACTTATTCGAAATTTATTTTTTAGAGTATTAAAAAAATATTCCGATATAAAATATATTCTAAACGAACACATTTAAATAATATACAGTTGTTCAATCAACTTTAAAAAACTATTTTATTCAAAAAAGCGACCATTTCTTATCGAATTTAAATAAAAATATAATATTCATATTTTACATCTAACAATCAAGTTATGTCTTATTAGAAATATGTCTAATATGTAATAATTTTTATCTTCTATTATTCTACAAGTGTTAAAACACTAACCATTATTTCATAACGACGAAATGTCCCTGCAATTAAGTTTAAATTTTCCGAGCTTTCTTAACAAGAAATTTAACAAGCCTTACCATTCCCCCATTTGAAGATATCTTCATTTTAAACTCTTCCTCTACAGTGCACTTGCTGCCCTAGTGGTTAAGATGCAGGATTCGAAACGCGCGGTCCCTGGTTCAAAGTAAAGGCCATCCACAGAAGAACGAGAGATGTATTTTTTAAAAATTCATTTCTGATTACGAAATTTCTGTCCTAGAAAGGAAATTTCTTCAATTGGCGGATATTTTCTTTATTGTAACAGAGAAAAAAGAAACGGACATTCTTCGATTCTAGGATATATGCTGGTAGCTGCGTTGTCAGGAATATTTCCGTGAATTGAAGAAAGTGTTTCTGAGAATGTAGACAGTTAGGGTCATTCGAAGCAAATATGAAACACCCCCTTCCAAAAATGGGGCTAAATTAAAACATATAAAATAAAGTGTCAAATTTTATAGTAATAAAAATTTCCCCTGTGATTATTTTATAAGCAATACGTTATTTTTTTATATCCATTATGAAAATACTCAAAATTTAAGGAAAATATCCCCCAAAATATACATTACATAACCTTACTTTTTTTATGAGAAAAACTTTTCTGTCTGTCTTCAAAACTTTTGAAGTACAACACTTAAGTAAAATCTTAGATAAATGATTCTAAATGGCATTTATTCAGTGAGGGATGCAGAGTCTTTTTAGCCTTTAGACCAATGTCAGATGGGCGTCTTTTTTGCTGCTTTTTTGCTCAAGTATTATCCATTCACAATACTATGGCATTGTGAATGGATAATACTTAAGCAAAAAAGACGCCCGTCTGACATTGGTCTTAAACTTTAGAATATGGTTAAGGTAATCTGAGTTCAAAGTTAAATGTATTATTATGAGTCTAATGTAGCTATATGTATGGAGCTAGCTAATATGAGACAGTGTATGGGACTAACATGGGAGAGTACTTGGAGCTGTGACAATGCTATTCTATCATATAACTTGAAAAATCCGCCACAAATAAAAACAGAAAGTGTAAATTTTTAATTGTCTTTTTATTTTAATATACAGATTTTTTTTTCTTAGCTTAATGGTACATTCTTCTATGCCTTTATCGACTTTTAATCGACTGATACGAAATGCTATTTAATTGATTTAACTATTTAGCTTTAAGCAGAAACGTGCAGTGACCGGACAGATTACCCAAGCAGCCATGCATTCATTTTTTCGTTCCCACCTTTGTAATTTTAGAATAAATTTAATATGACCAATTATAAAATTACACTAGCAACATTTCTTTAACTAAATTTATAAGATTGCGGCAACTACTATCTAGAATAGTCTTGCCTTTCTCTAAATCTTCATTAAAAATACAGGAAAATTATTTAAGTTTTACTGGCTACGTAGCTATTAACGAACAATGAATTAAAATCGTAAAATATTTTTTTTAATAACAATTATTACACAATTGTAAATTTGCTACTACATCTTCATAAACTGTAGTTTAAGTAATGTAGATAATTTCATTAGTTTCTTTTTTTTTTCTTTTTTTACTAAATTACCATTTAATAAATTAGGAAGGGTTTTATTTTAATGGTTTTTCATGAGTATTCTGATGAATGCATGAAAGTTTTTCCGAAATTCAGTCAAAATGAAACATTAAAAAAAACCTTAATAATACATCTTAAATATTAGACCGGGGTCAACACTGACAAAGTACTCTCATTTCTTTAGTGTTTACAACCACTTAAAAATAATGGTATCTCTCTTTAGCCCCATAGCCGTCTCATATTAACCCCAATCGGTGGGGCTAATAGGAAACAGGGTATTATCTTTTTTTACTTTTATTTTTACGATAAGCTATATTTTATAAATCATAATCAGATGATGGAAAGAAAAACCCAAATTGCAATGTATTTTATTTAAACCTAGAGTTAATTGACCACAAGCAAATGGGAAAGTTTAGAATTTTACCTCGTATTAACCCTGATTTACTTTATATATATAAACGAAGGGATTTCAGCAGGTCGATTTCTAAATAAATCAACCTAAAATGGTGTTCATTTGTGTCCTGCACCCCGGGCAGTATGTTCAGTAACCGAGGAAGCCCGGTTCGAATCCCCTAGTCTCATTAAATTCGATAACTTTCATGTTCAGTTAATTAAGCTCATTATTGTAACTGTTATATGATAACAGTTACATCCTGTTTGTAACTTATTATAGGTTACAGAATCACGCAAGCAATCACGTGCAATTCACGTGTGCGATCATTTTTCTTAAAAAAAGAAAAGTTCTAGCTATTATTAGTACTGAATATTTTGTTACAAAAGTATTCATCATGTTTCTATTTTTATTTTATTTTTTAAATACTCAAGGGTGAAACCTTAAAAGCTATTCAGCATATGAAATCTTAAAATAATTTACATTATATTTACGCTATTAACTAAAGTAATTGGAATGAGAAATAAAAATCACGTTATTTCAAAATATTATATATCAAATACACTGAAAAAAATGTAGGAAAGTTTCCTGATATAGCAGTAAATTTTACAAAAACTCAGTGTAACTTTGCAATCACTAAATGTTCCAAAAATCTTTCTCTTACTTTGCAAAATAAGTTCCAGAAAGACCAACCTGAAACTTCACAAAACAATTAGCGGCAGTGATTTGCTCATACATTTCTGAAGTAAAAACGTCCTTTGTTGCCAGGGAAATTTTGGAAAAGATGTTTCAGATACCTATTAATACAAGGTATCCGTTTGGTTCATCGCCTAAAGGTTTATGTATAAGAGGAAGGAAAAGTTTTTTGTGAATCGTTGTTAATTACGAAGTTATACAGAATTATTGCAAACGTTTCTTATATGAAGAAATATTTCTGAGATATTTTATAGTGTAAAAATATTAGCGAATATATATTTAAAATTTTAATTTTATATCGTAAATTAGTACGCGTCATTAATAAACATTTTTTTTCATATTTTCTTTGCAGATTAATTTTCGAAAAAAAATGTATGTGAGTTGATAAATTGCGGAAAAGTACAGGCTGGGCCAAAAGTCCTTGATACAATTAAAAATTAGAAAAAAAGTAATTGCCTTATGATAGTGCGGTTTAGAAGCTAATGCTTCTCATATTTGAAAGCTTTGGGTAAAAAAAAAAGTCTTAGTTCAAAAACTTTTAATGTAGGTGGCGTTTTAACTTCAATGCTGAAAAAAGCATCAAAAACTCAACATAAGCAGCTCCAGATCATTTATTTTATGGAATGAAATTTCGCAACATTTGGGTGTGATTTCACCTAATAAACAGCGCGCTTGGTTAAAAAATAGTAATAAATTGTATAAAATTACTCATCTGTTTTTGTCTAACTTCAGTTTTTGACGCTTTGGATGAGTACCTTCTACAGGGTTCGTACGGGTCCTTGAATTTCCAGACTAAGAAATTCTTCGGTACAAGTATTTTCTTTTGGAAAATCTCTGAACAAATAAGGCAAAATTTTGTCTGTTTAAACTAGATTTATTTTTCTATAAAAAAAATACTGATATTTGGCCTTGAAAATAACGGTATCCGTACGAACACTGTTCTATGGTACAATTTTTAGAACATCTTTTACTTTTAGGGTTCCGTCATTAAAAAGTAAAAACGGAACCATTAAAGATTACTTGTGTGTCTGTCTATTCGTCTGTCACAGCCGTTTTTCTCGAAAACTATGGAACGTGAAAAGTTCAAACTTGCCACACATAAAAAAGCTATAGACCCACATATTTATAGATTCGCACCCATTCACAAATATTTTTAGGGAAAATTTCGGAGCGCTAATTAAGTTACTTGAAAAAAAACGTTTTTTTTTTTTTTTTTTTTTTTTAATCATTTATAGTGTGTGGTAGAGTTCGAAAGATCACGTAACACCGAACTCAAAAGTATGTTTGTTTTAGTTTAAGGTATTATATTTTCAAAGATAGCGTCGAAAATGTAAAGCAAAAAATATGCCTTCCACCCCTATTTCCTAATCTACTGAAACTAAAATTATAAAAGAATTAAGGGTAGTAGGAGTTTATTTAAACCTTGCAGGAAAACTATAGCGATTATCCCTATGTCACATTGTATTTTGAGAAAACTGTATTTTCCGTTACACACAAACTTTACATTGTGACCGCTCGGCGGGGGAGTTGAGGGGTGCTCGAGGTACCTATCCACGCTGAATCATCCATGGATTGTTGAAAATGATTGTCGAAAAAAATTGTCGGTAATTATCCGAAGTATTAATTAAAAACTTATATAGAACACAACGGCACGGACCAAGGCGACGTTGCAACTTTGTGACCTCCTTTCGTAACGCGCTTGTCACCGTGCCAAATTTAAACTTTGTACAAGTTCTTTGTTGTACTGAACTCTTTGTGCGCGAGTAAAGCTCGCACTTGACCGCTTATTCTTTTTTCTAAACGAAACTTTCAAACACGAGATGCATTTTTATTCAAACCGCGTTCTCACACGCTAATTACTTGATTTCTTATTGAATTTTAAAGTATGTCAAGTATTTTTGGTTCTTCATGTGGCATTAACATAATCACTCACAGATAATAAAACTTGACAAACATGCATACCAAATTGAAACAATATTAACAGCTATAAATTCTTAACCTTCTAGGTAAGAGTACAAAGTATATGTTTATAAAGTACTTACAGAATCTATTAAGATAGCGTGTTAAAATTTCTTTCAAGTTTGTAAAGTATAAGACTGTATTTACATAAAATTTGAGTTAAAATTATTTTTACACAATAATGTTATTCAGAACATTAATGTAATTTAGGGCAAAAGCTGTTATTGTGGGTAGTATATGTAGAAATTGTAGTTTTGTATGAATCTCAGTATTAAAGCATTCTTCTAAGCTGTCTATTTCATGCTTTTGGGGTATTATAAGGTAAAATTTTGATATTTGCAACTGCTATTTTACAATAATTTGGAACAAAATTAGACGGTTTGATCTCCTACTTTAACGGGACTATAAGTCATTGACTAGAAAATAATAATTATAAAAACGCAGTTTATAGATTAATTTTTAAAAATGCAAATGAAAATATCGATTTTACTTTTCTACAAAATATTCTTAGAAAAAAAATATTTGAATTTAAGTTTAACCTACAGATAGCATACTTTTAAAATAAAGTTGTTTGATTATATAAATTATTTATTGATACAATATAATAAGATTAATAGAAGTTTTTTCCTTTTTTTGCTGTGTGGGTACTATATTTAGAAATTGCACTTTTGTACGTATCTCTGTATAAAGGCTGTCGTCTAAGCTATATATGAAATATGTTTATCTTATTTCATACTTCTGTAGTATTAGAAGGCAAATTTTCCGGTTAAGGGGGCTGGTCACTCAGCTTCCGATTTCCCCTCACTAATGTAAAGTCTATGAGTTTTTAATGTATTCGTATATTTAAAACATCTCCTTGGAAAATTAATATTTTTGACTTCTATTTTTTGTGTACGCTTCCTAAAAGATGTTTCTTTTTTTCTGAATCTTTGAATACAAGTTTAACTTATTTTGAATACTAAAGATATTCTCAAGCTAATTTCTACTCTCTGCAAAAATGGAAAGGGTTGTATTTCTTTCTCTTCTTTTCATCAGCTGTATGTTGCTGTTTAATTTTCATAGAAAACTATAAAAATAGTTACATAAAGTAACTTGAGATTACTTGGAGACAAACCATAAAACACGTATTAACCCTTTCAAGACGGCATCCCTTACACAAATTTTTAGTTGCCACCGCTTTTCTTAGACAGTTCCCTTTGCTTGTAATAATCGAAAAATAACTCTAATTAAAAAAGACAAATATTATATTTATTTATTAATGGTGTCAAGAACAAATTCCACATGCAACTTTTGAAGAGGCATATATAAATCACCCGTCCCGAAAGGGTTAAATCAGCCCTGGAACTACTGCGGTGAGATTTGAGAGTACTGACATCATTCATCTATACTTTAACAGGTAAGAACACTAGTTATTCAGCACCGCAGCAACTCTATTTGGCACCTGGTGAGTTCCTAACCTCTCTACCAGTAGTCGGGGCATCAGTAATGATAAGTGAAGGCAACGAAGAATCTTGCTCAGCGCTTATTTTAACTAATGTCGCTTAATCCAGGGTGTCGTTCGCACCAAACTTGCTGTGCCTCTGTTGCTAGTAACATAGTAGACTATGGGTGTTTGTCTCGCGGTACACCAAGCTACCACTATTTTAGAATAGTAATCTGTGCCTTATATAATGACAGAAAGTTTACGAAAAAATAAAACGAAGATTACTTTTCCGAATTTGAGGTGGCAAACGACTTTATGCAAAAAGTGGGAGATCCTTAGATTAGGTCCAGGATTGATTTAAAACATTTTCTATTTGGGTCCAAATATCCCCGAATCGGGTCAAATTAACCCCAAGTTACGGTACATTTATTAGGTAGCTTTCATTACAAAAAGCTACCGTTCGGAGGAAAGCGAGTCCAAAAAATTTTGATATTTTCATCGATCATGACCCCCAGACCCCGAAACCATCCTAATAAATATATATAATCCTAATAAATAACCATAAATATATATATATATATATATACCGGGTGTCCTAAAAAGGACTGACAAATTTTAAAATTCAATAACTTGCAAACAATGACAGATATTAAAAAAATTCTTGCAGGAGGGTTATGCATAAGGTCAAAAGTTTTATTACAGTGATTTTCGATTTTAGTTCGATTTAAAACAATAGATGGCGCTGTAAGCAATAGTCGCTAAATACAGGCTAAATTTTTCGTCCTTTATCTTGTTCCATGCAAAAAAAGGAGATGGAAATGTATTATGCGGGCCACGAAGTACCAAAAATCCAGCCTGAATTTAGCGTCTATTGATCGCAGCGCCATCTATTGTTTGTAATTCGAACTAAAATTGAAAATCACTGTAAAAAAACTTTTGACCTTATGCATAACCCTCCTGCAAGAATTTTTTAAATATCTGTCACCGTTTACAAGTTATTGAATTTTAAAATCAGTCAGTTCTTTTTAGGACACCCGGTATATATATCCATATATATATCTGATCTTTGTCACACTGCAACTCTCGTATTTATGAATCGATTTGGATGTAACTTCGTGTATACACAGTGCATACCACTGTCTCGACCGAGTTCGTTGCCCAGCTTGTTTCAAAATGGCGGCCATTTAAATTTTTTTTTAATTTAAAATTTGTAATGTGGCTCCAAAAAATTGAAAATTGAATGATATTTTTTACTTATGTGTTTGACCTTGATACAAAGATTTTGGAGCAGTTTTTGTTTCGTCTATATCTTAAAAAATGGCTGAGTTATAGCACTTTGAATTTCTAGCGTGGCTGACATTTTGAAACGACCTGATTTTTGTCACGCGATAACAGGCGTATTTATGAACCGATTTGGATGTACCTTGGTGTATACATAATACGTACCAATGACTCGACCGAGTTCGTCCGCCAGCTTCATCCGCCATCTGGTTTCAAAATGGCGGCCATTTAATTTTTTTTTTAATTTTAAATTTAAAATGTGATACCAAAAAATTGGAAAAATGAAAAAGATTTTTTTGCATATGTTTGACCTTAATACAAAGATTCCGGAACAGTTTTTGTTTCATCTATATCTAGAAAAAGGGCTGAGTTATAGCATTTTGAATTTCTATTGTGGCTGACATTTTGAAACGACCTGGTTTTTGTCACGCGATAACAGGCGTATTTATGAACCGATTTGGATGTAACTTGGTGTATACATAATACGTACCAATGACTCGACCGAGTTCGTCCGCCAGCTTCATCCGCCATCTGGTTTCAAAATGGCGGCCATTGAAAAAAAAATAATTTTAAATTTTAAATGAGTTATCAAAAAATTGAAAAGATTTTTTTTTATGTGTTTGACCTTGATACAAAGATTCCGGAGCAGTTTTTGTTTCGTATATATCTTAAAAAATGGTTGAATTATAGCATTTTGAATTTCTACCATGGCTGACATTTTGAAACGATCTGATATTTGTTACGTGATAGCACGCGTATTTATTAACCTATTTAGATATAAGAAGACATGTGGATAGTATATGGTAATGTCTCGACCAAGTTCGCTGGCCAGCTTCATCAGCCGTTTTGTTTCAAATGGAGGCCATTAAATTAAAAAATATATATATTTAAAATGAGGTGCAAACAAAATAAGAAATTGAAAAAGGTTTCTTTCTTAAGTATTTGACCATGATATAAGGATTGAGGAGCATTTTTTGTATTGTCTTTATATTAAAAACTGGCTCAGATATGGCAGTTTGAATTTCTAATGTGGGTGACATTTTGAAAAATCTGATTTTTTGCCTGCGACAGCACTTGTATATATCAACCGATTCCGATGTGAGTGAGCATGTGCACAGGAATTACTAAGGTCTCGACCAAGTTCATTGGTTAGCCTTATCCACCATGTTGTCTTAAAATGGCAGGAACTTCAAGATATCGCCGAATTTGGCAACCAAATATAAGTTACTTTAAATAAAAGCAGCTTGGATAAAGCTGACTAATTTCACGAAATTCTCATTCATAACGATTTAGTATTGATAAAAATTAGTATTGAATCTCCTATAATCGGTTTCCACTAAATTGAGCTTCGTGTGTTTGAATAATATAAGCTTGCTTTTCTAAAAATAAGGAATATGAAGGCTACCTCTTCCTCCCGGCACTGGCCGGAAGGACTTTTTATTTAAAAGAGTTTATTTATTACAAAGGCGAATTTGTCCCACCTACTTATCTTATAAAAGACATATTTGTTTTTATTTTTTCTTATATCAATCAAAATAAGTCTCTTTTCGGGAAAATTTCAGTTATGAAATACGTATCCATACTGCACAAAAGACAAAGATCAAATTCCAAGAAAAAAAAAATTTCTTACCTATAAAAATTTTGTTGAATCATTGAAGAAGTTACATATTCGATATATGAAATTGGAATGGATATGTTCAAACAATTTTTCCGAATAGATAGGTATAGCAGAAAATATTCCCTTTTCTATGCAAGAAAAATCAAATTATTGTTTGAGACTTTTTAGGGAGACGAGAGCAAGCTGAGGTGTAGGTATTTCCTAGAATTTAAACCAATATCTTCTTCACAAGAAAAAGAAAACAAAAGTTCCCAGAATACGTTACATTTAAGCCTTATGTAAGAAACGTGAAAATATGCGCTGCAAAGAGAAAAAAAAAAGTGCTTCATCCAATGTGCAAATGAAAGTCAATTGATACAGTATATTTAAGCAATTTATATCTACAGGGTGTCCAGAAAAGACTCCCAAGTTTTAAACTGCAATAATTCATTAAAGGACGTATCTATCATGAAACTTGTGATTATTCTTTACAGTATTTTTAAATAGCTTAATTTTTTTAAATGGATGGCGCTGTACGATCTAGACCGGGAAAAATGCTGAAAATAACTTTAAAACTGTAAAAAAACAAACATTTTTTTTACGTTTAACAATTATATGGAAAGAAGAGTTAAAAACTAATTGACCTTCAATCCATGTTTACATGTAATTTCAAGTAATCTTAGTTTCAAACAGCACAGCGCCTTCTATTGACAAAAGTTCGAATTAATTTTCAAATAGCTTTTTACGAAATATATCAACTATCGATCAATACATTTTGTATAAAGTATAATTTTATATTTTGTATAAAGTTTTGTATAAAGACACAATAAATGTCTCTTATTTCAACATATTATTTATTATAGATAAAGAATTAAAGTTCGAAAGTTCGAAAGTTCTTTTGGCATATCCTATGTAAATGCGCAAGTTATATACGACACAAAAATTTCTTTATAGAACACGCTAGAAGTGCTTCCGGAAAACTTTTTTTCCCTTGAGTAGTGCATTTAATTTAAAGTAGATTTCATAAGAAATACTACCTTTTGCATTCTCCCCTATGTTGGAATTTCTGTAACATTTTTAGAGATCTACGCCGATCATGACCCCTAGAACCCAAAACCACCTCCAGCTCAAAACTTTATATCTATCTATATATATATGTACATCACTTTTTTATGGACACGACAACTTCCATAGATCTGCACAAATCTGTTCCATATACATAAAATGAATGGGTAGAAAATCTCGGTTAAGATCATTTATGGGCAATATCGGACCAAAGGGATGGAAATAGGGAAGGGTTTTGTGAAAACCGAAAAACCCCCATAACTTCTTAATTATAATACATATCAAATCAGTTTAAAGTTATTATTACTTCTAGAAAAAGGGGCGAAAATATGTGTATTGCAAATTTTTGATCAAAATAAATGGGCTCAAGAGGTGAAAAAAATAGGGTTTTAGGGAGAAAAAAATTCATAACTTCGTAAAATCTTAAGATATCAAATACACTTAAACTTATTATAAATCTTCTTAATATTAGGTACACCTTTTACATTGACAAGTTTTTGATAGGCCCAACTCTTACCGCAAAAAAAAAATTAAAAACGAAAAAAAATAGGGTGTCGAAGTAGAAAGAAATTCATAACATCGTCAATTCACAAGATATCCAATTTGCTTAAATTGATTATACATCGTCTCAATATTATCTACAACTTTTATACTGACAAGTTTTTTATAGGACCAAATCTTAAAGAAAAAAAAATAGGGGTTGACGAAAGAATTACTGAATTAAGTGTGTACTCAAATCCTGTGAAATTTCGCAAACCCCCTCTTTTCTCAGCCAGACTGATTAGGCGCCAATGATCCCAGGTCACGTGGTCTGACTAGAGAATTAATATTAAAAAACATTTTTTCTTTCTTGTTCCTTTTTTAAATTAATTTTGTTGTGAATGTGAATCTTGAACGCAGCAGGTAATAAGCTGCGTATAGGTTTTTTCGTGGTCTTCTATTAGAAGAAATGATGTTTAATTTTGAAAAGGAAAATTTATTTTCGAATATTAAATCATGCTATTTTCTGGGCTTCTTTTAGAAGAGCATAATTGCTGAAATTTTAATATGTTCATCTTGGATTCCCAATGTGGAATTTATTTAACAAATATTATCCAAATGTTTTCATTGTAAATACTGTAAATATTTATAAGTGTAAATAGAATAATCAAAGTTTTTAATCTTCCTGTGATTACTTTTATTGAACAACACCTGCGCCACTTTCAACGGGAAATATGCTTAATTATCTTAATGGGATTTTACATAAATAGTGAAGTCTATATCTAAGCTCTCCCAACCTTGATTTAAATTAAGAATAACATGAAACTCCTGAAACTCATGAAGATTATTCTTTATTTTTTTGGTGCCTCAACAACCGGGAAAAAAGGTAAGAAATACCTTTATTATTCTGCATGACTGTTGATTTCTTGAAAATATACATTTTTCATGATAATTTATTTTGAAAATTGAATTTAATTTTAAACATGTATAAACATGAAAAGCTTAAAAGTAAAAGAGCTACTGTTCGCACAGAAGTTACAAGATTAATTACAAAATGTGATACATTATTATCTGTTGATATTGATAAGACTGATTGCGACTCATTAATGGAATCATTAGAGCTCGTAAATTAAAAGGAAGCTCTACTTAAGGAATTAGATTCTGAAATAGATGAGCTAATTCAGGAAAAAACTGAATATGAAAAAGAATTAAAATCGGTAGAAGAATATTCTGAAAAAATATCAAGTTTGAAATTTAAAATTAAGATGAGGCTTAAAAAATGTAAAATCGAAACTGAACCAAAAGTTTTACTAGAATCAAGTAACGGTTCAAAAATCGAAAGTAAACCAGTTTCGGCAGTGAAGCTTCCTAAACTTAACATAGAAAAATTTTCTGGTGATGCAAGCCAGTTCTTAGAATTTTTTAATTTATTTACTAGTGCGATAGATTCAAACGAATCGTTATCAAAAATTGAAAATTTCCAATATCTGAAATCTTTGTTGTCTGGTTCTGCATATAATATTGTAGCTGGTTTTGAACTGACAGATCAAAATTATTCAACGTGTTTGAAGTTGTTAGAAGAGAGGTATGGTAAGCGGGAAAATATCATAAACTGTTACATGAACAAAATTCTAAATCTTGAACCAGTAAAATCCACTAACAATGTTACTTCTTTAAGGAAGCTGTACGATAATATTGAAACTAGTATGAGAAATCTTGATGCGTTAGGAGTAACATCAGGCTCTTACGGCCATTTATTACTACCCATTTTATTAAGGTTATTACCAGAAAATTTGATACTAGATTTCCATCGAAAACGTGACCCCGATAAGGACTGTGAAGTCACCGATTTAATAAATTTTATTAAAACGGAACTAAGATGCCGGGAAGCTACTAATTTAGTAAATAATTCCCAAAGCAAGGCTTATGAAAATTTTAAAACCAAATATGAAAATCCTTCAAGTAAATATCAAAATTTTCCTCAAAAGAAAAATATACCTTCCGCTGCTGCTTTAAATACATCTACAAAACAGTTTTGCATATTTTGCAAGTCTTCTGATCATGTAGGACTAAACTGTTCGAAATTCACTGATGAACAAAAACGATATAAATTAAAGAAAGAAGGTCGCTGTTACAAATGCTTTTACAAGTCCCATTTATTAATTAATTGTAGAACAAAAATTAATCCTTGTTCCAAATGTGGTAACAATACCCATAGTCAATTGTTTTGTTTTAAAGAAACAGCAAAAGAAAATCCTGAAAAAGAAATGAAAGGTGCAATTGTATCTATGATGTCGGAACAAAAATATAAACAAAATAAATCTACATTATTGCAGACTTGTACAGTTTCTGTGTCTGCTGGTAAACAATGCTTGTTGGCTCGCGTTTTATGTGATAGTGGTTCAGAAAAATGCTTCGTGAAGAGATCGCTAGTACAAAAATTAAAATTGAAGCCATTGCGAAGAGAAAATTTATTAGTTTATCCTTTTGGGCGGAGACGCCCTTATGAATCTTGTTATGAAGTAGTTGCTCTAGAATTATCCAGTGTTGTGCAACCTATTAACTCGATAAATATCAAAGCACTAGTGGTTGATAATATAACTGGAGCTTCTGTGAAAACCCTAGAACCAGAACTTCTAGAGATAATTAGAACAAGAGGCTTTAAGCCTGCTGATACAGGTCTTGAACAGGAAATAAATATTTTGCTAGGGTCTGACTTTTTGTGGAAAATATTAAAGGGAATCGAGGGAAAATTGACAAAAGAATTATACGTTGCAGAAACTATTTTCAGTCATACGGTGCAAGGGCAGATAGAGTCGAATAAAAAAGAAGTAGCTTGTTTGCGTGTTTCAGTTGAAAATTTAAATACTCAGCTGAAAGCATTTTGGGATCTTGAATCAATTGGCATTGATGAAAGCAATGAAAAGAACATTACCGATCATGAGGTAATAAAAGAATTTAAAGAAAATTTAAAATTCGTAAATGGGCGTTATGAAGCAAAATTATTGTGGAAAAATTCTCGTGAATTGCTTAGAAATAACTTTGAAGTAGCAAAGAAGCGGTTTTCTAGTTTAGAAAATAAATTCTTGAAAAACGATTCTTTATTTAAAAAATATAACTCCATTTTGCTAGAGCAGTTTAATGAGGGTGTAATAGAATTGTGCACGGAGAAACGTTCTAATAATTCCTATTACATGCCACACAGACCTGTTATCCGTGACGACAAAACTACAACAAAAATGCGCATAGTCTATGATGCTTCTTCCAAATATGGTGATTCTCTATCATTAAACGAATGTTTGAATCACGGCCCTAACTTAAATCCTAATGTTTTAGACATAATTTTGAAATTCCGTTTACATAAAATTGCCTTTTCGGCTGATATTGAAAAAGCTTTTCTGCAAATATCTGTAGCCGAGGAAGATCGCGATTATCTTAGATTCTTATATTATGAAGATTTTGATAAGAATAAAAACATAGTACCCTATACAATGACCAGAGCTACTTTTGGTGTCACCTGCAGTCCCTTTATCCTTGCTTGTACTATTAAGCACCATATTAATAAATATAAAAGCTCTCATAATAAAACATTTGAAATCCTAAATTCTTCTTTTTATGTTGATGATTTTTTTCAGGAGAAAACGATGTTCTAAAAGCCTTTAATTTAACTAAAGAAGCTGTTGATATTTTGAAAGAAGGGGGGATGAAGTTAAGAAAATTTGAAAGCAATTCTCAGGAGCTTAGGAAAAAATGGGTTGACGAAAACATTCCTGTTTCTAGTCCCGAACCCCCAAATACTTCCTTGAAAATTTTAGGATTGATCTGGAACAATAAAGAAGATAAATTAGGACTAGAATTACGACCATTGTTAGAAAATTTAAGCAATGATTCTTGTACAAAACGGAACGTTTTGAAAATAGCAGCTACGTTGTTTGATCCTGCCGGATTTATTGCCCCTTTTGTTATTAGTGTCAAATGCCTTTTGCAGCAATTGTGGATAATGGGAATATCATGGGATGAAAGTTTTTGTGGTGAACTAGAAAATAATTGGCAAAATTGGCTTTCAGAAATCCCTGATATCACACACTTGAAAATTCCCCGACACTATTTCAACAACCTGATCATGGAAAAGGAGCATCTCCAACTGCATATTTTCACTGATGCTAACCCTAATGCGTATGGTGCAGTGGCATACTTACGGTATCCAATTTCTAAAGATAAATTTAAAACTAGTTTTATAATGTCTAAGTCTAGGGTTGCTCCCTTGAAGAAGTTAACTCTTCCTCGTCTTGAACTCATGGGAGCACTTATTGGTGCCAGAATGGCAAAGTTTATCACGAACGTTATCCAAGTAAATAATACTATTTTCTGGTCGGACTCAGAAATTGTTCTTCATTGGCTTAAAGGGCCAAAAGAAAAATGGAAACCATTAGTTAGTAATAGAATAGCTGAGATTCATAATTTGTCTGATCCTAGTTTATGGAGACATTGTGATGGCAAACTTAATCCCGCTGATTTAATAACGAGAGGTTGTTCTGTGAAGCATTTAATAAATTCTCAAAAATGGTGGTATGGTCCTGAATTTCTTTCCCTTCCCGAAAATCAGTGGCCTAGGGTTAAAATTGCTGCATCTCGATTACCTGATGTTTCTGAAGAGAAGTCTAAAAAAGCAGCCACCATTTCTTGCGTTGTTCAAACAAATAAATCTGATGAAATTCCCATTTTTATTCTTGAAAAGTATAGCTCCCTAAAGAAATTGTATCGAGTAACTGCATGGATATTTAGATTTATTTCTAATGTAAAATTAAAGGTAGAAAAAAGAAAATTTTCAGAATTATCAGCTGAGGAAATGTTACATGCTGAAAATTTTTGGTTAAAGCTAGTGCAGGAAGAAAGTTTCCCTGAAGTTATTAAAAGCTTGAAATGTAACAAGAGTATCCCTAAAGAATCGAATCTTCTACAGTTAAATCCTATGTTGTCAGATGAAGGTTTGCTGTTGGTACGAAGACGGTTACAAAAGTCTAACTCCTCATTTTATCAAAAACATCCCGTAGTGATTCCTGCAAAACATAAATTGACTGAATTAATCGAGAAAGATGCACATGAAAAAGTTTTTCATTCAGGAGTGTCCAGTACATTGGTACAAACGCGTGAAAAGTTTTGGATTTTAAGATCAAGGCAGTGCATTAAATCAGTCCTGAACAAATGTACAATCTGTAAGAAATTTAACGTACGCCCTGGTCAACAAGTTATAGCCCCTCTCCCAGGTGACCGTATTAACGAAGCTCCGCCGTTTTCAGTAACAGGTCTTGATTATGCGGGACCCCTATATGTGAAGGGGGGTGAAAATAAATATTATATTTTATTATTTACATGTGCTATCACAAGAGAACTTCATTTAGAACTAGTAAAAGACATGTCAACAACAGAATTCCTGTTAGCATTTCGCAGGTTTATCTCACGAAGAGGACTGTGTGCTGTAATTTATTCAGACAACGCCAAAACTTTCAAAAGAGCTGATCTTGAACTAAAAGAAATGTGGAAAGTAATCCACCATCCTGATGTTAAAAAATTTTTCGCCAATCACAGCATATCCTGGAAGTATATTGTAGAGCGTGCAGCCTGGTGGGGTGGCTTCTATGAGCGAATGGTTCGCTCAGTGAAAACTACCTTGCGTAAAGTTATTGGAAGATCTTCCTTAACATTGAGTGAATTAGAAACGCTTCTAATTGAAGTAGAAGCTGTAATTAACTCTCGTCCGCTGACTTACACGTATTCCGAGTTAGAAGAGCCATCTCCTCTTACTTCTGCACATTTTTTAATCGGAAAACGTATCTTGTGTCTACCTACCATAAAAGTGAACGATTTAATTTTACCAACAACGAAAGAATCTTTAGTGAAACGCTTTCGTTTACGTGAGACTCTTCTAAATCATTTTTGGAAGCGTTGGAAAAATGAGTATCATCTCAACTTAAAATCTGCTCACTACACGGACCAGAATAAAACTTCAGACTTTAAAGTGGATGATGTGGTGCTTGTACATGATGAACACTTACCCCGAAGTTTGTGGAAGTTAGGAAAAGTTACTAAAACCTTTATAGGCAGAGACGGCAAGATAAGATCTTGTGAACTCAAAACAAATAATTCATTTATTAAAAGACCTGTAAATCTATTGTACAATCTTGAACTCACAAACTAAAAAGAAAAAAAAACTTTGATATTATTAGAGACTCAAAAACTCTCATTGACATTTGACTTTTAAAACAAATCTTGAATTGTCTTTGCTATTGACTTTAAAAAGCTTTTTATTTTTTTTTTCACTTAAAAAAAAAATGTTTCTTGTTTGATAATATTTCTAATTTTTAGCTTTTTTTTTTTTTTTTTTTTTTTTTTTTTTTGTGTTGAATATTCTAGAAAAAGTTGTATAGATTTAAATTGTTCTTTCTATTTTTAGTAGCAGAAACATCTTGGCAAATTTTTTAAATTGTTTATTATTTTATTGAAGTCCAGTATGTAAGTATATATTTTGATTTGTATTGTATTTATGTATAGTGTAACTGATAATTTTTTAGAATAATTTTATTTCTACTTTAATTATTTTGAATCCCCATTTTGATGAACCCTTGTTCATCGGGGGGGGAGTTTGTGAAATTTCCCAAACCCCTTCTTTTCTCAGCCAGACTGATTAGGTGCCAGTGATTCCAGGTCACGTGGTCTGACTAGAGAATTAATATTAAAAAACATTTTTTCTTTCTTGTTCCTTTTTTAGTTTAGTTTTGTTGTGAATGTGAATCTTGAACGCAGCAGGTAATAAGCTGCGTATAGGTTTTTTCGTGGTCTTCTATTAGAAGGAATGATGTTTAATTTTGAAAAGGAAAATTTATTTTCGAATATTAAACCATGTTATTTTCTGGGCTTCTTTTAGAAGAGCATAATTGCTGAAATTTTAATATGATGATCTTGGATTCCCAATGTGGAATTTATTTAACAAATATTATCCAAATGTTTTCATTGTAAATACTGTAAATATTTATAAGTGTAAATAGAATAATCAAAGTTTTTAATCTTCCTGTGATTACTTTTATTGAACAACACCTGCGCCACTTTCAACGGGAAATATGCTTAATTATTTTAATGGGATTTTACATAAATCGTGAAGTCTATAACTAAGCTCTCCCAACCTTGATTTAAATTAAGAATAACATGAAACTCCTGAAACTCATGAAGATTATTCTTTAAATCCAAACTACTTATTTTCTGACTCATTTTTAAATTCATTTTTGCTCTTAAACGCATCCAATTAGCAGATTCTCTTATTCTGAAACTGTGCTGTATGGGTCGATTTTTTGATAAAGTCATAATATATTTTAAAAATGCTGTCAAAGCGGGCATTTTGAATCGAATTTCCCGAAGTGATAGTGCTAGAAACGAAAAAAATGGTCGTACTGTGAAAATAATTGTTTGTAAATCAAGTTTTATAATTAATTGAACGAAAAAAAAAAAAAAAAACGACAGGTCTCTTATAAATCTCTTCAAAAAATCACGTCAGTAAGTTTCATGTTTTTACTTTTAAAAATGACTCTGAAAATGTGTCAAAAAATTTCCAATTTTTGAGCATGGAAAAATATTTTTTTTTAATGCCATGCCGCCTTAATATGATTCTGATAGAACCAGCTCTTACAGAAAAATGAAATTAAAAATTTGTCACAAGCGGACAGATAACATTGTTAAATTGGATTTATCTCTAATCTTGGTTTAGTTTTTCTTGGTGAAATTAGTACTTTACTTCGAAATCTACCTCCGCTTGTAGACCGAGCCGGCAGGGATTTTTTTAATCCATTTCCTAGCAGATATTAAGGTTTTATTATTCGAAAGAGGAAATTACTAAAAAATAATTTATTGAACTCTTTACCACGGTAATAGTAGTTACTTCACAAATATTAAATTTTTATTTCTTGATAAATTAGTGTTGAACCGGATAAGAAGTGTGACAACAAATGATCATTTCTTATGAATTTGTTTGAGGAAGAATTTTTGGAGTAAGATTTCCTCTTTAACAAGCTTTTGAATAAACATGTGGATTATTTATGCAAATCATGTATGTTTTTTTACTTTTTAAAGTTCTGTCTCAAAATTTACATAATACAAAAAATATTCCAGAAACAAGCTTATGCACAGAAATTATTCTTCTGATTCAGAAACTGCCTTAATCATAAGAAGTTCTTTTAAAAAATTATCGGAAATGGGAATCTAAATATTTCATTAAGTACTGCAATTTAATAAAATCTAATGAATAAAAAAATATTAATAACTATTTTTTACTTGAAATGTAAAATCAATGTACATAAAATATGAAAGACGGTGAACTATAGCGGTACTTAAATCGCGTTAATTGTACAGGTGTACTTCTCGTTGCAAAAATATTTCAAATGTTATCCTTCATCATAATAAAAGCTGTAAAAAGTTACGAAACAAATATTTTGCTAGCTATACTTAAAAAACATTTTCCGTGCTTTAAGAAGAAAAACAACAACACAAAAACTCAGTTGCGTAAGATCAAAACTTACCAAGTTACGATACTTAGAATTTTATGAAATTTCAGCGTTTCTTGACTTAAAACGGAAGCAGTAACGAATTTTTAGCACCGGAAAATCCTGAAGTCCATAAAATTAAAATATGTTTTAAAATTAATTAAGTGTTGTAAAAGAACAGGATTTTTTATCACTTGTTGCAGAATGTTTTTGTAAATGTAACTTATATGATGCAAGTATAACGAAGGGACTTTAAAATTTTAAATTTCTTCCTCATTTGTTTTTAGAAATTGATATTTAAAGCGGATCTAAAAAAAAATCATCCTCCCTCCCCTATCAACAATTTACTTTTTTGACAAAATATTCAACGTGAAAGCATAATAATTGCAAGCATGATTATTCAAGTGATTTATCATCGAACTGATTTTTTCATTTCTCCGTAAATTAATTACATCTTAAGTTATAAGCGATTGTTATTTTATAATGGCTATTTTTTTCTCTTCTTCGCTGTCGTGAACTGATATTCAGTCAAACGCCAACTTTGACCGCATTTACCAAAAGACGAAAAAAACCGAAAAACAGGCGTGTAATATAATTTCTGAATAAGAGAATCTGCTAATCCCATGCGTTTCACAAAAAAAAAAAATGAATTTAAAAATGCGTCATAATGTAGCGTATTTGGATTTAAAATAGCCTTAAAGGACTCTGCACCATTTGAACTTTCTTTTTAATTTAAGTGTTTTATAATGCATGTTTGATATATTATTAAATGGTTTTGTAGCAGAAAATACAGTAGCGCTCAAAAGTATTTTGACAACCTTATATTCTCTCTTATTTTATTTAATATAAAAATGTAAAAGAAAATATATTCCCTATAACTGAGTGCAATTATTCAAATGTATCAAGTTTCAACTTGTTTGTTAACATTCGGCGCCACCGAAGAAATATGACTCCTCCTTAGCTCAAAAGTATTTTGACAATTAGTTTGCATTTAATTGTTCATGGTGTCAGTGGCGCTATAGCTTCGATTAGTGTTTATATCGACTTATTGTGATTATTTTTAAATGCCGAAATGTAAAAAATATTGAAGTGATTCTAGAAAAGTCGCTGTAAATGCACTTAAGAAAGGTAGACTGCAAGCAGAATTAGCTCGTTCTTATAACGGGTCTCGTCAACTTGTTATTACATGGAATAAAGTTTTTAATAAACAGAAATACATCGAAAATAAGCCTCAAAGTGGCCATCCGAATAAAACACAACTTACAATGTTGATTGTGTTATAAAAATGATATCTAAAAGGGATTGTCGTAAGTCCGCTGTAATAATAAAAAATGAATTGAAAGAAAATTACGGCATAGACATACACGCTTCATCAGTCAAACGACGCCTAAACCTATATGGTTTACATGGCAGAAGACCAGCAAAAACACGTTTGTTATCTACTAAGAATAGGAAGGCTAGAGTCGCATTTGTAAAACGGCATAACCCTTTCACGGGCAAAGCAATTACATTGCTAAAGTGTTGAAATTAATGATTGACACCGGAATTTCGGTTAAAAAAAATCGGTTTATTATGTGTGTGAAATATAGCTTTTCTTATTTATAAATAAATTTGTTTTCAAATTCCGGTGTCAGTCATTAAATTCAACACTTATCAATGGAATTTCTTTGCCCCTGAAAGGATTATGCCGTTTTACAAATGCGACTCTAGCCTTACTATTCTTAGTAGATAACAAACGTGTTTTTGCTGGTCTTCTCCGATGTAAACCATACAGGTTTAGGCGTCGTTTGACTGATGAAACGTGTATGTCTATGCCGTAAATTTCTTTCAATTCATTTTTTATTATTACAGCGGACTTAAGACAATCAATTGTAGAAATCATTTTTTGAATACAGTCAACATTGCAAGTTGCTTTTTTTTTTTTTTTTGGATGGCTACTTTGAGGCTTATTTTCGATGTATTTCTGTTTATTAAAAACTTTATTCCATGTAATAACAAGTTGACGACACCGGTTAAAAGAACGAGCTAATTCTGCTTGCAGTCTACCTTTCTTAAGTGCATTGACAGCGGCTTTTCTAGAATCACTTCAATATTTTGTACATTTCGGCATTTAAAAATAACCACAATAAGTCGATATAAACACTAATCGAAGCTATAGCGCCACTGACACCTTCAACAATTAAATGCAAACTAATTGCCAAAATACTTTTGAGCTAAGGAGGTGTCATATTTCTTCGGTGTCGCCGAATGTAAACAAACAAGTTGAAACTTGATACATTTGAATAACTGCAGTCATAGTGCTCTCAATTACAGGAAATATATTTTCTTTTACATTTTTATATGAAATAAAATAAGATAGAATATAAGGTTGTCAAAATACTTTTGAGCACTACTGTAGTTTAATCAAGGAAAAATGCAATTATTGTGTTACATTTTTTTTAAGAATTTTTTTTTTCGAAAAATTTAAGAAAATTTTACAACCCTTCTTCTTCTACAATTTTGAAACTTTCTTTTGAAACTTTTTTTATTCCATGCTTTTCCTGCAAGTGTGTTCTATGTTTTAAGTAACGGTAGAGATACGATTTTTAAAAAAATAATTAGTTTAAGAAAAAATAAGTAAGGTGGCGTGACATATGCGAAAATGTGATAAAAATAATTATTTACTTAACTTTTTTATTTTTTAAAAACCACCTATTTTTAATACAAAAAAAAATATAATCCTCAATTTTATGAGATGTACTTTAACAGAAAGAAAAGCAAGTATACGTTGAAGTTTTGGCAGTTTGATCATTACTGATATATTTAAAAAAATACCAACTTCGAAAAATCAATTTAAAGATTGCTATTCAGAGTCATTTAAATAGACATGGATACAGTAAAAATTCCTTTTCACATATATATAACCATCGGATATTTATGTAATTTTTCCAGAATATGCTATAAGGATTAAATATTGATACAAGCAGGTGGGACACGATAAGATAAAAAGAAACTTCTTAAAAACACCATAAAATTATCAGAAATGCTCAAGACCTTTTAACCCCTTCACGGTTTGTTTTACACCCCCACATGTTTGTTTTACACCATACAAATTAATGCGAATAATACCTTTATTTTTCGCATCTTAGATCTTTATTTATCATCATCACACAAATTTTTACAAATAACATTTGAAATAATACATATACATTAAATTTTGATTATTAATAATTTTTTGAGTGTTACATGTTTCGAAACATGTAATATAAAGCCCAGCATTACAATCAGCGCCAAAAGCCTAACCCAAGCGGCAATATTCATAGACTTCACGCGGAAATGCCAGTTAAATTTTTCTGGTTTCAGAAGTTTTTTACAGCAATTAAATCTCCAGCCCGGAAATATGACGGGCACGAGAAATGACGAACGACACCTCAGCCCGTGATATTGTTGAGAGCGAGAATTAAGGCTGTCTTCAACTGCTCTGCTCAACAAGCGCAAAAAGTTTTGACACATTTACAAATTCATTTTTTAACGGAAAGGTATGAAATTAGAAAGCCTGACCATGGAAATGATTTGGAATCGAACTGTGTTTTCCATTTTTTGATCAACCAATTACCTATTGAGTTATAAGCCATTTTGATCACGTGATACGGCATTTTTCTCCCCTTACTGACTGGATTTTCTTCTTTCGTTCGAAAGTTCAGTTCAAATTGCCAACTTTGACAGCATTTTCTGAAAGATCTATTGCGCTTACAAGAAAATGGATGAAACAGTTCAATGACATAGTTTCCGAATAACAACACCTTCTAGTTTCATGCGTTTCCGAACAAAAATGAATTAAAACTTATGTCACAAAGTTGACCCTTTGGATTTGAGAACAGCCTTTTAAGGGGTTTACATAGCTGCCAACTCTTCCGCTTTTTCAGACCACAAAAATTTAATAGAAATTTTTGCCTTATTTAATCGGCAGATTACGGCGATTTAAAAAGGTAAAATTTGCTATAAAAGTTTTGTGGTCTGAAAAAGCGTAAGATGTTGGCAGCTATGGGTTTAAAGAACTTAGACTTTCTTCATAAGGGCAACGAACACGTGTTTCTACTTTGGAATGTCACAACTTTGGTGTTTTGCTCCTGCTTTACGTTTTCTTTGCGCCTGATGAAGAAAGTTCTTTTGAAAGGCCTTGCGCATTTCTGAAATTGTATCGTGTTTTTAAGAAGTTGCTTTTGATGTTATACTATACGGATAACTTAATATATTTGAAACAAATAATTGAAAAATTGATATTTAGTCATTTTTCTTAAAATGGAGGGTACAGATTCCCCTTAACAAATGAATGTTCTTCCAACAGGAATTGTTAAATTTTTCGTAAACTATTTGAAATAATTGAAAAGCTCAGATGATAAAGGTGGTATGTGAAAAAAAGTGTTAATCATAGGACTGAAGATAATCAGTGGTCTTCTACCATTTGTTAAATTATTATTTGAAAAAAACTTAATACTCACAGATATTTTAATTGATAAATGAGGCATTTGACAATAAACGCAAATAATGATTTGTAACTTTACAGCTCATTTTCTTTAACTGATGACTGTGTCACTTACCACCTTTATCATTTGAGCTCTTCAATTTTATTTTACTCATTGGAGATGGAGAAATTTTCACTACTACGAACAATTCGTATAATTTTATTACATTTTAATGCGTATATAGTCTACAGTATATTCACTGTCTAAGGTGTAATTGATCCGGTATCAAGAAAAAATTTCGTCACAAACAGGATTCCGTCTTAGACAAAATTTATTCTATGTTTATGAATGCGCCAGGGCATAAATTTTTTTCCTCTTAAAAATCTGCTGCAAACTGTCCAGTCACTAGACCGTTTTTATAGAAAAAGTTTACATAACCGTAATTTAACTTTAACTCAACCAAAATATGGTCAACATTACAGTAAGCGCTTAATAATGAAGTCAAGTAAAAATCGGTCAAATGACTAGACAGTTTGCTACAGATTTTTAACAATGAACCTTTTTTATATAAAACCTTACATAACCATAATTTGGAGAATAATATGATCAGATGCATTTTATAATACGGCCAACTAACAGATTCACACCTTTTAAAAACTGTCGAATGGCTGGATAGTTTGCTGCAGATTTTTAAAAGTACATGTAAGATATTCTTCTTACACAGACACTGCCTTAGACAATATTTACTGTATTGTTAATTTACATAATAGTAGAAACGTGCATTTGTATATTATTGTGTTTAATTTTAATGCAAAAAGTAATTGTATCACAATTATTTTATTGTTCCAATCATTAATCAATTAATATTTACCACTTTAAATTTGTTTAAAATATTTTATAAACAGATGCAAATTTCTATTTATTGTGTGTTTCACAACGCATGTTTATTAATTTTAATTATAATTTGATGTACGATTGCTTTTCAAAATTAATCATTACTTACAAGAAGATGAATACATTTTTGCATAGTAATATTATTATCGTTAAAATTATTGATTTTAAGCTGAATACTAGAGGTTTGCACGGGCCGACATTTCCAGGCCAGGGCTCGGCCCGACTCATAGAGAAAAAAATTCGGCCCGGCCTGGCACGTACAAAAAATAATATTGGCCCGATCGGCGCGGCCCGATAAAAAAAAATTTAAAGTTCGGCTCGAGCCGGGCCTCGCCCGGAAAAAAAGTTAAAATCTCGGCCCAAGCCCGGCCCGGCCCAGCCCGAGTGAATTTCTACAAAACATTGGTTTTTACGTCGAATTGACTAAAAAATTGTCTCGAACGACGAGTTCTGAACAAAAATATTTATCTTAACTTTTATTTTCATGTTTATAATCTTCATTTTTATAGAAGTGCCGCAGGGTGCGATATTTATTTTTTTAATGAATCTCTATTTCTTGTATGTAAATGTTTCAGTTATCATTAACATTGTTAATCCATATTCCATGTATAGAAAGAAGTATTAAAAATCTGAAAAATGCTAGTAATCTTCCAATGCGCAATTGCATAGAAAAGAAAAAAAATGCGTTATAGACAATTTCCCTTCTTAACAAGTGTAAATGTATTATATATTCTTTTCTTAGTTATTAGTATATTAATTTTGCATGGAACAAAACGTCTTTCAGTTTAAAACAAAGTTCCATCATAGGCAGGTTCCTTTTCACACATTTTACTATATTTTAATTTAGCTATATTTTAATATGCGTAGAAATCTAATATTCTTTAAAAATAATAAATTTTAATGTTTAAGTGTAGAATAATGGTGATTCAAAAATGTATGCATTTTTTGCAAAAAGTTTTGGGCCAGGCCTAATTTAACTGCCCTTTAAATGGACCAGGCCACGCTGAGACAATGATTTTCATACGCGCTGGCTCAAAACTAACACTGAAAATTTTTAATCGTGAAGACTAGGAATGAAACCAGGCCCGGCTCTGTACAGAAAAATTAAGTTTGGCCCGGGCCGAGTGCCGTGAATGAAAATCGGGCCGAGCTGGTTCGGGCTTCGGGCCACGGGATGGTCTGTGTAGATCTCTACTGAATATACCGTTACATTCTATCATTTTCACTAAACATATTAATTTTTCATAAAGTAACATCAGATTTTGCAATGTGTAGCTTTAACAATTCAAATCTGAAACAGTAATAATAGTCCAGGCAATAGGGGATTTTACCTGGCAAAATTAATGAAAGTTCTGGAAATTGGCTTACTTTATGTTTTTTGGGTCGCTAAATCCGATTTTGTATCTTCCCACTAAAATTTCCCCCGGCAACCCCCCAAATTTTGGTAAAATTCCCCCCAGAAAAGGTTTTTATTAAAAAAAATCAATTTTTTTTATTGTTTTAGGAAAAAAGTATCTAGAAATTCAGAAAGTAGACAAAATTTGCAACAAATTAGATATATGACATTATGGCTTAGAATGAAGGAGAAGGGGGGATCTGCCACGGGACATGCGCCGCGGTACTGCGCGGACTAAGTTGCGCAATTCCACTTAACCACTCACACTTTTACATTCGTCTTCCCATCTCCCCTCCGAACTTTCTCCATAAGATTTACTTTAAGTTTTTTGGGTCGCTGAATCCGAATTTTTAACTTCCGACAAAAATATCCCCCCCCCGCCGAACCCCCCTTCCCAAAAAAAAAAAAATAATTGTTAGTAACTTAAATTTCTTATTGTTTTATGGGGGAAGCACTACGAAATTCAGAAACTAGAGAAAATTTGCAACAAATTGGATACATGGCATTATGACGTAGGATGAACAAGTAGGGGGAGAGCTCCCTCTGAACATGCACTGCGGAGCTACGAGCACTAAGTCATGAAGTCCAGGCAATAGGGGATTTTACCTGACAAAATTAATACTAGTGCTGGATTTCGACTCACTTTATGTTTTTTGGGTCGCTGAATCCGAATTTGTAATTTTCCACCAAAATTTCACCCGGCAACCACCCAAAAAATTGATTTTTTGAAAAAATTTGATTTTTGAGAAAAGCGCGCGGTGAATGTTCCGAGGCAGCCCCCTCTCTCTCCGTTTATCCTACGTCATAATGTCATGTGTCCTATTTGTTGAAAATTTTGTCCAGTTTCTGAATTTCGTAATGCTTTTCCCCTAAAACAATAAGAAATTTAAGTTAAAGACAACTATTTTGGGGGGTTTCCGGGGGGGGGGGTAAATTTTGGGGGGAATTTAAAAATTCGGATTCAGCTACCCAAAAAAACTTAAAGTAAACCTTAAATAGAAAGTTCGGAGGGGAGATTTGAGGGCGAATGTAAACGTCTGAGTGGTTAAATGGAATTGTGCAACTTAGTCCACGCAGCACCGCGGCGCATGTTCCGAGGCAGATCCCCAATTCCCCTTCATCCTAAGCCATAAAGTCATATATCTAATTTGTTGAAAATTTTGTCTACTTTCTGAATTTTTAGATACTTTTCCCCTAAAACAATAAAAAAAAATTGATTTTTTTAATAAAAACCTTTTTTGGAGGGCATTTTACCAACATTTGGGGGGTTGCCGGGGGGAAATATTGGTGGGAAGTTACAAATTCGGATTTAGCGACCCAAAAAGCATAATGTAAGCCAATTTTCAGAACTTCCATTAATTTTGCTAGGTAGAGCCCCTATACGGTCGCTATTGCTTGGACTATAATACATTTACCGTAGTTTTGAGCATTTATAATTGCTTTAGAAACGATAAATTACATATTTCAATTATACTTGAACTACCATCATTTTGCGTCAACAAATTAACCCTAAGTCATAATGAAGCTGTATATAAGGCTTTAATGTATGACCTGAAACAGGAAAATGTGTCAGAACGAGTGCATTATTAATAAATGACTCTAAAGATCTATTTACTAAACTTCTTTGTCAATCTGTATGGAGTTTCATCAGAGTTGAATGTAGCTTAAATATTCAATAATTACGTAGCCCATAAAAGTGTAATTTTATCAATATTAAACTGATAACTTCGAGGCCGTTAAATTCTATATATAAGGATTAATTAATAAAAGAGTGGTTATTTAAGTATCCACGTATAGAACAAAGATTTCTCCAAGAATTCAAAGCCTACATTTTGCTCACCTTCTAAATAAAACAGAGTTTCTGATTTTGGTTTCTTCATATTAGCGCATATTTTGTCGATCTTCTTAATTAATAAATGATCTAAAATAGTTTCCGGTAGAATTTATGTCAACATTCAACAAAGTATCTAATAATTATGGTTCAGAGATCGGAATAAAATAGTTTTTGAAATTAGGTTAATACAGATAAGCATTTATTCTCTCCATCCTCTTAAGGGACTACTTAAGTTACCTGGAAAGACTGGCTCGCTAATGCTAATCCTATGGAAGAAATTTTTTAGGATATCTCGTTTGCATTTTAATATTTTAATTTTTTTTTTCATTGGATAGCTGAGATTGATCCCTACGTCTGTCTCTTTTTACTTTTTCGATTTTGATTCCAGATATTTTTCAAGAGCATGCTTTCACTTTCGAAACAGATTCCGAAAATGAAAATGTTCTCATTAAAAATATCTGTAAACAAAACCGAAAAAGCAAAAAAACTCCCGTTGCACAGATTGATTTCAGCTAGCCAATGCAAAAAGAATTGTCTAAAAATATTGAAATGCAAAAGAGATATCTTTAAAATTTTCTTCATAGGATTAGCATTAGTGAGCGGGTCTTTCCAGGTGACTGAAGTAGCCTCTTAAGGATAAAAAGTCGTTCTTTTTATGTTCTAAATAAAGTGTCCAAGAATAAGTATTCAAAAGTAAAAATAGATTTTTCTTCAGGTAGTCCTATATTTTGTCTATCTTCATACATGATAAAGAGCATTAAGATTTAACCCGAAGATTTACTTTTCATAGTCCATTAAGCATGATTTAAAGATCGGAATAAAACAGATCTTTGAAATTAAGTTTTTTCATATAAGCCTCTATTTCGCCTATTTCCAAAGTTGATAATATATTATTAAGGTCTAATTCCGAAGATTTAACGTCTATGTTTACAGCAAAGCATCTAATAATTATGATTTCAAGGACAAACAATCAAAAGTTAAAATAAAAAATATTTTTCAAATTAGTTTTTTTAGGAAGTACTATATTTTTTTTTTTCAATTTTTTTAATTTATAAATTTCATTAAAATTTAATCTCGAAGATTTAATTTCCATATTTACAGAGAAATATCCATTAATCATGATTCAAAGATCGGAATAAAATTGACCTTTCAAATTATATCTCTTTTGATAAGCCTATATTCTGTCCATTTCCCAAATTCATAAAATATCCTTAATGTTTAATCCCAGAGATTTAATTTCTATGTTGAAAAATTGGACCAAAGCAGTTTCTTCAAATTATGTTCATTCAGATGTCTATATTCTGTCTATTTACTTAAGGATAAATGACCAAATGTTTACTTTCTATAGTTTTTGAACAAGTCCTTCAAAAATCACATTCCAAAGCTCAAAATAAAATAGATTTTTCAAACCATGTGAATACAAATAAGCTTAACTTATGTCCTTCTTCTTAAGGATAAACGGAACGAAGATTTAATCTCCAGATTTTTACCAACGTATCCAATAATTATGATTAAGATATAAAAATAAAATAAAATAGTTTTTTAAATTAAATTAACTCAGATTACTATATTATATCCAAAATTTCAAAAATACATGGACCGAAGCTTTAATTATACGTTTTGAATAAAGGTCTAAGAAGTATTATTCAGAAGCCAAATTAAAACAGATTTACAAATTAGGATAATTAACCTCACATAGGGAATACAATTTTAATAATAATAATAATAAATGATTTTAATGGCTTAATTTCCATATCTTTAACGTAGTGTTCTATAACCATAATTCAAAGAGCAGAATAAAATAGTTTATTTTCTTTCATTTACGTAAGGCTATATTCTGAGGATCTGCCTGAGGAAAAAGATCTCGAAGTCCAATTCCGAAGATTAAGCAACTACAGAAAATCTGTTTTAAAAATAAGTTTTCCTGCATTACTTTCGACAAGAAGATACAAAAACCTAAAGAGGTGAAATTGCATTGTGTTTGGATTATGCTAATTAAGTGCAAACGTATTCATAAAATAAACAAAATGAGTAATAAACTAAATTGTTAGGCGAATTACCACATAGAAGATAAAACTCAGTGTCATATATCCGTGTTTACCATTTGATATCTGAAAATGAATACTGTTAGAGCACTTCAAAGATATTAATTCTGGATCGAATATGAAGACTATTTTCAATGCAGGCTGTTTTAGTGTGCATAAAATTTATTTTATGTACTCTTACAGTTAGCATTAGAATAACTTTAATACGAACAGTTCAATGGCACAGTGCGCACATGAAAGAGCAGAAGTAATCTTTCTCTTTGTATTATTGCAGTTGAAATCTTCAACCTGAATACGATTTCATTAAAATGACACATCCTTTAAAGAAACAGGGATCAAACGCAATTTTTTTTTTTTTTTTTTTTAACTTTTTAAAATGTTTGTCTTTCTTTTTATACAAGGGAAGATGGCCTTAAATGATTCTAGCGGGCAAAACGGTCCACATATGTTTTCTTCCAGACAGGCCATGCTATCTACAGGGTAACACGCAAACTTGTTGTACCAAGTGAAGAAGAAGCAATGGCGGTTTTCAAGCGATCGCAGTATTACGCGTCTGAATAGAATTCTTTGAAAAAGTGGGTTTTATAATATCTGTTATAAGATAAATACTAACACCCATATTTATTTAGGTATACAGTCTTTCATGTACAGAAATATGGCTTGGTTTACTTAATAGAGTACGTTTTTAGACGTGAATTACACTTGCTGTTTGTTATGTTTCTTGGCGTCATGCAATTATATCACACAAAATGGAAGGCCATGTTGTTGGGTAAAATGATCCATTATATGGATCGTTTTACTGCCATTGCATAGGCTGAAGAAAATCCGGCACCGATCCTAGCCTTCATGGGAGCCAAATGTGTGACTGCCCCAAATCTTTCTCTTTGAGTCCACGTGTTATCCTATTATTTTTAGATCATAATTTTCACATATTCCATTTTATTGTTTTTTCAAAATTATTTGTGTTTTTATTTTAAAATACATAAAATAAATTATGTATGAAATTTTACTGTAAAACTTATTTTATTGCATTATGTATTGTCATAATTACTTTTATATCCTTTATTTTGCCGATAAAAAACAATTTACCATTATTTTTAAATGAAGGATTATTGTGCCCTTTGGTGAGATTAAAATGATCCTTTGGACACTCTTTTAAAAATCCATTTTTTTCATTACACAATTTGTGTTTAAAATATTATTAAAACATGTTTATAATGCAAAATATAGTGTAAAACATATTAGCATAGGGCCAAAATTTTATTTGAACAGTTATATTATTTTACACAAGTCTTCCACTTAAGGGGATCATTTTAGGCCATCTTCCCCTACAGGGCGTTCCAAAATTCGACCGGCAAATTCAGATGGGTGATAGTAGGCATAAAGAGGATGAAAAATTAGCATAAAAACCTGGTGTCGCAAACGACGTATTTAATCAAAAATACAGGGTGTTTCATACTAATTCAATTTGGCTTGACCGTAATAACTTTCAGAAAATTAAAGCATCTATACTAATAAAAGAACAAATCGCTCTGTGTGTGTGCGCGATGGCTAGCGAAAACTACCGCACGTAGAAGTCTGAAAATTCATGTGTGATTAGCCCAAGACAGGTCCTGATGCACCTGAGGCTCGGATTTTTAATTTGTTAAGGGCCGGGGTCACTGGGCTCCTTTAAGTTTTTATGCACTGAAACGTTAATAACATGCCTCTTTTCTATCCGATCTTCTTCGTTTTTGGGGTGAATTCTCTTTCAGTTTCTGCCCAATTTCTACATTTCAGTTAAGACTCTGGCACCCTTGAAAGGGGCCCAGTGCAGGGCCCCTTGAAGTTTCAGTGCACTAAATTCTTAATAACATGCCTCTTTTCTATCCTATCTTCTTTGTTTTTGGGGTGAATTCTCCTTTCAGTTTCTGCCCCTTTCTACATTTCAGTTAAGGCCATGGCACCCTTGAAGTTTTAGTGCACTAAATTGTTAATAACATGAATCTTTTCTATCCGATCTTCTTCGTTTTTGGGGTGAATTCTCCTTTCAGTTTCTGCCCCATTTCTACATTTCAATTAAGACCCTGGCATCCTTGCAAGGGGCCCAGTATAGGGCCCATTGAAATTTTAGTGCACTCAATTCTTAATAACATGCCTCTTTTCTATCTTATCTTCTTCGTTTTGGGGTGAATTCTCCTTTCAGTTTCTCCCCATTTCTACATTTCAGTTAAGACCCTGGCACCCTTCCAAGGGGCCCAATACAGGGCCCCTTGAAGTTTTAGTGCACTAAATTTTTAATAAATTGCTTCTTTTTTATCCGCTCTTCACTTTTGGGATACTTTCTCCATTTAGTTATTCTCCCTTTTATACATACCAGTTAAGATCATGTCCCGTCTAGGTTCCCGTAGGGCCTGGTCCAGGGCCCCTTGAATTTTTTGTGTGCTATGCGTTTTTCACACCCTAATTTTCTCACCTTCGCAGTGCGTAATTTTAAAGTTGAGTTTTGAACTCTTCTCCCTAGACCAACACTCACATATTTTTGTTGGGGCCATAGTTCCCTTTTTAAGCATTTTCCCAATTTTTTGCGCATTTCTTTCAAATTATATTCTAATGATTAATTCATACCCTATGCTTAATCTTGACTAATCGAAGATCTAAAACGCTAAGTACTAAAACGTTTTAACGTGTTTTCATGTTAGGGCCCTGTCCTCAACTATCAGTTGGCCCTTTTTGCGCCCCCTATTATAACTTCCTTAAAAATAGTCCGATTCACTAGCTTTTTTTCTAACAACATCTTAGGTTATCCAGCTATTACATGAACGACAAAAAAAAAAATTTCTCATACTTCAGCTATCACCAATTTTGAATATTAATCGCCTTCTTGGGGCCCTTGGTGCAGCTTCTTTAAGAATGATCGGAATTGCTTTCAATTTTTTAACACATTTCTAGCATCTCTTGACTACTTTAAAAACTACTAAAAAAGTATCTTTATGCGCAACTACTTGCCACATAAGTCCTTGGCCCCTTAAAATTTTTGCACCATAAATTGTTAATAAATTGCCTCCTCTTAATCCGATTTTCACTTTTTGAACCCTTTTTCCGTTTAGTTATTCTTGCGTTTCTTTATTCCTGTTAAAATCCTGGATCATCCTAGGGTTCCATAGGGCCCGATTGGACTTTTTGTGCGGCATGCATTTTTCACCACCTAATTTTCTCGCATTACCAATGCAAAATTGAGTCTTGCACTCTTCTCCCCGGACTAACACCCTCTTATTTTTACTGGACCCTAGAGTCATGTTTTAAGGACCCCCCCCCCCATTTTTGCGCATTTCTTTAAAATTTTATTTTAATGATTAACTCATACCCTATGCTTAATTTTGACTAATTGAAGATCTAAAGTGTTAGAATTTACACCTTTTAACAAGTTTTCATGCTAGGGTCCTGCTCTTTACTATCAGTCGGCCCTCTTCAGGCCCTTTGTTATAGGTTTCTTAAAAACGGTCCGATTCACTAGCTTTTTTTTTAAACAGCTTCTTAAGTCCTCCTGCTACTACATGAATGACAAAAAAATTTCTCAAAATTCAGCTACCACCAATTATGAAAATTAATCTCCTTCCCAGGGCCCGGTATTTCTTTATACCTAAGGGTATCATTTTTTCGAACATTAATCTCCTTTTTCAGCATCAACTTACGTTTACTCACTACAGCCGTAAATTAAAAATCGCGTTAATTTAAAGGTAACTTTAAATAATGGATTTCATCAGTTTATTAAATATCGTGTTAATGTTAAGTGTAATTTATGAAATTTACAACGGGAAAGGTCATCTTCCACCGCTTGGGGGCGCATTCTTTTCTGTTATTCTAAGGACCAAATTTCAACGGGATTTGGTTCATTCAACTAACACTACGATTCAGCTTCTTTCTGTATTATGAAATTTTATCTTAGTCTTCAGTTACCAACATTTTCTAACATTAAAGATGCATTCTGTTTTTGGATTCTTGATTACTACGAGCTTTGGCTCACTGAATTCGGTTTTCAATTGCCTCCGGTACATGCTGCCTTAGGTAGCGTGGACCAGATTACAGGTTTGTTGGGAACACGCTAGACACTGCGGAGGGCAATGGGTGCCTCTGAAATTAGGTTATTTTAAAATAATTTCAAAAGATATAAAATCATACAAACTTCAGTTTTGTTTAAGGTTATTATTTACGGACCCCGGGTAACGCCGGGCGGGTCTGCTAGTATTATAATAAAACATTTAACCCTCTTCCTGCGCAACCTGAGATTTCCTCGGGCAACGTAAAAGTAGCAAAATTTGCTCAACCCGCGATTTCCTTGGGGATTCCTTTTTTCCCACCGACGCACAGTGGAGTATTTGACCCGAAATTCTGGTCAAAAATATTTTTCGATGTAAATATAGTCCGATTGACTTGAAATTCTTAGATGTTATTGGGTATCACTATGGCATGTTTGGTATTGTAAATGAAGTCTATAGCCTTTACGGTTCTTTTACAGAGACACCCAAAAGAATTCCCTTACATTATGGTCTATGGACAAAAATCGTTTGCCCTGTATTTTAATGATATCACACTTTTCAACGTGCTGAAATTTATATTCATCCCTAAGGTGTACTAAGGTACTTATTTTAGAATATGGTGTGTAGAATATCGTTCATTTACAGGAACACACAAAAGAATATGGCTGAAGAATAATTTTAACTATTGAAGTCTATGACCAATAATTGCTGGAAGTGCGCTTGTAGTTGTGATAGGCGATTTAAAATAGAACAATTTTTTTTTTAAATATTACTTGGTGTGGATACATTCTATAGATCATATACAGGGCTGCACAAAGTTCTCAAGTACATTTCCGTTTATTCACGTAAATGGCTGAATGGACATTTTAAACTGTGCTGTGCGTTTCACTAAACTAACTTTTAGCATACTATGAAGTATACATACAAATTCACAGCTTAGTTTAATATTTTATATCTTAAAAGCTGACGAAGTGTAATTAAGATTTTAACACTTCACATAATAATAAATATACATTTTATAAATATTTTGACAATTAAGAAAAAAAGAGTCATCATTTAAGAAGAGCACAAAGAAAAAAGAAGTTAAAATTTTAATTTACTAAGTAGATATTTTAAAAAGACGAATAAATCACGTATCCTTTGACTTAACATTACCGAAGGGAGTTTGGAAGATGAGCGACATGCAGCCTTAACTATTTACTGTTTTTAAGAGGAAAGTAATTGTTGATAGGAATGTCTTATTCACTATTAATGTTTAATTAAATGTATTTAATTTTACTATATATAAAACTTATTATTTACACTTAAAAATGCTTATTACATATAAATTACATTTAATAATAATTATTGCATTAAATTTATGTTTAATAGTGTTATATTTAATAGTAGGTTCGGTAAAGTGGAGTCTATATAGTATAGATTGCTAGTTTTTGAATGTATTTAATATATTACCAGTTTCAAAATGATTCTTCGGAACTTTTCTTCATCTTCTTCATCACTCTCTTCTTGGCTTTTATCGGGACGACCATCAGACCTCGCTGGAAGAAGAAGTTTTAGGGTCCCACTATTGTATGGCTTGTTCTTTTTAGTTGATAAACGGAGTTATCAGAAAATATGAAGTTGCTTATTTTCACGTACATTATAAAAAGGAAATTTTAATTAAATTTTCTTAGTTCCGTTTGTCAATTTTGAAATTAAAATTAGGTGTCCCTTTTTAAGGACACCGCCCTCGAAAGGGTTAATTCCCTCCATTCTCTACTTATGTTACACACATGAGCCCCTAGAACTAATTAGGGAAACCTTTTTCAATAAATAAGTACATACAATTGGGAGGCGATCGGATATTTCTATCAAAAGATATCGAGTTGCGTGCGTATGTACGTACCTACATACATACATATGTACGTACGTACATACATACAGAATATGTAGGTGCAGAAGCTCTTCGGTAATATCCTGTGAGCTAAAAACCTGCAATACGACAGTAAATATATAGTTCTTATCTCTTCATTTCGGTGGCCGCAAAACAGAACATTTACATAATCATCCCGAAAAAAATTTTTATAAAAAAATGTCAACAATATGCGGAAGATGTTTTTGCAGAAATTGACACTTAAGACTATAACTAATACGATTATAATTCAAACATGGCTGGGCAAAGTGCGGCACATATTTAAAAAGCTTTCGATATGTATAAATAGTAAAATATAAATAATAATGTTAAAAATAACCTTTTTGCACATTTAATGTTTTTTATTACATTAAAAACGAAACTATTTAAATTACCACATAGTTTAGCACTAAGGTCTGACCTTTGTGAAACACGTAAGCTCTGTTTAGTTTCAATTCACCAATTCGTTGAGCCACAAAACAATTATATTTAAACATAGCAACAATGCCAAAAAACAACAAAAACCACGTCTTCTGAGAAAGAAACTTCCTCTTCAGCTGATGCCAGGAGCCACCGGATATAACTCAGGTTCCTAAAATAGACATAGATCGATGCACCAATAAGTTAGCTATTAAAAAATATCATTTTTACAATTGTTGACGAAATTTTAATTTTTGCATTTTTGGCCAGGTTTTTGGGTCAAATACTCCACTGTGCGACGACAATTTTTTAATTCAACTCGGACCACTTTTTAAATACAAAACTATCCATATGGACTTTAACAACATCGACAAGAGAAATATACTGCAAAACTGATTTTCTTAAAATAGTGGTGCGAGAATATAAAAATAGTCTCCAATGACAGCACTGATTTAGCCGAGATTTCTAATATCCTATTCTATCTAAGATCCTGAGCTCTTTTACGAAAAATGTTTACATATTTATATTCTAAAATATATGTAAATTTGAAATATGTAGTAAAAAATAAATGTGCAATTTTCGAATCTATTTTGGTAAAAAAAAAAAAAAAATACGCAGCGAGAAGGTTAACATACATTCTCCTCTTTGTTGTAAATGTGATAACACCAAACAAAAGTCGTAGAAGTTTGCATTATACGCGCTAGCAGTATGCACTTGACGCCCCTCATTTTGGACTGTGATTATTAGTTCATACGGAACCATCGATTGCTTGAGCAACATGTTTTTTCAGATCTTTTCGTGACGTCATCACATTTCACACAAAACAAGGTACATATCGTTACATTTCAATTGCGATGTTTATATTTTTCTCTATATTATTACCGTCAACCCGAGTTTATTTAGGATGAAACGCCCTGTATTTGTGACTAAATAAGTGGTTTGCGACCCCGTCTTCTATGGCAATTTTTCATACTTTTGATGCCTACTAACACCCCTCTGAATATGTCGGTTGAAATTTGGAGCGCCCTGTATATATACAATGCAACAGAAAACTCATAATCATTCTGTACATATTCCTACAATAAATGCTTCTTATTATTTTAATATATGTTGTTGAACCAGAACAGTTTATGCTACTTCAATTAGAATATAAAATCTTCAAGTGATTTCGGGAAGAAAAAATTATTTTCTTTGCGTAATTCAAGACAAAATTCTTATTTTAAAATGCTATTAGCACTAAACGTACCAGAAACGGTCATTTGACCGGTGCCAAACGGAAACCATGGAACTATTAATGAAAAAGAACTGACATATTCTTAAAATAGTGAAGCTTCAACTGTAACCACTTTTCCAGGGATTGGTTAACGCCGGAAAAAACTTCCACCAGTAAATATAAAGAGAAATATTCTCCTTATTTAAGCGCCTTATAAATTGAAAATTTCAGTCATAAATAATGGAAGAAATAGCTATTCATTTTTACTGGTGGAAGTTTACTTTGGTGGCAATTAGGCCGTCTGTTTCCGCCATATTGTGACAAATTAGACAACCTCCTCTCAGTGTCAATGAAAAAGATTTTAATATCCGGGCAAACTGACACCAGTAATAACAAATAGAAAATTTGTACCATATTTTTAAGAAAATATTTTCATGAATAAGGCGCTTAAATAAGACGACATTTTCTATTCAAATTTACTGGTGGGAAGTTTGGTAATTAGAAACTGTTGACTCGATTTAAAAATACAGCCGCCATTTTGTGACAACCTCCTCAGTTACTTCACTCGCAACTGGTACACAGTATACTATATGTCTCCTACTGTTAATTCATAACTCCATTATGAAAACATGTCGATTCGAACCAGAAATTTCTACATAAAATAAATAAAACATAAATCACACAGAAATAAATTAAAAAGAAATTTTAAAGAGTTTTAAATAAAAATTCTTGACTGAAATACTTTTCTAGAACTTAAGTAAAATTCCCGCTATGTTTAGTGTTAAATGGTTACTTTATCAAATTTACGATACTTTTAAGTAACACAAACATCGTATTTATTCTTTTCATATTCCTAAAAAAAAGATGTTTTTATATTATTTTTGTAAAATATAGTTTTAAAACAGATCCTTTTATGTGTAAGAAATTTACATATGAAATCTATAGAGGATTTAGTTTAACAAAATATTTATTTTTTTTAAGGAATTTCTGTCAAAATTCTTATTTTAAAATGCTTTTTAAATTGTTATTTTATCAAATTTAAGATAGTTTTCAATAATACAACACAATTCTCATATAAAGTCTTTACATAGTCCTAAAACAGATACTTTTATATAATCTATATATTTAAAACATATATTATTATCATTTTATATTAATACATGGAAATTATTCCACAGAGAAACATTCGCCTTGCATACAATATTTCAAATGAAAATAAATTCCAAAGTAATTGCTTAAGAGGCGCAAAGGCCAACATAGTGAAAAAGATACTATGCCGGGACTCGAACCCGGGCCATAAGTATAGCGCACTGACGTTCGACCGACTAAACAACATGGAACGATACCCAGCCTGGAAAATTTCTCAATATTATATGTTGGCAAAGCTATAAACGCAGCACAAGATGGAATATATATCGTGAGCCACCGACATGGGACAAACACGAAACTTAATTAAATCCAGCATCGATAGAAACTATGTTAATACATGGAAATAATTTCAGAGAGAAACATTCGCCTTGCATACAATATTTCAAATGAAAAAAATTCCAGAGTAATTGCTTAAGAGCAATTCCAGGCTGGGTATCGTTCCATGTAGTTTAGTCGGTAGAACGTCGGTGCGCTATACTGATCGCCAGGGTTCGAGTCCCCGCATGGAATCTTTTTCACTATGTTGGCCTTTCCGCCTCTTAAGCAATTACTTTGGAATTTATTTTCATTTGAAATAACATCATTTTATGTTATCTCAATTTGAATATAATAGCTAGAATAATTTTGATTTGAAAAAATGCTTATTTTCTTTAAGAAATTCCAATGAAATTCTTATTTTAAAATGCTTTTTAATTTATTTCTTCATCGAATTCGTGATATTTCTAGGATTCGTACTTCGGAAGTAAAAACGGAACCATTATAAGATCACTCGTAATGTCTGTCTGTCCAGCTGCCACAGCCGTTTTTCTCGAAAGCTATGTAACGTGGAATGTTCAAACTTGTTAGAGTTATAAATGCTTTGAATGTACAGTCGTGAAAAAAAAGTAAACACCCCCTACTAATTTCTCAACAAATTATCGTAGAAGAAATTTACTGGTACGAACGATTGGAAATAAAGTCTACTTTGAAATGATGTGCATAAAATTTGCTTAGTGGTCCATCTACATATTAAAACAAATCCGAACTTCATTTTTTTCAATGGCAACACCCAATTTTAACAAAATATTTCAAATCTGCGGTTCAAACTATGCCTAGACGCCAAATTTCAAGTCATTTGAATAATAAGTTTTTGAATTATAAACATTTAAAATTTAGTGCTTCTAATGTTAAATTACTTTTTCATATTTTTATTAATATCTCCTGAAATTATACTCCTAGCGTGCTACTTTTTTGTGTAGCGATAATACTAATATACCCAAACGTAAATACGTTGAATTTGCAATTTTTATAATTTTATGATATGAATTATGAATTATGAAATTAATACTTGAAAAAATTATGAATTGCAACCTACAACATTTTTGATGGATTTAGATTTATTAAGTCCTGCTTTATGAAAATCTAAAATTTCACAATTTTCTTCCAAGTAGTTTTCAAATTCTGCTTAAAAAACGACAAAATGATGGTTTAAGGGGCAGTCTATGATAGAAGTGACTAGATATTTTGAAATTTCTTACGCTATCCTGTTATCTAGCAGTCTTCAGTGATTGCTTGAGTGGCGCTTATGATGCCTTGATCAAGAAGGGGGCTCTCTCGGTCAATAATCGAGAACCGAACTTCAATTTGGATACAGCCCCTAAAATGAGCTCGTTTTAAAATAATTAATTCCTCGGAAACTTGTCGTGCGAATTGCATAAAAATTTGTTTTTTGGTTAATTGAAGGGTGTAGAGTTCATTTTTGCTGTCAGAATTGTGTACTACTATTTAAAAAAAAACAAAGTTGGGGTTCGTTTTAATATGTACATGGCCCCCTAAGCAAATTTTATGTACATCATTTAAAAGTAGACCCTATTATCAATTGTGTGATACCAGTAACTTTCTTCTACGATAATTTGTTGGGGAGTTAGTTGGGGGTGTTTACTTTTTTCCCACGACTGTACACATTTATAGATTATTAGCCATATAAAAAATTTAGTGGGCTGATTAAGTCACTTGATTTTATTTATTTATTTATTTATTTTATTTATTTTTTTTTTTATTTATTTTTTTTTTATTCTTTTTTTTTTTTTTTTTTTTTTTTTTTTTATCGTGAGGGGTATCGTTCAAAAGATCTCGTAATACCGTGCTCAAAGGTATAACTTTTTTTTTTTTTTAATTTTAGGTATTACATATTCAGAGATATCGTCGAAAATGTACTGCAAAAGTATATCTCCCCCTCTATTTCCGAATCTACTGAAACTAAAATTATGTAAAAATTAGGGATAGTAGGAGTTTGTTTAAAAAAAAAAAAAAAAAAAAAAAAAAACATGTGGCTGTTCGATCCAAGAAGGATCTGGGTCTACAGTACCTAACCCTGTTTGCTTGACCGTAGGCCCCGAAGTGCTATGCAGCATATGTTCCGGTCAGGTGGTCAGCCTAACGCGAGACCCTGGTTCTTAGTTCTGAAGCAAGCTTGGTACTCATTTTATCGACCCCGAAGGGATATGAAAGGCTGAGTACTTAATTTAAACTGGAAAATTATAGCGATTATCCTAGGATACATAGTTTCACATTAAATCACATTTTACCATTACAAACAAACTTTACTCTGTGGGTGCTCAGAGGGGTGAGTTGAAAGGCGCTCGAGGTACCTATCAACGCGTAATCAAGCAAGAATTGTTGATAATGATTTTAGAAAAAATTGCCGGTAATTATCCAATATATTAATTAAAAACCTATCTAGAAAACACTGGTACGAACCAAGGCGGCATTGCAACTTAGTTACCTCCCTTCGAGGCACATTTGGCACAGTGGCAAGTTTAAACCTTGTACAAGGTCTTTGTTGTACGAAACCCTTGTTGATCGAGTAAAACTCGTACTTGCCGATTGCTTAATATTACAACACAATTATCATATTTGTTCTTTGTACAGAAGTGTAACGGATGTTTTTTGTTATTTATTTACCCTATTAAAATCTGTGTGCGTATGTAACCTCAAAAACTCGGAAACCATAGGGCGTAGGGCTACGAAATTTGGCACACGGGTTGCTGGTAGTGAGGCCCATGAACGATTGGGGAAAAAATCTGAAAATTTTAAATAGTTTTTTTTATTTTATTTTATGTTTTGGGCGAATTTGCCTTTTTTTTATGTTCAATCCGTAATCGCGAGAGTTCTAACCAGTTCTAAATATTTACTGAAGTGAGCTATACATATCACGTACTCCACGCTTATTACGTACGCTGCAATAATAAGAACCCGTAGCGGGTATTACGATAATTCTTTTACCTCACATGCAAATAATTACAGATTATTTATTTGCGTTTGATTATTACCTTTTTTAAAAAAAATAGAGAAAAACTTTTTAACACAAACATTAACAAAACTTTTTATTCAATTTATTCCCTTATTCTAATGCTATCGTTTTATCATCTGCTGCCATAGTAACATGATAAATAAAATTTCATTAAACAAAATGCACAGTAGCAGAAAAATAATTTTCTAAATCGAATAGTTATTTTTATTTTGGTTTTAGAATTAAATTCATGAATTCCCGTGCGTAGAACGGGTTACACCGCTACACTCTAAAAAAAAAAAAAAAAAAATAAAAAAATGTGTAAATTTACACACAAAAACAGGCATATCGATGATACAAAAACGATTTGTCTATACGTGTAAATTGGTGTGTAAATTGCCAAAAATGTGTAAATTTTAAAATACACATTTTAATGTGTGATTTGATGATAAGTCCAAATGTGTAAAAATTAGGTGATAAGTCTTGAAATACACACTTTAATGTGTAAATTGTACAGGAATACACATATTTCTGTGTAATATTCTTACACACATATCTGTGTAATATTCCGTTTTAACACATATTTTTGTGTAATATGCAAAATACACATATCGTTGTGTAATGTATAAAATACACATATTTTTGTGTAATATACAAAATACACAGATATGTGGGTTACATTTTATTTTTACACATATTTCTACGTAATCTACAAAACACAAATTTTATTTTAATATTCAAAATACGGAGATTTTTGTGTACAAAGTGTTATCGATATACTTTGGTTTGCATTAATTGCGAATTAAATATTTTATGATAGTAAAAAAGAAAAATACATGAAAAACAAACTCATAGGGTTGATGTGTTTGTTCTTTCTAATAAGCAAAATGTGTACTCATACTGTCATTAGGCAATTTACATGCCACATATAGGCAAATCATTTTCTTATCATCGATATACCTGTTTTTGCATAACACAGGATGGAATCAAAGATGAAATTTTTTTTTTTAATTGATTCAGAAAAAATTATTGAAATCTCCTGGGAAAAAAAAGAAGAAGTTAATTTCAAGCTCCGATATCCAAGCATTGCCACAGCAACAGTATTTCGCGCCTGGTGCGAAAAACATTGTTAATGACGCATCAGTAACTGATGGCGCGAACAAAGCCTGCCAAAGCCTACTTTAACTGGCCCGTCTGCGCCCGCACCACTATTGTGTCTCTGTATTTTAGTATAATCAGCTTGCCTATATTTACACTTTCTCTGAAATAGCTTAAATTAGGTATTATACTGCAGGCAAAAGACTTTTATTAAAAGTATCTTCTTAGAGGCTATACATCTATAACGATCAACTTTTTGGCGATTTTCGACAAGCCCCCCCCCCCCCCCTCTTATGATATCATACGCTATCATTCTACCAGTCCCCTCTTCCTAATGATATCTTCAAATTCTTTTTATTACAACTTTTTTGTTTTTTTCTTTTTATACGTTTGCAATGATATACAAGTATGATTATGCATTTATTACTCCCATATATATAGGGGCCGTCCACAAAGGATGCCACGCTTGGAGGGAAGGGGGGGGGGGTCGTGAAATTGTGACAAGGGGGGAGAAGGGTAAAAAATATTGGAAAAAGTGTGACATCATTTATGGACAGCTCCATACATATTTTTTTACTTAAATGAAGAAAAGAAGTTAATAAAATATCACTATTACATCTGAAATAATTTTATAGCAAATAACACTTGGAAAAGCGTACTACTTAAAATTATTTAATAATATATTTTTGTTACATAATGCATTCAACAGTAATAATATCTTCTTGCACTTTTTCTTGCACGGGGGTAAGCATAACTTCTTATAAACGAAACAGGTGAACGATATTCTTTCCCATATTTTCTAGTAAACATAATAAGTATCATTTCGAACCTGATTTCTCTAACAACGAATTATATACTAGAAGAACAGGAATCGCGAAAGTTAGGATATTCCATATTTTGGAATGAAATGATTTTATAATCATTTAAGGGTTTTAATAATAACTTTGTATTTTCTTAAAAATAAGTAATAGGCTAAAGGGAAAAAAAAGATAATAGATTATAGTGATGTAAAGAAAAAAATTCCAAAAAAGATAACGATGTCAAAAGACAGCCCCCTCTTTCCCAAAAGAAATCTTACGATATCCATTTTCATACCACCCCTGCCCCCTAAATTGATAAAGTTATATATGTAAAGCCCCTTGAAAAAGTTTCAAATTAAGAGATATTTGTTGTAGCATCAAACAGAAAAAGAAAGTTATTCTGAGTTTTAGAAGCATTTCTATCAAATGGAGGAAATTTTTCAAATGCTTCTGAAGAAATTTTTTTTTCCTACACAATATTTAGTGTCAGTTATAAACAAAGTTTAAACTAGGCAATTTTCAGTATGTGGGGAAAAAATGCATTAATATTTCTGAAAAATATTCTTTAAAATATTAAAAATGATTCAGAATTGCAGATTACTTTGAAAACTTTCCAATTAGAATGTTTAATTTTATTCAATGAAATTTTCTCATCCGCCACGTATATATTTTTATAAATTTTATAACATTTCTCAATTGAATAATACTCACTGACATTAATTTTTTTTTCTTAATACTACACATCTTTGATTTCTTTTAATAGTACTTTTCCATTGTGTCCACAAATTCTTCTTTTTTTTAAATTTATCTTCTGAATAGATATTATTTTTTTAGTAAAAATATGCACTGCAAATTGTTTCATACCATTACTTAATACAAAATTTAAAAAATAAGCTTGCAAACAATTTTATTCTACAAGAAAGCTTTTTTATTGAATAATTTAAATATCTTTAAATGTCTGCTAATTATGTTAAACTTTGAATATAATTTTTTTCCATATAATTTTAAAACTTGAAAAAACATGTGAGTTTAACGAATGATATTTTACAAGTAAACAAATCTTATTAAAATGTAATTTAAATAATTGATTTTTATCATATGATTACAATTGTAGACAAGTGCAATTTAGACAGTTATTTATTTCAATAAAATCGTTATAAATTAAAGAAAAGCAAACAGGAAAAATATTGTTTTTACCTACCAAATCTCCATTGACGTAGGTTTCATTTTTTGTAGTAATCCATTTATTGTTTGATGAACAAATATATATGTTCCGATCATAAGTACACTAGCAATGACATGAATCCTTTTAAACATGCCAAAGCTATTGTGCTTTTCACGGACACATATTTAACGTGGAAGGGTTCCGGCGAAGTTTTTTGGTTAAATTTTTATATCCAGACTGACAATACATACGCAAAACGGCCATTTTTTCCTTTGCAAACTAACTCACTTTGCTTGTTCCAAGACGTTCTAAATGTAATGTGTATTTTATTCGAATATCGTTTGCGGTTTCCGGCCTGACTTTGAAAGCACGCAGATGGCTTTTTTTTTCTTTTTTTCCCCCCTCACCTGTTCTTGTATATTTCTATGATGTAATACGTTTACAAGAGTTCTCTAATTAAAATTTCATACTTCAAGAACTTTTTTATAGCTTTTTACGATTTATTTCAGAATAGTTCAAGTTTTGTAAATCTCCCTTTTTTGTCAGATGTAACAATAATTATACTGATATAGAGGATACAACAAATTAAACAATGTTTAAATTATCAGAGTAGTTAAAAATGATTTTAATAGGCAATAATGCAAAATCTTTTGAAAATAGAAAATTAAATTTTGTATAATCTATGCTAAATGCAAAATGTGTTCCTAAAAATAAACCAAGAGTCATACAGGAGTTAATAGTCGGAGAAATCGCCAAAGATTTTACTACCCGCAACAGTTTTTTTAATTCTAATAGTTTAGTAATTTAAGCGCGTAGTTCGAATAGATGTCTATTAAATTTGTCTTTTATTTATGTACATGTTTTTGATGAAGTTTTTAATTTCGTTGTGGAATATTAGTCCGAAACAAACGCTTAATTATTTTTATTGCTTGAAGAGGAAACTTTTTAATCTTTTGTAATTGAAATGCAGACAAAAGGTTTCTTGTTTTAAAACTCATGCTTGAAAATTATTTTTAAACCCATAGAAATCAGTAAATTGAGGTACAATTTTTAAACAAATTGCATTTGAAAGAGCATTCGACGGTGTAAAATATAAAATTTTGCAATGTTTAAAAGTTTAAAAAATCGCAATCAATGTTGCTTTCAGGGGGTGGCCTGGAGGGGACATCCCCCCCCCGGAGCAATGAGATGTCCCCCCCCGGAAGATTTGAGATTTTGTGTTTTCAATGGTCAAAAAGTGCAATTTCCCCACCAGAACTCTATAATGTACCCCCCCCCCCCCCGGAGCCACAGAAATCCCTCCCTGAGAAAAGTGTCTGAATTCAACACTGATCGCAATAAAAGGTAGATTTATGCGTCTGGTGTTGCCTTGCCACAGCCAATCACACATATGTTTTCGCTTTATAATATTGATTGCTGTTGTTAATTTAAGAAAAAATATAAATTTTTCATATAATATAAAAAGCAATTAAAACCTCCCTTAATAAAAAAATGTTTTGTTTCGTGTATTACATGCAAAATTATGTTTGCATCATGATTCATAATATTACATATCGATTGAAATTGATCTATTTATGAAGCATTTTCCATTAAGTAGGTAAATAAATTAAGGAATATAGGTTAAATAGCAATGACACACACACGCAATATATATATATATATATACATATGTGTGTGTGTGTGTGTGTGTGCGTGTGTGTATCAGTCAGATCCGGATCTCAGAAGTGCATTCAGACAATCCTGATTATTATAATTCTCCTATTTTTCAAATATCTTTCAAATTCACATTTTCGTAAAAATAGGACTTCACAACATACGGGGTGGGGTCTTTTCATAACACACGTGACGTGGCTTTCAGAGGCGTCACAAAAATTTAAAAATTTGTCAGAGATGTATTTTTCACATTGAATAACATATTTTACAGTGTTCTTGCAATTTTTAAATGTTTCTAAGCAATTCGCAGTGTGACGCCACCGGGTGGTGGTATTTTAGTCACAGATATGACATGGCCACCGTGACCTACAGTGACGTCACAACGACTATGCTTGATATATGGGTAATGGCAATGAATATACCAAAGACAGGTAATCTAATTAAAAATCTTACTCAAACGTTTACTTCTGAACCTTATGGTTCTTCTTTTGTAATTATAAGTAGCCGTTGGATAGATTTTTTTCAAAAAACATATGCACTTTTCACGCTGTCTTTTCAGATAACAACTTATATTCAGGGCTGCGGAGTCGGAATCGGAGTCGGGGCCCATTTTTGAGCAAAAGAGTCGCGAGTCGGATCTGTTAAATTTCCCGGAATCGGAGTCGTCCATTTTACAAGCAGGTCTGCGTTGTCGGAGTCGGAGTCGGCCCATTTTTGAGCAAAAGAGTCGGAATCGGAGTCAGAGTCGGATCTGTTAAAATTCCCAGAGTCGGAGTCGTCAATTTTTCCCATCGACTCCGCAGTCCTGCTTATAATTATGTGTAACACATCCGTTTATGTAAATCCAGGTATTTTTCTACATTTACACACTTGTCTGAGTTTATCAAGAGATAACAAATTGCACATTTGATTTCATAAGTTAGATACACATAAAAACAGGTAAATTTTTGTTCAAAATGTGTAATTTTTATGAAAAGTATGTAATTTCAAAAATTTACACACCTATCTGTGTACATATAATTATGTTTAAATTAGAATAACTCACAAATTCGTCTAAATAAAGGCATTTTTCTACATTAACACACTTATCTGAGTTTTTGAAGTGATAACAATTTACACACTTACTTTCATAAGCTAAATACACATAAAAACAGGTAAATTTCAGAAAAAAATGTGTAAATTTTACGACAGGTGTGTAATTTTAGAAATTTACACATATACACGGGTAAAATTAACCAATTTACACATTTATTTTTTAGAGTCCAGTATATTATTAAAACTGCTCATTTTTTATGCTACTCCAGGCTCCCACTCGGCTCTATTTTTGAACAACGCTTTTTCAAAGAAAACTCTTTTTTTAGATTTCAATTGCACATTTTGTATAAACTTATCCCGAAGGTTCATTTTCTTACAAATGTTGCCAAATCATATGACGAAATTTTTTATTAAAAAGTACTTGTATTCAAAAAGCTGACACGTGGGAGAACTGGCTAATGCAATTAGAATATAAAATTTACAAGCGATTTCGTTAAATAAATATTTTTTTAAACGACACAATTCTCATTTTAAATTGTTACTTTGTTAAAATTATGAGACTTTTCAAAAATACAAAGTCTCATATTTATTATTTACATATTATTAAAATATAAATTTTAAATTTATTTTCATATAATAGATCATTAAAACATACCATTTTATACTACTCTAGCTAGAATATAAATGTACAAATGATTTAGTTAAACAAATATTAGTTTTTTTCAAAAACTTTCAGACAAAACTCTCATTTTAATATGCTTTGCTAAACTGTTTCTTTATTTTTCGATAAAACAGCACAAACCGCATATTTTTGAGACAATGACATCAAAAGATACGAAATATTTTATTTAATGCTCTCTTTAGTCATACGTTTTCTGCATGAATCTTTATTTCCATCTGTCTCGGAATGGAATTTTTCACAATTTATCAATTGTAAAAGGATACATTTAACGTCGTTTGTAAGATGCAATTTCGAAATTTCGTACACAGGTAGTCTAATCTATTTTGAATAAATTGGCTTTAAGATTTTTGACATGGATAAATATTTCAGTCGCTTCGTTCTGTTTGCTTCAATATGAAAATAATATTTTAAATAAATGCTTGTTTATGTCTTTTAAAAACATAAGACAATTTCTAATGGAGTTATGATTATCGTACGTAAATTACCGAAAATAATTTTAATGCGCGAAATAAAAAGGCAAAATATTTAAACAGAATAATCATGTGCTGAAGAAAATATGTAAAATAAATCTTTTTTTTTAATTTATTTTTTAACTTTTGGGTACTTCTTTGTTATAGGGGTTTGAGCGTGAGAGAGAAAACGGTATGGTTAAATTTAGAGAGAAAACAAAATTTTAAAAAGCTCTTTCTGGTAATCTTTATTTAAATTTTAAAAAGTTATCAGATTGTTATATCTTCATAAAATAATTTTAAATCTATCGATTGCAAAAACAATTGGTTTTCTATTTACACCATTTAATTCATATATTGAGAAGCAATTTCTATAATTTATACATCTATGATATTTATAATAACGAGTTGGAACCCGTCGAAATTCGACGAACTAAAATGTTTAGAAAGAAACTGTTAGATCAAATTTATGATTAACTTACAAAATAAAAAATTCATCTTACATTGGTTGTGTAACTCTTAAAACAAAGAATATTTTTAACCTAAAATTACCAAAATACTATTTCCACAAACTTCAACTGCTTAAATTATTGAAAAATTTAACTGTATTAGAATATGTAATCAAGATGAATAATTATGATGAAGTTATCGATTGAGGCTCTTACATTTGTTTTTACGGGATGAAAAATCAGTAAAAAGGATTTTGCTTTTTCACATCATAAAATTTTCCGCCATAAAATCTAAACTGTACATTATTTTCACATTCTCAAAATTTACATACGCACCACTCAAGTTCACAATTTAAAAGCATTTTAACGCGCAATAGATTATTAACTGAATGTATTTCCAAACTTAAAGTCACGTTTAACCGATACAACTTTGCATGTGAACTTTCTCACAAACTTTAAGTCCTAATCTCAGTACCCGCGAATAAAAAATTCAGAAATTTGCCTTTAGTGTCATACTATTGGTCAAATATTTAGTTATATCAAAGAAAATGATCGTTTTGTTTTAAATATGACATCATTTTTACTCACTGAATCATTTTCCTAGCGTCTCAAACTCAATATCAGCGTAATGTAAAAATATTGAAACGTAACTGATTTATGAAGTAGAATGCATGTTTCTTTTTAATGGTTGACGTCATTTTCTGTTCAAAAATTAAAAAAAAAAAAGTTACTTTTATTTGTAATTTGAAAATGGCATCAATAAGGATATAATCAAAAAAAAAAAAAATAACTATTTTCCCTTTACTTTTAATAGAAATGGTGTACTTCAGTTGCCACAATTACAAAATTGGTATTAAAAACTAAAAAAAAAATTAATATCTCAAAAATAAATTGAGATAGAGCTTTCAAACAAATCGCATTTAAAAGTACATTTTTTTCCTATATTATGGTTGAAAAATTGAAACTGTGCGATGGTCAGAAGTTTAAAAATTTGCAGTAGCGAAAATTGCAAAACCAAAATTTCATTTCAAATTTCAGAGTGTTGCCATTCGCAGAATGACGTATGCGTTACGCACAGATATGTTTGTCCTTTATAATATAGATATAATACACTGCTCAATACAATTAGGGGAGAAAATGGTTTTAACAAAATTACGCAAATACTTACATCGATAAGTAACGTAAAATAAAACATCCAAAATTTAGTAGTAGAAAAGGGATGAAAAAAACTTCACATGCAAATAAAAGTTTATGACATTAAAAACTAGAAAAAGGAAGTGCAGACATCGGGATTTCGCCGAAACGTCTGTAAAATTCAATACGCTGTAAAATGAATTTACTGTGAAATTCAATTGTTCAGCTTGTGTTTTGAGAAAAGGTGACTTGAAAATGTCAGAACAACGTGATTTACCGGAATCCATGGCTCAGCGTATTATCGGGACAGTTGAATCCGGGCAAACACAACGAAGTGTTGCGGACACTGTTGGAGTCGCAAGAAGTATCAAAGCAAGGCTGTGGAATCAATTCGGTGACACAGGGAATGTTACACCGACCAGGGCAAGGTCGGCCATCGCTACAAGATAAACCGATTCAAACGGAACAGACAATGCTACTCAGCTGCAAATGCAGTTGTTCTTCGCCACAGGACAAAGGGTGTCCAGCCAAACAGTCCGAAATAGACTTCATCAGGGTGGTCTGTATGCACGTAAGTCAATGGTCTGTATTGGATCATTCCATGAAAAACGGACAAAATGTCCTGCACGTGACACTTAGATAAATACCTATATTTATTAACTTATAAGTTGTTAGAATATAAACTATACATTAAAGATATCAAAAACCCTAAATTTTCGTATTAGCATAGTTGTTTTAATTTTGGGGTATGCAATAGCATTGTTAAAACAGCAGGAATATGTAGAAAAGCTGTTCCGCACGTGATATAAAATGTTCCTTCAGTAGGTTTAAAAATCTCCACATTTTAAGCACTAGATCTAAGTAATCTGCGCATTTCATTGCCCTTCCATGAAAAAGGGACAAAATGTCCTGCGGGTTTCTTTAATGGTACTTAAAAGTGCCGTCAAGATATACAGGGTTAAAAGGTGCTAAAATATTAAAAACACATGTAAAACTGTTAGGTTTACATAACATTGTTTTTAATATTTTATCACCTTTTAAGTAAATAAATATATGTTTCTAACTTTTATATTAGTCAAGGTGAAAGTTCCTTCACCGCACTGTTTTATTGTAGTGTCTTGATTTCATTAAATGTAACTACTGTCCTAAAAAAAATACTCCACGCGCATGCTGGTTCAAAATCTTTAATCCTGCCTGCTGAAAGATTAAGTGCATTGCTTTAAGGAAGTAATTTTATCTGATTTCTGAAACCTTTCTTAAATTACATATTAGAGCAAAACATTAGTGTTTGTACTAAAGTTTATGCTAAAACTTAATAAATATTTTCATTAAATTTTTAGCCGATAGGCTTTAAATTAATGAAAACAGATAGAATGATACTTATCGAAATTAAATTAGCACGCTTCTAAATTCATCTATAACGATATATTATTACAATTTTGAACGTTTGATAAAGTAACTTAAAATATGCAAATTATGAAAATGCTTCATCTGCATTTGAATAATGAATGCAAATATTATGAAAGATTGTTAAACAGATTTAAAAAAATAAATTTATCTTCCTTCTAATACCTTCTTTACAAATCTTTTACAAAAAAAATCAGCTAATCTAAAAATTTTTGCTAGATAAATTAATCGACATTAAATATTTTGAGAGTAATTTTTCTCACCTTCTAATACTTTGCGTAAACGAACAATTGACTGTTACAATAATTTTAATAAAAAAGAGGAAATCCATTCGACCGGTATACAAGTAATTTGCATGATAAAAAAAAATAAATCCGACTTCAATGATTGCTCCTTGACTTATTATATTAATACATACAATGGTGGAAAAAAAGTAAACGCCCCCTAGTAACTCTGCAACTTATAATAGAAAGAAATTTACAGGTACCAAACGATTAGAAATAGAGTCTACTTTTAAATTATGTACATAAAATTTGCTTAGAGGGCCATCTACAAATCAAAAACAGACCAAACTTTGTTTTTTTTCAATGACAACATCCTATTCTGACAATATATTTTAAATCTTCGGTTCAAACTATGCCTAAAAAGGAAATTTCAAGTCATTTGGATGATAAGCTTTTTAATTATAAACATTCAAATTTAGAAATTCTGATGTTAAATTACATTTTCATATTGTTATTAATATCTCCTGAAATTATACTCCTAATGTGATAATTTTTTTGTTTAATTATAATACTAAAAATCCCAAACATAAATACATTGAATTTCTAATTTAAAAAATTCTATAATATGAATTATGAATTAAGAAATTAAATTTTGAAAAAATTATGAATTGCAGCCAACAATTCTTTTGATAGAATTATGTTTATTATGTCCTGCTTTATGTAAATTCTCAAATTCAAAAATTTTACTCCAAGTAGTTTTAGAATTATAAGCATAAAACGCCAAAATGACGGTTATGATGTCCAGAAAACTATAATTTGAAAAAAATGTATTTTACTCATTTTAATGAAACATTTGGTATGGCAATAGTTGAAACACATTAAGTGAGTGAAATCGTCATATTGACAAGAAATAATACATTAACAGAAGTGACATAGTCATTCTGTAGCATTTCAGCAATCGAGAACCGAACTTCAATTTGGATACAGCCCCTAAAATAGGCTCGTTTTAAAATAGTTAATTTCTTGGAAACTAATCGTACGAATTTTATGAAAATTTGTATTTAGGCTAATTAAATTTTTAATCCTATTGATTGCACCATTGTTCGATTTGACAAGGGATTGGTGATTCTAAATTAAGTTTTTAGACAACTCTGTAAAAAAAACTATGCACAATATGCAGGGCATGATTACCAACGGTGCAAATTTCCGTCAGTTATTTGAAATTCTCTTCTTTTTTAGATGCCGTATTCATGCAAAAGCAAAATGGCTGACATGAATAAGGCAAAAATTTCCAATTTATTTTACTAGTAAATCTTTACCCTGTTGGTAATCAGGTCCTGACAATATGACGACTATTTTAAAATCGTATAGTAGCACTGTGCATCCTAACAACATATTCAAATTTCGTGGAGATTAGCCAATTTTCACGAAAGTTAAGGACTTCAAATTAAAATAATAATAATAATAATAAGTAAACAAAGATTTTAAAGAGAAGCTTTTATTATAATGGACTAAAAAGGGGGAAAATATAGAAGTATAATTGATTGAAATGAATGCTTTTTTAATAAAAAAAACTAAATTAAATTGTGAGCGATATTTTGACCAGTTTGTTTAAAAAAATAAATAAAGTGGATATACAATTTTAAATCCAGCTGCCTGACAAGAACAAAATCGATCAGCGTTCTCGTGAGGATCGAACTCGCATCCATTCACACGCTGCAAGGAACTTAAATATGGTGCATTTGGCAACCATGCCACGATTCAATTGAAGAGCACTAGCTAATTTTTGAAGCAATCAATTACACTTCTGTATTGTTATTTGATAAATGTTTCCGCCCCCTGGGGGGGAGACAAATTTCAATTTTTTTTTTTTTTTTCATAGTGTTGTATTGTTACGAGATATACGTCACTCTACCAAAATTAGGTTAATTGTACCACAGGATGTGTATTAAACTTGGATCGCAAGGTTTGGGCCAAACGGATACGAAAGGTATGTTAAATAAAATCATGTAAAAATACAAAAAACAATGATCCAAGCAAACAAACAATTCTTGAATCCTGATAAAACCAATCCAGGACCAACACTGAAGCATATCCTTTCCAACAGAAAACGAACTATGAAATTCGGGGAATAGGTTGAATGTTACAATCAGTACACATAAAAATTATTTTATATACAAACGAAATGCATAACTTAATTTATTGTAGACTGTTGATAAATACACACCTTTCCAAAGAGCACTGATTTAGATTTATTTTTTAAAGATGACTGCTTACGTTCCAAATGTCAATTTTCACCTACGTGGGTCTGTTTGTTTTGCTTTTAAAAAAGAATCTTGTTACTCGAACTTTCCTTCTTTCACAATCGTTTTCTTATTATTTTAACATAAGTTACGAATAAAGATACAGTGTCTTTAAAGTGCACTGTCTGCTTTGTTTTCACAACAAATTTATATGCATTAAAGAAAATAGTTTTTCAAAAGAAATCTGCACCTATACCGTGATATCTTAAGAATTAGGGCAATAATTAAAAAAAACTTTTAGGGAACATTTTGAATGTCATTCTCAATCTAATGAATTAAAAATTTGGGGTAGATGTAATATGTTTTATTTTGTGACTAGTTTACTTGATAAAGGATTTTAAAAAAATGAAAAAAATAACATACTGGAATTGATTGTCAAACCTGTATTTTATACTCATTTTAAAATTGCCTTTAGATTTCAGTTTAGTTTATGGAATACTATCATAAATACCCTGTATATAAAGGAAATTGAGATAGTAGCATATGAATTTATTACAAGATGTTAAACGTTTAGATAAAGAAGTTTGGGTAGAAACACAAGCAGTACAGATTGTTGCCCCATCGTTGGCAGTTTTTGGAAACCGTTGGTAAATAGTAGGGTACAAAGGTCATTCTAATTTAGAGTGATTCTGAACAACTTACGGTTGGACCACTGTTGGGCATTTCTTAGAAAAAAGTTCATTGGCCAATGGTGCGACAAGACGAACATTTCCTACCTGAGTGAACGTGGGACAGAAATTAGCCAGCAATCAGACAATGTTAGCTCAAACATTTTGTACGACTCGGGAAAGCATTGATTTTTGCATACACACCCCTATTTGGTTTATTTTATCTGTTTTCTTGTGTTAATATAATGTAGGAAATATATTAATAGCCTCTTTGTTTCATTTTTGCTTAAATGTATTATACAAGTTCAGAAACATGGATTGATTTGGCAAATTTTATTGTTTTAAAGCTATATCAATTTGACATCTTTTTCAGCAAGAAATTCTCATAACAACATTGTAGCTTTTACGTAAGTTACTATGTTAAATATAAATTAAAACATGTGTACAAATTTTGAAGTGTTCAGAACGCTTCATATAGAAAAGAATCAAAGCGATATAATTGAAATATTATAAAAACTGCTGAATTAATCTATGCTTCGAATTACTGTATAACATATTTAAACAAATAAATAATAATAATCAGAGAGACAATAAATGTTGATCATAAATTATACTAAAACAATGAAAACATCTTTAAAATAATATTTTTTTACCCTATCGTGGGGGGGGGGGGGGCAAACATTAATTCTTACCTACTCATCTCCTTTCACTAAAATTTACTTGAAAACACTAAATTATAAAAAATATTTTTTAGACATAATATCTCCATAATTAGCCATAATAACATTTTCTTTTATAATTTTTTTGTTTTTATTTATTATTTTATTTGAAAACCTTGACTATAAATTAAACAAACGTTTTTTTTTTTCTTTAATTGGTTGTTCCGAACGTAGCCAACCTCCTTAAATTGTCAAAAAGTTTAGATGATTTCCTATAAATATTTTGGAAAAGAAGAATTATGTATCTAGTATTTGTCTGCTCTTCGGATCAGTTACTGTATTTACTTTCGCAAAATATTACAGAATTAAAGGGCTTGTTATATAAAATCGAGATAAATAATAGCACACTCTATCTTGTAAATAATTGGTGCATTTTTACTGAACTACAGTTAAATTGCCTTTAAGGTGTTCGAGAACACAAAAATATCTCAGTTTTATTTTATTTTTATTTACTTATTTGTTGATTTAAAAAACACTCTAGAGTTAGAAGTATAAAATGACACATACTGTAATAAAATGTGAGAGAAAGAACTTGTTTTATCCTTTACCTATCTCTGGATGCCTGAAGTTTAAATTCATGTATTTCAAAATGTATTTTTCTTTTTTAAGATTCGACGTATTTAACTTTATACATCTGAATTTCTATAAAGCTTAAAGTCGTTAGACTTCGTACGATTATGTTCGGTTATATACTGATTAAATTTTGCAATAAGTGTTATTCTTTCAGAAGATATATCAATTTTTAAATGGTCTAAAATAAAAATTTAAAGATAGAAAAAAATATTTGTTTAAAAATTTACAATTGTGAAGAAATATATATTTCAAGATTAAAAAAAAACATGCAGAAAATATTTCTAAATAAAATTTTAAAATTTTTGAGTCCCGGACTAACATAATCTGCCATCCAAGTTTTAATTTCTTTTACAAAACTTTTACAAAATAAGGTGTGGCATCCTTCTTAAATGGCATGGCTGTTAAGATAAAATCTCAGTTTTTTTAATTTTTAAAAAGGGCAAAAAAAGAAATCATTCCTTTTATTAAGATTATTTTTTCGGAAATATTTAAATTATTTTTGGGATATTTATGTAACTCTTTTTTTTTCACACTATTTTCTGTAGCCTTGAAAATATAATCATTCAATTGGTAAACAACGGGAAAGTCCCTAGTGTACAGATTCCGAGACATGTCTACTAGTGAAAGAGCTAGACAAATAATGAATACCGAATAACGATCAAGGGTTTGATTTTTAAATTGTCATAACAGGTTTTTCTAGACTGCGATGTTAGAATATAACTTTTTATAAAGTATGAACTTACTGACATGGTGAAAAGAAAGTTGCAGAACACTGTATCGTAACTTGATTTTTTAGAGTCGACCTGAACCGTGGGTTTCAGGTTGTTTTTAATATTTGTTTATAAACAAAATAACATTTATATAGGGTGTTTAAAAAATATAAACATAAATTATTCGCTAATAAATGGCAAGTTCTTTTTTTTTCTTTTTAGGTTTTACTAAATTGAAATAGTGGTTGGAACAAGAAAGCATTGAGCAAAAAAAAACTTATGTTACTGAAAGTTCGAAAACATAGCTGAAGTGTGGAGACAGTTTAGGAAAAAACGTCAATCAGATATCCCCTTATGCGACTTACAATCTTTTTAATTAGAGATAAATTTGAGGCAGAGGGAACTGTTCCAAATGCTCACAAGCAAAATATCGAAATATCACGGTCATCCACAGACGACGCAACTGAAAGGAGGAGATGTTTGCGATTCCATTGTTTTAAGATTTCAAAAGTTTCAGGACTAGAACGGCGATCAGATTAAATACAGGGGTGAACTTTATAAAGTGTTCATTATTGTGGTTTCATTTCACAATTCAAAATAATATAATTCTTGCTTAAAAAAAACATATAAAAAATACATTATAAACATTTAAATTATGTACAATTTTTTAAACTAATATTTTATAAAAATTGAATCGTTTATTCAAATTTTTCTTGCTTTTAAATGTTTATGAAATATGAAATTCATGGCCTTTTTTATTAATGGAACTCACTACATTTCTCGAACAATGACGAAAATATCAATTTTTAAATATTACTGCTTAAAATGTAAAACAGTTTTTTTCATCCGAAACAATATTGTGGAATTTTTATTTAAAAAAAGGTTCACTAAAGCCGATCTGCATAGCTCAAAATCCAAACCGAAACCAAACACTGTCAGAAAAACTCGTCAATATGCACTAAATTATTCCTCATTTTTTAACAAATAATTTCCGTACTCCTAAAAAACATGTTTTATCCTTGAATTATCCCTGAACGTCTAAAAAAGGGGGAGGATTTCCGTTTATTCCTATCAAAAAATGACGAAAATATCAATTTTTAAATTTTATTGCTTAAAATGTAAAACAGATTTTTTCATCCTAAACAATATTGTGAATTTTTTATTATATAAAAAAAAAAAAAAAAAAAAAAAAAAAAAAAAGGTTTGCTAAAGCTTATCTGCATAGGTCAAAACCCAATCCGAAACCAAACACTGTCAGAAAAACTCGTCAATATACACTAAATTATTCCTCATTATTTAACAAATAATTTCCGTACTTCTAAAAAACATGTTTTATCCGTGAATTCTCCCTGAACGTCTAAAAATGAGGAAGAAATTCCGTTTATTCCTAGCATGCATGCGTGTTGGGTCTATTAGTAGTAAATCCGAATTTATTTTAAAAATGAAAAACCAAAAATTCTATAAATTAAGAATTCTAATTTAATTAAAAAAGGCAAAAAAGTTTTCCAATTTAAAAATAAATAACAATTACTTTTCTCATTCATTCAAATGTACTCACAATTTATTTTTTAAAGTTGAAAAAAGTTAAGTAAAGTTGAATTTATAAAGTTTCTTATAAATAAATATTCGCATTTAAAATATACTTTAAATGAACACTTTTAAGGGATATTTTAATTAAGAAAATTAAATGGAAAAAAAATCCATGTGACTCAAAGAAAAATCTTATCGAATAAAAATATAATATTCGTATTTTACCTCTAGCAATCTACGTAAAAATATTTAAAATTCATATTTTTATACTATATTAATATTAAAGTATAAAAACCCCAGCCACAATCTCATTAAAAACGAAATCTTCCCGAAATGAACTTCAAAAGTAAAAGCTTTTTAAAGAAATTGATCAGGCCATACCCATAAGAAACGGACATATTTAATTCAAAGCGTTTCGCTGCTGTACGACGACAGATCATTGCTAGCGTGTTTGTCTGGGATGACTGGTTCGAATCCACCGTCAGCTGCTTTTGCTTTTTCGCAACTTTCTTCAATTAACGGATATTCGTGAAATCATGTTAAAATGCCGGCAGCACTGCTGCCAGTAGAATTTCCATGAATTGAAGAAATTGTTTTTGAGAGTGAAATGAAACGGACACAATTAGTCACCTCGATCTGAACGGACCCGCAACGAAAGATACTTTTGTAAACCCGACCCGGGTCGGTTCAAGTTGCGGTCGGATAAAATAGCAAAAAAAAAAAAAAAAAAACTGTGCATGATACGACGACTATTTTTTAAAAATAAACTGGTACTGTGTACCTGCGCGCCGTACTCAAATTTCGTGACAATTTGTCAATTTTTACTAAGGTTAAAGCCTACAAAGTAAAAAAAAAGGAGATAAAAATAGACTAACTAAGAATTAACAGACAGGCTGAAATATACTTTCTTTACATAATGATTTTGTAACAAAACCATTTGCAGAGAAAGACCTTTCCAATAAATGAATTTTCAAGTGCGAGTTTTTCACGCGCACAAAGGGTTCTGTACAACAAAGATCTTGTAAAAAATTTAAACTAGAGATTGTGTAAAGCGCGCTTCGAAATGAAGTCGCAAAGTTGCAACGCCGTGTCCACTATTTTCTAGATAGGTTTTTAATTTATATCTCGGCTAATTACGGACAGTGTTTTCCGAAAATCAATATAAACAATCCTTGGATGATTTTGCGTCAATACACAACAACTTTCCTACCTTCAACTTTCCCGCGGGGTGCCCTTAAAGTAAAGTTTGTGTGTAACGGAAAAGGGATATTTTCTTAAAAACTATGTGACCTAGGATAATTACAGTAGTTTTCATGCATGGTTTACACAAACTCCTACAGCCCCTAATTTTTACCAGACTGCCAAGAAGGGTTATGTGTTTCACGCGTATCTGGGTATGTGGCTTTCTTTATTCCCTCGAAACGTCCCAATGGCTGGATGGATTTAAATGAATGAGGTCTCTATCGATTCGTTTTAACCATCCGATGCTTATAGGCTAAGTTTTGTTTTTATAAATTCAAAATGGCGACTTTAAAATACAAAATGGCGATAGACACGAAAAAAAAATTTCGCGCCATATTGACTGGCATATCATTGGATAGGTCTTTCAAAATGAAGACGATGTTTCATTGACTATTTTGCAGTCAGAAGCTCCGTTAAAATATTGCACAACCTGGAAGTTGTGTAGGTAGGATCTCTAGCTTTACTGCAACTCTAACCGTCATAGATATCTATAGGCCTCATCAAAACAGCGTTTATAGATAGGAACTAGCAATTAAACACAACTTAACAGTCATCAATACAAGTACATAAAAAAAAAAAACAGTTTAACATTGATGAGAAATAATTAATTAGTTCGCTTTTTCAGCAGTCGAGTTTTTTTTTTATTTTTTTAATTTAATTTTTATTTCATAATTTTAGTTTCGGAGTTAGGAGGGAGGGAGGTATATTTTATACAACATATTTTAGACGATATCTCTGAAAATATAATACGTAAAGCTAAAATAAATATGCTTTTAAGTTCGGTGTTACGAGATCATTCGGACGATACCCCACACGGTATACAATTTTCTTTCAAGCAGCTTAATTAGATCCCTAAATTTTTTTTTTAAATAAATGTGAATGTCTAATAAAGATAAATATGTGGGTCAATAGCCTTTATAATTTTGGTAAGTTTGAACTTTCCACGTTCCATGGTTTTCGAGAAAAACGGCTGTGAAAGACGGACAGTTAGACACGAGTGATCTTATAATGGTTTCGTTTTTACTTTTTATGTACAGAGCCCTAAAAACAATGAATATGAACCATTCGTTCAAAAGTTATGCATGCACATATATACAAAAAAAAAAAAAAAAAAAAAAAAAAAAAAAACATACAAACGAATTGTATAACCTCCGTTAGTTTCTCTATTCTAAAAAAAAGTAACTAACGCTGTCACCGCCGCCGCCACCGATTTTGAATTTTTTGTGATCTGGGGTCTTTCTTCGTTCATATTAAGAAAACTACTGCATACAAAAATACGAAAATCGGTGATATTACAGAGAAATGTTTGATAAATACGCTGATGTAGACAGTTTTTAAATCGAAGAATTATTTTAAGATATGTTTAATGTTAAAGTTGGTCAAAATCGTTCCATTAAAAAAGTTTTTATAAGAGCAAAAACTATACATATGAATTTAATTATTTTTAGATCATTTTATGTATTAAAAGTTCCCGGTGTGCACACTGCATTTATGTTTTTAATTTGACTCATTTTTCAGGGTTTATTTACAATTTAAATTCAAATTTTCAGCATTTCCAGAGATATTTTTCACATATTTTAGAAAATGTTATTATTTTAAATTGTTGCCAAAATTGTAAAAACTTCTGAAATAATAATATTTCCTTCAAAACTGAAAATTTATTTACGCGTGACTATTATAAATAGAAAAAAACCTCTATGAAATTAGAATTAAATGATCACGTGTTAAAAGCAGGAAAATATTAAAAATTACGTTATAAAAATTGTTTATAGACGTAAATATTTAAAAAGAAAAAAAAAACTATAAAACAATTAACTATTTAATATCTGTTAAAAGCAGTAAATGCGAGTGGATTTACGTCCTATTTCAAATAGACATATAATATTGCCAAACATTTTAAATTAAAATGTATAGTTACAAGTACACGTGAGATTTATTTCCTATTTCGAGATCATCTTTTTAACTACTGTTGCCAAAGACACCGCAAATAATAATATTTCCTTTCTAACAATTGAAGTATTTCCAGGTGAATATTACAAAAAGAAAAGGCTGGTTAAAATTACCAACTTTGACAACTTGTTTTGTTTAAAACTTTGTCAGATTTAAAACGCGTGATTTAAAATAATTTTCTTATAGCTGTATTAAAAAATACCTGGAAGCAAAGACTCTATTGACGTGGTTAATCTTACATTAGCTAATTTTCAGACGTTTAACTAATCCTATTTAATCAATCACGAAAACAGAAATTCACAGCAGCTTTTTAGGCCTTAAAATCTTTCTTTAAAAAAGAAATAAATGGAAACTCGTTTACAGGGATATCGCCACTGGTTTTTTATTTATAATTCAATCTTCCGTAATATTTTTTAATCCGATCAAGATAACGGATTTTTAGAGTCTGAACGGGGGTTGGCGAACGAAGCTCATAGGGGGCAGAGTATGATAGAAAACGATTATCCCCAATTTCTTTTTCTTTAAGTAAAATAGATTTATTTTTAAATTGTAGTGCAATTTCAATAACTATATTATCTAAAATGCTTCCCTTTGTTCTTTTAGCAGTTTGTCTTTTACAATGGACTAAACAAATATGAAATATTGTCATGTGCATTTTTTCAGTCATTTATGTTCTACATCTGAAGATTTTTTTATGAAAACACTTGTATTTCAGAAAGAAATAAATAGTTCTTTCCGGTTAACATTTAGCGAAATTGAACCAATTTTTCTGACATTTCTGGATTTAAATTGCTTTGAACAAAACGAATTTGCAAGCAACATTTTTCTTTTCTTGTTCTTTTCAGAGGCCTCAAGCTCAGTCCGTTTTCTGATTGTCACTTTTTTCAAAGAAAATCTTCTTTTCAGATTTTTTTATAAATTTTGTAGAAACCTACCCGAAAGGCAATTTTTATCCGAAATTTTCATGTTACAGCTTTACCCTTTTTTTTCTTTGCGAATCAAATAAACACCTTTATTGTAAATTAATTCAACTTCTTTTCTATTAAATATTTTATGGAAATTTGTTCCGTATTTAAAAATTTTCTTCATTTAAAATATTCATATGATATATTGATTTATTGATAATACAATCATTTTTACTGTAGGAATACTATAACTCTCACAGACCCTCTTGACTGTAAGAATACACATAAAGTTAATAATTAATGCTTGAGATTTCTGCTTATGAAACTTTAAAAGATAATAATTAAATAATGTGTTTTCTTTTATTAAAAACAAAAGGATGCATATCCACGCTTATATAAACGAAAACCCCCTCGTAGAAATATATATATGTTTATGAATAATGTATATTTAATAAACAATATTCTTGTATTTATGTGTATATTAACAGTTTAAGTTTTTAATTTGAAAGATTTTTGTTTTGGTTTTCGAAAGAGGACAAAAAATCGGTTTCGTTTCAGGTGGACACTACTTTCATGAATTCTTAAAATATATTCTCTGTGATTGTCTTTTCCTAAAAACGGAAAGGCTTTTGTTTTTTTTCAAACAAGATTAACTCTAATATTTCCTATGTGATTTAAGGGTAATTTGGATGAAACTGGTCATAAATTTATTGTATCGAACTTTACAGAAATTATTTAAATGTATTATATAAAGGGGTTTTAAGGGGTCTCAGGACTCTTAAAGCTTCAAAATTTTCGAAATTTTAATTTTTTTAGATGTTAAACTCCTACCTTTTTTGAACATTTTGATATAATTGTTTCCTTGAAATTCCCATTAGAACAGAATTTATGACTTTAAGAATTATACCCGTTCAATATCTAAAGCGGCGTTTCCGAAACTTTGAAGTCCTTTTTCTCCAAATAACGTTTTTGAGCATAACGCGCAGGATATCGCAAAAAACTTCTGAATATTTTTTCATGAAATTTTAAAAATATATGTATCATGTTAGTCTGTATAAATTGAACCTAAAATTTACTTTTTATTGTTAAAAAAAATATTTTTAGGTGATTATACTGTTGAAATTTTCAGAATTTTGTATTAGCTAAATACAGCTTTGTATTAAAAATATAAAAATGCCTTAAATACAAATTTATTTACGTTCAGGGTAATTATTACAATCTGAAGTATAAGTAGGCAACAAAATTTTCATTCTACACTGTAAAAAAAAAATTGTAAAGTTATTAAAGTTTTTCTAGGAAACTGGGATTCCAGGAACTTTTTATGTAACGGCAACAACAAAAATTCCTGTAACAGACGCTGTTACAGGAATTTTGCTTGTTGCCGTTACATAAAAAGTTCCTGGAATCCCAGTTTCCTAGAAAAACTTTAGTAACTTCACAGATTTTTTTTTACAGTGTAGTTGCAAAATTTGTTTTGCATTCCTGGGCGTAAACTGTTATACCAATTTTCTGCTCGTCAAATGTCTGACACTTTGGGACCCCCTGTAAATGCTAATTCTGCATCTTGCTATTTTTTTTTAGATACATGAAATGAAAGAACATACTTATATCTTTCATCCCCAATAAAAATTGTGTTTTAAAATCATATACATTTTAAGATATTAAATGTTGGAAATGGTCTATTTTTTCATTTTTTCCAATTTTAAGAGTCCTAAGACCCCTTAATGTTTTTCAGCTAGTGAGCTACCTACGCAAATGACTGAAAATCTTAAAAGTGCATGAGATTTGAAGTATATAAAACATGTTTATTTTTGCACGAGTTTCAAAAATGAATATACAAAAGGTATAAAAAAATATATGTATTCAAAATATATTTTAATAATTCTATTTATTTATCTCAGATTTCAGTTTTATTCTTCTTTTAAATATAATTTCAGAATAACGCTTAAAATTTAAAGAAAAGAGGAAAATTAAAAAAAGAAATATACCGCATCATCTTACAAATTAACAGCCACATGTTCGTAAGATTGAAGTCTGTCTAACATATAGTGTATATGTATTCTTTGTAAAAACATAAAGATTCTAAATCGAAATTGGTGATTTTTCAAGAAGTTATCAAATATTACTTATTGGTCGCTAGCAATCACCAGCACGATAGTTAGGGAAGGTGTGTTTAAGTGATATTCAAAAGATGGCTACACTGTAAAAAAAAAAAATCTGTGAAGTTACTAAAGTTTTTCTAGGAAACTGGGATTCCAGGAACTTTTTATGTAACGGCAACAAGAAAAATTCCTGTAACAGCGTCTGTTACAGGAATTTTTGTTGTTGCCGTTACATAAAAAGTTCCTGGGATCCCAGTTTCCTAGAAAAACTTTAGTAACTTTACAATTTTTTTTTTTTTTTTTACAGTGTACAGGTAAGATATTCTGCTTATTTAAATTAAAAAATAAATATAATTAAATTTTAATGTTATTTTCGATTAAGATCTGCATAATTTTTTATATTTAGTATTAATGATTAATTATTATTATTACTGGTAGTATAAATAGTGTTTTCAGATTATTCTCTTTTAGTAGTGACGTTTATTTAAAAATAAAATAAAAATTCAGTCTTCTGAAAAGAATAGACAGTTTTTACAATAGGTTTTAAGAGGATAATAATCTGATCAAGTTTTAGTATATTTTTTTTATGTATCTATGCGTAGATTTTTATTTTACTTAGTATATTTTGTTTTGCAGTTCTACACTGTTAAAAATTTGCAGCATACTGCGCAGCCATTCGACCGCTTTTATAGAAAACAGTTGCATAACCGCAATTTAACTGTATGACCATATTATTACTCATATTATGGGCATAATATAGTTAAATCACGGTTATATAACTGTTTTCTATCATAAAAACTTTGAATGACTGGACAGTTTGTTGCAAATTTTTTACAGTGTATAATTCTTTATCATTTCTAACTAAAAAAGAAACGCATGTCGCTAGTTGTTAAAAAGACGGTTTGATATTTTTTCTAAATTTATAATCTAAACAACATCATAATAGCAGTAAAGACATAATCATTTGTTCTACACATTCCCTTCTTTTCCTCTCTCTCTCTTTTCCTGTCTGTCTCCCACATATATGCACAGAAGATACATACACTTTCATAAATATGATTAAAATGATTTAAGCGTTTGTTTAAAACCATCAAAATGGAAATAATTTTGAATGATACAGTATTAATTTTGTAAAATTCTTGTGAATTAACCCTCTAGATAATAAAATATAAAAGGCTTAACACTATCGATTGCTATCGAGTGCTATCTACATAAGTATATGATAACGATAATATTTTCTGCTTTAATAAATATAACATTCGGAAGTGATTAAATCTATTTTTAATCAATGTCGAATCAAATAACAAGCGAGATAATTATGTAAAGTGTTATCTTACAAACTTTTAAAAGCGATTGCAATAAGTAATATTTAAGCTTTATTTAATTGAAAAATTTATAATAGTTTTTCCCGTTTAATAAAGAGCTTATCAAATAGTTTAGTAATCACTCATTATGATTTTATTTTTTTATGTAGTATAATATTTCGTAACCTTGTTTCTTCAAGTACAAATCAAATATTATTTTTTGATCTTTTGTAAAACTTTTTTAATCCGAGCGTATGTTTAACTTGTTTCTAACATTGCGTGAGTTCGCATTATATTGCACATTAAAAATAATTTCAGGTTTAAAGAAGCTTAGTTTTTATAAAAATCATGTCGAAGATTTGGTAATAAAATTCAGAATCTGGAAATTGCTTAAACAACAAAAAAAAATTTATAAAGAAAAACTTACATTAATTAAATTGTCATTTATTTATTAGGTACATACAAATATTTTTTTTTAACTTTAATAACGTACCCCACCAGCCCTCCTCTCTCCTTTAAATAAGTATCCCATCAGATATCTTAGTAATGAATTATACAAATTTCATTATATTTTTATTTAAACTTGTGTTGTACTATACTATTTCGTATGATTTTCTCTTCAACTAAAAATCAGGTAATATATTTTTATCTTTCACTAAAACGTTGTGGTGTGTTTTGTCTTAACGTCTGAGGTGTGTTTTATTTCCATTAACAATTAGTGAGCTCTTACTCTACAATACATTAACCCATTTATGCCTAGCATCCCATTTTTGGGACGTTTCGAATTTTAATATTTTTTTATAATTTTCTTCTTCTTTACAATATGAATATTGTATGAAGTAATTGTCTATAAATGTCTTTATCTATTACCGAGAGATGACAGCATAAGATTGATATTTATTTGCTTAAATGAAGGCCTTTTTTCTGGGCTTATAGATTTTTCATTTTTCAAGATATCTAAATGTAAACAGTAAGTTTATTTGTATTTTCTGGATCAAGGATCCAAATAAATAAGCCATAATCTTAGCTTCTAGACGTCTTTGAAATACGTATTTTTTTAAATTGCAAAATTATACTTTTAAGCCTATTTTTTAATGCATGTTTGTAACGTACAAAACATAAAGCGCTAGACGCAAATGGGCACATATTTCTCTTAGTCATTTAGGGGACAGTTAATTATGTAAAGTCCTTTTCGAGATGATTTTGAAATAAATTGTTTTTTATCCTCAAATTCGATTATTCATAATATATTTTTAATAATACTTATAATGTTATTAGTATCTGTAAAGAAATAAATATATATTTTTAATATTTCATAAAAATACTAATTATAGTATATAATATACAATTTAATACTTAATTTATATAAATTTAGACAAAACATGTAATTATGCATTTTTCCACATATGGATATTTCCATATTTAGTACGTTTACATTTTATCAAATAAATACAAAAATATTTTTGCGTAATTATTTTTAGTATTTTTCCAGTTCATTTTGCAACATTTTAAATTGATTTTAACAACAAATTTGGGAAAACAAAAATTCAGGCATAAGTGGGTTAAAGATAAGTTCAAACTCAATTTTAAAAAAAGTATAGTTTTCATTAGAATCAAGTTGAAACCCAAAGCCATTTGCTAAGAAAATACCGATTCTGTAAATTGTTTCGTTTAGACTAAAAAGCATTTTTCTAACCCAAATGGATATTAATTAAATCATTATTTTATGTTTTAGGTACTTACAAACGCTTCAAAAAAATACTTTGTGATAGTTTCGTCTTTAAATAAGGAGCTTATCAGATATCTTAATAATCAATTATAAAATTTTCATCATCCATTTACTTAATCTTGTGTTGTACTGTACTATTTCGTAAGCATTTCTCTTGAACTAAAAGTAAGGTAATATTTTTGGATCTTTTTAAAAACTTTTTTAATCTGAGCATGTGTGTTAGTTGCTTCTAGCATTGCGTGAGTTCATACTCTACTGCACACAGATAAGTTCAAACTCATTTTTTAAAAAAAGCTTAGTTTTCATCAGAATCAATTCGCAAGACCAAGATTTGATAATAAAATGCTGAGTCGCGAAATTCCTTTGTTTAAACTCAAAAGAATTCCTTTAACCTAAACTTATATTAATTAAGTCATCATTTTATGCCTTTAATACTTACAATGGCCTAATAAAATGTAAATATAATGTACGTTGGGAGATGAATTTTTAAATTTAAAATTTAAATATTAATTTTGTATATACAGTATTTATTTTTCTAGATTGTACAGTTAAGAATATATACTTTAGACAGAAATTAAAGTTATTATAAATATTCTTAATATGATCTACAACTTTTATATTCACAAGTTTTTAATAGGACCAACTCTTACAGCAAAAACAAATTAAACAAATATAGGGGTTGGAAAAAAATTTATCGTCAACATGATTCTGATAAAACCAGCCATTACAGAAAAATGAAAATGAAAACTGCTCAAAAGCGGCCAGATAAAATTGTTAAACTGGGATTATGTCTAATCTTGATTTATAGTTTGTTGGTGAAATTAGTAAATTAACTTCGAAATCTACCTTCGCCTGTAGGCCGAGCCGGCAGGAATTTTTTTTTTTTTTTTTTTTTTTTTTTTACATGCTTAAACTGATGTATTCTAACATCTGAGTAAATATTTTTCACTCCGGAGTTCCTGAGTCACATAGGGTTAACGTCTACCATTTTATTTAATTTAAACAATCTTGTGTATTATGAAATTGCAATTTTGAACCCTAGATACACATCAATCATTCCCCATAAGCTCTTTTCCAACAAAAAACTCAACTTCCAAAGTTTGTAACATAAGCCCATTTTACAGTCACTCATTCAAATGATGGTGAGAACCAAATTGTCCTCGTTAATTGGAGATACGTCTTAAGCGGGGACTCATTAAAGAGTTCATGAAACAGCACGGAAAACTGAGGATAACTCACAATTAATCAATAAAACTTTGTATTAATCACCATAAAACAAAAGCACACGTAGGACGCGTTTCGAATTGGAAATTATAACAGCCGGTCATCAGCCAATGCAAACACGTGTCCCTAAGGGGACAAGGTCTCGATTGTTTTATGGTGATTAATACAAAGTATTGTTATTTAATTATTTAATCATCAAAGAATGTCCACAGTATATATATGTTAATTTTTATATATTAAATTGGTATTGCAGGCATAATTACAGAGTATTTTTCATTATTGCAAATGAAATGGAGATTTCCCTTTTTTGATTTCGTGTTGACAGGTGTAGGGCTAGGTGGGGTTTGGAGTTGATTGTAAATTAGAACTTTCGGTTCATTTGATGGTGAAAACCGTATTTCCCGCATTAATCGGTGATCGTTCTTACGCAGAGACTCATTAAAGAGTGTCCCCAGTATATATTTTTTTCATTTTTATAGATTAAATTGATATTATACACATAATTACGGAGTATTTTTTCATAATATCAAATAAAATATATTCTCTTTTTCTATTTTGGGTTGATATGTGTAGGGTTAGGTGGGGTTCCAAGTAGATTTTAAATTAGAATTTGAATTCATTTGATGGTGGAAATCAAATTGTCCCCATTAATGGGAGACACGTCTTAAGCGGAGACTCATTAAAGATAGTCCACAGTATATGTTTTTTCCTTTTTATACATTAAAAGAGCTCAAGACTCTTAAAATTGGAAAAAATGAAAAAAAACGGACCATTTTCAACATTTAATATTTTAAAATGGATATGATTTTAAAACACAATTTTTATCGCAATGAAAGATATAAGTATGTTCTTCCATTTCCTGTATTTAAAAAATTGCAAGATGCAGAATTAGGATTTATAGAGCGCTCCAAACTGCGATACATTTGACGAGCTGAAAATTAGGATAACAGTTTACGCGCAGGATTACAAACTAAATATTGCAACTAGAATGAAAATTTTGGTGCATACTTATACTTCAGATTATAATAATTACCCTGAACCTAAATAAATTTGTATTTAAAGTATTTTTATATTTTTAATACAAATTTGTATTTAGCTAATACAAAATTTTGAAAATTTCAACAGTATAGTCATCTAAAAAATACTTTTTTAAACAATAAAAGGGAAATTTTAGGTTCAATTCATACAGACTAACATGGATCACGTGTTTTGAAATTTTCCTGAAAAAATATTCAGAAGTTTCTGAGATATCTTGCGTGTTATGCCTAAAAACGTCATATGGAAAAAAAATGACTTCAAAGTTCCGTAAACGCCGCTTCAGCTATTGAGCGGTTATAATTCTAAAAGCCATAACTTCTGTTCTAATGGGAATTTCAAGGAATCAATTATATGAAAGTGTTCAGAAAAGATAAGAAAGTTTAACATATAAAACAAAAATAAAAATTTCGAAAATTTTGAAGCTTTAAGAGTCTTGAGACATAATATAGACAATATTATATAATAATATAGACTGATAATATATACATAATTACAGAGTATTTTTTCATAATTGCAAATGAAATGTGGATTTCCTTTTTTCTATTTCAGGTTAATATGTACATGATTCGGTGGGGTATCGAGTTTATTTCAAATTAGATTTTCGAATCAAGATCAGATTATACCATGCAGGACTGTAATCGGGATAATAATACAAGCTTGCCCCAAAATCTCGAAGGTGATCACATACGTGATCTTGTGGAAACTTAAAACGAAAAATTAAACTGACTTCAAAGAAGTCGGTTTCATTTTTATTTTATTTTATTTTTAAGAGTTACCTGTTTAGAATACAATTTGTTTTCATATTTGAAAAATATGTATCTTATTTTCTCATTATGCTGCTTTTGAAATCATTGAGTAATTCAGTTTTAGACTGTTTTATAATCGTAAAATCTCAAATTTTCATAATAAGAAAAATTCAGCTATTTTTTTCTATAAAAACATATTACCTTGAAATAAGAACAGAAAATTATGGTTCTTTTCCAATCTATTTTCATTACATCGATTTAATCTTAAGCAGCCAGGTGTACTTGAATCTGAAAAATAATTGACGTTGGTAATTTACGAGACAAAATATGCTTTCTTAGCTTCTTCGATGAAATTAGTTTTTTTGGATACAATTTGCTATTCTGCTTCCTGGTTTTGAAGTTTATTTTATTATGTCAGTCATGTTAGAAATTTATCATGATTTTTAAAAAATAATATTATCTTTTTCTGAATTAATTGATAAAAATTGTTAGATAAAATATATGGATGAGATTTTACATTAATATTTTTTAAAACCAATAAAATATTTCACCTACATTTTCAAAAAATATACTGTTCGTCCTAAGAATTTTTGATAAAAAATATTTAACAAAAGTGTATGTATGATTTATGACTAACACATTCTAAATATATTATTTTGCACACCTTTTAAAGCCTATAGAAAAATAATGATTGGCTTCAGTTTTTCCTGAAGTGTTTTCGAGATGTAAAAAAAGAGATTTGCACTAATTATTCTAACGTAAATAATTTACGGTACTATATTTTTTTTCTTAAGATATGAGCTTAACATACAGTTGACTGGAAATTTTACATGAATTTTTTTGTTTTGAATCTATAAAGGCTCAGCCGTATTCTGAAAGTCTCTCGAGCATTTGTTGCCTAGTCCATTTTTTTTTTTTTTCAAATCGATGCATTTGTAAATATCTTACAATATATGTATTTAATATAAAATGTATTTTAAAACACAGTCTGTCTTACATAAAATGTCCGACAGTGTACCAAAATATTCCAAAATACATGATACAAATACATACATTTTCCGATAAACTTTTATACAAGAAAAATTATAAACGTGGAACTAAGAAATATACACATTGCATTTGTATATTATTTATATCACATAATTGTAATCAAAATTTTTACCAAAAATTTTGCTTTTATAACTTCCGTGAAAAGAAATTGGAGTTGTTTCTTTTCAAGTGAAATTGATCGTAAATTTGGCGAGTTTTCAAAATTAAAACGGTAAAATTAGTTGTTCTTAAAAGGGTAGAAACACGAGTATACTCGTAACCGATAAACATCGAGTTAATATTTTAAGAATGCATTGGCTCTTTCGCGCAAAGTTTATTGTAAAACGCTTCCACCCATAGTATGAGTACAGTTTTACTACATTTTTTTAAAAATAATATTTCGCCTTACTTAATCACAGAAAAATGTAACTAATTCCAGGATTAAATGCGTGCAATGCGAATTCTGGGACTGAAATATTAAATAAAAATTTTGCAATATGAAATAGTGATAGCAGAGTCCATGAAACTTCAAATGACTGTACGCGAGAGATGAATTCGGTCAAGCGGAATCGATGCAAAATCCGATTCCGGAAAAATGTGGGTTATCAGAGTAGAGAATTGCACGGACCCTGCTTTTGGTCCGAAGCAAGTATCGGACCTGGCCTTGTAAAATGAAGGTAAATTTTCAAACAAGTCGGGTCAATAAAAAATAAATAAATGGGCCGGCCAGGCCAGACAAATAAAAGAATTGAGCGGTCCGACCGGCACGGTTTAACAGATTTCAAAGTGTCGGACTAAGCTGAGATAATATGAGCAATTTTCAATGGACATGGCTTGGCCGAGAATAAGTCCTATTTGCGCTGCACGTGGCGGTGCTAGTTTGACAACATCAATACAGAAATTTAAATCTTTGCACTCGAGAGTTAGAAATTTAAATCTCTCAGTCACCTGGTGAGTGAGAGTTACCTCTTGAGTGCAAAGGGTTAACATGTATAGCATATAGATCTGCTCCGACTGATACATCGTGCATGAACCCGGGCTTAATCTTTTCATCAGACTCCGGCCAAGTCTAACGTAGCTGAACCTCATTTTTCTCTCTATACTGGGGGGGGGGGGGGCTCTGCCCCCTACAATCTACGTTCGCCAACCCCTGTTCAGACTCTAAAAATCCGTTAATTTGATCTGCTTTAAAAAAATTACGAAAGACTGAATTATAATTAAAAAATCAATGGCGATCTCCCTGGAAACGGGTTTCCATGCATTTCCCTTTAAACTGAAGGATTTTAAGGCAGAATCAGCTACTGTTAATTGCTGTTTTCGTGGTTGATTATATAAGATTAGTTAAACATTTGAAAATTAGCTAATATAAAATGAACTAAGTCAACAGAGTCTTTGCTTCAAGGTATTTTTTAACAATGCTATAAGAAAATGATTTTAAATAAGAGATTTTAAATGTAACGTTTTAAATCTGACGTAAATTTCCACAAACAATTTTTTCTCTTTGTAATATTAACCTCAAAATATTTTTATTGTTAGAAAGGTAATATTATTATTTGCGCTGTTTTAGAATTGGCAACAATTGTTAAAAAGATCATCTCGAAATATGAAATAAATCACTCATGTACGTGTAAATATATGTTTTAATTTAAACATTTTGGCAATGATATTATTTGGACATTTGAAATAGAACGTCATTTCCCCCCATTTACTGTTTTTAATACATATTAAATAATTGATTATTTTATAGCTTTCTTTCATTTTTAATATACTTGTATAAAAACAATTTTTATGATGTATTTTTCAATATTTTCTTGCTTTTTATACGTAATCATTTAATTCTAATTTGAAAGGGTTTTTCTGTTTATAATAGTCACGTGTGAATAATTTTTTTATTTAAAGGAAATATTATTCTTTGCGCTGTTTTAACAATTGGCAACAATTTAAAATAATAACCTTTTCTACAATATGTAAAACATATCTCTGGAATTCTGAAAATTTGAATTTTAAATAAACCCTCAAAAAAATAGCCAAATGAAAAAAAATAAATGCAGCCTGCACACTGCGAGTTTCTAATGAATATCCTTTAAAACAAAATCCTCTATATAGTTTTTACTCCTATAAAACATTTTTAATGGAACGATTTTGATCAACTTTAACATTAAATATACTTTAAAATAATTCTTCGATTTAAAAACTTTCTGCTTCAACTTGTTTATCAAACATTTCTCTATAATATTACTCATTTTCATATATTTGTATGGAGTATTTTTCTCAATATTAGCGAAGAAAGACCCCTGGTCACAAAAAATTCATTGACAGCGACGGAGACAGAGTTGGTTACTTTTTTTAGAATAGAGAGGATACTCGGCTGGGCCGGACACGGACTTAATTGTTTTTAAAACGTGTTAGGTAGGGATTTTTTTCTTTGTAAAAATAATAGTGATAAAGAACTTTTGTTGATGTAATCTTTGGAAATATACTTTAATAAATCAGAGAGAAATATTTTCAAAAAAATTACTTTTTATTATCATGCTGTTTTAAAATTTATGATACTTTTAACCATTCATTTTCTTCTGTTCTTAGCTACATTAATTTTTTTTTAATAAGTCTTTATTAGAGCGTAATACTGTAAGAGTCTAAATGATCATTAATGTTCTTATTCTGTGTTCTATGGATTGCAGACATGTAGTATGAAATATACTGTAACATTTTTGCATAACTAAATATGCACTATGCTGCATTCTTTAAAAGAATCTTAATTGTATGTTAAACGTCCGCTTACCAGACGTGTTCAATGGACCCGACAGTTACATTCAAAATGATTTTTCTCGTGAAAAAAAAAATGAAAATTCTGTAAATAAGTGACTTTTTCTGGAATATAAGGAGCAGAACATTCCAGAAAAAGTAATACAATTACAGAATTTTCAGTCTTATTTTTCATGAGAAATATAATTTTGAATACACCTGTCGAGTCCATTCGACCGTCTGGTAGGCGGAGCGTTAAAAAAAATCGGATATTTCTATGGGGGAATAGAGTCGGACCGAGCCGGATATATATATATATATATATATATATATATATATATATATATATGAATGGACACGGCCAGTCGGATCAGGCCTCTAAGTTACTAGCCGCGCAGACTTCTATATAAAACCCCGAGATCGATATCGAAAGTACGCAGTAGAAAAAATTAATAACATTTTTAATTTGCTTCAAGATTAATTTTCACATTTAACAATGCTTTCTTACATAGAAATAGGTATTAATCCTAAGTACTTCATCATGACAACATTGCGCGATTTTGATATCCTAAAAATCTGTTTAAAATAGCAATTTTTTTATAATTTATACCCAACCACTGGCAGAAATCTTTAGAAGTAGAAATTCCTATTCTTTTAAAATATCATTGTATAACTACAGCAGAAAAGCATGAGTTGTGTTTTCCGTTAATTCTGGAAAAGGACTTCGAAAAAATCGTGGACAGACAAGGGATATATCGCGGCTTCTTCATGTTACATACACTGACCGTTTCGAACTTCAGAATGAGGTGGAATATTTCTCCGTATATCCCATCAACAACAATTCAGTTTCCTTTAAAACTGATTTTTAAAGAATTGCAAAACACTCCCACTGACTTGGAATACATTCTTGTTTATCAAATACAGGTTTTTCTTTACTTTTTTTAATTTGTGAATAAATAAATTTAAATTTTGAGGTCTGACCCGCTATAAAAATATACTGTTATAAAAATTTAGCCCCAGGCTGAGGCCGTCTAATCTCTACTGTGTGCACCTTGGAACCATCAATAACAAAAAATAAAACTGTTTTTAAGTCATTGTTTCTTCCCTTTTTATTTTGTTGCGATCCTGTATTGTTATCCGCACTAAAGTCCTGCTAGGATTAGGCTATCCCGACACGAACACGACGCACTTTAGCCCTACCTTCCCTCCCAATATTTTAATGCAATTATGAAAAAATACTTTAAAATATCATTTCTATAATATAACTCTATAATATCATTACTCCATATTATCAATCTATAATATATCTTTAATATCCTTTATATATTTTATGTAGGTAAAAAAACATTTATATACTCATTTATATTCAAATATAGTTTTTCTTTTTAAATCTTAAACAAGGTTGCGGACATTCTTTTGTAAAAACGGCTTATCATATTCGACCCGTAAGATTAAAACCTATCCCGAAATCACCTCGAGTCAACCCAACCCGATATTATATCCAGCCCAACCGGAACGAAACACGGGATGGGTCGTGTTCGGGTAAAATCGGATATCTCGTCCTGATCCAGTACTGCAACATAAATTAATTTTAAATCTTACTGTCTTCAATACCGCTTACGCGACGCGCAATAGACGATGATATCGTCGGTACCATGTCAAACTATCCAATGTGAAAACAGTGGGCTACTTTTTTACAATTCAGATATTTCGATTTGCACCACATTTCTGAAATGGTAAAATTCGACTTGCTTTCGACTTAATTAATATGTCATTAAATAAGGTTAAGTAAGGCGAATTTTACTATTTCAAAAAAATGGTGCCAATCAAGAAATCTGAATTTTAAAAAAGTAGCCCACTGTTTTCACATTGGATAGTTTGACATGATACGGGCGATATGTTAACATTTTTACGGTTCACATTGTATGGGGAAAATTTTATTGTTCCTACCAGAACCCTTAATCAGTAATCTTCATGATAATTTTATTTAACATATGCTACAGAAAATTACGATGAAGATATTGTTTTCAAAATAGTGGTTGGAACAATAAAATTTTCCCCATAGAATGCGATCTCTGCATTTTTGACGATTCTCTATACGAAAATATTGTATACGATACAATTAATGTTTTTAAAATGTAAAGTAGCGCTATGTATTCTAGCATCATATAAAAATTTTGTGACGATTGGTCAATATTTAACGAAGTTAAAGGCTATAAAGTAAAAAGAAAAACATGAAAATAAACAGACAAACATATTATTTTTAAATACTAAATATATTGAAAAAGGACCATCTGCAGGACAAAAGCTTTCCAACAAAATTTTAAAAAATTAAATCTCGGAACACGCGTTCAAGATTTATGTTTGGACATGCATAAAAAAGAGACTAACGAAATGTATTAACTTCTTCGTTAAAAGTCGGTTAAAAAATTAGCTTGGGCTTGGGCCTTGGCCCTGAAGTGTATTCGAGATAAAAGTATTTATATTAAATGTTGTTATGTAAATAGTTTTCGTTAGTATAAGTTTCGATAGTGATATTATAGCTTAACTTACTCTAAATATTTAAACTCATTTGTGTGAAATATGTTATAAGTCCTTTCACCCCATCAAAAATTAAAATTTGGTTTTATTTTATTCTGTTAATGCATTCTGTTAACCCATTTAATGCCGCTTGGCAGGATTACTTGTCAACATATATTTTCTGGATTCGAACCACTGTTTTCAAAAAGAAATATTTGTCAATTTAATGACAGAAATTTGTGACCGAATAAGACGAAGACTTTCATTTGAAAATAGTGGTACTCAAAAGTTAAAGCCATACGAATCCAGTATTTTTCACATAAGTCAATTACACGCCATGTAAAAGCAAAAATGATTCATTTTGCCACTTATTTGTTACTAGCTGCTATTATACTAGTTTTCTGCATAATGCCGGATTACTGGATTTGGTATAGATCCCTGGATATTGACTTATTTTGGCTGTATTCTTTCCCGCTGATAAGTTTTAGTGCCAAGCAAAAAACAACAACCATTTCAACTATAAATGCCAAATGTGCAGTCAGGCTTTAATAAAAGATGACAAGGGAAATAATTCTATATTTAAAGTACAAAAAATTTCCAGAAATAATTCTATGAACATATGGGTTAAGGCTGTTCTGAAATCCAAATTGGCTACATTCTGACACATTTTTAAAATCATTTTTGTTCGCAAAAATGTCAAATAACAGGTGCTCTTATTGAGAAATTATGTAATCGAACTGTTTTTCCGTTTCTCGGTAACTGCAGAAAAGTTTTCGGGAAAATTTGTCAAAGTTGGCGTTTTAAACCAAATTTCCGGATGCGACAGTGCAAGAAAGAAAAAAAAAACTGTTGCCCTGACACACCAATCGCGTATATCTCAAGGTAATTCATTTATCGTAAAATGAAAAAAAATATTCTATTACAAATCCTTTCAATAATCCTGCCTACAATTATGATGCTTTTATGCTTAAAATGTGCCAGGAAATGCGCCAAAAAGTTTCGCGTCGTTGAGCGGGGAATTACTTTTTTATTCGTCTTAATATATTTCAAGTGTATTAGAGATTAATGTATATACAGGGTTTTCAAAAATTCGACCGACAGATTAAGAGGGGCGATAGAGCGCATCAAGAGGATGAAAAATTACCATAAAGTATTGTATCGCAAACCTCGTATTTAGTCACAGATACAGGGTGTTTCATCGTAACTGAACTTGCGTTGACGGTAATAATTTTGAGAAAAATAAAAACATTGCAATGAAAATGCAGCGTTGTGTACCTTATTGTGTATGAAATGTTATAACATCACGAAAAGTTTTGGAAAAACAGGGTGCTCAAACAATCGATGATGCCGTAAGAACTGGCAATCGCAGTCCAAAATGTGGAGCGCCAAGTGCACACTGCTGGCGCGCATAATGGAAACTTCTACCACTTCTTTCGATATTATCAGATTTATAATAATAGTGAGAATGTCTATTAAAAGTTTTATTATAATGTACTTCAGTTTTGTGAAAGTTATTTCGGTCAACACAAACTGAACTAGGGCCGAACAACCTCTATTTTGATTAAAGACGTGATCTGCGATATCATGTTCTACGGTAAATTTTCATCCCCTTGACATCTTCTATCCTACCTCTTAATTTGTCTGCCAAATTTTGGTACACCCTGTATATAGATATATATTAACCCATTAGCCGCTGGTGTTGCGTTGACGCAACGGTCAAAACAAATGCACATATTTAATTATTTACATACCCACCACTAATTTTCAATTAAAAAATTGGCCTTACTTAAGAGCACAAAATTTTAAGATAAAAGAAAGCGAAAATTATCTTTCAAGAGTTCGTGATGGCAAACGACGTTCAGCTAAAAAGTTGAAAACCTCCACCTTATAGTTTTGGCGGTTAATGGGTTAATTTAATCTAAAGTAAATAGTTTTCGCCATTAAATTTTTAGATAATAATAGCCGAGAACATTAAATATTAAGAAAGGTGATAAACTACAAGTAAGTTATTTTACATTTGTCTCAAAAAAGTTAATCTATACGCATTTTAAAACTTTCTTAATACAATTAACGACACACAATTGCATATACTATTGTAATTGACATATACCGGGCGAGCCAAAAGTTCGTTAAAACTTTAAAAACCCATAAAAAAGGAAGAAATTATGATAAAGGAGTGTGGTTTGCAAGAAAGGGCTCACAAGGTACTCGGATTTTTTTCAGCACAAAAAAAAATTAGTTAAAAAATCACATGTAGAGGGCGTTGATGACCCGAAACACAATAATAGGATAATAGTTGAGTCGTAGAATGTTCAGGAGGTCATGTTGACCACTTGTTATTGGAAGAACAAATGAATGAAGCGTATTTTTGTCCTGTTCATTGTGTTTCGGGTTGCCAACGTCCCCTACATGATATTTTTTAACTACTTTGTTTCCTGCTAAAAAAAAAAAAAAAAAAAAAAAAAAAAAAATCAGACCACCTTGTGATTTTTTGCAAACTGCACTCCTTTATCATAATTTCTTCCTTTTTTACGAGTTTTTAAATTTTTAACAACTTTTGACTCACTGGCTATATATGAAATTACTTTAAAGTGCACTTTAGGTGGATAATTTTACAATTATTATTATTATTATTATTTAGCGGCAGGAAAAAATAATGAAACCGAATATCTGAAATAACGAGGCGCAATATAGCGAGTGGTTACTGCACATAAGAATATATTAACTGAAAAGTATGTTCGCTTATCGCTGCGATGTAAGTAGTTTTATTTAATAAAATTTTTCGATACTGAAATTTGAACTTAAGGCGTTCTAAATATATTAAGTTCTTTTGCACGCAATTTGCCATGAGTCGCTTCAGTCCATCAAAAAATAAGGACTGGCTTCGGTTTGGCCTGAAGTGAATTCAAGATAAAAAGTTTCTTCCCTAATTGTTCTTAAGTAAATTGTTTTCGTCAATAAACTTTTCGATAATGCATCTTATTTCCTCTTTAATCTAAAATAAGCAGCACAAAAGAAAATCTGCGTGCGAAACCCTTCATCCATTCTTAGCGTGATCGATAAACTGTTTAAACTTTATATATATTCTTTATCGTTATGAAAAGCATTAAAATGTGTTATACTACATATTCCATGATAAATATTACATTTTGTTTCTTATTTTATATTCATGTTTACTTGTACGATATATTTTATTGTTGCAAAACTATTTTTTTATTTCTTTCATTTGTCGGTGTGTCTCTCACATTAAATAGTTTACCTGTTGTTCTTGATAATTTAACCCTTTCAGGGGCAAAATAATTCCATTGCTAAGATGTGGAAATGATTGACACCACAATTTACGAACAAATTGGTTTGAGAATAAATAATTTCATTCCTTCGCGTACATTATAAAAGCTAAATTTTATTCAAAAATTCCGTGTGCCATTTGGCAGTTTGGAATTAAAACTAAGTGGTTTAAATAACACACCACCACTCATCAATTAGTTAAGTGACTTTTTACCACAGGGTGTCCCAAAAAATGTGTACACAATTTAGTATCTAATAACTGGCGTGTTCTTATTTTCCTTTCAGCTTTAACTAACTTAAAATAATGGCTAAAACCAGACTAAGCGTTGAAGAACAGAAATCGTTTCTAAAATGTTACCAGAAGCTCGAAAATTTAGTTGAAATGCAAAGACAGTTTATTAGAGAGTGTCTAAAGATCCTCCTGCGTGATTTACAATAGCTAGAATAAGACATACGTTTAAAAAAAGATAGAACTCTTAAAATTTTTCACAAGTAATGTTCAGCAAGCCCATGGTCTTCAACAACCCCGGAAATTAAGAGTCTGTTTTGCGATTCCATTGCTTCACGTTATCAACAGTGCTTTGAACAGAAGGACCATTAGTTTCACTACAGGTGTTAACAAATTTGTAATCGTAATTATGTGCAGTGTAATTACAGGTTATGGTTAATTGCATGTAACTGATTATAGTTACACTCATTCAAACATAGAAATTTTGTCAAATAATGGGATGGGGGCAGTTCCGGTTACAGCTCTGCAAGAATTATTTACGGCATGCAATTTTAATATAATTAATTACATACAATTAAAGTGTAATTACATTAAAGATAATTGAAATTACAAATTTGCCCAACTCTGGATGCTAAATCCTCGTACTGCCCCCCCCCCCCCAAAAAAAAAAAAGACAGTGTACGAAAATTACAATAAAGCATCCAACCGCAGTTAATATTCATTAGATTTTATAGGATAATCTTTTTAAAAAATTCTACATTTTTACGAATTTAGATCTAGAAATACAAGTTTACAAACCGATTTTTTAATTTTATCACATTCATCTGGATTTTACTGTATTTGAACTAATTCCATTTTTCTTGTCGGGTCCATTAGACCCGTCTGGTAGGCGGAGGGTTAATTATATAAAACTTTCATTATTGTAGTTCAACCTTTCATCACTTCGGAGTCGATAAAATGAGTACCAAGTTTGCTTGGGAACTAAATATCGAGGGTCTCGCGTTGGGTTGACCACCTGGCTGGGGCACATGCTGCATAGCACCTCGGGGCACAGGGTCAAGTAAACAGAGTTGGGCACTGTAAGGCCCTGATCCTTCATGGATCGTACAAGCACAGGCTTAGTTTTAGTTTTAGTTTTTTTTTTTTTTTTTTTTTTTTTTTTTTTTTTTTTTTTTTCATTATTGTAGTTCCATTTTACAATCAGAAATAAAGTGTGTGATAATAAAAAATATGTTATAATAAGTTTAATTCCGTATAGTTTAATTGATTATACATTTTTGAGGGGACACCCTGTATATAAAACTGATTAGTTAAAATGTACTATGTTTCTCTTTAAGAAAAGAAAGACTATGTTTTTTAGCAGCTTATTCTGAATTTGTAGGCTTTTCACAATGATTTCTAAATGTTTTACTGTGTTTTCTTATGGAGATTGTTGGTGAGTACTTTCACTTCTCTGTGTATATTTGTACAAAGGCATTTAGTATTTTAGATTTATTCATTATTTTAATTGATTTTTATGTTATTTAGATTAGTTGCGTCTTTTAATATGTGAGAAGACTTATTGGAAGTTTATTAATGTTAAAGAAAATAATTAACCCTTAACGGTCCTGGGTTCGGTTAATTTTTGATGGCCGATTATCTACTCGAGGGATATAGGTCCAAGAAAGAGTGCCCTCCGTGGGGGTCTTACTAAGGTAGCCTAACCCGTATTTACGCAAGGTTTCCCAAGGTGCGAAGAAAACCATGAAAACTCCGAAAGGTTAGGCCGACGGGCGCGATTGGGTTTGAACCCAGCACCTCCCAGTGTCTACCAGCTTCAAGAGCAGAACCTCTCAGCTACTGGTGGGGCCTTAACGGTCCTGGAATATTTCAAGTTTACTTACCGCTGGGTCAAAGGTAGTTTTAGGTGAGTTTTTTGCAGTAAAAATTTTTATACTAAATTTTAAACAAAACGTAGTTTTATTTTAGTAATAAATATATTAATATATTTTCAAATTAATGCGATAAAGCTCATTAATATTTCAGTAAAAGGCAGAAAAATGTGTCTCTCTCATTAGGAAATATTCACGTGGAAAATTAAAAAAGGTCTAGGAAATAATAACTATTATTAAGAAGTTGTTAAACAAAAAAAATGTATTAAAACTCATTCATAACTCTTCCAAGTTGCTCTTTTATTACATTTATAAAGTTATTATCACTATCCTTAAAACGTTCTACCATTACCATCGAACCCCCCCCTCCCCCCCCCCCCCCACTCCCCAACAATACTTCATAATTTTAATCAAAGAATTAAAAATTTCTTAGCATCCAGATATCACAAAGTAATAACAATAAAATATATCACCAATGATAAAAATAATAAAATAACTTTTTTTAAAGTAATATTGTGAAATTTCACTTTTTAAGTGGAAGCGTCATGCATCGTATATTCCGCCATTATCAGTTAAGCGTCAATTAATATAAAAAATGTTATTATTATAATATACTATTATAATATACTAATGTAAACTTTTTATTTAATGAGGCTGGAGGTTTATCAGCATATTTTCGCATATTTACACATGTAATTTGACTTAAACAGCCTGAGTAATCTAAAAAACAAGTAAGCAGAGATAAATCAGACATGTCAAACCTGTTGCTTTATTCTCTGTGATATAAATCCGGGTAATTTACTTTTCCACAGCGAACTAAGAAATCTTTTCCAAGAGTTCTGTAAAGAATTCTTTTAATCTAGTTTAATTAAACAGTTTATTTTAGAAACAAAGTCTAGTCATTGTAAATTTAAAGCCCAGATTTAGGGTTGATGTCAAGTTCAATTTAGCTCTAATTAAAACGCACTTGAAATAAAAGAAATAGACAAAAATACCCTACAGTGATTTATTAAATTAAATACCAGTTCTTAAAATAAATATTTAAATGCTTCCAACCAATAATTTGGAACATGTAGTAGATAAAGACAAAACTCCTACAAAAACTCTGTAATTTTGTTTATGTACGTAAATAAATTAAATACTTGTAAATCTTTTTTTCACCATGTAATGATTAGAGAACACGACTATAGCTTGGGTAGCAATTTATTATCAGGTCTTATTATCAAGTGATTAGTAGCACAGAATAGCAATCACAAGGTTAAAAACATCTTCTGGAGACAATGTTTCGCAGAACATATTTTTATCCTTGCTGTGATAAATGCTGTCTATTACTAATCAGTTGATGATGAGGGCTGATAATTGATTTCTCTCGAAACAATGGTCATGTTCTTTAATCATCAAACGGAGAAGAAAAAAATTATTTTAGTATATTTTTCATCTCCAATAAATATATTATAGTGTTTACTTTCTCAAGTTTATCGATTATGTGTGACGTATGCTAAATTAATTGATGGAAAATTATCAGTGTTTTTTTTCTTGCTTTCTTAAGAGAGCTGGTCACTCAGCTCCCGATTTCACCTCGCTAATGTAAAGTCTATGAGCATTTTTAAAGGCTACGCATTTATATATTTAAAATATCTCCTCGAAAAATTAATATTTTTAACTTCAATTTTTTGTGTACACTTCCTAAAAGATGTCTCTTTTTTTCTTAGTTTTCAAGATATTTCTAAAGTATAGACTTAATTTTATATGAAATGTTAAAATCTTACTTACAGTTCGCCCGCTTTTAATACATAAAATATTAAATTCAGCATAGATTTCAGGAATATTTTGAAAACTAAGAAAAAAGGAGACATCCTTTAAGAAGAGTACACAGAAAAAAGATGTTAAAAATATGAATTTCCGGAAAAGATATTTTAAATATACGAATGCATCAAAAGTCCATAGACTTAACATTACGGAGGAGAATTCCGAAGCTGAGTAATCAGCCCCTTAAGGGAAATATATAAAATGCCACTAGCGGAAAAGTTACATCACAGTACCCTTTTCTCTCCGGAATAGAAACCAGCTGTTAACATTTTGTGAAGCGATAAAAACTGTTAAAAAACTGAAAGGTTTGAAGTTTGGTTATTTAAAAACAAAAAGTTTAGGACGTAATGTATGAATGGACAGATCTCACAGTTCTCTATTGTGCAACGCAAGACAGATTTCAGACAATTTTGATCTTATAATGGTGACGTTTCTGTGATTTGAGGTGAAAAGTCACACACAAAAATTCCGTTTAACTGTTGACAGCCACAGATTGCGACAAAGTGTCTTCTTTAGCAGACATTTACAAAGCGGTTTTCAGTATTTATGGAGTCTGTTTACAATTCCTTAACGCGGCAATGTTTGTTAATTTTATAGAAAGTGATAATTTTATGCATTTTTGATTCAAAAATATAAAGTTTTAGTTATTTTTACACGTTGAAGGCAAAACTGAAATTACTAAGAATGCTGGGAGAGGAGGGGAGGTTTTTTCTTTAAATGCATGGTAAAAAAATATCAAAATTCCGGTTTCACAGCAATAAATAGTCTTCGGTTGTTGGTTGATTTGTGACGGCCGATTATCTACACTAGGGATATAGGCCCGAGGGAAGTGCCCTTCGTGGGGGTCTTTCTAAGGGAACCTAACCCGTATTAACGCATGGAAATCCATGGCTCGAATAAAACCACGAAAACTCCGAACGATTAGGCCGACGGGCGCGATTGGGATCGAACCCAGCACTTCCCGTCTACCAGTTTCGAGAGCAGAGCCTCTCAGCCACTGGTGGGGCAAATAGTCTTCGGTGAAAATAAAAAGTGGCTTTTTTGACATACAATTACAAAGCGATTTTTAGTGTTTACCTTTATCGAGTCGGTTCAAAATTCCCTATAGTGGCGATGTTTGTTAATTTTATACCAAGTGCTAATTTTATGCATTTTTAATTTTAAAAAAATCAAATTTCAGTTATTTTTAAACGTTGAACGCCAAACTAAAATGACTAAGCATGTTGTGGGAGGGAGGGGGGGGGGGGTGTCTTTTTTTAAATACATGGTAAACAATTATCAAAAGTATCGTTTCACAACAATAAATTGTCTTCGGTGAAAATAAAAAGTGGATTTTTTGGCATACATTTACAAGGCGGTTTTTAATGTTTATCTTTATCGAATCAGTTCAAAATTTCCTAGGGCGGCAATGTTTGTTAATTTTATACATTTTAAGTTCCAAAATACCAAATTTTAGTTATTTTTACACGTTGAAGGCCAAGCTGAAATCACTAAGCATGCTGAGAGGGGGAAAGGCATGGCATTCTCTTTTTAAATACATGGCAATAAAGTATCAGAAGTCCTGTTTCATAGCAACTAATTGTCTTTGATTAAAATATTGATGACTCACATATTAGTGTGGTATGCACCTCTCCCCCGAACATTTCTGGTTACATTTCTGGTTACACGAAACATTTCTGGTACACATGTTTATGCGCTACGGCAGTCAATGTGTTAAGAAACGAAACATTGCGGGTAGCTCTGCTGCCATAAAATCCACTGGCTGTTACTATCGGGTATATTTTTCCATCATATATAAAGTAAAGGAATTACAAAGTTCCCTTGGTAAAATTTCCGTGCAGGCGCGTGCGAAGGAGGCGGTCGTCCCGGGCGCACAATTTATACAACCACCATCGTTTTTTACTTTAATATATATATATATATATATATATTATATATATATATATATATATATATATATATTATATATATTATATATATATATATATATATATATATATATATATATATATACACACACATATCTGGATTTTTTTTCCCCAAAGAAACGACGTACATTTTTCGTTTCAAAGTTATTGCACCGTCCCTTACCCTACACCCAAAAACAAATTTCTGACTAAGGACTTCTTCCTTTCTAAAATTTGTTTTAGATCTTTGTCTTAGTCTCATTTTTAACCGTCTCTTTTCTGAGTCTAGAATTTTCTTTCTGTGCTTGTGGCAAAAACATGCACTCTTAAAATAGCACATGGTTTCTTTCTTGGAATCCAAAAGGGTTGCAAACTGTTATACTGTACTGTTAGATACATTTTTCCACATCCATTTCCCAGATCGCCTTTGACAAAATATAAGTGATATTTTCTCTTACGTTATTTAGTTGTTTAGAATTTCTGAATTAAACCTTTTAAAGTTCCGAAATAAACGCAAAATATGTATTCAATAGAATTTATTTCTGTTTCTGCTCTTTATCAATTGTGACACCTAGAAACGCGAGGGGAAGCAAATTGAAACATTGCCCCGGGCGCAGTTTTCTCTTCGCATGGTTCTGCTTCCGTGAAAGGTTCTCTTTCGATTCTTCCTAAAGTAATTAAGTACATCTAAATTAGTTCAATGTATTAAAATTTCAACTATCTACTTCACAAAAATTTCAGGAGACACATTTTAAATATATGAATATCAATAAAGGAAATAAATCAAGACAAACTTTACCCTCCTATTTACAAAACAGACTATATTTACTGTTTATATGTGGGTGTTATCGAAAAAATAATTTGAAGAATGTCAGTGAATATCTATTTTTTGTTCTAGATTATCAAAAATATCTTTCTTAAAGTTTCAATGGAGTTAGCTCAAAAAGGTCGTTTTCATGTGCCAGTATTTTATTATATTTTCAAACAAAAATTGTGTTGTTAATCTTTTTTTAAACTAAAAAGAATGAATATATAAAATCCTCCACGAATTTCTTCCGAAATTCTACGTCTCAGTAACCTTTGAAAATTATTCTTCTTTTATGATTTATATATATATATATATTTACAGATAAGAATAAGTTGCCAATCCGCTTACAAAATTTTGAACGTAAAAATTTCACAATACACAATCATCATTTAAACTTTCACTACGAAAAAGAGGAGAGGGTTTGTTAATTCAAGTAGAAAATCGAAACATTTCTGTATTTTCAGCGCTCCTTTTTATCCAACTTCAAAGTAGTTCAAGTAATAAAGACATATTAACTATCACATTATCACATATACTAGTAAATCTTCAAAACCATGGAACTATTAAGAAGAAGGAACTGACATATCTTTAAAATAGTGAAGCTTCAATTGTATTGTAACCGCTTTCGCAGGGGTTGATTACCGCCGGTGGAACCTTCCACCAGTAAATTTATCTAGAAATTTTCTCCTTATTTAAACGCCTTGCTAATGCAAAAGTTCAGTCATAAATAATAGTAGAAACAGATTTTCATTTTTACTGGTGGAAGTTTACTTTGACAAAAGTCAGTCTCAGCGTTTTTGCCATATTGTGACAACTACTGAAACAAACTGACTGTTTTACAAGGCAAACTGACATCAGTAAAAGCAAATAGAAAATTTTACCATATTTGTGAGACAATATTTCCGTGAATAAGACACTTAAATAAGACGAAATTTTCTATTCAATTTAAAATCCACAATTTACTAATGTTAGATTATATGTTTATTTCTAGCATATAAGATTTACCAAATCATCAGAAAATCTAACATTTAAGAACTTTTATATTAAACGCGATTTCGTGCAATTATATGCTTTAACTGCCTTTTATTTCAATTCTTTAGAATAAAAATATTGAACTCTCCAGGGGTATCTGTTTTATATTTTATTTAAACATTTTTCCAAATCTTTCGTAATCGGGAAAGTCACAATGAATGCGTTATTTAAATAAATTTTCTTTGGCAAACACGTTATGAAACACAGTTACTAAGCAACTGGTAAAGTTGAAGAGAAAAATTAATTTACTTATATGATAACAAAAATATAAAATTTAAAATTTAAAATTTAAAATGCTTTATATTTTTTGAACAGATACACAAAATACCGTCAAAAGGAAGTAGATAATTTAGAATGCATGAAATATGTCTTGACAAAATTTCAAACTGATAGGAATAATTTAAGGTCCCCGTTGGTGATTTTTAGCATTCATAATTTAATATTTAAATAAATTATTCAAATGCGACATTTTCTTTTCAATAAATAGAATATCGTCTGAATTCTCATAGAAAAACATTATGAAATAAAATAAAATAGTCTATATTTTTCGGACGCTTTTGACGAGTTTTTAATTCCATTTTTCAGTAAGAGCTGGTTTTATGAGAATCATATCATGTGAATTGATGAAGTATGAATTTTTTTATTATTAAACCCAGGGGTCATACGCTTAAGGGATTTTTTCAGGACAAAAATATCACTATTTGTTTATAGAAAAATAAATCTATGTTAAACGCGCGAAATTTCGCCTTATTTAAGAAGAGATTTTTCCATAAGAAAATACGGGTACCGAAGAATTTCCCGGTCGTGAAATTTCAGGACAAGTACGCCCCCTGTAAACCCTTATTTTTTTCGCCCTTTGAGCCCATTTTTAATGACATCAAAAATCTGTCATACATAAATTTTTTGCCCTATTCCTAGAAGTAATAATAACTTTAAACTAATTTGGAATGCATTATACAATTAAGAAGTTATGGTTTTTTTCTGTTTTCACAGAAACCCTCCCTATTTCCCCCCCCCTTGGTCCGATTTTGCCCATTAACGAACTTGACCAAGATTTTCTGCCCCTTGATTTTATGTATCAATTTGGAAGAGATTTGTGCAGAATTATGGAAGTTATCGTACCCATAAAAAAATTATATATCTATAGAGAGAGAGATAATATATATATAGATAAAATTTTGACTTGGAGTAGTTTTGGGTTCTAGGGGTGATGATCGGCGTAGATCTGTAAACAATTTTCAGAAATTCCAACATAGGGGAGAATGTAATTGGTAGTATTTCTTACGAAATCTTCCTAATTAATCGGATGCTTTTTTTCGGCAGTAACCGTGAGACATACACACAAACAGACACCAAAAACATCTCGTGTCCCCACGATAAGCCTACACTTGTTATTTCGTGCAATTAAAGAAGTGTAACATAAATAAGGCAATGTGGAAATTGAAATTCATTCAATTACTATAAGGTGATACAATAATAGTATTATTTTGAGGGATTTTTTTTTTCTTTTGTGATAACTGCTTTTGAGAAATTATAACCTTAAGTAATCTTTAACCTCTTCGATTCCTGGGTTTACATATGTGAACCTCTAATCATAAAATCATAATCTCTTCATCATAAAAACTAATCTGTTTGATTTTTTTTACATTTTGACTTCCCTTCTTAATAGATGAATGTTTTTTGCTTTAAAAAGAAACCAATAAATGACAATATCTCTGCTGATTTCCTCATAAAATAAATGTTATTTTCATCTGAAATTGCAAAATGCCTTCAAGACAGTGCGGCCAACAAAGTGAGAAATTTTTGTATTTAATTTAAAACCTTTACAATAAAAATATTCGAGGATTTGTATATTATTCACTTGTTTAATCCTCTAATGCCCATGACAGAATGCGTTACAGAAATTGCGTACTTCAGAGAATCGGAATTCATACCAGAAATTCGAAATAGTAAATTTCGGTTTAATAACGAAATGTCTGTTATCAAATAAAGCAAAAATTTCTATTTTAAATTTCCGGTGTGAATACGGAATATGTGAATAAAATAATCCACTAAATCAGGAATAATTTTGGTAGCATAAATGCTACCATGGGCATTAGAGGGGGGGTTAAAGCCCTTACCTTCGTGATTATGTGAATTTAGGTTAGTGACAATTAAATTGATATTTTAAGAGGATTTGTAATTTTAGATTCATATTTGAGAAACTCAGTTACTAGTCCTCTAAAGGATCAATTTCAGAAATTTTCTTTTTCTGTCATCTACGATATCATTTGGTTTGTGAAAAACTAATGAATGAGTATTTGTAGCATTGTTTTAGCTTCGGTAGCAAAGAGGTTAAAAGGAAATTTACGTTATAATTTAAATTTTTTTTATACTCCGTGTTTCAAAAAATTGGAGCAATAAAATAACACCATGTGTCGGAGAGACGTGGGATTTGCAAATTAATATTCACCGTCATAAGGGAGTTTGGATATGGAAGAAAAATTCAAAATCTCGACATTTGAGAGAACACTGTTAAAAATTTGCAGCATTCTGGCAGGTCATTTGACCGTTTTTTTCCGAAAACGGTTACACAACCGTAATTTTAACACTATTCTGACCATATTATTAGCCATTTTATGGTCAGAATATAGTTAAATTATGGTTATGAAACCGTTTTTTCAAAAAACGGTCGAATGACCTGCCAGAATGCTGCAATATATTTAACAGTGAAGCTCTTGCTGATAATCCCATCAAGCTGTTGTATGCATATATAGCTTGTACAACTCGTAATTACGATCACGTCAAAATACACAATGTTATTTCTGTTTGTGAGATATAGTCCTGCAACGGGTCAGGTAAACCGCTTTTACGTATAACCGACCCGACCCGAGGTTCGGGTTGGCGCTATATCTTTTCGTTGTGGATCAAATTTGGGTCAGGCTGACTTCTACTTTTTTTTTAAGGATCGGGTTGACATTCATTGTTTCGAATATGACGGCTTCGGGTTTCGTTTTGACTCGCGGGTCTGGTTCGGATTGACCAGATTTTTCCAAAGAATATCCAAAATATTTTTTAATATGAAAAATCTATGTACAATAAAAACTCCATTATATACTCCCCCGAATAGCGGGCACCTCTATTTAGAAATCATTTTTTAAATTCCTAGCTCTTATATATTTGCAGAATATATATGTATTTCTTTTAATCTGAATTATGTTTCTGCTCAAGATTTTTGCGAAAATTACAACAACCCGAACAGCAAAATCTTAAATCTGATCTTCAAAAAACTTTATAGGGTAAATCTGAACTGCAGAAAGAAAATTGGTGTTACCGGGACACGAAAAAAAAAAAATTAAGGACAAACCGACCCGATGCAAGATTCTATTCAACGATCCCGAGGTATCCGCTTTCAGAGGTTCATTCAAATATACAAAATAAAATATTAAAAAATATAGATATGTGCATTTTTCTATGTAAAAAATAAAATTGGTATTCGAGTTATAATTGTAGATTACTTTTCATTATTGCACTAAAACGTGAATTAATTTCCTTTCAATTCGGGTTCGGTTCGGGTTTGGGGTGAAGGATTTCAGGTTCGGTCGATGAAAATATTTTTGTCAGGTTCGGATCGGGTTGCGGATTACCTTCAAATGGAATTGTCGGGGTGCCGGACTCTATATTGAGTCTACCTAAAATCAAGTGTTCATAATGGAAATCTCTAATCTTTACCAGCATGGGAAAATGCCATACAGCATTTGGTAGCAATCTTTCCCGTTTATTTGCTGTTTTGTGCTGCATCAGGCATAAACAAAACCTGTACTCTGTTCTTAAATTCAATGGTGGATACACTGAAACCTTGAAGCTGTAAATAAGACTGAAGAAAATTGTATTTTCAGCATTATAGCTTCTCACTCTTTACTTTTTTAGTAGCGCCCTCTACTGTCAAGATTTTGATTTTTTTTTTTTTTTTTTTTTTTTTTTTTTCATGCCATAAAAAATCCCTATCACTGTGAATAGTAATCTGCATTTCACAATTCTCTCACCCATTCATATTTTGTATCGCGTTTTACTTTTGCTCTGGACCTTAAAAACATCCAACAAAATTAAAATCTTTGTATAACAAAATTAAAAGCTTATCACAAAATGTAAAGATCAGGTGGAAGATTTTTTTTTTCACAATTTGTAATTATGTGCATTTTACCACTAATCCGCTAACGATTGAACAATAAATAAAAAAAAAAAAAAAAAACGGAAGGAAGATAATTTCACAAAAAGAATAATCTTTAACATTTTTAGGCGTTTTGTTGCGCTGTATTACAATATCCATCTTCGAATAGGTTCAACGCTCTGCATCCATCATATCACCACAAATTTTAAATATGTAAATTATATGAAAATTAAAACTAAATGCATAACTCAGATAAACTTTGTTTCATTAACGAAAATATTTAGATATTTACTTTTTTCAATAGCTAACGGAACCTATCATTTTAAATTCGATTGTCAACCAAAAAGATTGGCGAGTCTCAACACTAGAACAGACGGAAATTTTACCCAAGGGTTATACAAATATTTTTCATCATAATTTTTATCTAAAACTATTTAACTTAATTTTCCGTGGTACACATTAACTTACTTCTCCGGGGTGCACATTTAACTTATTTTAGAAAATAAAGTCTGGGACGAATCGAAATATTTTAAATTTTTTACCGGTCAAAATGACCGCTATGGCGGTCCTAGTGTTAAAACATAGATGTTCCAGACGCCGTCCCTGAGCCGCAAAGCTACCAATATTTCCGAGTAGTATAATCTGCCTCATATAATACAAAAACTCTGGGACTAATAAACGTAAAATTTCAGAAATAGAAAAGGAAAAGCAACCCAGAGCCAAAAAAAAAGTAACATAATCTGTCTTACAATGTTCTTTTTTACTTAACTATTTTTCACCGAGAAAATCAAAGAACATGTGTAAAGTTTAGCTTTTTATGTTTACGATGGTCATGAAAGTTTTTTTTTTTTCTGATAACATCGTTCTTAATAAAAATAAATATTCTTAAATGTTAAAAAAATATATAAACTGATATCTTCATATTAACGCGAATTTTAGTTAATTAAATAAAAGTTTGAGATTTTGGAATAATTAACTCAAATTAATGTTACATTATAAACCGATATACTATGATAATTGTTTATTTTAAAATACAATTCTAACATACATGCCCTATTCGATGGTGATTCGGAAAATATCGGTAAGTTTGAGAATTTTCCTATTTCCTCCGAGATAATAAAAGGATATCAGGGATCTGTGTGGGGAGAAATGGGGTCCGTTAAAGGACCCTTCACGAAATTTTTTATTTCAAAACAGGAACCTTCACAAAATTGTTTGTCTTAAAAGTAGGCCTTGCGCAAAAATTTTTCATCTTTAAACTGAACCTTTCACAAATTTAATCATTTAAAAGTAAAATCTGATCTGTCACTTTTACATATATAAAGAAAATATATGTATTTTACATACATGTATCTTCTTAAAAATGTATAAATAAGAACCTGAATATAACGACCATTTCAAATTCACAAAATTATGACTAGATTTTTCAAAAATTTTAAAAGCTTTTCACAATTTCACAAAAACAGGAGCTGGGGAAAAAGTCTGGACAGACCTCAGGATATGGATAAAAAGTTGAACTTTCATCATAGATATGCAAACAAAAAACATTAAAACCCTTCTTTTTTCACGCATAGTCAAAATACATTTTTTTGGTGTATAAAAGATTTCTAAGAAAAAAATCTGACTGAATAAGGAAAAAAAGGTGCTAAAAAAGGTATGATAATAAGATTTTCAGTCTTTTAAACACTTTTTAAAACTTAAAACCACAACTTCAAGAAAAATCAAACTATAAACGAAAATTTATTAATTTTTAAACAGAAGCTTGTTTTGAAATATTCATAGATGTTCAATGAGCCTTTCTTGCTTAAATAAAGATGTATAGTTTATTTTTTAAAAGTTTAAAACTAATTTACTTAACGAAAAGTTTTTTATTCCTATTTGGAAATTATTTGATTTTCAGTTATTAAGTAATTTTTCTGGTTCGAAACACACACACACATAGATATATATATATATATACCATATACAGTGTAAAAAAATCGACAATATAACTAATATTGTAAGGCGCAAAACTTATACTTTTCAAAATACTGAGCGCAGAATAGTAAAAGATTGCTGCTTCATTTTTTAGCAAGCAGAAATGACATGTATGCATTTATTATAAAGTAATTCATATAACAATAATTTGTTTAGAGAAATCCTGCTGTAAAAATCTGCTAACACTACGTTTTAATGCATTAATCGTACTATCACTTATGAAACATAGATTATACAAAAAATAGAAACATTACATAGGCTATTCAAAACAAACTTTAAAAAAAATCACTTAATTCAATTAAAAAATAATTAATGTAATATATAAAATTTGAAAAATATTATTTTTTAGTTGACAGAAACATATAAAATATCTCAACTATCACACACTGAACATAATTTTTTTTCATTACAAGAATAATCAAAAATGTCATTAAAAAAATTCATTAAAGATTCTACTAAATTAAATCTATTTCTTATTACTAAAAATGCATTTATTAAAAATTCTCCTGATTCATTACCACAAGTATCAGTTATGCCAAAATTAATCAATTCATACAAATTACTGATTTAAACATTGAAAAATATGTAAGAAAATATATAATTTACACTTTCATCTTTCATGAAACACGAAAATCATACACAAGCACAAGAGAAAATACCTGTCCACCTGGCTAAAATTTAAGGATTAGCGAAATTTAAGAAAAGCACAAACTATGTACTCTCATTATGTTTTTGCTTTTTAAAGTTTAGAAGAAGGTTAAAAATATTTAAAATATCAGTAAAAAATAATACTTTAAATTGTAATAGTATTTAATATAAAATTTGCTCTTAATTAAATTTGAAATTTTCATGTAAGGAAAACAACTGTTAATAAATGGGAACAAAAAAAGGTGGAGATTTATTTCACCCTTTTAAACTTGAATTTTGAATAAAAAAATTGCTTCACCTCAATAATTATTTATGTTAAGGCTACATAGTACCCTTTTTCAAAAAAAAAAAAAAAAATTGGAGAGTGTTATATTTAAAAAAATTAATGAATTTGTTTGAGAATATAAAATTAAACTGATTCTGGTTTACAAAATCATCTTAGCAATCACCATTTTTTTTTATTTAAATTTTTTTGAAAAATTTGAAGTTTTTTAAAACTCCTAAGGCTTTTTTAATTTTAAATATTTTTTAGTTATTTTAAGTGGCTTATATCCACTGGATTACTGGGAACAAAAGTTAGTATGGAATTAAAGATGTAACTTTTATTTTTATTTTTTAATTGTAGCGCGAAACCTGGAAAAAAAACGCAAAAAAAAAAAAAAATGGAAATTTTAACATTGACATAAAAATATAACTATAACCCTCAGACCTAAATCCATACTAACTTGTAGCATATATATATATATAGATAAGTGCCTACAAAAAAATTCAAGATTCTGTATGCAAGAGAAAAAAAGCCTTAGGGAATAGCAAACACTAACATCAATAAAAATAAAATTCAGAGAAAAATGCATTTAAAGTTTGTAAAGGCATAGAACAAAAGCTAAAAATCCCTCAGAAAATTTCAAATATCGTTAAAACTATTTGAATTTCAGATCTACAATTTGGAGTCATGAGTCACAATTGTGTGGACCACTAAAAAAATGCGATAAAAATGTATTCGATATTTTTGTCATTTTTAGGGTACTGTGAAGCCTTAAAAATCTAAGATATCCAGAACAACATGTATAATATTTTAATTTTTTTAATTAAAACTAATTTAGTAAATCGGTAGTTGGAGCTATTTTTGAAAAATATTTATAGCAGTAATTAGATTAATTAACAAAAAATATTGTTATGGGAATTTCTCAATTCTTATAAGAACAAAAATAAATGTATTGTGATCCTATTTGTAACAGAGAAGTGTTTTGTAATTGCAAATTTTTCATATAACATTTTTTAATAGGATAAAAGTTACACCTATGTAAATGGTTGAGAAAATAACCACATAAAAAATATTTAGCTTCGACTGTTTCACTGTGCTTTCTAAATATGATTGAACAAATTATTTTGTATGAAAAGTTCAATCTACTTTTGTTAGTAGACGAATTAAATAAATTTGCATCGAATATTTTTTAATGTTACTTAAAAGTAGAGTCAAGATATAAAGGGTTAAAACCTTTAAAAGCAAACGTCTTTCCACATTTGTCGGCTTTTATTTACAGCATTTTACTTACATGTAAAAAGATATAGTGCAAGGGATTTCATAATTGTTATTCGAACACCTTTTATCATTGCATTTAATCACTCGTATCTTTCTTCGTGTGACAAGATATTAAATATTGTCTGTTAAATAAATTACATTGAAAGATCATATTCAGGTTAAAAAGTTTTGTTTTTATTCATTACTTTTTTTAATTTGATATTATGCTTAACGCAATTATAGATATCTAGATAGTATTATAATATTTGAATGGCTAAAATATTTTTATTTGTAACGGAAACACTAAATTCACTATATGCAAATGTTTCATTTATTTAACTTTACTTGTAGATCACTTATCGGCGCTGAAACACAGTTATAACTTCAAGGGTGTAACTCAATAAAGTTTGAAGAAAATTAAATCTTCCATAAAATGATTACTGAAAAATTTGTTGAAATGACACTTCTCTGCCACACATTCAAGATTTTGATGTTTAGTTAAGCAAATAATTTTAGTTATTGACATTGATATTACATTGATTTTAACGCAAATATACATTGCTAATAGCATTATACATTTCGAAAGGCCAAAATAATTCCACTCATAAAAAAACACTAAATATACTACATACAAATATTTCTTTTGTTTATCTTTACTTGTTGATAAACAATCACCGGTGAAACATATTTACAACTTCAGGAGTATCAACCCAAAAAGTTTGAAGAAAATGAAAATCTAAGACGGTTACTCAAAACATTTGTTGAAAACTTTTCCAGCGCATGCTTAAGATTTTGATATTCAGCTAAGCAAATAATTTTAGGAATTGCCAAAACATTTATTCTGCAATGAAAGAAAAAACCATAAAAGTCTGTAAAAAAAATCAATCTTCATTAAAAAGGTTCTGAAAAATTTGTTGAAAACTTTTTTCTTATCATATGTTTAAGATTTTTATATTTAGCTAAGCAAATAATTTTATTTATTGACAAAAAGTTTCTTCTACTTTTAATCAAACAAAAGAAAAAACCCATTAAAAGTTAATTAAGTTTCCACCGATCGTTATTTTCTCTTCAAATAAAGTTTCGCGGAGAACAAAAATAAATAGTTTGAAACTCTTTAATTCCAACCATCGCTCGCCGGATAAAAGATAGATTGATAAATTAAAGAAGTTTGAAATAAAAATAGTAACCGATACATCTCAAAAACAGCAACGAAGAACTTTAATAATGCTACTTTGTTGCTGTGTAAGTTTTGTAAACAAGATCTAAAGTGTCGGAAAAACGGGAAAAACGCCGGATTGTTGTTGACGGTTAATTGACACAAAACGTCATAGAAGACTTTAAAGTGTCAACTTTATATCATTACCGACCCATAAGCGAATGACATTTGTTGCGAGTCATTTTCGGCTGGTCGGATGAGAAAAACGAAAAGCGCGTTTAAAATATGTATACTTCTGAGGAATAGGGAACACTTACCGTTGCTGGCGAATCCGACAGTGAGCTCTCTCGGTCGATAACATTACTCCGAGTGTTGGCGACTGTACCACTCGCCATGCGCCGGGGAGGACAGATAGGTCAACTCATAGGGTTGCCGCGCATATTAGTCGGCAAGCGGTTCTCCGTTTCCGCGGACATGAAATTTAATTTCTAAAAAAAGAAATTTTTGATTAAGTGCTAAGAAAAATTATAAAGAAAAATTCGCTAAAAATTTCCTCATTCTGTGTTGCATGTTTTTTTTTTTTTTTTTTTTTTTTCTTTTTTTAATGTTTTCAGTCGCAGAAATTTTATTGTAAATCATAATACTGTAGGTGCTTACAAAAGATTCTAGTGCAATGGCAAAGTTATTGGAGGTAGTTCGAATGGTTCTGTAAAAACTTCTAAGAAGTCGTTAAAAATCCCCGAGTTTGTAAAAGTTTTTAAAAGTTCGCATGCTAGGTCCGTGAGATGGTCTTCATTTAAGCTATAAATAAAAAAGTATTTTAAAAAAGTAAATTTTAATTTAATGATACAAAAAATTATAAAGAAAATATCGTAGTAAATTTCCCGTTCTTTCATTGGAAATTTAATTTTACGTTTTTACTCTTCTTTTTAATAATAATATTCTAAATGTTTTGAAAACTTTCAATACGACATCAAACTAGCAAACAGGAAGTAAAATTAGGGAACGTAGTCGGGGAAAACACGTAGTATACATAACTTAAAATTTTTCGAAAACTTTTAACACGAAAATAAAATAATCAATAGAAGCTGAAACTGGAGGAGGGAGTTCGGATAATTCTGCAAATGCTTATTAGAAGCCCACTAATACACCTGTTTTGAAATAGTTTAAAAAGTTGGCATATTACTCTGTGAGTGGTTCTCCGTTTCCGCGGAAGTATAAAAATTTAATTTCTAAGAAAATAATTATTAATTAAATACTACAAAAGTTTATAAATAAATATAGAAGTAAATTTCTTTTGCCTCTATTGGAAATTTAATTTTATACCCTTAAAGGTGTTATAATTAATTGTAATACTATAAAAGCTCAGAAAATTATGGGTACAACGACTAAATAATAAAAAGAAGTTAAAATTGCAGGAGGAAGTTAAAATTGCTCAAATGATTCAATAAAAATGCCTTGGTAGTCCCAGAAAAGTCCTTATTATACAATAAATATTAATCTCTGAGCAGTTTTCTGTTTCCGCGCAAAATGAAATTTAATTTATATTTTAAAAAATATTTTACTAAATGTTACGAAAAATTTTAAAGAAAATATAGCGGTAAACATGGTTCGCACGGATACCGTTATTTCTCGAGGGAACTACCAGTATCTTTTAATAGAAAAATAAATCTAGATTAAATGCGCAAAATTTCGCCTTGTTTTAAGAAGAGATTTTCTATAAGATAATACTGGTGCCGAAAAATTTTCTGGTCTACAAAATTCAAGGAGGCGTACGAACCATGGTAAACTTCGTCCCTTGGAAATTTAGTTCTATGTTTTGAGTTTTAACGATGTAATTGCAAATAATTAAAATCTTTTAGTACGATGACAAACTGGTACACAGGAAATAAAATTACTGCAGGTATCTCTAGAAGATGGATATTATAAACCAGCTGAAATGCTTCGAAAACATTTATCACTAAACCAAAGAAAAGAAAAATCAAAATTACAGTAGAAAATCTTCTTAGAACACCTGAGATATTTTTCAATAATTTTAAGAAGTGGGCGTATTAGTATCAGGACCAGAGCTGGGCAAATTTGTAATCTCAATTATCCGCAGTGTAAGTACAGGTTAATTGCATGTAACTGATTATAGTTATACACATTCAAACACAGAAAGTTTGTCAAATAATGTTATGGGGGCGGTTCCGGTTACAGTGCTGCAAGAATTTTTTACGGCATGCAATTTTAACTATAATTAATTACATACAATAAAACTGTAATTACATTGCAGATAATTGGAATTACAAAATGTCCCAAGTGTGATTAGGACAGTCGAGTAAATTTATTGTATTGTAGCGCATTTTAGTCCGTGAACGGTGTTCCGCTTATTATAAAATTTTAATTTATAAAGAAATGAGATTTCATTCAATGTTAAAAATAATTATAAAAAAAATATTGTTATAAGTTTCCTGCCTCTATTGGAAATTTAATTTTATGACTTAAATCTTAAAGATGTTATTGTAACTTATATTACTGTAAATGCTTACAAAACTTGTAGTACAGGTTTCGTACGAGTCCTTGAATTTCCAGACTAAGAAATCCTTCGGTACCAGTATTTTCTTATGGAAAAATCTCTCCTTAAATAAGGCGAAATTTCGTCCGTTTAAACTAGATTTATTTTTCAATAAAAATAATACTGATATTGGCCTTTAAAATAACAGTAACCGTACTCACCCAGGTAGTATGATCACAAAATAATATAAAAGAAAACAGAATTGCAGGAGGTATAAACGATTCAAATGATTCTGTAGAGAATTTCATAGAAGTTCTGAAAAACCCCTGATTTTGTAATACTTTTAAAATTTGCATATTTATTTGCGCTAGATTCTCTATTTCCACGAAAGATAAAAATTTATTTTCTAAGAGCATTAAATTAATTAAATCCTACGGAAAATTATACAGAAAATATTGTGGTACATTTACTTTGTTGAAATTTAAATTTCGTTTTCCACTCTTAAACCTGCTTTTATAAATAATAATATTAGAAGTGCTTTGCGAATGTTGAAAACGATAGCAAACTAGTAGATAGAAAGTGAGTTAAGGGCGATCGTTTTAAAAGATATGTACTATGAACAATTAGAAATGTTTCAAATATTTTAGGATGACGACAAAATAATAAAATGAAGGCAAAATAACAGAAGATACACTGCAAATTCGTGAAACACTTTTGAAACGCCAACTGAACATAATAATTAACACTTCTAACTAAAATACTTTTCGATTGTGTTAAGAATGTGTTGCGAATGTGTTGTTCCAAATAAAAAGTGCTGTTAGCACTTTTAGCACAAAAAGTACTGTTAAAATTACAACAGGAGAAAATGTATTTTCAAAACATCCATTTTTAAAATTGTGTTATAAATGTTTAATAAAAAGTATGTTTTAAGTGTGTGTGTGTGTTATTTTAAAGGCACTATGTAGAAAGTGTTTTGAATGTGTTTTACATGTGATGTTTTATAGTGTTCTAAATTGTGTGGTGTTTACAATGTGTTGTTAATTTGGTGACAAATTGTTGTGCAGCACAACACTATTGCAAGAAAATATATTCATCAACACTATTTACAACACGATTTCAACACAATTAACAACACTATTTTTAGAACACATTTCTAGATAGCAACCCTTTTGCAATATATTAAGAACACAATCACAACACAAAAAATATTTTGTATATGAAGTCTTCTAATTCACAACACATTAAAGTGCTGTTAATTTGGTGGCAAGAAGTGTTGTAAAATGTGTTTAATTTTGTGTTTGAGAATTTGTAGTGTAGTTAGAATGATTCTGTAAAAACTTCTTGGAAATTCTGGTAAAAACGCGATTTGGTAATAGTGTTAAAACGTTCCCAGAAATATACTAGGCTAGTTTCACGCGTAATTGTAGTGTAAGTCGCATAAGTGCAAATTGCAAAGATGTTCGATTACCAGTATTTTAGAACGCAATAAATGTTACTTATTTTACCGGAGATATCTCATTAATTGAATACGGCGAAGAAAACTTTTCGAAAATAACGGTGGCAAAAAAGCATAGCAGATATCAGCTATGACATACTACACAAACCCATGGAAATAGTCAGTATAAATGAACATTTCAGTGCTGCCAGATTGGGGACCTTTTTAATTCAGATTATTTGACTGTCACCACTTTTTTAAAATAGTATAATTCGTTTCTTTTAAAGAATTTCTAATCTTTTTTGAAATATGGCGAATATTTCTGTTTCATAAAAGCGGTGACAACCAACAATCTGTGGACAAAAAAGTCCCGAATCTGGCAACACTAGATCATTTTTTTTTTTAAATTAATAATACACTGATGTCCAAAATTAAAGACCAGTCACAAAATGCTAATATTTAAGTAAGCGAATACTCAAAAGGAAATAATATAATTCAAATAATTACTATCCCTACAGCACAGCAACTCCATATAGCATTTCATTCATGTCATACATGGTCACAAGTGTCACAGTCACTATGGTGAAACAAAAAATAGGAAATTCCACACGTCTCATTATGAGTCTCAAATAATCACTATATGTGACTCCACTTAGACGTCAATGTGACTGCTGCTTTGTGATAAATCACCAGGTGACTTTACAATGCAGATACATTGTGACTCTCATGTGACTATCATTTTTAGACTCAATTTCAAAGTCATCATGAACGTTGCATTATAATAAGTCAACAAATAATATCACATTATAGTCACATGGTGACTTTTCACAAAAGAGCACAATGGTGACATCAAAGTAGTCTCTCTGTCACCTGAAAGTCATCATGTGACTTTAATGTGACATTATTTGGTAACTTATCACAATGCAGCGTTCACGATGACGTTGAAATTAAGTCTACAGATGACAGTCACAGGAGAGTCACAATGTAACTACATTGTAAAATCACATGGTGACTTGTCACAAAGCAGTAGTCACAGTGACGTCTAAGTGGAATCACATATAGTGATCATTTGAGACTCATAATGAGATGTATGGAATTTCCTATTTTTTTGCTTCACCGTAGTGACTGTGACACTTGTGACCATGTGTGACATGAATGAGATGTTATATGGACTAGCTGTACTGTAGAGATAGTAATTATTCGAATTATATTATTTCCTTTTGAGTATTCGCGTACTTGAAAATTAGCATTTTGTGATTGGTCCTTAATTTTGGACATCAGTGTATTTTAATTAAACGCAGTAGTCGTTTTTATAGTGTATGCTAAATAATTTTCTCAAACCAAAATATAGGTTTTTCGGATACTATTTATTCCCATTTAAACATTTTTAGCTACGTAATTTAATTTAAACATACAAGAGTAACAAAATAATATTAATTTTAATGTAAATGTTAACATTATTGGTTTATCATGTTGGTCTGTAAAGCATGTTTCTTGAACATGAAAATGTTTTCTTGACAGTGAATAACATCTAAAAAACTATATTCCGGATAGAGGAAATCGAATAATACATCATAAAAACTACTCGGAAAAGTTTCTGAAACCCAGTCGCCGGAAAAAGAAACTTTTTTTTTAATGTAAATGCTTCTTTAAATCTCGAAACTCTATTGGTTTCTGAAGTTTCCAAACATAAAGACTTTCCTAAATCATTAGTAACGCGAGAGCAGTTATTGTATATTTTCGTCCGTCGTTATATTACATTTTCCTCTATTGAGAAATATGTCTTTTTGTTAGAACGTGAGCACGTTTCTCTTTTTTTTTCCTCGGTAAGTGACAGTTTATTTTCTGAATATATAAATGTGCGTGCAGTTTTACTAAACTTTTTGAATAGAATATCTGCCTTTTTAGCTCACAGGCTATCAAAGCCTAAGAGCTAATGTGCACGCAGGTTCTCTATATACGTAAGTATGTATGTACGCAACGCGATAACTCTTTATAGAAATATCCGATTTGCTTCAAATTTTTTTCTAGGTTCTTTCTGATAAGTCGCTTCCCTGATTAGTTTTGGGAGTTCATTCGCTAAGTATAAAGATGGAACTGGGAGCTAATCGCCCCCTTAATTTAGATAAATGGGTTTTTCATGCAGAATTATCCGATTTGCTTCAAATTTGGTATATCGGATTATTTTGATAAGGTGCTTCCCTGATTAGATTTGGAGGTTCATTGGTTAAGTATAAAGGGGAGAATGGGAGGTTAATCACTCCATACTTTAGCTAAATGTTTTTTTATGCAGATTTATCCGATTTGCTTCAAATTTGGTATACAGGTTTATTCTAATAAGCAGCTTCCCTAATTAGATTTGGAGATTCATTGGTTAAGTATAAAGGGGGAAACGGGGGGGTGGGGTTATCCCCCCTTAATTTATTTTTAGAAGGGCATTATTCTTTGAAATAAGAGTATAATATACAATTAGTGGGAATGGACTGTGAGCTCAATGCCATCAGTTTAACAGGGCGCTTCTCTTTTAATAGTTGAATAATATTAAAAACTTTTCAAGTAATCTCAGAAATATTTTTAATTTGAAGAACAAATAATAGCCAAAATATTCTAATTTGGAATAATGTTGGCGTAGTCCTTGGAAATTCTAAGGCATATACTCGCCATGATATATTTTAATTTCAATAAATTATAACAAATTACAAACTAATTATAAACTATTATAAACTAATACGATAAAATTTCCAATGCCTCAAACGAAAATTTAATTCTATATTTTTACTCTAGAAGTAGAACAAAAAAACTACAAAACAGGAATTCTGCTTTTTCCTGAATTTAGTGTCGGCCCCGTTCGAAAACAAAATATAAATATAGGTAGTGCAAAAAATATTTTAGTTTTTTAAGACTTAAAATATACAATTCTATTTTATATAAAATGGCGTCATTTGAATCCGCTGAAGAATTGCACATTTACGATCCAGTCTTAAACAACATCTATAGAAAAGTATGCATATAACGTCACTATCGCGGAATAATACACACATCCAGCAAAAAGCGATATCGTCATTCAAGAAACATGACAAAAATAATCGATTATCTAATGATTCATATGCCTTCATTTATTTGTAATATTAATGTATATACTGAAAATTAAAAATAGTTTACAACAGCTCCATGTTTTATCAGAAATCATTCATTTATATCTTTTCAAAATTCGGAAAATGCTATTACACATAGATTAATAAAATGGCATTTTTGCAGCTTTTTGATAGGAATTAAATGCCGAGAAAATAAGTCATACAAATATTCTCTAAAATACATTTTCATAGCAGACTGCGTATTCTTGGCATAGCACATATTTTAATTAAATTTATTTTACAATTAGTTGTTATGAGAAAATGGCAACTAAAAGGGTATAGTAATCTACTATTTTCCAACTATTTTTGTTTACTTTCTACCGAAATGGAGTACTTCAGTTGCAACCATTACAAAAATGACATTAAAAACTACAAAAAATTAATATCTCAAAAATAAACTGAAATGCAGTTTTCAAAGAAATTGCATTTAAAAGTATTTTTTCCCCTATACGACGGTGTAAAAATTGAAAATGTACGATGTTTAGAAGATAAAAAAATTGCAGTAAATTATCAGTATTTAACCCTTTATTGCATAGTGATGTAAATTTCCATCACCTTTTTATTTAATTTTTAATACATAAATTAAGTTCTTACAACCACTATATTTATATAGAAATATTAATCCTCTAAAAATTACAAAAATATGCTACTAAATAAAGTTAAAAATCTATCTTAAGATTTCTGGTGTCCAATCCTTAATATAAAAATAAAAAACACAATTCTAAAAGAATAATTCATGCAATTAAGGGTTAAGCGTAGAATGATACACCTGCTTCGTTTTAACCCCTTAACGGTCGCATTAAATTACGGTTTTAAAATTCAAATTGCTTATTGGCACCAGTTTTTTCAAGAAGAAATATTCACCTTATTTAATGGCAGGTAAAATGATACCATAATAAAGCCAATTACACTATTTTATAAAACTGGTGGGAATCAAACAAATCTGAATAAAAGACACAGACCGTCAATATGACGGGAGCGAGACTTAAGGGTTTAAGGGTAGCTTATGGTTAGGTGTAACGTTATTTTTTAGTGACGACATTCTAATAGTTGTCTAAAAGAAATAACATAATGGGGGCCAATATGTATAGATAAATATTTTGAAATTCTTTGAAAACTTTTAGAGCAACCAGAAATATGATAGCGACAAAAGTAAAATTTATGGTAAATAGTTAAAAAAAATACATCAGTATGCACTTGTGGGACCTTCAGTTAAATCAACGATGCTTTCCGAATTTTTAGAAGGATGCATAATAATCCGAGAGCTATTCTTTGCTTTCCTACTAATTAGCAATTTAATTTCAAAAAATTAAAATTAATGAAATACTACAAAAATTCAAAAGAAAATATTCAAACACAATATTGTCTCTAATAAGGTGAATACACTCCTTGTAATTTCCAATGTGTACGCCAGCGGTATTTAAGATACCAAAAGTTATATTTGATATTTAACCCTTAAATGCCGGGTGTTGCTTTTCGGCAACATGCCCAATCTAGGCTTCTAAAATACTATTAGAATAATATTTAAGCTATAACGCGTAATGTTGCCGATAAAATACATTCTGGAAATATTATTAAGTAGATTTTACACATGTAGATGGCAACACTTGTGCTGTTTAAGAATAAAGATAGATTTATTTTTTCAATTGCTGCTACTTGTTCTTTTTGTTTTGTTTGGAAGCTTGCGAAATACCCTATTTTTTTCTTCAGTGAGCAAATAAAATTTATCTCTTATTACAGTTCCTAAAATTCCTGTGTGTTTAATATTATAGAATTTTATCAAGGAAAATTATTTTTTCAATTAAAGACCAGTATTGCCGATTAGTAACAAACTGTTTTTTAGCCGTAAACCATTTATTTTTTCAAATGTTGCTACATGTTCTTTTTGTTTTGTTTGGAAGCTTGCGAAATACCATATTTCGTTCTGCCGTGAGCAAGTAAAATTTATTTCTTATGATATTTCTGAAAATTCTTCTGTGTTTAATTTTATAGAATTTTATCAGAGAATATTATTTTTTTTTTCAATTAAAGACCAGTATTGCCGATTAGTAACAAACAGTTTTTTAGCCATAAACCATACTTAAAACAAATTATGATTATTTTAAGTATTTTTCCCATGATTTATTTAAAAAATCAAAGCCGAAAAACATTATTAAAACTATTTTTGGAAAATCAGGCATTTAAGGGTTAAATAGAGGAATACTTAATCGCTTCGTCTTTTCATAGATAATGTAATAAATTTTGCGGTTAAATAACGCCTTCGACAGGAGCGTCAACTTCTGTTATTTTATGTTATTTGGACAGCTTTTTCAGTAAAAACTAGAAAGAAAAATCATGCGTCAAACACAGATTATGAAACACTTTCCAACACTTCTAGAATACTTTAACAAAACTTCGCCTTTTAATAAGGTAAAGAAGATATTTAAGTAATAATTTTGCAGCACTAATAATAGTTAACATGTTTTCTCACCCTGTGTTCGTGTCCTTCCTTTCTTGTGTTTTGTGTTGTCATTACCGCACTATGAAAGCGTTTTCGACCATGCATTGCTATGTGATTTCCCATAGTCTAGGTGTACTCTATCGGTCTTGAAAGTTTGTAACCGCTATTCTGATACACCCTGGACATATTCTTCGAGGTGAAAAATAAATTCATTTACATCCTCTATACCACTAATATAAGTTCTGGACACAAAGTCTAACAGCCACGCTTCGAGAAATGTTCGGGCGCCATTTATGACAACCCATCTCAGAGCTGTTAACTTGGAGATAAAACATGCCACTGGATGTAGTGTGTAGATTTAATTCAGACGATCAACTACAAAAAACTGAGAGGGAGAAATCCTTCCCCAAACATTTTTAAATAATTCTCTTACGCGGGTCCGGGACACAATTTAAAATAATTTTTAATTATTGAGTTAAAATTTTGAATTTTTTTCTGATGGTTAATCATGTTATTCGTAAACAAAATCCCATGATAAAACTTCTCATATATATATATATATTTTTTTTTAAATTTCATTTAAAATTCATTAAAAAAGTGGGGTAATTTAAAATCGTTATAACTCGAAATATTTTTCATTGAATTTCAATTTTTTTTTATCATTTAAATAAATAGAAATATATAAGTTTTAATTTAGATTCAGAATTTTTAAAAATATGAATTGAAAAAAAATATTTGAAGTAAAAATTTAAAAAATTTAGTGTAACTTTTAAAAAAATAGTATTTTCAAAAGTAAATATTTATTTCTCATTTGCTGAATCAAAGTTAAAGCAAAACAATTGAAAAAGGCATGTTCCAAGTTTGAACAATTTATCTTTAAGGGTTCTTGACTGATAATGATTTAAATACGAAGTTTGAAAAACGCCATCATAAAGAAAAACGCATTTTCACAAGAAATCGTTTTCATGACAGCCACTGCTTGAAAGCTAGATTTTGAAAACAAACCAAAACGAAAAATTTAATATTTCCTGTTCTAATTAAGATAGAAACATGATTTAAACGTCATTTAGCAAGCAATAAAGAAAAAAAAAAAAAAAAAAAAAAAAAAAAAAAAAAAAAAAAACGAGAAAATTTTAATGCAATAAAGTTTTTTAGGAAATTTGGAGTTTTTTGTGTCCCGGACTTCCTTAACAATGCCTTCCTCTTTCTTTACTAGAAACAAAGAAGTCAACTTTAGAAGTTATTTTAAACTATAAGTGGAATCCGTGGATACGGATACTTATTTATTTAACCCCCTAAAGGTCGCATTAAATTACGGTTTAAAATTCAAGTTGCTTATCGTCACCACTTTTTTGAAAAAGAAATAATCACCTTATTTAAAAGGATACCTTAACAAAGACAATTGCACTATTTTATAAAAATGATGGGAATTAAACAATCTGAATAAAGTACACAGCCCGTGAATATCACGGGAGTTAACATTAATAACATTACATTAATAAAGGCATTACATTAATAAAGGCCTACAAGGCTAGTTACACTTTTTACTTAATTTTAATGTTATAAATTTTCTCCGGTATTAGTAAAGAAAAATGTGTACTTATTAAAAATAATTTGGAAATTTTTGAAAACTTTTAATGTGGCAAAATTTATCAAGAGAACATCTTTTATCAAATCATCATCTTTCGACATTTTATTAATTTTCCATTTATTTTTCTCAGCCTTTAATAATGTAGAAAAATATAGATTAAAAAGATTCGACGTATTAGGAAAAACTTTTATCTCTAACAAATTACGTCATAAAAGAAATGTTTTTTTATCAAGTCAGTTTCTTAAGATTTTTATTTAGCTTATATTATTGAAAAATGTTAAAGTTTGTAAAACTGCAATAAAGAAATTAAATAGCAGTAATCTGATATTGTAGTTTATAACAAAAAAATGTTATTTGAAAATTATAACATTAATTAATAAATATGTCCTTGTTATTTCTGCAATAAGGCATATAATTTTCTGTATTTCTTTGATAATATAATTGATATTATAAATTAGCAATTTATATTACATTTTTAAAAATGTAATACAACACACATATTTTTATTATTTCCTAATTGTGTTGCTTTTCATTCATTTCTTCCTTTCTTTTATGAAAATGGAGATATGAAGGCTAATTAATTTGTTGCTTAGTATTTTTTCAAAGGAGTGTATTATTATTCTTGTATTTATAGCCGGGAAGTAGCGTTACATTTTTACAGACAATTTTAGCGTTGATGATTTTGGTATATATAATAGATCAGATGGTGCAGCTAACGAAACTGCAATTAAGCGGACGCATCATTGGGGCGTTTTGCCATAGCCACAAGGCACACCTCGATATAAAGTGAAATGAATGACAAACCGCGGCTCGGTGTCATCATCCATAATAGAGTTGTCATTTATTTCGCATTGGAGCGGGCTGTAACATCTTAACACCAGCCAACGCTGCTGCACGAGTTTTGTTATCGCCTCTATCTCATGTATAATGCATGCCAAAATCAACGGCGCTAAAATTGGTTGCAAACATATGACGCTTCCTCCATAACTATTATTATTGTAAAAATATATGAAAATATGATATTTTTTTTAAATGTAAGAATTCTTAATGTGACTGTGGGGAAAAAAAGATTGAAAAATTGAGCACGTTTATGCAGTTATGTAATTAGTACTTTTAGTTAGTATTTTACATTATTACTTATGTTGAATTTCCTAAAACTAAATGATAAAAAAATTCAGTAAATAAAAGACCTTAAGATGTTTTAACAAATTTATTAATAATTTTTATTATAAAATGTAGCATAGGTTGTAAACAGTAGTTGTCTTTGAGTACTACTCTATGCGAATAGAAATGTTTGTTATATTTAATTGCAGAAAATTACTAAATATTGTGCTATACGGCTGGCTAGAAATACTGGTACCACGCTTCTTAGAAATAGTATAGTATGCATAACCTGCAAAATATAATTAATAAATTTATTCGCTTTATTCAATGAAAATACAGGGTAACTCCGGGAGAGTTGCCGCATACGGATAGATGCCGCACCCCTTGTATTTCTTGTAATTATCGATAGGTGGTCACCAAACGATCAGTATATGTGCGCAATGAGATTATTTTAACCAGTGTATAGCATGAATCCCATTTCGATGTTTACTAGTAGAAGTGCAATCCTTAATTTGACGTAAGTGCATGATTTCACTGTCCAAACTTTTAAACGCGTTGTGTTTAAATAATTTTCATACAGTAATTACTAAATGCATGCATGATTTCGAAGTCAAAACTAAGTGCAGCGTTTGTATAGAGTACTGTATGTATGGTTACGCCATTCCCCTTAGCGATGGCAGGTAACTGTGATGGCCGACGTCTGCACCATGCAAAATGGGATACATGCTGCAATGCTATTCCGGTATACATGTCGCAGTTTCTTTTGTACGGATGATTAAATGTTATTAACTTTTCTTTTTCTTTTTGCACAGACTAACCATGTTAGGCATGTTATCAAGTTTACTAAAACCAAAGGAGAAAAAAGGGAAAATAAAAAGTAAGAAGTGCAAGAAAGATGCAAGTCAAGATGATAATAAGGAAAAATTGGATTATGCGTAACGCAGACGTTATTTGCAAACTACTCCAAAAAAAGAGGAAGTATAATTGGCTTCGTTGCATCATGTGTTTAAATGTAGCTACATAAAGACTGTGCTTTTTCGACACTTTTTCTGTAGATTGTAGTCGAAAAAACAGGTCTCTTAACACATTATTGACCATAGGTGCATATAAGCACCTGCATAAAGAGCTTACAAAATTTGTTTCTGGCACCAGTAAAAAAGAAAAGTAATATTTGCTTTGTTTAATTAGAGCATTTTCATGATTATTTAAATAAAGGTAACTTCTTTTAAAAAAGTGGTACCGACCGAATAAAATTTGTATAAAAGCCACCGGTCCCGAAAGGGTTAACAAATACATTATTTAAACACAATTTTATTATTTTTATTTTCCCTTTCTAATACATTGATGTTACGTTGTTGCCGAATTAACAATTAAAATTTAATGTAAAAAAATAAGTCGATAATTTTAATAGTGAAAGTAGGCAACAATTATTAATTTGAATCTACTAATAAGTTTCATTGTACTCATTTAGTTTCATTTTGTTATTACATCGCTAACTATGGTCCAGATCTGAATATTTTTTTTAAATATTTTTATTTATAATTTCATTCTGTTCTTATTACAAGAACGGCATAACTACCGCACAAGTGCGGCGTCTCATCCTGGATGTACGGGTGACGCACCACAGTGTAATGTTTTAGAAAAATATTGTTAAAAAATATTAATAATTTGTTTTGATTTATTTTTGGCGCAGTACACGCATTGTATATTTAACATTAAATGGCGCAGCACGATTTTTTTAATTTTATGTCCACCATGGGACTTTATATACAAATTGAAAAAAAGTGTGTGGCATAAATCCCGGAATTACCCTATATGTATATACGTTCATCTTATATATACGCTTTAATGATTGTATAAATATGTAATAGATGTTTTTATGTGTATGTACATTATACGTTTTTAATGTATATCTTTGTATAAATATATTACGTTGCATATTATATGTATGTTAAGGGCTCTGCACCCTCCACCCTTAGTGCGCAAATCCCCTGATTTTCCACAGACTCGCACGTTGCAAACTTGTTCATAATTCATCCATTGGTAGAAATACACTATTATCTTACATAATAACAAATATAAAGTTCTTGAAATACAAAGCATTTAAAGAAAAAATGTTGTGCGTGGAAGGACAGACCGGCAGACAGATTAATTGCATATACCTTATGTTTGATTATTTTATGTAACAACTTAGTTGGTAGTTTAGTATCAGTAAGGAATTGCTATTTTTTTTCTTACCATAATTATAATTTAACATTTTGTTTGCATTATTAGATGTGTTTAAATTCAAATCACCGTAAATGTTTCAATATAGTAAAACAATAAAAATCAATTTTATTTAACTGCAGAAAGGCTATTTCTCGCAAAGTTTCGCTATACACGCAAAATAAAATTGTATTAAATCAGTACCATCTATTTTATCTTGATACTGTCATACAGTGATACATAAAAAGAATTAAACATTTTAATTTTAAATTTGTTTAAGGGGCATTCCTTTTTTTTTTTTTTTTTTTTTTTTTTCGGTTGAAAAAATTTGATTTTTCTTCTTTTACATTCTTCTATTCCCTTTAGTCTGTAGATTATCCGTGTACAACGACTTCGCCATTTTCGAAGTCCTTTCGTAGTTATTTAATGCTTTAGTGCAACGCGTCCGTAGGGGTTTACACTGTTTTGGAGCACTACAGTGCATTAAGAAATTATAAGGCCACTTTGATTTTGAAAATTATGAAGTAAATAAAGGTTCTAATAATAGTTTAAATACATGAGATATCAAAATTCGAAACGTTAAAGTGTAATGCACCTGAATTTTTTTGTAATTTCCTGTAAAAGAACTATAACTGTTACACCCCACATTTTCATTGGAGAACATGCCGCAGCAAGCCTTAGTAATTTACACAAATTTCGTAGAGTTTCAAAGAGTATAATGACACTAAATTGCCATTATGCTCAATACCGCCCACAGACGATAGTGTACTCGAATGCGTTTTGTGTGGCCCTGTACAATAAATGTAAATGCTCTATACATCCTCTTAAAGAGAAAACATGATGTAGATGATATTCTGCACTAGCATACTCAAATTACATCACCGTCAGCATTCTAGAAACCACGGATCTAAGGGTTTCAGAAAAAGGTTCATAAATTCGTTTCATAAAATCATTGCGTAAAATTACTAAAATCGTTGCACAAATTCACATCATAAAATCATTACATTAGGATTTTAAATATGTAAGGTTAGATATATTTTTTAAATTATCTACCACAGCGTGCATACGGTCCTTAATTTGGTGTACCACTATTTTCTAATGCTAAATTTCGTGTATTTCAAACACAGAAATTTGAATATTTTTGGCGTTAAGTATGGCAAAGAATATAATTCGAAAATAGCAGTACTAAACACTATAGGGTGCGTACAGTCAAAAGTAAGGACCTTACGCATCCCTGCAACAAAGGTATATCTGTTAGCTTAATTTTCTTAATACAAGAAGAAAATACATAAAAAAAAAAGATTTTACATAAAATTGAATACTTTGTATGTATATATATATATATATATATATATATATATATATATATAATATATAAACTCGGTTTATGGCGTCAGATGCCGCCATCCGAAGAATCTACAAGAGTCTTTTTCCATTTTTTCCGGTCAGGGTCCATTCCTCTTCCAGACCTCTATCCCTCATTGCCTTTGAAATATCATCCATCCAGTTCTTTCGTGGTCTTTCCCGTTTCCTTTTTTTATTTGTTTCATAATTGAATGTGATTTTGGGTAGTCTTTCATCATTCATTCTTTTGACATGGCCATACCAGATTAATTGTTTTTTTTTTAATATCATCTACTATGGTTCCCTTTATTTTCATAATTTCCTTGATTCTGTCATTTCTTATACTTTCTGTTCTTGACATCCTGCATGATCCTCTTAGGGCGTCCATTTCTGCTGCCGCTAATTTCTTTCTTTCTGTCTCCATAATTCTCCATCTTTCCGCTCCATATAACAATATGCTCTTTGTAATAGAGATGTATATATTATACTATCTTTTCCTAGAGATCTCCTTACTCCACCAAATAGAATTTAATATTTTCACAGCCTTTCTCCCCTGACAGAATACATTGTAACGTTTTGAAAAAAAAATATTTAGAGGACGGAATGAGTTGATAAATATAAGTTTATCGAGCCAGTTAAGATATGATATTTAGTTAGAGGTTAAAATTTTATTTTTGTAAAAAAAAAAAAAAAATAAATAAATAAATAAATAAATAAATAAATAAATAAATAAAATAATAATAATAATAATAATAATAATAATAATAATAATAATAATAATAATAAGTAAATAATGAAACAATATAATAATTGAAATAGTATATGAAGAAGTTTAGAATATTGTATAGACTCTATGATAGTCTATATTGGAAAAGTAAAAATTATTATTTATAATTTTCTTATTAGTAATTCATAAAATAGTATATATCCCTTCTATCTAACTTGGCTCCCGCGGAATCACACAATTCTTTAAAAGTAATTTTCGCCTTGTTTAATTGCAGTGTTTCTGCGGTTAAATAAGGTAAGTGTTAATATTCGAATTTAGTGGTATTCCGTGGGTTCCAGATTATATAGCCCGGTATATATAATTTTATATTATTGTATCTAAGACAAGAATGTATTCTCCATCCTTTTTTAAAAGAAAGAAAATTGTGTGATCAAAATTTTACGGCGAGGAAAATTTTTATTGAAACTTTTTAAACGCTAAGAAAACTTTTAACCCCAGTTGGAAAAGAGAATCATAAAATGTTTTTTGGTTTTTTTCAAGAAGTTGTTCAAGTTTTTTTTGTTGTTGATTTTGTTGATTTTACTGAGGAGCTTGTCTGCCATTACCGTCGCTTATATTTTTTCATTATATTTTTCAGATAGAAAAACTCTTAAAATATTAAAAGCATTTTGAGAAAGTTTGATACCTATAACATTGGAAGAAAAAAATATGTGTGCAAAGTTTTTTGCAACGGAAAAAGATTTACCTGAAAATGTTTTGAAATGCTCAGAAAACTTTTTGTCTGAGACGCACAAAGGATAATAAAAAAGAGCACTTTAGAATAAGTTGCATATTATTATTTAGTAAAAGGCTTGCAGAGTATATATATATATTTTTTTTTTACATTATAAATGTTATATGCAGACAGAATGAAAATTTTATTATAAACTGCATGATATTGGAATAAATGTTTGCTCACAACAGCAAATTCTATATATTTTATATATACGTTAAAAGTTGTTGCAAATCTGGATAATATCAATTAACTCAATTGTAGTAACATCATATTTTTTAGAAGAAAATTGATTTGTGTTAAGATGATTTGAATAATTTACAAGAAAAAGTTATAAACTTTTGAAAAAAATTTCAATAGTTTCTCTCGCTGGAAAAAATTCCTGTTTCATTCCATGTCAAGCGGCCTAAATTTGGAGACTGTTTCTTTTCGAATCCCTTCAATTTTGATATAATAGATACCGGATATATATATAGGTCTAATATGGACAACTGCAAACCGTCAAAGTAGTATAATTGGATCAGCAAGAATCCTTCTGTAAAATTCACTATTTTACAGTCGCAGAAAAAGGAACAAATAACCAAGTTTGTATTCTTATTACTCATGATACAAGAAACCTAACACAAGGCACACTAATATACATTTTAAATGTAAACTCTAAGGAACAACACATGTCCTTCTGTGATATTTTACTTTGGTTTCGGCGATCTATAAGTTTCGTAACTTCAATGAACCCCTCCCCCTTTTATAGGTCTCTTCTATGTGCATAAATCCCATAGTTTTACATAATATTAGGAATTCAAAAATGACTAAAGCAATGTTAAACTAGAGAACAGGAATTCTGCTTTTTTAGAATTTAGTGTCACCCCCGATGAAAAAATATATATATATGTATATAAATATAGATGCAGTAGAGTCCCGAACTTATACCTTTGGAATGGATCATTTTCTTCTGATGGACTGATGGCTTCTATGATAATGAAACAGCCATTATAAATGAAGTTTAGATGAAGATGAAAGAGCAGTCGTAAAAAGTTAGAACTCTGCACTGTAAAAAAAAAATGCTGCAAGTTTTCCGGTAGGAATCGAAAAAATAGTTGCCCTTATCGTACCGGAATAATTTCCGACCCAGTTCGGAATAAAATCCGTAAAAATAAGGAAATAGTCAGTAAAACGGGATTTTATGGATTTTATTCCGATTTTACAGATTTTATTCCGAGCTGCGTTGGAAATTATTCCGGTAGGATAAGGGCAACTATTTTTCGATTCCTCCGGAAAAACTGGCATTTTTTTTTTTTTACAGTGTGATTTTCTGGTCAGAATGGGAAAAAAAATGGCTATATATATATATATATGTGGTCATTTCTTTTCCCATTCTGATCAGAAAATCAGAGTTCTAACTTTTTACGATTGCTCTTTCATCTTCACCTACACTGTAAAAAAATAATGCCAGTTTTCCCGTAGGAATCGGAAAAATAGTTGCCCTTATCGTACCGGAATAATTTCCAACCCAGCTCGGAATAAAATCCGTAAAATATCGTTTTACTGATTATTTACTTATTTTTACGGATTTTATTCCGAGCTGGGTCGGAAATTATTCCGGTACGAAAAGGGCAACTATTTTTCAGATTTTTACCGGAAAACTGGCAGTATTTTTTTTTACAGTGTAATACTTCATTTATAGTGGATGCTTCATAATAATAGAAGCCATCAGTCCATCAAAAGAAAATAACTCGGTTAAAGCGGAAACTCGGTTAAGCGGGACTCGGATAATCGAGACTCTACTGTAGTTTAGTTTTTTAATTCTTAAAACAAGCGATTTTATTTTATATAAAACAACGTCATCCGAATCCGCTGAAGAATTACTCATTTACGATCCAGTGATAAACAACATCTACAATAAAGTATGCATAGGACATCACTATCTCAGAATAATACACAAATCCAGCAAAAAGAAATCAGCAAGAAACTCGACCAAAAAACTTGTCTATCTAATGATTCAAATGCCTTCATGTGCTTGTAATATTAATATAGATGCTTAAAATTAAATTTAGTTTATAATAGCTCCATGTTTTATCAGAAATCATTCATTTATATTTTTCTCAAAATAGCACATATTTTAATAACATTTTTTTTTCAGTTTTTGTGAGAAAATGGCAACAAAAAGGTATAATTGCTATTTTTCAACTATTTTTCCTTTACTTTCTACAGAAATGGAGTACTTGAGTTGCCAAAATTAAACAAATGTCGCTAAAAACTACAAACAAATTAATATTTAAAAAATAAATGGAGATACAGTTTTCAAATAAATTGCATTAAAAAGTACTTGTTTTTCCAACGCGACGGTATAAAAATTGAAAATGCGCGATGTTTAGAAGTTTAAAAAATTGCTATAGAGTATTTAATCATACAATAATGCATCTGCTTTGTTTTACGGCTGGCTTATAGAACGTAACGTTATTTTTTGGAGAAGACACAAAATAAGCTGGGAGAAAGAAATAGCATACCTGAGGCTAACAAAATCAGGCATAGATTATGATTTTCCAGAACTAACAGAGGATTATACAGAAATTTCATCCTTTTACACAATGAAATAATGGCACAAATTTTGCACAATGAATAAATATGGCATGTTCAGTATTTAAAAAGAAGTGTGTAGGATTTACGGTTCATTTACAGGGACGCTCAAAAGAATTCCGTTACATTACGGTCTAATGGGAAAAATCGTTTGCGGTAAATTTCAATGATATTACACTATTTTAAACTTATTGAAATTTATATTTATCACTGAAGTGTACTACAAGTTTCTTACTGTAGAGCATGGTCAGCATAGGATTTATCGTTGATTTACAGGAACACCCAAAAGAGTTTGATTTATTGATGTCTACGAATAATAATTGCTGGAAATGCGTTTTCAGTTCTGATATGAGTTTGTAAATTTAATTATTTTTTAAATGTTACTTGGTTCGTATCAACTGTACAGATCATACACACGGCTGCACAAAAGTTTTCAACAACATCCGTTTATTGGCGGAAATTGCTGAAAGTAAATTTGCAACTGTGCTATACGTTTAAATGAGCTACCTATTAGCATACTATGTAGTATACATACATATCAATAGATCATATACAGGGCTGCACAAAAAATGTATGTTTTCCGGACTATTCATGGTAATAGCAAAAATTTGGTTTTTAAATACGTTACGGTTATGCGTTTTCCACATTGTTCATTTAGATATCATTATTTACCTTGATAAACTGTGACATTTTGTTATAGTATTCTGATGGTGTTGGAAAGTGTTTCATAATCTATGCCGTACGCAAGATTTTTCGTTCTTGTTAATTTAATTATTTTACAAGTATCATATCATTAAAATGCACCGAAAGCGTTTTTTAGATCATACTGTGATGGAATTTTTTTTTACGTCCCTGTAAACGAATTATAACTGCTACTTGTTTTATAATCCTGAGAAAGCACGTTTTAGTCCATTTCAATGCTTATGAATCTCCTTGTGATCCTGTTAACAGCTCATCTAGATGGAACGGACAATGCTACTCAGATGCAAACACAGTTGTTCTTGGCCACAGGACAAAAGTGTCCAGCCAAACAGTCCGAAATAGGCTTTATCAGGGTGGTCTCTATGCACGTAAGTCAATGGTCTGTATTCCGTTGACTTCAAGTCACTATGCGGCCCAAAGAAGTTGGGGAACTGAACGTCGAGTTTGGAGGTAACGTTGTTAGAGTCAAATTCTGTTTATAGACGAGTCCCGATTCAGTCTGGATGTGACATCTGATGTGTTTTGGCATGGAGAAAAAGAGGCACTCAAAATAATCCCACATTCGTTCGTGAAAGATCGCATTACAGACGAGGTGGGTTGATGCTAATGGCTGGAATCAGCATAGGTGGACGTAGGGGCCTGCATATCATTCGGAATGGCACTTTGACGATCCGAAGTTATACAGAAGAGATACTGAGACTTCATGTCGTATTTTATGTTACAGAAATTAGTTATTTCTCTTTTTCCATACATGATAATGCCAGACTTCATACAGTTCGTCTTGTGGAAAACATGCTTGAAGCTAAAACAATACAGCGTATGGAATGACCAGCATGCTCCCCTGACCTAAATCCGATCGAGCATGTTTGGGACATACTCATACGACGCATTGCTGCGAGACCGAGGCCTCCTTTTACTGTATAAGACTTGGAGATTGCAATTCTTGAGCAGTGGAATAGTATTCCTCAAAGTCTTATCGATAACCTCTTCGCATCCATGGAAAACAGGCGTGCAGCTGTCTTAGCTATTCGAGGAGACCACACGCCATACTAAAAATCTTGCATCATTTCTAAGCAATACATTTTTTTATTATTTATATGAAAACAAATTGTTGCCCTAAACCATCTTTTCATGTTCTTTTCGTTTTTTCAAAGTATAGAAGCTCCCTTACATTTTTTTGCGTCTTTTTTCTGTATTGCGCATTGATACACATGTACTATCCATTTTATATCCACACATGGCTGTCTTGCACTGTTCTCTTCACTTTTTTGCTTGCTCCCCTAACTTTTTTGAGCAGTGTATGCATACTACACACTTCATTAGGAATACAGAGCATTGTAGGTTATCCCATTAATGCCCAAGTTGCATTTTTTTTTTCAATAATATCTGGTATACCGTTCCCAAATGTCATGAGATCAACAGGAAAAATAGTAAAAAAAATCCTATCTGAAAATTTTATGTTTCATTCGAAAAATTTAAAACGTACCTAAAAAAGGGAACTAGGCACTAGAGGTTACATTGATTTTTTGTGAACTGTTTTTTTTTTTTTTTTTTTTTTTTTTTTTAATATGTTTGAAAACATTTATAATACAAACATGTTAAATATTAAGCTAAAGAACAAAAACCTGAGATTAAAGTAATATTTTACTTTTTATTGTAAAATATGAAATGCCATAAAACATTTGCCCTGTAGATTGTAGACCTACCATACACTTTCTGAATTTACAGTACACTTTTCTGCCACATTGGCCACATCGATCCTGAGTTACATTTATAATAACGTAATGTTTATCTCTATCATATCTCACAGAATCAGGAACTCTTGATTTTAATGTCTTTGGTCTGCCTATACACTGTAAAAAAAAATGGTAACGTTCCATGTAAAATCCAGGAACGTTTCGCCTTTTCTCATGTTTTCAGAATAATTTAGCTCTTTCCTGTGAAATTCTGGTTTTCTTATCTGAAACGTTCCTGAACAAAAGTTGGAAACAGCAAAACGCTGCGGCCGCCATTTATTATTTTTTTGCTATAATCCGTTGCTCGCGCGCGAGTGTCGAAAACGAATTCCTTAAATGAATGTAAAAAAATCAATATGGAATGCAAATAAATCAATAGACGACATAATCCTTTACGTCTCTATTGTCAACCATTCAGATGAAAATACAATACCTCTGTGACATCGCTACGAGATTATCTCTCGTACTTGTCTGTGGAATGTTTAACGAGCAGACCGTGTAAAAAAAAATACACCTATTATTTGGATCTCCATTAACTAGGGGACCATCAAACTTGATTCTCACCGATTTTGATTAATTTAAAGTATGTTTTAGGGTTCTTATCTCTAATTATTCTTGTGAAAGGATTTCTTCAAATGGGCCTTAGATTTTCAGAAATTAGATGCCGAGGTTTAGCATACGTTTCAAATACCCATTAGTTTGCAGCTCTCAATGTGCCTTTCGTGGTGTGGACGTAGAAGGCTCGCACGCCACCCGTACGGCTCGAGTTCGATGCTACCACTTGACTTTTTTTTTCTTTTTTCATTAATTTTATATTTTAACACTTTACAATTTGATTTAAATTTGATATATATTGGACACTTTGAATTGCTGCAAATTTGAATTTTTTTTTTTTTTTTTTTCGGAAAAAATATACAATTACGTTTAGGATTTTTTTTTTCCATGAAAATTTATATGTATATTATCTAACTTGTAAACTAACATAATTACTGACGAAAATCCAAAATATTTTATGTCTAGATTTTTTTTTCTAATTATTACTTACATTTATATATTTTTATATTTTAAGCAAAGTTCAGAAACAATATATCATAAATATATTTACTTTATTGAATTTTAACTGAAAATTTATTTTTTCGTGTAAATTATAAATAATAATTTTGATGTCAATTTCAAAATATTTTTTACCAACAAATAAATATAATAAAGCGAAAATTGTCAACTGGAAATGTAAAAATCGTCTGCGGATCCCGCATGCTGTAAAATGTCAGTAATGTTTTGCTGTCAACAGAAACATTCCTGGTATTTCGCAGGAAACTTACTGGCATTTCTGTAGAATGTTTTTAACATATACAGCAAAGTTCCAGTCATTTTCAAGAAATGTTTCTTCGAAATAATGGGCAACTCAGCTGCCCATTTTTTCCCAGGAACGTTGCGGAATTTTTTTTACAGTGTAGGTATCCCTGACTGCAGTTTTTCTTTTTTTTTTTTTTAATCACCAGCATACATTTGAAAATACGCCAGAGTGATCTGTTAGCGAAACTGAAAAAAATTCAAAGGGTTTGCATTTGATGATGGACAAAGACGATATAACAGCAGGGGTCGTACTTGTCCTGAAATTTCAAGACACCAGTATTTTCTTATTGTAAATCTCTTCTTAAATAAGGCGAAATTTCGTGTGTTTAAGGTACATTTAATTTTCTATAAAAAAAAAATACAGATGTTTGTCCTGAAAAATACCCTGAAGCATAGGACCACTGTATAACAGCCATGCATTTTGCATAGCAGCTTCCAAACCAAAAATAAAAAGTGTCCCCCACCAGTTTATGCTGCGAATATAACAATGATAATTCACAATATTCTGATCCATCCTATCAGTACCTCCCATGCACTGGTTATACCTCTAAACCAGTTTCGGTTGATCAATTTCAATTTCTTTTTTATCACTGGTTGACCATCTTTTTGCTTTCACTAAAGGATAAACACCATATACGTTTGAGGCTATTGTCACAACGTTGTCATTCCATCTAAAATTACATTATTCTCTTTCTAATCAAATTTATATTCAAAAGTTCCTCTTTTGCGTTTTTTGAATAATTAAATATCTGTTAACGGGCATTCATCAGTACGGTTAGAACGAACTGTACTAGGGATATTAAATCCTTTATGTGACAAATAGTCGATTAGTGTGGGAGAAATGAAAAAAATATTGAATTATGAAATCACTTAAACATATTTTGTTTTATAATCTAAATTTAACTAACCTAAACTGTACCTTATTCACATTTTCCATTATTTTTTATTAAAATATAAATATTTATTTTGATTTTAATATTAAGTGCGTATAAATATTAAGTATGTATAAAATAGACATCAGTTAGAAATATTTCGATTGTATATAAACAAACATAACCACCCACAATAATTCTAATTTAGAAATTAAGTTGATCGTTAACACGTTCACGCCGACACGGTGGTTCACACTCGACTGTCTCAGAGTTGTCAAGTCTCCGGCTTTTTGCACACCACTATTATTTTAGAGAAATGTTGTTCCTTTAAATCACCCAATAGTTCTAATTAAATAAAACAACATTTTCTGTATTAAAATACTGGTATCCAAAAGGCCGGAGACTTGACAGCTCTGATACAGTCGAGTGTGAACCACCGCGCCGGCGTAGACGTGTTAAGTATATATTTTAATAATATTATGAACTACAATATTAATGTTTATAATTAATCATTAAATTTATATCAATATTATTAACAAAAATACAAGTTATTCTTACTTATAAGTTTTAATACATCAATTTAACGTTTCGGTGGAATTTTAACTGAGAACAAAAATTTCATCTATCCGTCCCTTATAGCAAAACAACGTGCCCTCCTGTGCCTAGCGTCCCTTTTTAGAGACGTAATTAAAATGGAAAAAAAAAACATAAATATTTAATGTTTGTGAAATTCCAAGAATACATATTCTTATAATTGTATTTACTCATATATCAATGAATAACAAGTCATTTAATTGATAAATAATTAAAAATACTGATCCTTTTTTTTTCTTGGCATTGCAAAAACACTGTTTTCTGCATCACTAGATACATAAACGACTATATTATGAACTAAATATCTTGTTTAGTGCGGCCATCTGCTGAATATAAAAGAAATGAATACTTAAAAATACTTTTTTCTTTTGCAAAATACATGCTGAAACAGTAAATTCTATGAGATTGTAATGCATTTTATAACCGCCCCTAAAAAGTTCACTAATGGGTTAAACCTCTGTAACATATAATAATTACATAGAAATCCGAGTGTGTTTATGAGGGTTAGAGCAAGGCCAGACAGATAGACAAACTGAATTCATAAACAATTTACAACTGAGAGGGAAAGTGCTAATAAAAAAGAGATGAGAAGAGTCATTGACTACTGGCCCCCGGATATTGAAATTATATACATTTCTATGTCGGATTTTTAACACTTACCACTAAAGTTGAAAAGTGTTTCTGAATTCAGTTTGTCTGTCTCTCTGACCGTCTGGACGTTCTCGAACTCTCGTAAATATACTCAAATCGTCATGTAATTTTTATATGTCATTCAGGTTAAGTATGGAATGCATATGCCTGCTATGTTCACTATTGAAAATTAAGTGTGTACCATTTATAGTTCAAATAAATGAGCAGAATGCTAAAATTCACCTTTAAAAACTTAAAAAGTTAAAATTACACTTAATGTACTTTATTGCTTGGAAGACTCTAAAATCGTAAAAAGCTGTTAAACCAGATTAACATTAAGTCAATTACTCCCGATTACTGTCAGATATACACATAGCTGTCACCAGGAATAAATTACAATATCAATATATAAATAAATATACAATAAATATAATAAAATGTACTGTAATTTATGTAACAGTTTGTAATTTATACCTGATGAAGGTAATATGTACAGCTGAAAGTACTCGGAAGTAATTGACATTGAGCAAGCTTAATTTGTTGTAACATCTTTTTACGAGTTTAGCATTTTTGAAGTCATTATAATTACTTATTGAAATAAAAAAAACTTAATAAAAATTGCACTAAATGTGTTTATAAACACATTAAGTGTAATTTTTATTTTTTAGATTTGCAGGTTATTTACAGAGAGACACAAACATTACATCATGGTCGACAGGGAATAATCGCTTACTGTGCATTTTATTAATGTCGCAATATTTGAAACATGTTGCGATTGATATGAATCACTGATGTGGACTAGAAAATACTTTCTCAGAAGTATATAATAAATAGCACTTATAGTTTGTTTACTGGGGGTCATAAAATAATTCCACTGCATAATGATCTATGGGGAAATGGGTTGCGGCGCATATTAATGATGTTACGATACTTCAAAAACTGAATAAAATTATAAAGGACGCTGCAGTGCACTATAACATTTTTTCTATCGATAATGGAGTTTGTAGCATATATCTTTTATTAACACAGACTCACAAAAGAATTGTCTTAAAGATCTAAATATGATCGATAACTGATGGAAGTGCGCTTTCCATTGTGGTATACATTTTAAAACTTCTCCAATTTGTAGTGTATTACGTGATGTGTATAAATTCTATGGATTATTCACCATGCTGAATGACAGAATTCGCACACGTTAACGCATATGGGCAGCAATTGCTGAAAATTTACTGATTGATTGCTGAAATCTATTGCTGAAAAGTCGTGTGTTTTTTCAAATTACTTATTTAGAAATCTTAATTTGTTGTATTACAAAATGAAACTGAAAGTGATTCATAATCTATGTCGGATGCATGATTTTTCGTTCTTGTTCTTAAAATGTTTTGATTGTTTATATATAATATCGGATATATATTTACTACCTGTCTGGTTCATTTTGTTTGAATATTATTTTGTAATACAATATTGGTTCTGCGTTTTAAACTAATAACTCACACTACTGTTCGTACACATAAATACACCAAAGCGGACTGTAAATGTGATAGTAGGAGAGCTGTTGAACATTTTTGAGTAGGTATTTGAGGCACCCTGAAAATTTGTGCAGCACTTCCTTTGTAATGCCTGAATACAAAATCGAATGTCTGGCTGAAGGATCGTGGCCCAAAAACTGTGCCAGACACGTGTCAAGTGCCATTTTTTGACTACCTAAAAAAGGTATTTGAGGTACGCTGAGATTGAGACAGAATAATATTTATACTTAGAAAAAAATATTTTGAAAACGACAGACACTTTAGTCGGCCCAAAAACTGTGCCAGACACGTGTCAAATGTGCCATTTTTGGCAAAATGGCACTTGACACGTGTCTGGCACAGATTTTGTCCCGACTAATGTGTTTGTCATTTTCAAAATATTTTTTTCTAAGCATAAATATTATTCTGCCTCAATCTCAGCGTGTCTCAAATACCTTTTTTGGGTAGTCAAAAATGGCACTAGACACGTGTCTGGCACAGTTTTTGGGCCGACTAAAGTTTCTGTCGTTTTCAAAATATCTTTTTCTAAGTATAAATATTATTCTGTCTCAATCTCAGCGTGCATCAAATACCTTTTTTGGGTAGTCAAAAAATGGCACTTGACACGTGTCTGGCACAGTTTTTGGGCCACGATCCTTCAGCCAGACATTCGATTTTGTATTCAGCCATTACAAAAGAAGTGTTGCACAAATTTTCAGGGTGCCTCAAATACCTTCCCTAAAATGTTTAACAGCTCTTGGACTATGATTTTATTTGACACCAAATTTAAGAGAGCCAACACACATTACACCCTTTTTACCCGACTGAAAAGAAGGGTTATGTGTTTCACGCGTAACTGTGCATGTAGATTTCTTTATACCCTCAAAACATCCCAATGGCTGGATGTATTTTAATGAATGATTTCTCTATCGATCCGTCTTAACGGCCCGGTGGTTATAGGCTAAGTTTTGTTTTATAAATTCAAAATGGCGGTAGATACGAAAAAAAAATTTACGCACCCTATTGAGTGGCATATCATTGGATAGGTCTTTCAAAATGTAGACAATGTTTCATTGACTATTTTACAGTCAGAAGCTCCGTTAAAATATTATACAGCCTGGAAGTTGTGTATGTAGGATCTCTAGCTTCACTGCGACTCTAACCATCATAGACATCTATAGACCTCATCAAAACAGTGTTTATAGATAGGAACTAACAATTAAACACAACTTAAAAGTCATCAATACAAGTAAATAAAAAAAAGGTAAGTAATGTAAACAAGTAATATAAAAATATATTTTAAGTCAATTCCTACTTAGGTCAATAAGAGAATTCTTTTTCTCCCATTCTTCTTTCCTCTTGGTGTTTAAAATACCTTGATCAAGAAGAGGACCCTCTCGATTATTGAAAATTAATTAATTTAATTTAATTAATGAATTAATATTTGAAAAAAAACTGGATTAACATGAAGTGTCATCCACTACAAGTATACAAAAATTTATTTGAGCTTGATTGGATGAATAATAAGTATTTTATTAATGATTGAAAATTTGAACAAGATACATATAGCAAGAGTGTGAGCTAATACTAGGAATTGAAAAAAAAAGTAGTCTCACATTGATGAGAAGTAATTAATTAGTTCGCTTTTTACGCAGTCGGGTTTTTTGATTTTTTAAATTTAATTGTTTATTTACATTACACAACAGCAATAATCAAAACAGAATAAACACAGAGTGTTGCCACACGAGGAAAAGAAAGAACAAGAAACTTACATGGATTCGGAGCACACGAAATCAAGGAATATGCAGCAGACGATACTTATATAAACACTTATAAAAAAAACAAAAAAAAAACATAAGTTTAATTAGCAAATTTTAATGTTTCTTATTGAATGAGTTTGATTTTTTTTTCGACATGAAGTTTTCATAGCACCACTGTATGTTTTATATTTGTTTTAGTTTATTTTTCCCTTATTAATTTATGTAACAAGTATGTTTGAGAGCCTCATACAGAAAAAAAAAATCAAATTGATATAATTTAAATGTATTAAAATTTTCTGAATAAACTTATGTTTAATCTTGTGTAACACGTTTAATGTACATTAAACAATACTCAAACAAAAATCAATCAGACAATCAATAAATATACATCTGAAATTATATCTATACAATCAAAACTTCTTAGAAAAAAGGTGGTATACTAGGTGGTAGAAAGCCAATGCTTTATCTACGCATCTTTTTTTGCAACTTTCTTCTTATAATATTATACTATATCAGTGTTGTCAGTGGGCTACTTTTTTTAACTGCTTCCCCGATTATCCCGAGTTATCTCGGGCTCGTATATAATACAATTAATTATTATCCCGAGAAAAATCGGGCGTGGCATAATTTGTCACTACAACTTGTTTTATCACATTTTTACTCGGCCTGAAGCTTAACACAGAAAATAATTTATATAAGACAGAAAATATTTTATATAATATAATAGATTATATATAATAAATAGATTATAATAAATTATATATAATATTTGATTGGCAGTTTTTCAAGATTTGTGATCTGAGATGCAAATGATGAAATGCAATGATGTGATTGCGAAAAATGCGAGGATTTTTTGCAATGTTTTTCAAAAAAAAATTGTAAGGGATGTAGTTAATCCTGATTTCTTGATTGTCACCACTTTTTTGAAACGGTAAATTTCCCCTTGTTTTCCCCTTAATTAATATGTCATTAAATAATGCGATTTTCACCATTTCGAAAAAGTGGTGACAATCAGGAAATCTGAATTTATAAAAAAGAAGCCCACTGGCAACACTGTACTACACTAAATTGAAAACTTTGAGAAATTGCATCTTTTATTACTGTAATATGGAAGGTATGATTTAAAAAGGTGCTAGACGCAAAGCTGTCAAATAAAATTCTATATTTATGATCTAAAAATAGTGCGATACTTTCATTTCAAAACCATAAAACTGCATTATTGCACGAAAATAACATTGAGAAATACCAGCTATTTTATTTAGGCCTGTCTTTCATAATATGAATTGAACCAGACTTTTTATATCCATTTTTCTGAGAATGGAATATTTTACATTTTCCCAACTCTCAAAAGATATTCCTAAGAAATTATATATGAGCTTTCCAAGTAATTTCATAGCTGCCAACTTTCTTTCCAATTCAAATAAGCATGTTTTCAGCTTATTTAAGAAAAACTTATTTAAGAAAAAGTGTCTAGTTTTATGTCGTATACTTATTCGATTTCGTTTATTAAGTACAATTTCTTGTTCAAAATTTTTTTATTTGACTTGTAAAAAATAGAAGTTGTAGGCTTTGTAGTATGCTGTATCTGATGTATGAACTGCGAACACCTTTTTAAATGTTTAATTAAATCTTTCTGAACCATAAATATGAAAAGAGATATAAAAAAAAATGTCAGTATATAAATATTATATGAAATCTTTATTTAAAAACCATTCCTAAAATGCCGATTTTTTTAATCATAAAAATTCTATTTTTATGTATCATAAAGGTAAAATTTGAGAAACCTTCCTAATAATACGCGTTCAGACTAGTCCTTTAAAATTCTCTATCAGAGTAGGATTGTTTAACTTCGAGACCGGCATTTACATTTTTCCTGGCTATACTATAAATTTAAGAAAGAGTAGAAATACAGGCAGTAAAAGTTGACTGGAAAAGGGGAATTTTGGATAAAACATCTGCCGCCTTCACAAATGAAGGAAAAAAAAAAAATTCTCGATTTTTAACGAATTTTCGACTTTTTACTGTACGATCGAGATAATTTTTAGAATTTCTGAAAGCTGATTTTTTTTTTTTTTTTTTTTTTTTTTTTTTTTTTTTTTGCCCGTCTTGTGGTACTAATTTCAAATTTCTGAGAAACGTAGAAAAAAAGTAATCGCACCTTAAAGAAATCGCCATTCCTCATCTGCCTTTAAAATGACACCTGTTTTTAATCTGTCGAAGACATCGGTTTTGTAATTTGATAAAAAATACATGCTTTTGTTGAATTGTGGATGCTTTTCCGATCTTGAAATTGGGGGTTTTTAATTAATAAGTCCGTTAATTACGACTTTTTCAAAATTTTATTATTTGACGTTTGATGTGAGGGGTTCAACTATAAGTATGCAAAATTTCAAGTCAAATAAGCATGTTTTGAGCCCGAAAACTTATTTAAGAAAATGTGTCTAGTTTTATGTCGTACTTATTCGATTTCATTTATTAAGTAAAATTTCTAATTGAAAAAATTTTCATTTGACTTGGGGGGAAAAAAAGAAGTTAGCGGCTTTGTAATTTGATGTATCTGATGATGACTGTGAACACTTTTTTAAATATTTAATTAAATCTTTTTGAACCCTCAATATGAAAAGTGATATAGACAAATGTCAGTATATAAATCTTATATGAAGTTTTTATCTAAAAACCATTCCTAAAATGGCGATTTTTTTAATCATAACAATTTTATTTTTATGTATCATAAAAGTAAAATTCGAGAAACCTTCAGAGTAATACGCGTTCAGACTAGTCCTTTAAAATTATCTGTCAGAGTAGGATTGTTTAACTTGTAGACCGGCATTTGCATTTTTCCGGACCACACACTATAAATTTAAGAAAGAGTAGCAATACAGGCAGTAAAATTTGACCGGAAAAGGGGAATTTTGGATAAAAACCAAATTTGGAGATGCGATGAAACAATGTCATATAGTAATAAAACTAATATTCTTTAATGGGTGAAATCGTCTGTTTCACAAGGGAAGGTTCAGAGATCGGGAACTAAAGAATGTACTCAGCATTTGTCTACCAATATAGTATAGTTAGTATATAAAAATCTGAAAATCATAAAGTGCAATACCTAGAGGATCTTCAGATAATAAGTCTCACAGTTTACGTAACATTTTATAATAGCATAAATTACTTCATTGGGCAAGCGGCTCCGCAGCATGGTTTGCAGTGCCCTGGATTTCCGAATTCGTTATTTGAGTTCAAATCCCACACACATTCTTATTTTTCGCAGCGAAAATGTTTATCAATTATTTTCGAACAACATTTAAAAAATTATATATGATGATTGAAATTTATGAAAAATATAAATTAAATATTTTTATTGTCGTATATAAGTATAGTTTTAACAAAGACATTTTGTATGTTTAAATAATTAATGTCTTATAACAGAAAAAAAAATATAGCCACTGTCAATTTCTATGGATCAGATATTTTTGCTGCTATTCAAAAATATTTACAGTTATTTAAATTAATATTCTCTTATTTTACACAAATAATTAAATTAAACTCGTGATATGAATTTAAAATATATTATTTCAATTTTGAGTCATTATCCAAATACTTCAAAATCTTCATGATTTTCTAAAAATATAAGTTTTTTGATTTTTAAAATGATTTTTTGTTATTTTTAGCAATTCAGTTTTTTTCTTTTTTTGGTTCCGCATACAAATACAATTTAAACATTGGAATTTTGCATGTTTATATATTCAACCAAAAGTAAATACAAAATAAATAAAATATTTAAAAAATAGGCAATTGGTACTTCCACAGACCAAAAATTCTGTTCTTAAAATGTATTCATTATTGAATATAGTACTACTATATTTCACAGTGAAATAAATTCAAATACGTTACATGAATTGAAACACGCTGTTTTAATTATTTTTTTAATTGTAACTTTTCCATTACCATAATATTATTTAAAAATAAAAGGTTTTTTTTTTTTAACAACTAGCTTTTTAATTTAAAATTTTTGAATTTTTGAAACCTCGGATTCTTGTTTTTCTAATTAGAATGATTCTCTATATACTTAAAAATAAGGTCTGAAAAGATATTGAATTGTTAAAAATGTTTATTATGTAGGGATTAACTACAAAACCAAGAATCCGAGTTATGAAAAATTCATATTAAAAATTTAAAAGAATAATTTTAAAAAAGCATGAAATTTTTTAATTAGATGGATAATGAAACAAAATTTAAATAATATATTATAGATTTATATCACGAATTTAATGTATTCCTTTGAAAAATTAGAGATTATTCATTTGTTAGAGATTATTAATTAATTCTGATCCAGAGTTGAAAAAAAATGTGTATAATCATTGAGATTTCAGAAAAATAAATATTAAAGATATGTTTTATCGTATATAAGTACAGTTTTAACTATGAAATTTTGCATGTTTAAATATTTAATAAAAAGTAACAGAAAACAAATCAAGCACTTTGTATTTCTATAGACCAGAAATTTTTGCTGCTATTTAACATTATTTGCAGATATTTAAATGAATAATCTCCAATTTTCCCGAATTAATTAATTAAAATGCGCGATATAAATCAGTAATATATTATTATTATTTCATTTCATTATCCAAGTATTTCAGAAATGTAATGATTTCTTAAAAACATTTTTTTAAGTGTTTAATATGATATTTTTAAATCTCGGATTCTTGGTTTTATAGTTACTGCCTACGTAATAATTAATTTTTGCAATTCAATATCTCTTCAGAACTACCTTGTCTTTAAAATAATATCGTGTTTTAATTTTATGTAATGTATTTTAATTTGTTTCTCTGTGCAAAATAGCAGTTTATTTATGTAAATTATAGTAAATAAATTTTAAAAACAGCAAACTTTTGAGGTCTATAGAAGTACAAAATGCCTATTTTTTAAGATTTTTTTTTAAGCTTTCCATTATTTACATAAACATACAAAATTTGGTATTTTCAACTCTATTAGCCCATTAACGACGAGTTTCATTATATATTTTTTAATGCCTTGGCACCAGTTGATACCAGATTTTCCATAATTGTAATTTTAACTCATTTAATCTCTCAAAGTTTGAGATTAGGTAATATGAATGTTTCCTTACTAAAATACTTGTTTTCATTTTTAAAATTTCGTAATACCTACATGGCACTTTTTCTAGCCAACCGGCGTTAATGAATTAATATGTGGGAAAACATATTAAACTAAAAATGAATATGAATTACTTAAACTAATTGTTACATAGACAGATATTCTAATTGCAAAATAAGAATACGAGATTTTAAAAAATCTCAAAGAATATTTTTTAAAAATCCATGAAAATTTTTAACTGTTCTGACAAGGAAACAAAAGTAATTAATATCTTATAAATTTATATCACGTATTTTGTTTTATTTCTCTTTGAAAAATAGGTGATTATTCATTTAAATATTTTTAAATAGCAGCCAAAATTTGTGGTCTATAGTAATAAAAGGACCTACTTTTTTACTTTTACTTTTCATTAACTATTTAAACACACAGAATTTCATAGTTAATACCGTACTTATATGCCACAAAATATTTATTTCATTTATATTTTTCGTACATTACAATTATTGTACACTTTTTCAATTGTGGTTCGTAAATAATATATGAAAATTTTCACTGCCAATTTAACTGTGAGTTGAACTCAAACAAGAAATTTCAAACTCCAGCGCGAGGCCAGCCATGCTGCTGATCCGCTTACCAAATGCAGTAATTTGTCCCATTATGAAATATAACATGAATTCTAAGGTATATTTTCTCATACTCCATGGGTATTGAAGTTTATGTCTTTTATGTATTTAGTCCAGGGGAAATGTACATTTTACCTTGCAAAAGGTCGGGTAGAAGATTTTTTTTTCTAAATTGTTTATAATGATGTCAACATGTAAAAAACAAGTTTTCTAACAAAATTTCATAAGGCTAAATTTTCTGTGGCCGAAAAACAACAAAGTTTTGGGACATTTTTTGATTTTTTGGAAATATCTCGAGACTCGTTCCCGTGGCATATTATTCGTCAGTTACAATATTAAAAAGGATAATATTCTGTACAACTTTCATATTTATAACTTTTTTATACACTCAATAGCAAGCGCTTTACGCTATTTCAAAAATGGGACAATTTTTTCAATTTTCTTAAAAACCGTGAAAAACGTAGTTTTGCCGCGATTATTCAAAGGTTCCCCGTGGATTTAATTGTGTATGCCGACTTCTAAAAATTGGTAGCAATAAATTATCTATTATTTGCACACTCATTTCTTTATTTACATCTCAACAGTCTTTTTATATGCAATAAATTTATATAATTTAAAAAGCAGGGCAGAGTGTAGATGAATGAGACAATTTTCAAATTTAGACAGTAACTTTAAAGGTATACAATGTTAACTTCAAAGCATCGTTTTAAAGAATTTTTCAGTATATAGTAACTTACTAGCTCGATAGTTTCAATTAAAAAAGGTTTCTTGCATAATTTTAATAATTTTTATAATGCATACATATTTTTCCCGGTATCAATGGAATAGGTGGGTCATTTTCAAAATCTGTCCATATTTTGGAATTAAAATCAAATTTTTGAAATAATCAGAAAGTTTTAATTGTTTGTAAATAATTACCTTACTCATAAAAATTAATAGACAATCATCAGCAGAGACCAAATTACTAATTTAACATTTTAAAACTAATTTTTAAATTTTAATGCACTTGGTATATGACATAATTGAGCACGGTAATGACAAATTAAGCAAAATATTTTTATTTTTCCCCAGGCATAAATGGCAGCCATTATATCTTCTGGCCCATACAATGATTTTCTATTTCTCATATAATGAAAGCAGATTAAGAAATAAAAGTTCATTTAATTATCAATTAGAATTGGATACGGTAATTGGTACGGTAACAAAAGAATTCTCACCAAAATATTCAAAGTCTTTGGTTGTTTTATTGAAACCATAAAACTATTTACTCTATTCACCTAAACCTGATAGCAAGTTGACTTTTAAGGAGTATTTTTGCCTTGATAAAAAGTGCTGTCCTCTAAAAAAATCCAGAGCAACTTTCTGTGAGAAGCATGGCAATGACACTCTTTCTTGGGACATGGTTTTAAAAAAATTATTAAGAATTATAGATAAGTTTAATTAATGAAATAAATATTTTTTTAATTAGTAGCATCTTAATAAATAAAAATGTATAAAAAAATTATAATCATCTGTTTTAAAAAGAACTTTGTCAAATCTTAACCTAATAAATTGCTTGTTGGGACAACTTACGGTAATGACATTTTGACTACAAAAGAATATATTTCTTATTTTTAAATTTTTTATAAATAATAATATATCTGTAAATTATCATTAAGAAACATGATAGTCAAAATGCAATAATTAAAATTATGATATTTAACTATTTTTATGTGCAAATGTGAAAGGACAGTAAAACATGAGACTTTTTTTGAAAATCACCCAGGTATGAAAATTTGCGAAAAACATATTTTATTTACCAATTATTGATAACATGTTTTAAAGATAGCAAACATTGAATTGTAGTTCCATATAAAAGGGGGGACTCAAAAGATAAATATATTTTATGAAAGAAATACTTTTACCTTATAAAATAGCCATAATAAAAATGACACCAGATTGTTTCACTAACTAATGTTATGCATTTATATCTTGTAAAATTTATGAATTCTGTTTATAAAATATTTGAGATCACTAGTTTTACAAAATTTTTAAAAGATTTGTTTTAAAACATATTGTCATTTTTTTCAATTTACATCAATAAATATAACATTTTAGTATGCAAAAATATGTAAAACTTTAAGATTATCTATTAATTGCTTTAAAGCTCAAACAGGATACTTTAAATTTCAGAACAGGTTCCAAACAGTTTTCCAAAAATAAAAGTGCCCGAATATATTTTTTTTAAAAAAAGCAACCAAACCCGAAAAAGTACAAAAGCACAGCATTAGACATTGATCTCAGGTATCCCATGAAAAAAAAAATATTTAAAAGTAACAAAAGGCGAGCGAGATATTTGTCAAGAACGCTCCCATAGGTTTAATATTGCCTTGCGAATGTCTTCGTGTGACTCATTTAGTCCCATAATTCATATAACTGTGACTTTAAACGCCTCAATACGACAACTACCGTAAAATGTTTGAAATCTGTATATACGGAATTCGGTCTTTAAAGAAAAAGTATATATTTTTTCAAGAGAAAAAATATAAGCAATTATACCTGCTAAGATGGAAACCTGTTTAAAACGGAATATATTTCGGTTCCTTTCGGTACGGTTTTCAAGGTTTTAATGAATCAATATTTGGCAAAGCTGATTACGTAGTTCAGCATTACGTATTTAATGCTTACACACTTAAAATTTTCAAAATCTGGCTATTAAAGATTTATTAAAATTCCCGTGGTAAATTTTCTTTTTAAGAAATGGGGGGGGGGGGGATGGCGCCAAAATCCATGTTTCCTCCGGGTGTAACAAAAGGCTAGTTTTAGCCCTGAAACACATAATTTACTGCTACTAATATACAGAAGTTGACATACACGACTAAATCCATGGAAAACATTTGAATAATCGGGGCAGAACTGCGTTTTTCACGGTTTTTAAGAAAATTGAAAAAATTGTCCTATTTTTGAAATGGCGTACTGCGCTTGCTATTGAGTGTATAAAAAAGTTGTAAATATAAAAGTTGTAGAGAATTTTATCTTCTTTAATATTGTAACTGACAAATAATATGTTACGGCAAAGGGTCTTGAGATATTTAAAAAAAAATAAAAAAGGTTCCAAAATTTTCTTGTTTTTTGGCCACAGAAAATTTAGCCTTAAGAAATTTTGTTAGAAAACTTGGTTTTTCCATGTTGGAATCATTATAATCAATTCAGAAAAAAAAAATCTTCTACCCGACCTTTTGCAAGGCAACCCCCTTTTTTTTTGGTACATTTCCTCTGGACTAATTTATCAACTAACTATATTTTATCAATACACAATATTTCTCACCGCATTCTGAGTTCCCCTTCTCGAAACCTCAGCATCGCCAAGTTGTATCCACTGAGCCCCATAATAGTACCGAGAGCTAAGTCATCAATCCACTTTCGTCCGCGACAGCATCACATTTTTAATGCGCGCAAGTAAGGAATCCTGCATTTTTCTTAATATTAGAAGACTTTTTTCAAACATTTCCGCTTACTTTTTATCAATTTTGATTATTTCTACACCTTTTTTAATATTTTCATGAGCAAGTAATAAACAAACTTTATTTTTTTTATTGTTTCTGTTCTTGAGCTTACCTAAAATTTCGTATTTAACTAATATTAAATTAAAAATTTGCGATGAATTTAAATAAAATCTACAGTTTTTTTTTTCAATAAAAATATATGTTATAGATTGAAAATTGTAGCAATTTCCTCCTATTTTTAAAAGAAAATCCCATTTGTAAATGTCTACCCCAAATTCCTCTATCAAAGGAAATCTATGTTTTGACAAAACTTTTCCTCGGAAATTCTTTGACATTGTATTCATGAGCGCACGGCTGGAATCAATGTATCAGTAATAGGGAGTTAGCCCTCCGTACTATTCTGGAGCTCAGTATTTGCATCAAAAGTGTTGCCTTATTTTGGACAAAAACATCAAATCTGAGAATACGCTCTTTGCATATGTTTCTACTCTCATGTAAAGGCAACTGCAATTAACATTTGTCGTTCAGCCTCGTTCAACATTTATCGGATACAATTTTTTAGTACTTCTTAAAGCATTACTTGCAAGAGATTGTTTAAAATGCACAGTATTTTTCAGTTAAAATAATTCGGTCAATGAAGAAATCAACGATTGCACCGTTAAGCTTGCACAAAGGAAAGCAGAATGTCTAATACAATTCAACTCAGTTTAGCGCTGTAATATAGCGTACAGAAGATATAGTGTTGCAACCATAGAGAAGATATAGGGGTGGAGAGTGCTTTGGTAATCCTAAAGTGGAACCAACATAATAGTCACGTATTTATAATAGTCACGTGACTTTTACCGCCAAGGGCTAGCATATGTTTGCGAAAGGAAAATAAACAAATTAACGTATCGTTAAATTAAAGTGAGAATCTTCTTTTACTAATTTAAAACAGATTTTAAGTTGCTTTGTTTTACTTCGTTTATATTTCTGCACTGCTTCACATGCATAATGTATATACTGAGTATTTTTATTTATTTATTTTTTTTTTCACGACCGGCAACAATTTTTAAATTGCCAAGCAAGCGATAACAAGCGAAATCTGGAAACCTTTACATGAGTAGGGCCGGTCATGTTGATGCCGCTTTTCAACGGAATTCTCTACGGAAAGCACACTCCACAAAAGTCTTTGCACTCCACCCCTATCTCTTCTCTATGGTTGCAACTGGCTATCTAAAAAGTGCTAAAAATGTAACACAATAAATTTCCAGCGATGCTGAACGATAAAGTTCGATCGCAGTGACATCTTATTGCTCAAACGTAAACATTGTATGATTTTATTGAGAAAAATTTTCTGCCAGTAAAGCTCTGACAGATGTCACTGCAATTAACATTTGTCGTTCAGCCTCGTTCAACATTTATCGGATACAATTTTTTAGTACTTCTTAAAGCATTACTTGAATAACCGTTTCCCATACTCTATCTTCCAGACACTATAGCTGTAGTATAGTATTTTCCGATTTCATGCGAGTTTCTGTAACAGTAAATTCCTCAAGTTTTTTGCGTAAAAATGTTTGCTTCTGCTATAATGCACCTGTGCGAAACACCGCTTTACAATTTGTTATAATTTACTCAATATGAACAGGAAAAAACAACTGTCTGTGATATGCAAGGCTCCCACTCGGTTCGTTTTTTGAACACCACTTTCATTTAAAGAAAAATCTTGTTTATAAATTTCGTAGAAACATACGGGGAAGAGCGTTTTTCTTGAAATTGTTGCAGAAACCTTCCACGAATTTGTTTCTAGAAAAATTACTGGTTATAAAAAAAACGGACCAGTGGGAACCCTGGTTATAGCGCCTAGAAGATACAGTGTGGAAAACGGCTATTCCTATAATGCTTTAAAAAGTGCTAAGAACTTGTATCCCATAAATCTCCAACAATGCTCAGCGGCAATATGCTGATACGAGCGCCATCTCGTAACTCTTTTCAATATGAACACTGCCTTTTCAAAAATTACAGAATGTTAAATATCGGAAACTATAAATATAAGATATTTTGATCTGTTATAAGCTAATTTAGTTAAGGAATGACGTGAAATAGGTTAAAGAGTCTCTTTTAGAATGACTATCGTTTTTAAATCACTACGATGGCGCTACGATCGACATCTTGTTATTCAGCATCGGTGTATATTTATGGGATCCAATTTTTTAGCACTATTTTGTAGCCGTTTTCCACACTGTATCTTCTACGCGCTGTACCCTGGTGGTATATTTTTTCATGCAAAACTAGAAAATATACTGTATGTTTATGCATGTAAATTTGAAGGGCCTTGGGTATTTTTATAGACGTAAATGTACAGAGTCTTCGTTAAATTTATAGAACAATTTCTCTGTTTTATAAAATAATCTCAGATATCAGCTCACTGTAAAATTATTTAAAACGAACGTAATCGTTACCAGTAGATTCTGAAATATTTCACAGATTTTTGTTTAACAATGTACTAAACATTTTGATAGTCAAGAACAGATAGCTCTGAAAGAATTAAATTATTAAATGAATTAAATGTTTTTTAACAGCTTTAGGTGTATGGATTAATTAAAACATTCCATGTTACCGCTTAATATAATATGTTAATTTGCATCTATAAACGAACATAATGCTACGTCTTTACCCGAGTATTTAAAATACTTAACTCTGAGTTAAACTCATAGCATGAATGAAAACTGTATTGTGTGAAACTCTGATTTAACCCCTTCGAGGGCGGTGATGCCGCTATGGCATCACATAATGTTAATCCCTAATTTCCACATTGACACCGGAATTTTTGGACGAAAATTTCACTTCTATTAAGTATGCGAAAATATACTTTTAATTGTTTACAAAAAAAAATTTCGTGTAAAACCTGATATCGAGGAATTATTTCTACATTTTACGAATGCAAGTACATTGACCCTGAAAGGGTTATGAGTCCCATTTGAGAATGCAATATCTTTAAACAGGAAATATTTTAATTTTTTAATATTTTTAATCCTCTCTTGCATAAATTATTTTTCATTATTCACAAAAAATCTATTTTTGTGATAAATGAGAACCCATTATAAAATAATTTTATTATTGTGCTCCATGCTAACTATTATCTGTCCACAAATCAGATCTCCACAAATGAATGCTGAAAAGTTTTTTGATTTATAGGATAATACTTATCTGTCCTCATATGAGTCCCGTATGAATAAGAGGGTTAAAACAGAAAAATAACTCAGCAGATATAATTCAATTCAATTCCTAATTAAGACCGGCTCTCAATATTTGAAGATAGAACGATAGATACTGAACGATTTTTAAGTTCAGTATCCGAAGTCAGAACTTTCACTCAATACAGTTTCAATTTAAAACAAAATTAAGAACCTTAAGTAGTGTAAGGTGGTAGTAATAGTATGGTCGCGTAAGTTGTATTTATTTCGTATTCCACTGATGAAGGAAGTAGAAAATTTATCTCTTTATAAATTAGATATTTCTTTTTATTCTACATCCATTAAAAGAAAATATTAGATATGAACATTTTTGTCAACATTTTTTATGGTTATATACGTTTTGCGATGCTCTGAATGCGATTTGATTATTTTTAGACATGTCTAACAATCTATGTATTTCTGCTTCTTTCACTAATTTCTGTGTGCTCAATAACTCAATGACTAATGCATGGAACTCTATGAAATATTGTATTTAATTGAACTTTGGCTTAAATTGGTACTTATTACATTTTGGTGAATATTGTCCAACAGAAGGTTGCTATACTGTGCTTTTCACAATGTTGAAATAACTATATATTGGCATCTTTAAAACTGAATTCTGGCAAATTATTGTGTAAGAGGCCTATTATGAAAAACTATGCTTTTTCTTAAAATTTCTGTAACAAACCTATACCTAAGCTTAATTTTTCAACGTAAATTGAAAGATGATATTATTTTCCATACAATGTTTTTTTAGAGACATTTAATATTAATGAAATGAAACATTAAAATGTATGGAAGTTCTCTTTATTTTTTTTCCAACAGTAAAATTTATTTTGAGAAGAAAATAAAATTTAATATTCTCAGTGTGTAACATTTCTAAGAAAGTGAGGTGAGGATTACAACCAAATCAATTTTAATGTTAAAAAAAAAGTTTAATCTCAACATAGCATCTATTATGGAATTACAATATAACATTTAAAAATTCTTAAATACTTCAGTATTTGATTACAAAATGTTTCCCTATTTGAAATAGTCCAATTCTAATACGCGTACGTGTCTATTTTATAGGAAAAAACACCTTTTTATCGAAAGAAACAGCATAGGAAAGGCGTTTCGGCAAGCGAGTTTACAAACTAACAAAACATTAAGGCGAGCCAGAGGTGATAAAAATATTCATGTTAAAAAATATATATATCAACCCATAAATCCTTCCCTTACTCGAATTATTTACTTGTTTATATGGGAAATACAGTTTCAATTCCCCATATTGTTCGGGAAGAGGATACTGTACAAACGCAGAAACACGAATATTTTTTTTAATGAGCTGAAACGATTAGTGAAATTCTACAAGCAACTTATGAATAACTAATGTCTACGCCTTTAATGTTTAGAAGTTATTGCAGCGATTTCTGAAAATCGTCTATACTGTCTAACAGCTAGAGGACTGTTTGTCACTGTTTTTAAATATATTTTCTATCACACATACGAAAATCACCGATGCTAAAATTAGTTGCAAAAATATGACGTAACTTCCTAAGCATCCAGCACTATTACATATAGTGCTGGATGCAGTACATGTACCATGTTTTACAGTTTTTAGAACCATTGCATTTTAAAAAACCTTTTTGCAAATCAAAATTAAATAAGCATAAGAGGATAAATAAATACTTTTATCTTTATAATTTTTAATCGAATAAAAAATATTATGAAAATGTAATAAATAAAATTAATATGACGTGAGTATCAGAGTGTGACAAAAGAATGTCACATTTTGGTCTCTGTTCTGACTGTGAATATTTGACGTTACAGAAACTACCTATATATCAGGTTTACTATAAGCCAGATATAGTATAGCAGGGTCGTATGCATGAAGAGCGAAATGTTTTTGTTGTGGGGAGAAGTTCTGTTGGGAGGGAGGCACAACCAAACCAAATTACAACCACTGGAATCCCACTGATGTTGGTATGAAATGAAAGGGTATTATATAACCGAGGAGGGGACAACAATAATAAAAGAAATTAAAACATTCCATAAAACTTTCAACCTTTTTAAATAATACACATGTACATACAAAATTATAAGGGCGTGATATAATTCAGTAACTATTGTACGCGTTCCATATGTGGCACGCAGTAAAAGGTTTTCGGCACGTCATTGATTAAGGTTTGAAATCAAAATACGGTGAAATAACACAAAATGTGGGTATTTAGACAATCTAAAGTTGTCTGATTTTTTTTCTTTAAAAAAGGAAGAAATAGGATTGGAAATTATTTAATTCCAATCTTGTTTAACATCGGTTCAAAAATTATATCAAATCAAATAAAGAGTTGGAAATGGTTAAAAGGGAAAGATTATCAGACATTATTAAAAAAAAAAAAAAAAATCCTGCTAACAATGAAATTATGGTGACATCGAATGAAATACTAGACTTGTAGAGTTGCTTAAAGATGCTGAGGTTTAGTATTTTCACAATCTTTATCTCCATTAATGAGGGCGAGTCGTTAATTTCGGAAACTAATGATAAGAACTCATGTTCAAACCGTTTATCACTTGATTCCAGTTTCACGATGACAAAAAATAACTCGGGGGAACGTTTTTGCTTATAATCTATACCCCCCCCCCCCCAAAAAAAAAGTGAGTAACGCTGACATCATTTTAACGGTGGCAAAGAATTGAGCAATAACTGTCTCTTTTAATGCGACTTTTTTTACTTCTAGCAATTGTATAATTTCAATTTTTACGCAGTTGAATTAAGGAAAGAAACGTACTTTTAAGTTAAATTTGTTTGAAAACTGTATCTCCATTAACGAGATTTTTTTATGAATTTTAAAATAATTTTCAAGCATGATTTTTTAAAATATCTATCTCTGTGGCATACAGCTAAGATACGGAGGATTAACCCGTTTGCACTTAAAACAGAACAAATAGTTCAGAATTTGTTTTCGACTAATATCCCATAACGTAACGAAAACTTCATCAAAAAATAAAATAAAAATACACATCTGTGCATAATCGAATAAAAAAAGTACTTTTAAATGCAATTTGTTAAAAAACCGTAACTCAGTTTGTTTTTATAATATGTAATTTCCAAGCATACTTTTTTTAAAAACCTACCTCTTCAATGAACATTTGTCTATTATTCGCAGCTAATAGTCATCGCAAAATGCCCTGTTTGTTCACGGGTAAGATCCGGGCTACATGAGATTTTCTCCGACTATGGAGTTGGTAGGAAAAATAATTTACACTTTTTGAAAATTTGCGTCAACGAAAAAAAAAGGAAAATATTTCGTAACACACAATTATTTTATATATCATCATAATCATTCAAAAAATGTTTGAACAACCTATGGATTTTATTATTTTAATTGTTGTAAACTAACAATTCCAGTTGTATACTGAACTTGTATATGTCCCGTATAACAACTATATCTATTCACGTTTTTAAAAAAAATGACATCATGATTACCCAGTAAAATGGTTTGATATGCTTGCCTTGTGATTTTACGATAGTATTTTCCTTAATGATTTGATAATCATTATAATAAATTAATTTATGAATTTTGTTTAATTAAAATATATAGATTTTTTGTTTATTAAAATGAGAAGCAAGTTAAAACATACACGGTCAAGTGCGAGTATTAATTGCGCTCTGAAGGTTCCGTACAATAAATATGTGAATTATTAACTTTATTGTTAAAACAATCGTTTCTAAAAGAATAATAAGACTTTGTAAAAAACTATACAACGTAGCGTTGGGTACAGCTGTATATACTAGAAAAGTATGAATGAGTATACCATAAAAATTCAAAGAGATATGCAACTTAAATAATATCAAATATTGCTATTCTGTATAATTCTTTTTTTAAGCTTATCCTAATCTGTTTTTGATGAACTTAATTCGGTAGTGACAATAAAAGTAGTGCATATTTAAACTTCATTTCACATTTCATATAACTAAATTTAAAGTAGTAATAATCTTTTCTTTCTACAGTGTATCTAAAACAAAAACCTTCTTCATGTTGGAAATACTAATCTCTTTCAGAATTAGATAAACTCATTATAAATCAAGACAAACTGTTTTTTTTCAAAAAACACTTAATGTCTGTCATAAACAAGACTTGATTACTTTTTCACCCATCATGTCAGGAAAATAGAAAATGACTTCCTTGTTTATCTAATATGTCAATCAAAAACTGCATAAACATTTAGATTAAGAAGCTGCAATTTTGACAGCTCAAAGAACTATATTATTAATTTAGTGACTTTAAATTACAATAAGTGTTTTATTAATAAATATAATCTAGACTTTTTATTTATGTTATTAATCAAGCATCAGTAATGTTTCTGTATATTATACTTCTTTAGTGTGTGTGAAAAAATGTAACTAGATAGGAGCTAAAATGTGCCCTCCAGTTTTGTATTTTGAGATATATGAAAACAGTAGTTAAAAACAAAATATTCTGCAAAATTCATGGGATACATATGAGTAAAAAATACACACAATAATAAAAAATCAAAAGTTCTTATAGGTGCAGCTACACAGGATATTTCAGCTTTATCATGGATTGAACCAACTTTTTTATTAGATATACAGAAAATTACTGTTCTAACGTGGACGATCATGAAGCAAAAGGTAAGCAGATTTACCTCATCTTTATTTTATGATTTAATGTGATTATTATTATATCACGTAAGTCTCATTTTTAATCATCCAACAGTTGAAAGTTTAAACTTGGTATTGTGCTAAGCGCGCTTCGAAGGGTGGTAGCAAAGTTGAAACGTCACCTTGGTCCGTGCCGCGTTTTTCTAGATAGGTTTTTAATTAACTTTTAAAGAAACGGGAGGCGTATTCAGAGATCCACCCAATTCAAACTCGTCGCGAATCCCATAGTATTTATGCGATTAATTCTAATTAATTTAGTCTGTTTTTAACAATTTGACGTTTATTGCTTTTATACTGCTACTGGTCATTGCATTACACAAATGTATCATTAAATGCTGTTATCTACAATTTAAAAACCGATGGTACATAAAGTACGCCGCACCTGTCATTATGTATGTCCAAACCGTCCGTGTCTTTAAGGAGTAATATCTTGGTAAATTACCGACAATTTTTTCCAAAAATCTTTATCAACAATGCTTTTTTACTTCTGCTACGAAAGATAACATCAGCGCTCCTCAACACTTTTGCTGAATGCTCGCAAATCGAAATTTGTGTGTAACGGAGAATTGCGCTTTTCTCATAAACTATGCAACCTTAGGGTAATCGCTATAATTTTCCTGCAAGATTTAAGTTAACGTCTACTACCTCTAATTTTTTTTTTATAATTTCAGTTTGAGTAGATTCGGAAATAGAAAGGGGGGGGGGGACATATTTTTGAACTACATTTTCGACGATCCCAGCAAAGAAAGAAACAGTGCGCCATCAGCTGGAAAAAAGATGGCAGCCAGCAGTGCCATCAGCGGTAAAGTTACTTCTTGCGGGCATTACTTAAACCTGTCGAAAAGTGTCCAAGCCGAATGCTGCTGGTCCATCAGTGATGGCCAACTGCAGGCGAGCATTGGTATGTCATCCCATTACTTCAATCCGGCACTTTTCCTGCAGTGCTAGCACCTATCCCACTGCTATTCCTTTGCTGGTCTCATAGAATGTCTTATAGAGTCCTATATAAAATAATCTTTTCAAAAAAAATATTAACCGACTTAAAAAAAGCACAAAAAAGAATTAAATAATTCTTTAAACTTCTTTGATGACGAAACGTTATCCATTAACTGCACATCGGACGTCATGTATCGCATTAAAACGTTACATTTAATTTATAGAATTTAATATCTACCAAACATGGATTTTCTAGAGAATATTTTTTACAAAAGATTAATTTACATATTTATGATTTAATTTACGAATATATACATATAAAAAGTAAATCAATTACTTTTTGAAGTTGGTGCGAACCTATCTTAAGTACAGTAAAATTGTGAATATATTGTAGCTATTACCATGAATAAAGTGATGATAGAAAATATTATACAAAATTTAAAAAAATGCTCTATTACTTCAGCAAATTATCTGTTTAATCATTATCGATTGTGAACGTTTGGCACCAACTTCAAAAAGTAATTGATTACTTTTTATATGTATATATTCGTAAATTAAATCATAAATATGTAAATTAATCTTTTGTAAAAAATATTCTCTAGAAAATCCATTTTTGGTAGATATTAAATGTAACGTTTTTATGCCGATACATGATGTCCGATGTCCAGATAATGGATAACGTTTCGTCATTAGAGAAGTTTAAAGAATTATTTAATTCTTTTTTGTGCTTTTTTGAAGTCGGTTAATATTTTTTTTTTTTTTTTTGAAAAGATTATTTTATTTCCTAATTTTTAGTTATTCATACCGCAACACATAATTATCCGGCTTTCAACATCTGCTGAATAAGTAAATTGTTTGTCAAATAAATTATAATTCACAAAAATTATTTATAAAACAAATAGTTTTTAATAAATTCTTTATAATTTCATTAGAAGTATTGATTTTATTAGGATTTAATACTTATGATATTTTTAAAAACAAATACATTGTATTCACAACAGTCTACATTCATTTATTTGTTGATCACATACACCTGACTTGTGTGCTTTACATAATGGGCCCGCTTATAAGTCATCGTTAATATACAAGGACAAAATAGCACAAGGACTTTGACCTTTGAAGTGGGGATGGGATTTCTAGATAGCACAAGGAAATTTACAACACCAGAGAATTACATCTGTGAGCTCCACAAAGAGTGTGCAATGGAGCCAGAGGGAGTTGAACCCGCAGCCCAACTACGTTCTTAAGCGATTAGTGGTGTGGTGCCTTAACCATTCAGCCACAGTCTACATTCAAGAATTATTTTTTGTAAGACTAGGTTGTCAAGAAGCAAAATACAGACTATGTAGCAATATTTGTATTGACTATTCAAGTATATTGACCAGGACCCAGATATATTTTTCGCTGTTAGCGAAATGAGATTGACCAATCAGAAGCCTGCCTTTTTACGAACTTATAATTTTTATAGAGTATGTCCTTTTAAATTTCAAAAATTCTTCTATCCAATAAAACAAAATTTTCTGTACTAAAATACTGGTATCCAAAAAGTTGTAGACTTGTCAGGTTTGAAAATGTGGTCCAGGGCCCACCGTGGCTGATTGGTCAAGGCATCACGCCGCTAATCGCTTGAGAGCGTAGTTGGTTTCGGGTTCGAATCTCGCTGTCTCCGTTGCACACTCTTTGTGGAGCTCGCGGATGTAATTCTCTGATGCTGTAAATTTCCTTGTGCTATCTCTTTCCTGTATATTGACGATGACTTATAAGCGGGCTTGACGCCAAGCACACAGGTCAGATATATGTATTCAATAAACCAATCATGTGGTCCATAATTCTGCATTATTCTTTTCCGATAATCTCCATCAATTATTTCCTCATGTAAGGCGCCTCTATTTGAGAGTGGTCACATACAATGCTCAGACTCTGTTTATACATACGTGTTTGCAAAACACTGCGGCAAAACTAGACATTTTCTATCCCAGAACTTGGCGATACTCGCTTGGACATGTTTGATTATACGAGTGGCGGACAGTTTAATAAGCATTAGTTTGGCAACAATGGCAAGCTCTTGAAGATTCATGGCGATAGCTTTTATCCACAATCTATCAATCAATAATTTTTTTCCGTATGTCACCATTCTCATACCCGAGGCTAACGAGAAAGACAGGCTACCGCGGTGGGTCCGATTCTTCTTTTTTTACAGACCGCTGGAGTCACGTGATGCTCTTTTCGCACACCTTCATTGGTGCATTCGAGCATCACGTGACTCCAGCGGTCTGTAAAAAAAGAAGAATCGGACCCACCGCGGTAGCCTGTCTTTCTCGTTAGCCTCGCTCATACCAATACTCCCCATCCTTAGGCAGTAAAGACATCAGAAATGAGCGTCAATGATTAGGTGTTTAGTCTGAATCTGATAACCGAAGACAGTGCTGCTACACATAAGAAGGCACTTTTATGTGTACTGCACTGTTAAACATCTGCAGCTTTAGCTGCATAGTCACTCCACCGCTTTTATAGACTATTTCTAAACTGACCAATGAGAATGCCCCATAGCATAGTCAAGTAATCGTTTTCTATAAAAGCGGTGGAGCGACTATGCAGCAAACGCTACAAATTTTTAACAATGTGTATATGGATGCACTTTGCAGTGCACCGACTAATGGAGACACTTTTCTGAACTCTGATGTATAAGGCCACTTTGCTATTGAATGCATTCCATTTACGATTTGATGACGTGGTCAAGTTAAAAACTTCTAGCCTAAAGAAGGGAAGGCTCCGTAGACGTAATGAAAAACCCTCGCCAGCCAGTGAAACAGTTTATGCGGAAAGCAGTATTAGCTTCCCTTCTTATCAGTTAGAAGTTCTTTGGGTAAATTACCGGTATCACGTGACTTTTTTCAGTCTCGAACCCAGATTTGGAATAAAGTCCATTGTAAGCTTTTTGATACTCACTTCCGATGTCGGTTAGCATTGTTTTAGACATTTGGGTTTTTCGGAATGCGGCATCTTTTCTAGACAAGATCTTGCACTTCGGAAAGTAAAGTTCGCATCCAGTAAACTATAAGTTCCACATCGATACCTACGGACATCGAAATTGGGTGTAGAAAAGCTGGCAATCCATCAATAAAATTTACACATCAGAGCGCGGCAAAGTGCTTTAAGAGAAACTTATGTCCAAACTATAGCAAACCTACACTGTTAAAAATATCGTGAAAGATTACTTCTGTTTTTAAAAGCAAACTATTTTCTGACCAATGAGAATGCTACATAAACTCCTATGAAGCGTTCTCATTGGCCAGAAAATAGATAGTCTTTTAAAACGGAGGTAAATTTTCACGATATTTTTAGCAGTGTAAGTACAGCGTCTAGAATACCTAGTGTGGAAATATGCTATCCATACAGTGCTAAAAATTTGTATCCCTTAAATGTGCGACGATATTGCTAAAATGCCAAGTGTCGATCGCAGCGACATCTGCGGGATTTTCGTATTACTAGTATTACATTTTATAGACTTGCGATTTCTTGCAGTTGTAAAAAATATCCTGCAGATGTCGCTGCGATCTGCGGCAGTATCATTGTACATTTAAGGGATACAATATTTTAGCTCTGTTTTAAGTATTACAGAGATAGCCGATTTCCACACTACATATCCTAAGCGCTATAGCGTAGGCATTACAGCGCATAGAAGATACAGTGTGGAAAACGGCTACAAAATAGTGCTAAAAAATTCAATCCCATAAATGTACAACGATGCTGAATAACAAGATGTCGATCGTAGCGCCATCGTAGTGATCTAAAAACGATAGTCATTCTAAAAGAGACTTTTTAACCTATTTCACGTCATTCCTTAACTAAATTAGCTTATAACAGACCAAATTTTTATATTTATAGTTTCCGATATTTAACATTCTATAATTTTTGAAAACACAGTGTTTATATTGAAAAGAGTTACGACATGGCGCTCGTATCAGCATATTGCCGCTGAGCATTGTTGGAGATTTATGGGATACAAGTTTTTAGTACTTTTTAAAGCATTGTAGGAATAGCCGTTTTCCTCACTGTATCTTCTAGGCGCTGTAGTAGGCATTTTCTATTACATAACTACAGCGTCTAGAATACATAGTGTGGAAATCGGCTATCCCAGTAATACTTAAAAAGTGCTAAAATATTGGATCCCTTAAATGTCAAACGATGCTGAAATCCAATGAGTCGATCACAGCGGCAACTTCAGGATATTTTTTAAAACTCCAAGACGATTTGGTTACAGCTTTACAGCGTCTAGAATACCTAGTGTCGAAATATGCTATCCAAAAAACGCTAAAAATTTGTATCCCTTAAATGTGCGACGATGCTACTAAAATCCCAAGTGTCGATCGCAGCAACATCTGCGGGAATTTCGTATTACATTGTATAGACTAGCAATATCTTGCAGTTGTAGAAAATATCCTGCAGATGTCGCTGCGATCTGTATATTTCAGCAGCATCGTTGCACATTTAAGGGATTCAATATTTTAGCAGTTTTTTAAGTATTACAGGGATAGCCAATTTCCACACTGTATATTCTAGGCGCTATAACAGCATCTAGAATATATAGTGTGGAAATCGGCTATCCCCGTAATACTTAAAAAAGTGCTGAAATATTGGATCCCTTAAATGTCAAACGATGCTGAAATCCAATGAGTCGATGACAGCGACATCTGCAAGATATTTTCTAAAACTCCAAGAGTATTTGGTCTAGACGCTGTAATAATACGATGTTTACATTGAAATCTGAAAATATATCGCAGATGTTGCTGCGATCGGCTCCCTTGATTTCAGCGTCTTTGCACATTTAAGAAATACAACTTTTTAGCTCTGTTGGGAAAGCAGATTTCCACGGTATGTAGTCTAGACGCTGTAATTTGGCCCAGCTCTAGGCATGTTCACAATACCTAATGGGTTCCGATCCTGAATCGTTCTCATTGGTTCCCCAGATTCAGATATCCAGAGCATATTTACTGACTATCGCAGTAGTACAGCGTCTAGAATACATAGTGTGGAAATCTGCTATTCAAACAGCGCTAAAAGTTGTATCCCTTAAATGTGCAGCGATGCTGAAATCCAGGGAGCCGATCGCAGCGACATCTGAGATATATTTTCAAATTTCAAAGTAAACATCATCGTATTATTGCAATGTCTAGACCAAATCGTCTTGGAGTTATAGAAAATATCCTGAAGATGTCGCTGTGATCGACTCATTGGATTTCAGCATCGTTTGACATTTAAGAGATCGAATATTTTAGCACTTTTTTAAGTATTACTGGGATAGCCGATTTCCACACTATATATTCTAGACTGTGTAGTAGTAATACTTAGAAAGTACTAAAATATTGTATCCCTTAAATGTAAAACGATGTTGAAATCCAAAGAGTCGATCGGAGCGACATCTGAGGATATTTTCTAAAATTCCAAGACCATTTGATCTAGACGCTGTTATAATACAATGTTTACACTGAAATTTGAAAATATAACCCAGATATCTCTGCGATCGGCTCATTAGATTACAGCATCATTGCACATTTAAGGGATATATTTATTTAGTGCTGTTTGGATAGCAGATTTCCACACTATTTATTCTAGGCGTTGTACTTGTGCTCTGATACATGAGAAACTTTAAAGGTTGATTTTCAATTTTTCGACACCGACTTCCGATATCGGTTTGTGTCTTTGTGGGCCTTCCGGTTTGGTGGATGACAGAATGGCCGGGATCCAGATAGAATTTTCGCTCTTAGCGAAACGAGATCGACCAATCAGAAGGCTGCATTTTTGCAAACAGCGAAAAGTTCGCAAAACTGCAGGCTTCAGATTAGTCAATCTCGTTTCACTACCAGCAAAAAATCTATCTGGATCTCAGCCCTTGTCTAGCTAAGTTTTCGCACTTTGAAAGATCTCGTATCTCTGTAAGAGTAACAGTATGAAAGATGAATGCTTATAATGGGCGACTGCTTCAAAAAGGATTTTAATTTTAAAGTTTTTATTTTTTTTTAAATGTTCTAATGGAGGATATTCCATCTGCGTTTTGATCATGTGATCAAGGTAAAAACGTCTAGCGCAAAGAAGGGAAGGCTCCGTAGACGTGTAATGTAAATCCCCGCTAGCCAATGAAACAGGCAAAGCAGTAGCATCTTCCCTTCTTATCACTTAGAAGTTCCTTGGGTAAATTACCGGTATCACGTGACTTTTTTCAGCCTCGAACCCATATTTGGAATATCCTCCATTATCAGATTTTTATAAAATTGGAAGGGGACCAAATGGGTGACTTACACTTTCGAACAAAAAAAAAATATCAAAATCGGTTCATATTTAAGAAAGTTATGCGTTAACATGGGCAAAACATACATACAGGTCGAATTGATAACCTCCTTCTTTTTGAAGTCGGTTTAAAAAAAATAAGTATTATATAATTATGGCTCTTTTTTCTATAAGCTAGTTTCAGCAAGAGCTATAGAAATATCTGTAGAAGTGTCTATAATAGAAATGTCTATAGAAATATTTGAACTGCATGTGGGCACCCTCCCAAGTACTGACCGCGCTCGATGCTGCTTGGTTTTTCGGGATCGGATATGAACAAGTGCTTTCAGCGTACGCTACGACTGCTCGTAGTTTTCAAGCTCTCATTACACTATTTCAAGTTTGTTTCTTTTGTGATTTACGTTCCCAATCATTAAACTGGTATAGAAATTATTGTATTGTATAGAAATCCTATGTATTTTATACGCTTTATTTATTATTGTTTCTGAACTGCGTAAATTATGAAAACCGAAATCCTTTGTAACCTAGTAAAACCAGATTTAAGGAGAAAAAAAAGTTCGTTGAAATAAAAAATTTATTTATTTATTCATTTACTTATTTATTTTGTTGGTGGCAGTGGTGCTATATTTTTTACAGTTTAAAAAAAATTAGCTTCACAGCTTAAATTGTGTTAATATATTCATTTCAGATTTGTGTTCAAATACTCAATGTCTTCGATATTCGCAACGCCACCTAGCGTAAGGGTTCCCAGCAATGATACTGCAAAAGTTCGTGCACTTCCATGTAGTGGTGTGCCAGCGCATGAGATAAAATGGATGCCCACCAGAATTTTATCTGATGATTTCCAACAGCAAAGTTGACTGAAGCTGTCTAGCAGTGGTCATGCAGTGGTATACCATCAGCCAGCACTTCTCCATCATTCCCAGCACCTATCTTGCTGCTGGTCAGCAATTTCTTCTTTGCTGGGATATTTCTGCATCTATAATACCTGAAATTAAAAGAATGTTATTTTTGAGTCCAGCGCTACGAAAGCTGTCACAAGATATACAAAGAAAAGACTTTTTATTTCAAGTAGCTTAATTTGCCCCTCTACATCTTTCGTAAATATATTTGTGAATGTTTAATAATCTGCAATTATATGGGTCAATAGTCTTTATTACTTCTCCCAATTTCAACTTTCCACGTTCCTTAGTTTACGAGTAAAATGACTGTGACAGACGGACAGACAGACACAGGAGTGATCGTATTATGGTTCCATTTTTACTTTTTAAGTGAATCCTAAAAAATATACATGTTAATAATGGCAGACTTCCAAAGTTATTTATAAAAAATATAAATGCATTTTAAAGAGTACCCAACTGTCATATTAAACTAATTATTTTCTAAATGTTATTACAACCCTTGGCAAAAAGTCTCCGATCATTAGGCCAGCAACTACTATTTTTTGTAAGAAAGGATTATTTATTCTCACTGCTTAAAAATTAAACGATTATTAGCGATAATAAATTTGTATTATATATAATGAACAACAATATGCAATAAAGAAAAATCATTATACATCGATTTATAAACAGAAAAATGGTGATTGAAAATTAAACACCAAAGAAAAAATTATCCAATCACGCTTTGATTTGGAAAAAAATAGCCGATCATTGTAATCAATATTTAGTAAATCCCCCTTTAGCTCAGGTGACAGCCAAAATTTTTCGTGGAATGGACTCAATAAACTTATTACACTCTTCGAGAGCAATTTCACACCAGCATTCCCTTATACACATATACCGGGTGTCCCAAAAATGACTGATGGATTTTAAAATTCAATAACTTGCAAACGGTGACAGATATTTGAAAAATTCTTGCAGGAGAGTTATGTATGATGTCATGAGTTTTCTTACGGTGATTCTTGATTTTAGTTCGAATTTCGAACAATAGATGGCGCTGACAGCGACTGACGCTCAGTCGAGGCCTAAACTGACGTCACTCAGCATTGATGCGAAGGAAGGAGATTAAGGCTATGGAGTGGGTCTCATTCGCCAGCACAATCTTGCTCTTAGGGCCAGATTCTGAACTCATTCGATATGATTTTAATGGAGTGCGTTGTTGCCATGGAAACAACAAATTATTCGATAGTAGAACACAGCGTTAAGAACTGGGCATGAATTTAAGAAGAAGTATTCGAGTTTGCAGGCGATTTTACATTGATTAAGTTTATTTTCTCGGATTAAATAACTTTTTATGGTCTGATTTAAAGAATATTTTATGCATCGTATTTTAAAACTAGGTGAAGAGATTTAGTATTTTTGTTGTTGTTAAAAATTTTATAACTTTTATTACATTCTAAAAAATTTTAGATCTTTTAAGGAAGTTCGTCAGTAGGTTTTTATGAATGTTGGATAATAATCGTGAAAATGGATAATAGTATATTGTTGTTCAAAATAACTACTTAAAAACAAATATTAGAAGTTATCTTGTTTAACCATTTTGAATAGGGGTATTACATCGTTGAAATAAGAAAAAATAAAATGAATGCTAGTTAATTAAAATTTTGTTTGACAGTTTGATATTAAAATATTGTACTACATGCAGCTTCATCTTGATGTCTGATAAAATAAAACTAGTAAATATTTTTTATCTACATCTACTATTTAAATTGTAAAAATGTGTTAAAAGAATTCTTGGAGTTTGAATTTTTACGCTTTTGCAACTCTTTCTACACACAAATGCTAATATGCATATATTTTTTAATAATAAATATATCAATGATATCTAATGTGATAAACTAAGTTCAAATTAAACTTGACAAGAGTCTAAAACTTAGTAGGACTTAAATTATTGAAGGCCACAAATTTTTATTGAAATTTTTATCTTGATATAAATTAAGACCGTATTTCTAATAGCACTTTTTGTTGGAATGCAATTGTAATTTTAAAACTTTTAGTTTATATATATTTTTAAAAAATTCACGAATCGTAATAATCAGGGCTTGGGAAATGTGGTCGCCACTTGCAACCAATATTTTTTACTCGAAGACCAAGATTTTTAATCTGGCGGTTTTTGTAGTGTTAAAGAAAGAACAAAGTGTAAACGTCATTTTCCATATCATGCACAAAAAACGACATTTTCTGCTGCTGTAGCCAGCTAGCATGTCATGTCATGTGATTAGAAAGTGGGGAGAGGGTGGGTCGTTCTTACGGGTTGTTTACCAATGTTTTTTGCAAGAGGATTCGGTTTACAGTTTTTCAGAGAAATTTGGTAGTAGTGGCGCAGGGGGGGGGGGGGGGATTGAGAGAGAATTTTAAATATTAGAATAATAACTTTATTTAATGAAGAATATCCTATAATTATACGCGTTTAGTGTTTGAATTATCATCCATAGTAAATGGAAAACAATTTCACTGAAAATCAGAAGGACATTTTTTTGGAGGGGGGAGGTATTTATTCTTAGCGATTTCATTATTGTTTTAAATCAATCCTTAGATTGTTGTATTAAATCAATCCTTTGATTGTTGTATCAACCCGTAAGAATGACCCACCATCTCCCCACATTCTAATCACATGACATGACATGACATGCTAACTGGCTAGAGCAGCAGAGAAGGTCGTTTTCTGTGCATGATATGGAAAATGCCGTTTACACTTTGTTCTTCGTTAACACTACAAAAACCGCCAGATTAAAAATCTTGGTCGTCAAGTAAAAAATATTGGTTGCAAATAGCGATCGCATTTGCCAAGCCCTGATTATTACGATTCATGAATTTTTTAAAAATATATATAAACTAAAGAGCTTTACAATTACAATTGCATTCGAACAAATGTGCTATTAGAAATACGTCTTAATTTATATCAAGATAAAAATTTCAATAAAGATTTGTTTGTGGCCTTCAGTAATTTAAGTACTACTAAGTTTTAGACACTTGCCAAATTTAATTTGAACTTAGTTTATCATATTAGATATCATTGATATCTTTATTATTAAAAATATATGCATATTAGCGTTTGTGTGTAGAAAGAGTTGCCAAAGCGTAAAAGTCCAAACTCCAAGAATTCTTTTAACATATTTTTACAATTAAAAACAGAAGTAGATAAAAAATATTTACTAGTTTTATTTTATCAAACATCAAGATGAAGCTGCATGTAGTACAATATTTTAATTTCAAACTGTCAAACAAAATTTTAATTAACTAGCGTTCATTTTAATGTCTTTTTTTTATTTTTAATGTAACGATATAATACCCCTATTCAAAAGGGTTAAACAAGGTAACTTCTAATATTTGTTTTTAAGTATAGTTATTTTGAACAACAATATACTAATAACCATTATCACGATTATTATCCAACATCCATAAAAACCTGCTGCAAACTTCCTTAAGGGGTCTCAGGACTCTTAAAGCTTCAAATTTCGAAATTTTAATTTTTTTAGATGTTAAACTACTATCTTTTCTGAACATTTTGATATAATTATTTGCATGAAATTCCGATTAGAACGGAAGTTATGGTTTTTAGAATTATACCTGCGCAATAGCTGAAGCGGCATTTCCGAAGTTTTGAATTCATTTTTCTCCAAATGACGTTTTTGGTGCATAACGCGCAGGATATCTCAAAAGCTTACGAATATTTTTTTTTTTTTTATGAAATTAAAAAAATATGTTTCATGTCAGTCTGTAAAAACTGACCCTAAAATTTCCTTTTTATTGTTCAAAAAAATATTTTTTTAGGTGTTATACTGTTGAAAATTTCAAAATTTTGTATTAGCTAAATACAACTTTGTATTAAAAATATAAAATGCTTTAAAACAAATTTGTTTAGGTTCACAGTAATTATTGTAATCTAAAGTATAATTAGGCACAAAGAAAGGAATTCTAGTGACAAAATTTATTTTGTAACCCTGCGCATAAGCTGTCATACCAATTTTCTGCTCGACAAATATCTGACAGTTTGGAGCCCCCTATAAATACTAATTCTGCAACTTGATTTTTTTTTAATATATAAAAGGAAAGAAAATACTTATATCTTTCATCCCAATTTTGTTTTTAAATCGTATGCATTTTAAAATATTAAATGTTGAAAATGATCTTTTTTTTTTTTCATTTTTTCCAATTTTAAGAGTCTTGAAACCCCTTAAAAGATCCCCTTAAAATTTATTAGAATGTAACAAAAATTATGAAATTTTTAACAATAACAAAAAATACTAAATCTCTTCACCTAGTTTTAAAATACGATGCATTAAATATACTTTAAATCAGACCATAAAAAGTAATTTAATCCGGGAAAATAAAACTTCATCAATGTAAATTTGCCTGCGAACTCGAATTCCTAATTCTTAAATTCATGCCCAGTTCTTAACGCTGTGTTCCACTATCGAAGAATTCGTTGTTTCCATGGCAACAACGCACTTCATTGAAATCATATCGAATGAGTTCAGAATCGGGCCCTAAGAGCAAGATTATACCGGCGAATGTGACCCACTCCATAGCCTTAATCTGCTTCCTTCGCATCAATGTTGATTGACGTCAGTTTCGGCCTTGACTGAGCGTCAATCGCTGTCAGCGCCATCTATTGTTTGAAATTCGAACTAAAATTAAGAATCACAGTAAAAAAACTCCTGACATCATACATAACCCTCCTGCAAGAATTTTTTAAATATTTGTCACCGTTTGCAAATTATGGAATTTTAAAATCCATCAGTCATTTTTGTGACACCCGGTATATACTACATAGTTTTATGGCATTTTTGATCCTTCGAAAATCAATTTATCGTTTTAATATTTTCCACAAATTTTTGATGGGATTAAGTCCGGACTATTGGGCGGCCAAGTCATGGTTTTAATTGAATTATTACCTACATTTTGTAGAAATTTCTTCACTGATTTGGTGCGATGGGGAGCTGCGTTGTCATCTTGAAATAAGAAGTCATTTTGATCCCCGAACCATTGATCGACGCTGGGAATAAAAAAATTCTACAAAATGTCAATGTAAACTTCAGAGTTTACTGTACGTAACACAATACACAACTTGCCGACGCCTTGTGATGTCATACATCTCCAAACTGTAAATGCAGCTGAAAATTTAGTCCTCGTATTGACACACTTATTGAACTTTTCATCAACTCTCCTCCAAAAAAATGTTCCACAGTCATCACCTGTTCCGAGAAATATGTGAGATTCATCGCTAAAAATAACTTTATTCCATTTATCAAGTGGCCACTGTACACGTTTTTTACACCATTACAAGCGCTCTTTTCTATGCTTCTTTGTCGAGTAAGGTTTCGTTTTAGCTTTACAGAATTTAAATCCTATTGCATTTAGACAATTACGAACTGTGCGGCCACATACCTTTACGTTATACTTAGACCATTCGACATTGAGTTGTTTTGAGGTTGCTCGCCGCTTTCTTTTCGTTTTTTTCCACAAGTTTTCTGTCCTCCCTAGGCGTTGTCAATCGCGGACGCCCACTTCGAGGTAAATTTTCCACGCTGTTAGTCAACTCATATTTTTTCCAAATATCGCATATCGTACTTCGAGCACAATTTAATATAGCAGTCACTTTCCTTTGTAAATTTCCCGCTTGCAATAATTTAATCATGCGGATTTTTAAATCGTGAGACAGGCTTATCACACGAGCCATTGTCCAGCATTTCAGGGTTGCTTTTGATCTCGCAGCTGAAAGATTTTTTATGTTAAATAGGATTCAGATATTGTACACATTCGCAGGAACTCTTATCTGTCTTCATTATGCAAATTTAAAACTTGTTTCCTCAGTGATCGATTACTATTTTGCAACTTCCGTCTTTTTCGGATATTTTTTTCTCACGAGAAAACTTTTTCGCCTGCAGTATAATTATAAATTATATGATTATTATATTGAATTCACTTTTCATTTATATTTTAATACGTGTTCTTTTATTTGGCATATTGCAAAAGGCCCCTATGCTCATGAATTGCAAAATATATGCTTCAAAATGCAAAAATCATAAACTTGATAACATTAATCGGAAACTTTTTACGAAGGGTTGTATTTTCGTTACATCATTTATCATCTAATGTACTCAATGCATGCACAAGACAACAATATTTATATTATTGTTGAATGGTTCTTTTGCTCTATTTTTTATTCAGACTTAGTGATCAGACAATTCCCCAAATTTTCTTTTAATTATTTTCTTGTACGTAAAACGAAATTGCTCAAAAAAGAATTTGTCATATTGCTCATTGAAACCATTTCACTTTATGAGTTCAAACTATTTTTTTTAATGAGTTTTAAAAAGCAACCTTATAAAAATTTATTTTAAAGAACATAATGACACCAGGACTTCAATTATTTTTCTTTAAATGTTAAACGTTCTATTACATAAATGAATAAACGAATGTATTTATAAAATGCAGTGATATTAAATATATTAATCCTAGATTTCAATAAATATATTTTTTTCTTTGTCTGTTAAATTATTCGGTTTACAAATAACATGTAATGAGTACAGGCAAAACACGTAAAAGGCTGTACTTTTTTTTCCGCGGGAATGCATGAATTATGTTTTCTAATTACACAAAATTAGATAGCCCTTACTCTGTCAGATTATCCTCAAGTTGTTAATTTAAAGGATTTGGCAATTTGAAATGCGAATATATTCACACAAAATACTAAAATTAATTTTCACTCGCTGGACACGCCAGAGGACAACTGTATTCATTATAATCCTTATATAATTGCACTCACAAAATCTGTGCCCATTCAGAAAACAGAAAACGAAATAAATATAGCTTTAAATCTTGCTTAACCCTTTCGGGTCTCGTGTACTATTAATAGTACATGTATTTTCATCGAGTATTATTTTGTCTTAACAATTACTTTTGTTACTGTCTACATATAGTAATGATAGCATATGTCTATGCCAGAAATAAATATAACTTTAAATCATGCTCAGGCATTTCGGGCCATGTGTACTATTAATATTACATGTATTTTTATCGAGTATTATTTTGTATTAACAATTACTTTTGTTACTATCTACATATAGTAATGATAGTATATGTCTATGCCAGAAATAAATATAATTTTAAATCATGCTTAACCATTTCGGGCCTGGTGTACTATTAATAGTACATTTATTTTTATCGAGTATTATGTTGTCTTAACAATTACTTTTGTTACTTTCTACATATAGTAATGATAGTATATGTCTATGCCAGAAATAAATATAACTTTAAATCATGTTTAACCATTTCGGACCTGGTGTACTATTAATAGTAAGGTACTTGTACCCAGTATGGACAGTGCTCTCAATATGGACACCCCTAATATCTTTAAAGGAAACAATTTTGATCGAGAGATGGCGCTATGTGTTCGTGAAGAAAAGCAGTTGAAAAGATAATTAAGCGTGGAAAGTGCAAAAAAGCGCGCTGTTCGCCATTTGGAAGGAAACTTGCTGTTTCGTGGTGTGCTGATCGTAATTACAGGTAAGTTTAAATTCTTATTAGATATGGTAAAATTACTTCAAATGCTGAAAAGTGGAGTGTTTTAGAAAGTTGCTAAAACAATTTTTCGATAGCTATTGCATACATTGCTTTAAAATGTTTTCTTTGTTTATTTCTTACAAGATTTAGTAAAACTATGCCATATTCTCAATATGGACACCTTATATCCACATTGGAAATACAGCAAGTAAATCTTCGGATTCACAAATTCGTAAAATATCTCTTTAATGTAATCTGAACAATCCTTCAAGAAACCTCCTCCAAGAAAAAAATCCTCCAAAAAACCCTTGCAGAAAAATCAAAAGAAGTCTCCCCACAGTAGGGTATCTGTTGGCGAAATCGTAGGTACCAGCGGTATGACTTCCACAACAAAGGAGAGCTGGTACTACTTCTTATGCAGTATTGATGCTGTTGCAGACATGCGGCAGATATGTCCATGAGGACTGTGTGGGACTTACCGCCCATGATGAAGAAGTTTTTATTTGTCCATCCTGTGAGGACTGAGTAATAGCAGATGTAAATTCTGCAGACAGATGCAATAAAGCTAAGCAAAACCAACTATATTATTTCATAATATTTTGTAGCAACTGAGGTGCTTTGCATGGGTCATCGAAGAGACAAAACCGAAAATGACCCCCCTTCTAAAGAGCATGTTCTGAAGATATTTACTGTGCTCCTCTCCCTCGCAATACTTTAAGATATATTTCTTTTATCCCCTTTTTATTTTATCCCATATGAATATGAATTAAATAGTACGCAAAATAACTACATTCGTTAGATTTAAGACAATGGGATATTATTTAGATTTCAGTACAAATATTGGGTTAGCTACGATTAACATTATTAACATAAAAGTAATTTTGTTCTCCAAAATTCAAAAAATCGGATCCGAAAGGGTTAAAAATATCCTACTACGAAACTGTTTCAAATATAACCAGTTATTTAAGGCTATTTTAAAATGTTACATCTTTTTTTTTTTCACTCGAAAAGATGCTCGAAAACTTTTAACAAAAATCACAAAAAAAATCTGTGCATAGAAAAAGTATTCAATTGTTCTTATTCATATTCAAAATGAACTTTTTTTCTGTCTAGATGTAAATTCAATACACTAGTGTTCTAGTTGGCTATTTTTTTTTCTTTTTGAGCTTAAGGCTGTTTTGAAAATATTTTTTTTTCATTTCTCCAAAATACGAATACACAATCATGGATTAATTTTTATACGAAAATGTATGATATTTTCGCACATTAGTACAGAAATGCTTTGGAATTGAACAGCAATTTTTGTTGAAGTGTAAATGATTACATCGGGTGTTGCTAAAAGTAAAGAGTAATCCAATCTATTGGTTACTAATGCCGACCATTCTTTGACTCCGGCGTCCCAAAAATTCGTTCAAAACATCCGCTTTGACACTATTTTCATAGATATCCTTTGTCTTTAAAGAAACTTGAGAAACTCTATTCAATTTCTTAGTATTTGAATAAGAATACCTGCAAATTTCATAAATTTAAGGTTTTTAGAATAAAAATCTCTTTGTAAATTTGTCAGAAACTAGCGAGTTTGGATTTGAGAACAGCATTAACCCCTTGTCAACCAGACTGCTTTTTTCAAGTACGGACTAGCGTTTACTGTAAATTTGTATTTTCATCGGTATTGCCGCATCTGGCTGATTTTTTATTTAAGCATTTCGAATTCTCACCAGAATGTTTTAATAGTTATGGTAGTTGTCTACGATAAAATCAGGACGTACGCATCGTACGTTCAGGATGTCAAGGGGTTAATATCTGGTTTAAAATCTCCAGGCCGGCAATATTTTTATCATATATTTTTGTAGAGAAAAAAAAAAGCAAAGTTCACTCGCAGGATATTAGTTAAATCAGCTTGAAAATATATGTGTTACAAGCGATGTTTGTAATACAGCATTGCATAAAATGCCTATGCATTTTGTAAAATACCATGAATTAGACATCGAAGTATGAAAAAATAATATTTCACAGATATACTAAGCAATTTATAGAATGCCAAGAGACAAACCAGCAAAATATAAAATAATCCCGCTAACAACATTTCTAACGTAATGTGGCAAGGCACATGATTTTCTCGTTTGTTTGAGCGGGGTCCTTTGTTTGAAGTCTTCCCTTTTAGCATTAAAGCCTTTGTTTAGTATAGACGAAATATGCTACTTCGTATTTGTTTATCAAAGACGCGTCTAGACCACAGTGTTGTATTTGAAAATGGAAGAGCAAAGATTAGCATCCAAGAAGGAGTCAGGCAGGTTAACGATTCTTCAAAAAACGTGTCTAAAGTGCCAACCATTGCTGAAAAAAAAAAAATAAAAAAAAACGTGTTTTAACTGAAACAACTAGCTAGAAATTGAAGAGTTTGCTGCAAGAATGAGATAGCTCCATTTTTGTACTTTTGGAATTTTGGAAATAAAAAATAAAATTTTCATATAAAGTTTTTTTCTACTTATATAAAGCGTGTTCAAATGAAAGTGATTCAAAGCGTCGCATGCGACCAGTTTTCAATGTATTTTCGTGAAACAAACGCTAGAGTGAAGGTGTATGTACCACATGTGCGCAAGCTCAAACACATTTTTGATAACTTCATTCACAAGGACGTGGCATTCAGTTAAAAATGGCTGGTGTGGAAGCAACTGCGTCCAAAACGGATCAGAGAGCTGTAATTAAGTACCTAACATTAGAAGGGTGTACGCCGGTGGATATTAATTGCGAATGCTGGCTGTGTACGATAAGTGTGTGTCAATGCCCACGTGACGAGGTGCGTGAGAATGTTTAGCGACGGTCGACAGGAGACAACAGATTTGCCGCGGCCCGGTCAGACGCACAAAGTTGTGATATAGAAGCTGATTACGGACATTGACACTCTAATCATATCTTTGGACCGCTGACGAAAAGCCTAAAGGGTCAACGATTTCACTCCGACAAGGACGTAAAGTCTGCTGTTCTGAACTGGTTCCATGATCAACCGACATCGTTTTTAGCGGACGGAATTCTTAACCTTCCTAAGCAATGGAACGCCTGCTTAAACACATTGGGTGGGGTATTTTAACAAACTTTGTATGCATTTCATTCATTAAATATTGTAGTTTCTATCTGTCTCATTTCTGTCCCTACGCATCTCATGGATACACACCTCGAATCGCTTTCATTTAAACACCCCTCGTACATTACTCCGTGCACCTCCCCAATAATATAAAAAAATATCTATTCAGATCAACTTTTTTTTAACAAGAAAGTGGACATCTCGAAAATGTCAAAAATCGAGCTCTGAAGAATAGGGCTAATCATACTAGATTAAAAAAAACACCATAGGAAGCCGACTTTGGTCTCAAAGCTAATGTGAGTTTCGCAATGTTTTCTCTGATACAAAATGTGAAAGTTCATCAGATTGTACCGCAACTGGAAAAAAAATAAGAAGAGCGTTCAAACAATACAAAGCAAGTCACCCTATATCAGTGGTTCTCAACTTGTGTGCCGCAGCACAGTGCACTGTTAAAAATTTGCAGCATTCTGGCAGGTCATTTGACCATTTTTTCCGAAAACGGTTACACAACCGTAATTTTAACACTATTCTGACCATATTATTTGCCATTTTATGGTCAGAATATAGTTAAAATATGGTTATGAAACCGTTTTTTCAAAAAACTGTCGAATGACCTTCCAGAATACTGCAAAAATGTTTAATAGTGTGCTGTTCCGTTAGGTGACTTTAGGTGTGCCCTGAAAATTTTAAGTCTAGTTGCATCAAACTTTTAAGAATTAACAAAAGTATTGATATTTTAATGTGTAATATTTCATCTTACATGATTTACTTTGAAACATCGGATTAGTGTCATTAAATTTGCATTATTTGGAAGTTTATTTATCTGTTTATATACTCTTACACTGTTAAAAATTTGCAGCATTCTGGCAGGTCATTTGACCGTTTTTTCCGAAAACGGTTACACAACCGTAATTTAAACACTATTCTGACTATATTATTGGCCATTTTATAGTCAGAATATAGTTAAATTATGGTTATGAAACCGTTTTTCAAAAAACGGTCGAATGACCTGCCAGAATGCTGCAAAATTTTTAACAGTGTACTACATACGAGTAAGCGAGGAAACCATGAAGTTTGTCTCGCTTCTTCAGATAAATATAATTCTTTCAGAGGAAAATTAAGTCTCTTGAAGGGCCATTCCATGAGAAACGGACAAAAAGTCCCGCACGTGACGCTTACATAAATACCTACGCTGTTAAAAATTTGCAGCAAACTGTCCAGTCATTCGACCTTTTTAAAGATAACGGTTATTTGATCATATTTTTAAGTTCATCTGACCATATTATGGTCAAGATAAAGTTAAACAACTGTTATGTTACTGTTTTCTCTAAAAACCGTCAAATGACTGGACAGTTTGCTGCAAAATTTTAACAGTGTATATTTATTAACTTATAAGTTATTAAAATTTGAACTATGCATTAAAATTAACAAAAAAATCCTATATTTTCATAGTAGCAATGTTGTTATGGTTTGAGGATACAATAGCATTGTTAAAACAGAAATAATATGTAGAAAAGCTGTTCCACATGTGATGTGGAATGGCCCTTTAATAGGTTTAAAAATCTCCTCATTTTAAGCCCTAGATCTTAGTTAGCTGTCCGTTTTTAATGATAAATAAATAATAAAAATAATAGATAATAAAAATTTCCACATTTTAAATACTAGACCTAAGTAATCTGTCCATTTCAGAGCCATTCTGAAAAACTAACAAAATGTCCTGCTCGAGACACTTACATAAATACCTATATCTATTTATTGACTTATAAGTTATTAAAGCAAACTGTACATTAAAAATAACCAAAAACTCTAGATCTTCATATTAGAATGGCAGTTTTAATTTGAGGATATAATAACATTGTTAAAACAGGAGAAATATGTAGAAAAGCTGTCCCACACGTGACATGAATGACCCTGAAGAAGAAAGCTTACAATACAAAATTCAGTAGAAATGATCGTTCGAAAATGATTTAAGAGAATGGCTGTCGTGAAATTTTATCTTACAAACAAAATAGTATAATTTTTAAAAAAATGTCGTGCTTGGATATCTTTTTAAATATTAATTTATATTAAAGAGAAAAAAAATAATTTTATAATAATTTTAACCTTTTTTTCATTACACATAATAAATTATTTTTTATCCTACTGAGATGGAGCAGTTTGTATTAGTAAATGAATTTAAAATGATATGTAACCCCTTTCATATTCTTTTCATCATTATGATTTTAGTGTGCCACGGAAGTTTAATTATGGGTTTAAGTGTACCATGTGGTAAAAAAGATTGAAAAACACTGTTCTACATAATTATAATAAGAGACTATTGCACAAAACATGAATGGGATAGTAATTTATGATGAAAAACAGGAATTGGAATTGATGACGGAAGACAATTCCATCTTTAAAAAAAATTCCAAAACTAGAGATTAGACACATACTGTAATAAAGAAAAATACACAATTGCGCCATTTTGTGATGGATACAGCATAGTATTAGGTATCTGCTATTTTAAGACGAGAACGGCCGGAAAATTTCCTGAATTTTTCTAAAAATATTTTACATCAAATTTTTTGTTTAAAAGTACATATTTAAATTACTTCTGAGTAATATATATTTAAGTTATTTCATACAGAAATTTTTGATTCGAATCAAAATATATTTATTTGATACCTGTAAAATTGACCGCTGCGGCTGTTCTTGTGTTAAGGAAACAAGAGACTTTAAAATTTATTTTTTAACTTATGTTATTCGTATAAGAAATTATTCAAAGAAGTGTTCTGTAGCACAAATTTAATAAATATTTGAAAAACAAAGACAATTTACAAAAAAATTATAATTTTTTTTTAAACTCTATTAATTTCAGTAGTGGTTAAAATTGTGGAAACATTTTTCCAAAGTTTTAAGTCTGAGGTTTGATGGCCATAAAATCACTTTCTGCTTAAGTAATACCATAAAATTATATGTCAAGGGAAGATAATCTAATAAAGAATGTTATGAAATAAATGTTGTTCATTTATTAGTGTTTAATCAAAAGTTATAGACAAACAAACACAAAATAAAAAGAAACACAACTTCCTTAGGTTAACATGAAGTAGCTTTCACTTATTTGAATTTAGTCAATAAGCATGAGTGTTTAGAGACCCAATGGGTGTCATCATGTTTTGTCAGTAAATCAATTAGATAACAATAGAGTTCAACTGTTGTTTTCACTTTTTGGAAGGCATTGAAGGACTGTGAGGAGGACTTTTGTCAGTGTTTTATGCAATTTATATTAGAGCTGGATGTAAAACTTAAAAAAATTAAAGAAATGGCACAGCCTGTTGATTGTTCACCTAAACAGCGATGTAAAATAGTACTATTAAGTGAAAATAGTTACAGTTATGGAGAAATTAGAAGGCAAATTTAGGAGATGTAACCAGGAGTGTCGTTTCTAATTTTTTTTAACCGTTATAAGGACACTATGTCGCTACAAAACCAAACCTAAACAGCGATGCAAAATACTACTATTAAGTGAAAATAGTTACAGTTATGCAGAAATTAGAAGGCAAATTAGTGGAGATGACACCAAGAGTGTCATTTCTAATTTTTTTTTAACCTTTATAGGGACACTATGTCGCTGCAAAACCAAACTGGTAAAGGCAGGAATAGATATACAATAGCAAATGATGATAGAACCATTGAGAGACTGCTCAAATGGGACCGAAGAAAATTCTCAGTATATATACAAGGTGAAATGATGCAAGCCATTGTGATGTTAACATAAAATAAGTAAGGAGAAGAATCGCAAAATGATTTGCATCTTAATTGCATTACACACACCGTAAATGCTCCAGTCCGTGTTTTGATATGGGTTCATAGGTGCCAACTTGTACGGATTTTTCTTACCACTAAAATTTTACAGAAATTTTTGACTTATTTAAACGTTAAAATTGCTTGAATTTCGGTGATTCAATTAGGTAAAATTTTCTATTAAATTTTAGTGGTATGAAAAATCCGTACAAGTTGGCAGCTATGTGGGTTTGTATCAAAAGATGCGGGCAGAATTTGTGTGATTAATGGGAATATGAGTGCCTAAAATTACATAAATAAACTACTTCAATCCCAACTGAAGCTTTCCGCACGAGGTGTTTTCAAGATAATGAAGCATTTATGTTTCAATATTCAGTTCCATGTCATGTTGCTAAAGTACGTGCAAAAAAGTTGTTTCAAGATAATTGTATGCCAGCCTTGAAATGGTCCGGTAATAGCCCAGAATATAACCCAACTGAAAATCTATGGAGTCCTCTAAAGAAATTTATTGCACAGAAGCAACCCAGCAATAAAATCCAATTAATATAAGCAATAATTCGATATTCGTACCACATTATAAGAGCCTTAGAACTCAAAGACTTGGTTCACTCCATAGGATGGCGTAGTAAGGCTGTGATTAAGGGTAAAGTTATTAACGGGTGTTAACGGTACAACTAAGTATTAATGGGTAATTGGGATACTTTTTGTGTATCTCAGTCTTCAAATATGTTTTTTCTTCTTTATTACTGTTGTTTTAAGAAACATTCCTTCACGAAGTTTTTTGTATTACGTTCTGGATTAAATTATCATTCTATCTGTATTTAACTTTATGGTATTACTTGAAAAAAGTGGTGTTATGAACTAATTTAAAACAAAATATAAAATGGAGTTTTTACTTTCTTCTATCTTCAATAAAAGAAAGTATTGTAATCGAAATTATTTTCGACTTCCGGTTTTCGACGGATTTACATGTTTTAGAGGTCAGAGGTCACAAAAAAGATGTTTATACAAAATGCCTGTCTGTCTGTCCGTGTATCGTCATTGTACCATCAAAAATTATATGAAGTTATGCATAGAATTGAACAAAAAAAAAAACGTTTTTGGCTATGGCAAACAGGTCCTCCATTAATTTGGAAAAAATCCGCCGGTAGGGGGCGCTGTAACAGCGATTTTCATGCGATTTTTGTGCATTTTGAATATTGTACCATCGAAAAGTGTATGAAGTTATGCATAGAATTGAACCAAATTTTTTGTGTATGTTTGTAGCCATGACAAGAAGATCCTCCCTGAATTTGTAAAATGTCCGCCGGTAGGGGGCGCTGTAATAGCGATTTTTAATATTGTACCATAGAAACTTGTATAAAGTTACGCATAGAATTGAACCAAATTTTTTACTTTCTTATATCTTCAATAGAAGAAAGTATTGTAATCGAAATTTTTTTAGACTTCCGGTTTTCGACGGATTTAGGGGTCAGAGATCACAAAAAACATATTTATAAAAAATGGCTGTCTGTCTGTCCGTGTATCCGTGTGTCCGTGTGCCGCCATTGTACCATCAAAAATTGTATGAAGTTATGCATAGAATTGAAATAAATTTTTATTTTAAGTTTTTGGCTATGGCAAGCAGGTCCTCCATTAATTTGGAAAAAATCCGCCGGTAGGGGCGCTGTAATAGCGATTTTTGTGCATTTTGATTATTGTACCATCGAAAAGTGTATGAATTTATGCATAGAATTGAACCAAATATTTTGTGCGCTGTAATAGCGATTTTTGTGCGTTTTTTGAGCAGTTTGAATATTGTACCATCAAAAAGTGTATGAAGTTATGCATGGAATTGAACCAATTTTTTTTGTATGTTTTTGGCCATTGCAAGAAGGTCCTCCCTGAATTTGTAAAAATTCCACCGGTAGATGGCGCTGTAATAATGATTTTTGTGAGATTTTTGAGCATTTTGAATATTGTACCATCGAAAAGTGTATGAAGTTATGTATAGAATTGAACCAAATTTTTTGTGTATGTTTTTGGCCATTGCAAGAAGGTCCTCCCTGAATTTGGAAAAATTCCGCCGGAATAAGCCGCTGTAATAGCGATTTTTTTGCAATTTTCAATATTGTACCATCGAAAAGTTTATGAAGTTATGCTTAATTCTAATAAAAATACTAATAAAACTAATTAAAATGAAATATTGACATGAGATAGAAGAAAGTTTTGGGATTTGCACATCCAACTAGTTGTGCATGTTTTTGACCATGGCACGAAGGTCCTTCTTGAATTTGGAAAAAATCCACCGGTAGGGGGCGCTATAATAACAATTTTTGTGCATTTTGAATATTGTACTGTCGAAAAGTGTATGAAGTTATGCATAGAATTGGACCAAATGTTTTGTGTACGTTTTTGGGAATGGCAAGAAGGTCCTCCCTGAATTTAGAAAAATTCCGCTGGAAAGGGGCGCTGTAACAGCGATTTTTGTGCAATTTTTACTTTATTCTATCTTCAATAGAAGAAAGTATTGTAATCAAAATTTTTTTCGACTTCCGGTTTTCAGCGGATTTACACGTTTTAGGGGTCAGAGATCACAAAAAACATGTTTATACAAAATGTCTGTCTGCCTGTCCGTGCGTTCGTATGTCCGTGTGTCGCCATTGTACTATCAAAAATTGCATGAAGTTATGCATAAAATTGAACCAAAATTTTTTTATGAGTTTTTGGCTATGACAAGCAGGTCCTCCATTAATTTGGAAAAAATCCGCCGGAAGGGGGCGCTGTAATAGCGATTTTTGTGCATTTTGAATATTGTACCATCGAAAAGTGTATGAAGTTATGCACAGAATTGAACCAAACTTTTTGTGTATGTTTTTGGCCATGGCAAGAAGATCTTCCCTGAATTTGGAAAAAACCCGCCCGTAGGGGGTGCTGTAATATCGATTTTTGTGCATTTTGAATATTGTACATCGAAAAGTGTATGAATTTAGGCATACAATTGAACCAAATTTTTTGTGTATGTTTTTGGCCATGACAAGAAGGTCCTCCCTAAATTTGGAAAAATTTCGCCGGAGGGAGGCGCTGTAAAATCAATTTTTGTGTAATTTTCAATATTGTTCCATCGAAATTTGTATGAAGTTATGCATAATTCTAATAAAAATACTAATAAAACAAACTAAAATGAAATATTGACATGAGATAGAAGAAAGTTTTGGGATTGGCACATCCAACTAGTCAATATCGTACCATCAAAAAGTGTATGAAGTTATGCTTATGTTTAATAAAAATACTAATAAAACTAATTATAATGAAATATTGACATGAGATAGAAGAAAGTTTTGGGATTGGCACATCCAACTAGTTTAAAGATGTATAGACTACGAAAAATTTGTTTTGAGAAAAATGCAGTTGAAATAAATTATGACTTTTCATTTTTTATTGACTTTAAAAAGAATTAAAACACACATTGTTCGAAGTATTTCACAATATATTTTTGTTATTTTAACGTTAATATCACAAAAACATATAATATACTCATTTGTGGTTGATTTTTGCACGTTTCTAAGTCCAACGTCCCCTTAAATAGCTATCCTCTACCCACCATTTAATGTATTTGTACACTTCTAAATATTTTTAATCGTAAAATAAATCTTCATTTTTCATTTCACTTGATCCCGGCATCATTTCCGTTATGCAAGGGGTTTAAAAAAAATGATCTCCCGAATTAAAAGATTACGTAAGGTTGCAGTATCAAAAATTTATCAAAAAGATCTCATATAGTCATGAAAGTAATACGTGACTGTCTAAAAATCTAATTAAGTGTTGGAAAAAAATTCTGACCATTAGTGAAGAAAATACTTGATTAAAGTTTTTATAACTAATCAAGGAAATGTAATATGAAGGCATTGTTTTCAGATATCGTCTTTTTATTAAAAAAATATACTTAATTAACAACATTAATAAAGGTATTTTATTTTATATTTAACTAATTAGCTAATAGGATATTTATATGCAACAAAAGATTGTTTTAATCTTAAAATTGAAAAAATATACTATATATATTTAAATAATATTTTTTGAGTAAAGCGATTTAAGCGATTTAGAGAATCATAAAATATTCTGACAATGTAGTCCCATTCTCTTAAATTAGGGAAGAAATCGAATTATGGGCTATCCAAGTTCCCACGGGAACAGCCAACATAGCGGCGTGTCAAAATAAATCAGAATAAAGAAGTGACAGGCTAGCTATACCCTTGATCGCTGCAGCGGTTTGTAGCGGAGTGAACCCATCAGAAAAAAAATGCAAAGAAGCGTCAGGCTAGCCTCCCCTTGATGGCTGCAGATGTATGAAGCGGAGCGAGTCCTCCGCAGTCGTGAAAAAGAAATATTGGTGCAGACCAAAAGTAAATCAGGAAGTCAGTTTAAATAGTAGTAAAATAGTCCAGTAACCGGTCCCCTAAAACCAGTTAAACTGGGCGGGGAACTTTTAAAACCCAAAAGCGAATTTAAAGTCAGAGAGAAAAATCTCAGAAAATCAGTGGTTTTGATTGTAGTTAGGATCCCACACAGCACACACGTAGATATTTCGTTTATTTAGAGCGGTTTACATCTAGAATACATACATGTACATCAAAATGGTGTTCATTCAAAGCCGTAAGATGGATGGTTGAACACATTATATTCATATAACATTCATATCCCAACAATCTATGGACCATCATAATATGGAGGTGGACTTAACGTTCATTCTAAAATATAAACTGGATTGTCAAAGAAACTACGTCAATATGACGTTCATATACCAACACTTTATGGAGATAGATGCAGCGCCCTCTATAAAAAGCGCTAAAAGAGTTAAATATCTTACTTCCGATACACTTTTTCGTGTGGCAACATGAGCTTTCTGTTGTTTTGTAAACACGCCAGACGCGACGCCATTATGTTATGCAGATGTTTATGCATTTTTTGGCTGGTTTAATTTAGACTATCAAAGTGCAACTTGGTTTTTAATTTTATAAATTTTTAGTTGTATCAAGATGCAGATTAAATTTTGTTTATTCAAAACAGTTAGCATTTACAACAACAACTGAATCTGATAATAGAAGTGATGTTTATTTTAATTTAGGTTGTGCATGATACAGTTTGAGATTTGGATTAAATATCGAGCAGGATTATATGTAAGTAAGTCCTTTGATTTCTTTTTTTCAGGTTTTTATTTGCTATTCTATTTTGGTGCTTTTTGTAGCATTTGCGATTTTTAACCTTATCTTTAAAAAACTACAAACAATTTTTTAGCCATATAAATTTTTGATTAACTCTCCTCAAATTTTATGATATTCTGTATCCCTATCATATAATTGACTGATCATAGTAATCTCTATACTTGACTCACATGGTTACTCATCGGTTTTACATTTTAAATGTTTTGATTTTTCAATGAATCTTAATTTTGTATATAAAAGTTTACAAAGTTTGGATTATATTTAATTTCTTATACTCCTTCTCCCATACCCCTCAAACTTTATCTAATGGGAACACTATAAAATATAAATTTTTATTTTGTATAATTATAGTGCAAACACTTTTTGGAGTCAACAGTCTTTTTTGGCAAAAAAAAAAAAAAAAAAAGAGAGAATGTTTATTATCAATAAAAACTTTCAAATGGTGAATTTGTCTTGAATAAAAGAAAATATCGCTGACAAATTAGATCCAATGAAAACAAGGATAAGTTAACAGTTTGTTAATAATAATAAATAATTTTTTAACATTGAAAATAACTTATCACTTTATTATGTTGTTAAATTACGTTATTAGGAACTTATTGTTTCATAAAAAAAGTTTCTTAATCTCAAAAGTTTATTTTCATATACTTAATTTTATCTCTTCAATGTATTTTAAGTTTAAATCTGCATGTCTTTTTACCGGTGGCATGATTATTTACATTTATTGAAAAAGCATTGATACCAAAATAATAGGAGATTCTCCATTTGAAATACATGTTTAGAAAATTTCATTTAAATTGATATTTAGGTGCATTTCTTTTACAAGTATAGCTACTATAGATTTTTCTTATAGCATAGGTCCTCAGTTTAAATGTAATTATGTCATAGCTGCCAACTTGTACGGATTTTTGCTACCACTAAAATTTAATAGAAAATTTTTCCCAATTCAATCGCTGAATTGCAGTGAATTTTGATAATTAAATAAGGCAGAAATTTCTGTTAAATTTTAGTGGCAGCAAAAATCCGTACAAGTTGGCAGCTATGTTATCTATTAAATTAAAAATTTACCTTTCTTTTTTTTTTCCAAAAGCATTTACTTATTATTCTTACTATTTTTGAAAATGGGATTCATTATCAAAAAATGAAATACTTTCTAAGGAAGATTCTTTGATTTGAGTGTATAATAAAGTTTTTGATAAATCAATGAATTCAATAAATTCAGTGGTCAAAATAGTATATTAGAAGTAATGAGAAACTATAGTAGGTCTAGGTCCTAGTTTTGACATTGTTTGTTCTGTAATATGCTATTTTTTGGAACATATAATTTAGCGAGTTATGTAATCTAAAAAAAAAAACTAGTTTGTAGGGAGCATCAATGTTATTTTTGACGTTACGTCCAGAAACAGTATCTCAATCAATACAAAGTATACCAGTGGATATGAGCGTCTGGTGGATCAGCTGGTGCTGGGATAGATCTTCAAATTGGAATGCTTTCAGAAAATCACAGGTGTGTAGTTTTATTACATAATAAGTAACTACCATTAGTGATCATCTGCAAGCAACTGGAATTTGTCTGGTTCCCTTAGACGGTATGCTATTTTTGCAAGGATTATGGATTCAGCATCGAAGATTTCAAAAAAGAAGATTTAAAAAAATCTGTAAGTATGGTAGGAGTCCCATTGTTATGCCAAAAGAGGAGATAATAAAGTAAGTTTATTAAAGTAACCTCAATAATATTACTGGCGCTCCCTGCAAACTAGTTTTTTAATAACATTACTCGCTAAATTATATTTTCCAAAAATAGTATGTTACGCTACAAACTATGAGAACACAATATTACACAATAAGAAAAGTAAGTACAAAAATTATTTAGCTGAAAATATTTTTAAATGCCCATGTAATAATAAACTAAAATTGTAAATATAATGTGAAATAAACATTTATATATTTCAGTCTGGGGCATAAATAAAATTTGCCGCTAAGTAAAAAAAAATAGTGTGGGCCAATTTTACGTATACTCCCACCTTGTTTGTTACCAGAATAATTACACTATTTGGTTTGATTTTAAAAGATAAAAAAAAAGGGGAGTGGGAGGAGACATGATGTTTTTATATAATAAAAGTTTTTAGTGTTTTGTTTAAGATGCAAAGAGGGTTTGTTGTTTATATTCATGTGAGATTAAGTGTTTTTGAAAGTAAAATAATAAAAAAAAAGATTTTTAAAAAATAAAGCGTTTATGTTGTTTTAAGATAATAAAAAGTATATTTTTTCCTTATATTTTCTTATGTTAATTATATTTATTGTCATTATAATTATATATTTATAATTATCATAATTATATTTAAAATACAGTTGTTACAGTTTAGCTAATATTTCTAATAATTTGTGCCTTTAACCAATAATTTTGATATTTTAAAATATTTTTTAAAATCGTAAACTTTTCATGTATAATATTTTTTTTGTAATTAAAAAAAAAACAAGATGGCAGAAGAGTCTGGGCATACACATACTGTTCCATATTACATATATATATGTACGCATTACATAGATATGATGAATATAAATGTAGACATTACATAGATATGATGTATATATATGTACATATTACATAGATATGTGTAGCATATATACGTACATATTACATAGATATGATGTATATATACATACATATTATGTCTAGGACATGATCTATATGGACATAGACATCCGTTTTACATAGATATATGTCGGATCTGGATGTCCAACAAACGCTATATGGATGTAATCGGAGAGACATCTGATGGTAATATCTACGTAGATAGTATGTAATATGGAATTTCTTGGATGAATTATGGACATGGTATATGGATTACTTTACATTATATAGATGTCATATTTACCAATTTGTGTTGTGTGGGGATATTACTTAGTCAAATCCTGGAGATAGATTTGGAGCAGTCTGGTTGATCGACTCTCTTATTTTACAGCTCGTTCCTGAAGTGCCGGACACTATAGATATACGCTAGGCTCTCTCTTTATCGTTGATTATTTCTTTTAATCACTTTATGAACTGTATTTCGAATGACTGTATAAATATTTATTCTTACGAGATGAAACTTTCCCATCAACAGTGAATTGTATCAAAATTTCGTTTTACAATCCAGATCTCTCAGAATAGCTTAATTAATCGATACAAAAATAAAATCCATTTGAATTGTTTTCTAAGTTAGCTGTCATTTATCTACTTGTTGCTACTAACTGTTTTTAACTTACATATTTACAGTGTATATGTTACTACTTTTTTCGATTACGTATCTGAACAAAATTGACGAACAAAATTTATTACTTATGAAAGTTTACTCTCCAGCTAATTTGACATGTTATATGCTGTAAAAATTATTTTTAATCATGACACGCTTCTAAATATTTTTAATCGTAAAATGAACGTTCTTTTTTTCACTTCATTTGATCGCGACATCTTTTCTGTTATACAAGTGGCTAAAAAATTATCTCAAGAAGTAAAAGAATTCTCCCTAAGCTAGTAGTATCAAAAATTTATCAGTAAGATCTTATGTATTTATAAAGGTAATACGTGTTCGTCTAGTAATTTAATTAAGTGGTGAAGAAAAGTCCTAATCACTAGCAAAGAAAATACTTGATTAAATTTTTTTTTATAACTAACAAAGGGAGAGCGATATCAAGAGACAGTTTTCAGGCTTCACATTTTTATGAAAATGTACTTATTGAACAATATTAATAAAAGCTATTTTATTCGATATTTCACTAGCCAGTTAACATGAAATTTATGTGCAATGAAAAAGATTTTTAATTATAAAATTGAGAAAATATTTATTTAATAGCTAATATTTAAGTAAAACAATTAAAAAAAAATTATAGATTTACAAAACTATTTTTAGAAAATTTTAAGATAGCTATAGCATCGCTTTTTCTGAATCTATTTCTCCGAAGCTATCTAATGTGCACAAATTATTTTGTTTACTGTCCAACCAATTTGATAGGTGCTGTAAAAACAATTTTTAATAGTAAAAGTATCCGATTATTTCTTTATATATCCTTTATTTGATATAAAGAGTTACCCTATTTAAAAGATTGCATGGAATCATGTTAAAGCATCATCTTTTTTTAGAAGACAAGAAAAATTTTTTTAAGGTATGGTTTTTTATTAAACTATTTCTGTTTGAAATCTTCGCCTCCCTATCTTATATTTTATATCCCTGCACGGAGCAAACATTCTGGAATTCTTTGAAACAAAAATAAAAATATTTTTTTTAGTCTGAATTATGGCGAGTTCTTAAAGAAACTAAAATAATGCAAATTATCGAGCACGGAAAAGAAAATCCCGAACGTTTTTCAACATGCATGATACAAGAAACCGGTTGTTATGGTAACAAATATGTGCCTAAAATCATACATCTTATTTATTTATTTAATTTTTTTTTTCGAAAACCCTCTGCACGAAATTTTTCTTTTTTTTTTTCGAAGACATTTCAAGTGTTCATTTTTTATTGCATTTTTTTATTTCATATTTATAACTATTGCGCGTTTTAACGAAATAATTTTTTTTTTACGTCTGATGGTTTAACGGTTCATGGTCACAATCGAAATTTCGATGTTATTTTTTTTTGCGAAGATATTTTTAAGGGTGAGATTACCTACAGCCGCTCAATATTGCTCGCTTTTAACACAATATTTAAAAGAAATTGGGAGCTGTAAATATTTCTTAGAATAAAGCATTTCTTAGAATAAATTGTACAAATCTTTGTTCACGCATTCCTTTAAATAATTCTAATGGCGCATAATTAGAATTTAGTTTAATTAAGACATACTAATTAAGGATTTTCAATGATATTTCTGTTGCGCGCAGGATTATAAAAAATATATTCGATGTATCCACTTAATATTGCTATATTCTATTGCTATTAATTCTTGCTATATTGTACTTTAACTTCAGCCTAAAATAATAATCATGTTTACAGATGAAAATGTTTTTATCAGGCATTTAAACCATAAAACGCAAAATCTATGATAAAATTTCAATAAAAATAATTAAATAAATAAATATATTACAGGTACTTACCGTAATTTCTGGTGTATAGCCCGCGGATCAAACAATCGTGTTTCGACCCAGAAATTTTTTTAAATAAAATGTAACTTTTTAGATCACGGTAAATATTGGTCTTCAAATACTGAATAAAATTTCTGGGTCCAAAATGAATTGTTTGATCTGCGGGCTATACACCCGAAATTACGGTACTTAAAAATAGGCAGAGGTTATAAAGATATACAATATAATTCACAATTTTAAGTTTCGATGCTACTTAGTTTTGGAAATAGGATGCGCGCAATGTCAAAAATATTTGATTTGAGTAAAATGGCTTTAAAGTTAAAAATTACCTTGATTTGGATAGGTTTCGCTTACCCATATTTTATCATAAAACCGATTTTAATCGGAGTATCGTCATACTTTTTTTTTTTTAAGTTCGGTAACATGTTATTCTTTCATAACCATTTAAGACCCCGTGTATTTGTAAACAAAGTTAGTCATGCCTGTAGAAAGTAAAACATGGGCTGCAACCGCTACCTGTTGATAAAAAATGATACTTTACTCTATCTACAAACCAGAACGATTGTTCAATTCGAGTTTTTATTATAAACGACTCAGAAACAAACAACTAAATGAATGCCTAACCCGCACGATCGTGCGGGTTTGGTCTTAAAGGGATAATAAAGAACAAAAATAATTTTTGACCTTCTTAAAAAGTTTTAAGGTGATCTCCCCCCCCCCCCCTCAACTGTTTAGTTTTATAAGGTTATTTTTTTGATTTCGTATATTATAGTGATTACCGTACTAACTAATGCATAGTACTTTGACGAAGGCGATTTTCCTCCCACCACTAGGTTCGTTTGTATCTTATATTTAAGGTAATCCTATTTATATTTTGAATATTCTTTGGCAACATTGCAGGGGTCTGCTAGCTCGTAAACAAATAGACTTATATACTTAGAAAATAGGGAGAAGTATAATATTTTGCCCATAAAAATCATTGTTCGCTAACATGCTATTTCGTTAGAAAATGTTTTTGCTCTTACCGTAATTTCGGGTGTATAGCCCGCAGATCAAACAATTCATTTTGGACCCAGAAATTTTATTCAGTATTTGAAGACCAATATTTACCGTGATCTAAAAAGTTACATTTTATTTAAAAAAATTTCTGGGTCGAAACACGATTGTTTGATCCGCGGGCTATACACCAGAAATTACGGTACTTTTAAATACAAGAGTGCCCGGAAATTTATTCAAGCTTGATAAAAATAGTTCACAACAGAGTTTTCATCTGGTAATATTTAATGTGATTTTTAAACTTATTTCTGCATAGTTTCTGTTTTCTTGTTTTAGGAAGACGTTTCTGGTTCGAATCGACATTTAATCATTTGTTTGGAGTTAAATCGACTCCTGCTGCGTGTTCTAATATTAAATCTTACGCGTTTTCCATATGCGTAAAACAGTGTCTAGAACTAAAAACATGCACTTTCAAATGTCTTCTGTCATATTTTGCAAAAAAAAAAAAAAAAAAAAAAATCTGATTTTAACTTAATATTTTACTTTTAAGAAGGAAAATTCGTAAAAGGAACTTTTTTTTTTTTTTTTTTTTTTTTTTTTTTTTTTTTGTAAACTAAAGTCATTCCCACTGTCGTCGAAGCTGACAGTATTGCCTGTAAAATTAAAGTTGTTTTTTTAGCTCGATTTTTTTCTTAGTCAAGAGTATTAAGAATTGTACCTTATCTTTGAAAGAAAGATTTTATATATGTGTACAGCGATGGGGAGCGTTTAACCCTTTCCGGCACAGAAAAAGTCTGTTCGTAAAATGATGAAATGATTGACTGACACCATAATTTACAAGCGAACTTCTTTGAAATTAAAAACATGTTGTTTTAAACTCTCATTACAGAAGCAAAATTTTACTAAAATACTCTTAGGGCCGTTTGTAAATTCATAACTGCCAACTTGTACGGATTTTTCATACCACTAAAATTTAATAGTAAATTTTGGGTAATTGAATCACCAAATTTCAAGAAATTTTAATGTTTAAATAAGTTAAATATTTCTAATAAATTTTATTGGCAAGGAAAAATCCGTACAAGTTGGCAGCTATGTAAATTCTGAATAAAATTAAGTGGTCCCGCAGTGGGACCACTGTACCGGAAATGGTTAAAATGAAAAATTTTGTTTTTGACTTTAGAAAAATTTCCCTTATAGATCTCAAAAAATAAATATCGGTTTATAAACCCGTATGATCAAGTTTTGGTTTTCATAATGCAGCATCTGCAATATTAAGTCTAATAATAATAATAATAATAATGATGATGATGATGATGATGATGACGATAATGATAATGATAATTGTAACACAGTTGCGTTACTAGCTATATTGGTTCAGGGCCTGATTATAACGGAGCAAATTTCTACTAGTAAAATGAAATAGAGATATTTTACTTACTCATGACATGAAATTCTGCGTAAAAAAAGACGTTTAAATAAAGGGAAATTTTCTATTAAAATTTACTGGTGGAAGTTTACTCCGTTGGTAATCAAGCGCTGTATTGGTTACGAATTTCAAAAAAAGCGGCGTAGATTTTTCGGGAAAATGTGTTATGTTTGAAATAATCTAGTTAACTTAAAGCACTATAGCCCAATTAATAAGTTATCGAACCAACTTCAGATAACATTATTGAAACACGGTTCAGTCATAAACGCTAGTTAGAAAATCTTTTTTTTTTTTTTTTTTTTTTTATTGAAGCGCATGCGAGGCATCAAATTATCTTTGTTGATTTTAAGTACTTATTTCCATAAGTTTTTAATGTTTCTTGAAGATCATATTTTGAAATCTTTATTAGAATCCTACTAAAAATTATATTTTAAAATTTTTATTACAATATTAATGAATTTAAGACTTTCTCGATATCTCAAAATTGGATGGACTTAAGGCAGCATATTATTAAAAACAGATCCGAATAGATCCTATACATCGATACATATTCCTAATTTGAGACAAAAATATGCATGCGTATAAATTCTTTGTCAATGTATTGGGATGTGTTAGGAACTGGGAAAATATGCGCCAAATCTCAATTTGTTAGAAGAATTAAAAATTATTGCCTATTAACCAAGTTGATTCGAAATTGTTGGAAAAATGGTAAATGTGTTTTTAATGCCAAATGAATAATAATTAAAAATAATGAAACTTAAATGCATCTACTAAAATAATAACAAAAACACAAGGTGAAATCATTAACACATTCATGACGGGAAATGAGAATTCTCGTTTTCATTCAAAACAGATCATTGACTAAGTGCGTGACTTCTACCTTACACAAAATGAAATTATATCTTGTTGTCCATATTCTTTTAGATTGTAAGACATTTTACATTAAATTCGTATATTGAAAGATATTTACCGATGCATAAACTTGGGAAACCTGTCTAGAACACAAATTTACAAAAGACTTTCAGAACAGGGAGGAGCTTCTACTGTTTTAAAATTCCGATTTGATAAAAATTGCCCGTTGGCAATGTGTTAATAAGTCATCGAACCATCTTCAGAAAATATTTTTGAAACACGATTCAATAATAAACACTAGTTAGGAAATCATTTTTTTACTGAAACGCAAGCGAGGCATCCAATTCTGCGAGGCATATCCAATTATCTTTGTTGATTTTTTGTACTAATTTCCATAAGTTTTTAATGTTTATTGAAGATTATATTTTAAAACCTTTACTAGAATACTAATAAAGTTTATATTTAAAATTTTTTATCAGAATCCTAATAAATTTAAGATTTTCTCGATATCTCAAAATTGGAGGGACTTAACCCTCTCGCTGCGCAGCCCGAGATTTTCTCGGGGATGCATTTTTTCGTCTAATTAACCCTCCTTGATTATTCCCACCAGTTATTTTTTATTGTAAGTTTTGCCTTATTTAATCGGAGCATTTCCCCATTTAAATTATACAAAAATTTTTGTTTTGATAAACCGGTGGCAAAAGAATAAAAATTCTTAAAAGACGCTCGTCGCGAAACTATTTTGATAAAGCAATTACGCAGCGAGGGGGTTAAGACAACATATTATTAAAAACAGATCCGAAAATATCTATACATTTTCCTAATGTGAGGCAGAAAATATGCATGTGTATAATTTTTTTGTCAATGTATTAGTGTGCTGGTGGATTATTGTATGTATTAGTGGAACTGGAAAATATGTTTCGAATCTCAATTTGTTAGAAAAATTAAAAATTATTGCCTATTAACCAAGTTGGGCTTAAATTGTTGAAAATATTAATGGTAAATGTGCTTTTAATGCCAAATGAATAATAATTAAAAATAATGAAATTTAAATGCACCTACCAAAATAATAACAAAAACACAAAGTGAAATCTTCTACACTTTCAAGACGGTAAACGAGAATTCTCGTTTTTATTCAAAAAAGATCATTGACTGAGTGTGTGGCTTCTACCTTACACAAAATGCATTTATTTCATGTTGTCTTTTTTTTTTTAGATTGTAAGACATTTTATATTAAATTCGTACATTGAAAGATATTTACCGATGCATAAACTTGGGAAACCTACCTAGAACACCAATTTACAAAAGACTTTCAGAACAGGGAGGAGCTTCTACTGTTTTAACACATTGCTGATGGGCAATTTTTATCACATATGAATTTTAACATTAGAATTTTAAAATGAGTGTAATTGGAATGTTCAATAAAATTGGAATGTAAATATATTAAAAAGATTTTATGAAATATGAGCAGCTGTATGAAGTATTTTTTATCTGCGCATGCGCGCACAATAATTTTTTTTCATGATAATTTTTTTTTTTTTTTTTTTATGATTTAATAGTCAACTCTATGGAGCAACTTATAAAAAAATGCTAGTCAAATATTGTGAAAATTATTGTGATATCGGCCATAGAGTGAGCTAATTTTTAGTTGTTCTCTAAAAGCAGCTAAATGATAAAGGATTTTCCACAAATTGTCATTTTTTATTAACTGGCTTTCAGCAAAGGACTTTGTATTTAATGAACGTAAACGAGTAGATTTAGAAGAAACGCTTGGATATTGATACTTCTTTTTTTTCTTGGAATACTGACGTTCTGGTGGTTTTCCAAGAAGAACTAAAGCATCAATAAAAAATGAAAAAAAAAAAAAATTAAAAACGCCAATTTATGGAAACCCTCTTATCGTCTAGATGCTTTTAGAGAACAACTAAAAATCAGCTCATTCTATCTTCGATATCTTTCTGAATTTTCACGATATTTGACTAGCTTTTTTTTATAAGTTGCCCCATAGAGTTGACTATCAAATCATGAAAAAAAAAAATATCGTGCGCCCAAGCGCAGATAAAAAATATTTCATACAACTACTCATATTTCATCAAATGTCTGATATTTATTAAGATGCTACTTGGCGCAGAATGATATGAATGTAAAAAGCAACGTTAAAAACGCCAGAATAAGCAAACACTCAGCAGACTAGTTTCGGTAGCGTTTAGCGTACCGTCCTCAGTGCGAAGAATACCAGAAACTTGCTCATTTATATAGAGGAGAAGCGGATTCAACTGAGAAGTCGACTTCTCAGTTGAAAGCTTCGAATGGGGTTTTCTTTTGAGAGCCATGTCAGACGCGGTTCATCGTATAAGTAAAATAAAGTATGGCCTCCGGCCAGAATTTAAAGCTTAGTTTAGATTCATTTAGTATGGAACGTGCTCCATCTACTAATGTTTGAATTAGCGGTTCTGTGACGCCATTTTGTTCCGGAGAATATACATTGGTGAACTCGTGTTTAATGCCATTTTCTGTGAAATATCCTTGAAAAACTTCACTAGAAAACTCTCGTCCGTTATCACTACGTACGTATTTTACTTTTGTATTGAGAAAACGCTCAGCCCTTTTAACATGATTAGTGAATACTTTGTAAACTTGTGTTTTGTCAATTAAAGGATAGACTGACGCTTTTCTCGAGTAGTCATCAGTTATGGTAAGAAAATATTTCTCTCCCCCTCTACCAGTTATCTTTGTGGGTCCCCATAAATCGGTATGTGACAGCTCAAGAGGTTTACGAGATCTTATCTCAATTATAGGTTTGAAAGATGTGCGACGATGTTTATTTAAGCTACATGTTTCACAATGAAAATCTCGATTTTTAACATGAGGTAATCCTCTTACACCATTACATTTAACCGTGTTTTCGATTAATGCTGGACTAATGTGTCCTAACCTTCTATGTCACATACGAAGGTCATCCTTCTGAACTGTGGATGCTTCAAAATGAACAAAATGATTTTGTTTTTATGTTAGGTTTAGGAACTTTCTTAGTTATATGACTGCTTTCAGGGTGTAAAAGGTATATACCATTTTCTAGAGTGGCGCGAAACAAAGTGTGGTCTTCGCGATATGCTTTCACTCTACCCTTACCCCCTTTGAACTTTGAACCTCTGCTGTCTAAGCGAGGACCAGAGATAAGGTTTTGTCTTAAATTAGGACAGTGCATAACATCCCCAAAAATTACATCATCACCATTTAACTTTAAACTAACTGTCTCAGTCCCTTTGATAGGAAATTTTGCATTATCTACAGCAACAATAAGTTCTTTATTGTGAAGTGACTTATATTTTACGTAAAGGTCTCTATCACGGCAAAAATGGTGCGATGCTCCGGTGTCGAACACCCACGCATCATTATCCCTCTTTACGTTACTTAAATTATACTGAATGAAGTAGTTTACCTGTCCTTTGGCTTTCAGCTGAGACTGATTTTAACTCTGGGTCGAGCTCCACGTCTGGTTCTAGGAGAGTCTGGGCTTGTACGTCTGGGAGTAGTAGACCTCGATACTGATGAATCTCGGGAACTTTTTCCAAGCGATGATTCTGGTTCGGACACGTCTGGCATAGATGATTTGCATTGGTGCTAGTAGTGGCTTCTTCTACCGCACTTGTGACAATTTCCCCGGGATCTACGACGATAGGTGGTTCGGTTTGGTGTTTGGCTCCTGGAGAAATTCTACTGTAGAGAGGTCTCATTTCGGTCATGTGCACGTAATTTCAGATGAGAATCCTCAGCAATTAATTCTGTTAAGATACCACTAAAAACAAATTTGTCTTCTGGCCAGCGTAGTATATTCTGGACAAGGGTATCATATTTCTTCGGCAACCATCTAAGTAATTGAAACGACAAATATACTTCCTTCAAAGTCTCATTCATTGCGGTTAATTCGTCTGAGATTCTTTGGAGATCAGCAGCATACATATCGATAGACTCATCCGGATCAATTTTACAGACAAGGATTTCGGAGAACAGTTGCGTGTGTCGTGCCCTGTTATCAGGCTGTAAATGAGTCCTTTTCCCAAACTTCTTGTGGATCATCAATGTTCTCAATAATACGTCAGAATTCAGGTTCGAGATTAAGGTATATTACTGAACAAGCTGCACGAATCCTCGACTAGTAATCTTTAGTGGCAGCTGCGTCGCCTGGATCAGGTGCCGTTTCGGTTCCTGTCCCGATATCCCATGCATTCTTGTCCAGAAGCAAATATTTGGTATCGGCTGCCCAATTCCATAGTTATGAAAATTAAGCTTTGTGATGCTTACCTGAATGTTGGTCATTGTCATAGAAAAGAGAAAGGTTTAATAGAAAAGACCTTTAGGCATTTTTTTTTCAAAAAAAACAGTACTAAGTGTAGTACTAAAAAAATTTTAAGTTATTGACAATTTCGAAAAAAAGTTATAAACTCTACCTTTAAGATAAGAATACAAAAAAAGGTAACTGCGCCCCCCCCACACTAAAATACACTAGTGGGTGTGTTATCAAATGGCCGCGATCTACGCACACACCTGTCTACGATTCCTTGTCAATCTCTAATGCCCGTGTGGGCCTGGAACCGTCTGGGTTCTGACTATATTGGCCAATGAGCGGCCTGACCCAAAACCATGTTGTTCTGGTCCGGCTACCGAACCAGGGTCTGAAACAGGTCTAAAATTGAGTAGCAGAGAAATGATGTAGCTGGGCAAAGACACGGCATAGACTTTAAATAAAAAGTAAATGACAAGGTTGTTGACGTAGGTGTGTAAAAGTAGATTAAGACAGAGAAGAAACAATATTTAAGTTTTTTATGGAGCTAACGTTTATTTGTCAAAAATAAACTAAAAATAAACAAAGTACATAACCAAAAAAAAATAAAATCAAAGTAATTAGTTGACAATGACATAACAACAATTCAGTTTTGCCTAATATATATAAAGCCCATCATATCAACTAGTATGGTAATACAGTAATCAAAAAATATATTTATATTTTTACTCACAGATGGTTGAGGCAGAACATCGAACCATAAAAAAAAATCTCTTAAAAATTCGTAGCACTTCACACACGTTATCGTTGAAAAATTGATGATTAAGAAGAAATCCGAGTGCTGACGACATTGAAAGATGTACGACGATAACGAAGTACAAAAAAACAAATGTTCGATGTATTTACTTAAAAACAGTCTAGTTGAAAGATAAAAGTTCAATAGATGAAAAATATCACAGTTTGAAAGAGCACCGGTTTTTCACATTAATGATTTGGCAAAGTCCACGACTCTTCGCATTATTTGAAATTAGTAGAATCAAACTTCATTACATATTCATGGAAAAAACTAAGTGTCAAAAGCCTTTCAATAACTAACTAACTTCAAAAACATCTTTCTTAAACAGCATTCCATATTGCTTGTCAAAAACCGATATCTAAAAAAATTTCAACATTTAACTACCAATAGATGGCGTAATGTTTAATTAAAAACGATAATGGGATGACTAAAAGCCATCAGAAATAAAATGGAACTGAAGAACCAAAACGAAAAAGCAGCACAGAAACGAAAAAGCACGAACAACGTACGGAGACTAACGTCCCTTTAAATACCTTCCAACTACAAGCACATGTCTACCGGCGAAACGCCTACTTCCTCAAAACACACGTTCGGCGGAGTTGAGTAACACACGTACGTACTTCTGTATGGAAAAACTATTTTCAACTCCGGAACGGGAAAAAAGCGATACGCGGTGCATCCGAGTTGCGTGGAAGAATGGAACGAAAGAACTACGATCGGAAGTGAAAAGTCCCATGACGTGAATCGATTCTCAATCGAATCGTAAAATGAATAACTAAACCACGTTTACGGCAAAATGAAAACAATAGGTAAGTAAAATACGAAGTGATATTTGAATAACCTGAAAGGAATAAAGATAACTAGGACTTCCCTCAGAGGGATTAGTCTGAGCGATATTACTGAGAACATAGAATTAATAATAACATGTGGAAGCAAAGAAAATGAGATGTTATCTTTAATTGTCCATATGCTGCGATAAATTGAAATGATGAAAATAAACGAATCGTAGAATTACAAAATCTTATATATAAATTCGTATACACTCTTTTAAAAAATGGGAAATCTAACCATTCAAGACAGCCATGCATGGATATAAAATTGAAAGTACGCAATATATTAAAAGTAAAATAGAAAATGAAATACTAAATTACTTATATCGGAATTTTAACTGTACAAAATGATGTCAAGAGCATAATCAGACGCTCCGCACTAATTTGAGTAACTTTAAATGACAAATATATGATGTTTAAAAAGAATGGACTATACTTTATATGGTGTGTGCTCCACCGGAATAGTTAATATTGTACAATATCTGTTTTCCACGGATGCAATGAGGTTGTCGATAACATTTAAGGAAATCTCTCCTCAAAATCTAATATAGTATCAAAGAACCGAATACATCAACAGTGGCATGCAATGCTTCGTTTGAGTGTGTTTTAGATATGCTCGATCGGCTTTGAATGATGAGTGTATGCTGGCCACTACATACGCTGTATTGTTTTGTTTTCAAACATATTCTGCACAAGTTGAGCTGTATTTAGCATGTATTAAATAAAAGAAATCGGCAATGATTACAACATAAAGTATGACACAAGATCTGAATATATCGTCTGCATAACTTTTGAGCTGTCAAAGTGTCATTTGAAGTAATTTACAAATCCATACATATTTATTCAGGAAATCGTGCAAGCTAACATACGCCAATATGAACCCGATTATAAAATTTCACCAGAATAAGTTAATATATAAAAAATCTACTAATGATAATTGAGAATATGACCTTATGATAAAATGTCTAGAAAAATGAATCGGATAAAAAATTCATATCACATTTAAAACGGCACTTCCCTCTGTTAGTGGCCTTGGCGAGAGAGAGAAAAGCCTAGAGAAGGAACACTTTAACAAGTACTTTCGGGCAACCTACTCACTGTTTCATACAGGTCTTTATTCAATATTTACACAATTTATTTAATGCTAGGTGGGTATCTATCAGTTTTGTTTCATTTAAATCGCATGTTTTGCGGAGGAAATGCAGCGTTATGTTTCTGTACCTAATAATTCCAAATTAATGGTAATTGAGATCGCTTTCCGTTAATTTCATCTTTTTAAATTTTTTAGAATCCATTCATAGAGACAATTGTATATTTTAAAACTAACCCGAAGCAAAATTTCAAGATTTTGGACTCAACAGTAACACAGAAATAGAAAAATTTTGAAAGTTTTTTGTTTTTGCACTGTTTTATATAGCGACATTTTTAGGAATTGCGAGAATTTACGTCATGATAAATACAGCCCTGTCAATTTTCATGTTTATATTCCTAACAATTCCATGTACTTCGTTACTTAGATCATCTTTAAATCTTTTTCCGCTTTGTTTAGTCTTTCTATTTTTTAGAATTCGTTCTACAACGAGCATTTACATCTTATTAATTACTACCATGCCAAAGTTCTAGTTTCTAACCCCAACAGTATCCCAAAAATTTCAGTATTCCAAATAAATCATAGTTTAGAACCTTTCTAGAAATTTTTACGTTTATCCGTCAAATTGAACCTTTTAGAGAGCGTTCATTACGAGTATTTATATCTTAAAAGTAACTACCGCACCAAATTTAAAGTTTCTAACCCAATCAATATCGCAGAAATAACAATTTTCGAACTTTTTTGCTCCTGCAGCGATGTAGGTTCTTGCACTGACATAAAATAGTCTTTTTTTCGGAGCAGAGATGGCCACCAACATTTTTTTAAGTTGGCTATGTAGTTTCAGAGATAACACCTCACAGACGTAAAAGCATTAATAATATTATATATTTTATAATATTATAACGCTTTATAATATTAGCATTAGATGTACAGATACAAAAGCCATTTATCCGTTACAAACTAAAGTGCCGGCATTGCCCAGAATTTGAAGGATGTTTGTTCTGAAAAATCAATTTCAAAATTTAACATACAACACAAAACAAACATTAAAAAAAGCAGTCGAAATGTTGTATGAATGAATCATATAAAAACGCTGCATAAAAATGTATAAATGTATATAACAGACGAAAAAGAATACAGCTATAAATGAACTTATTTCAATTTATAATTGGAGCAATAATGTTAAAATAGGCCAATAATTTCCCTAATCGGGTTTTTATCATGCTTCAATACATTTTTCACACTCATATGACGTTATACTATATCCACCACGTCCTTTATATTTCCAATATGACGTAATATTTTCCTCTTTCGCGCAGGGTTGCAAAAAAGCCGGCTAAAATTAAAAAAAGCCAGGCCGGTGGCTTTTATTGGTTTTAACCGGCTTTTTTTGGCCAAAATTGGCTTTTTTTGGCCATAATTGGCTTTTATACAATAAAGCATTGTAATTATAAACTACACATTTTAAAGTGTTTTTAATTAGTTTTAATGACATTTAATTGATTTACAGTTTAATAAGTAACCCAATTTCTCAATAATGAGGACATTAATACTGGAATAAAACTTAGATGATTTTGCTTGTGATTTGTATTCTGAATTGCAAATATGTCAGCTAAATTTTAAAAGGGCCATACCAACTACCAATTTTTTCATTTTTACTGCTTTATAAAATTAAAGAGGACAATGGTTACTTAGTTATATGTTTTATTACTTAATTTTAAGAGCTATTAATATACAAGTCTTATTTTATTTCTAGCAAACGTTTGAAATTATACATAGTCATATTAATAAAAACACCACCATTTCTCACTATTAAAAACATTATGCATAGCATATGCATGAATATGCTTAGCAACAAGCTTTTCAAAATTTTATTTGGAGAATTTTTTTTTTCTTGTTTTAAATGCTCTATTTTTTATACACTTATGTACCACTCTCCTCAAATGAAACATCTTTTCTAATTTCTCTTTTAACATTTATAACTTAATCTCTCCATATGGACACATAAGAATGTTTCCATTTTGATGTGCTACATTTTGTCATTAAGGCTTTTAAATCGAAAAGGGCAACTTTCTGACATAAGTTTTAATTTATTTTTGTTCAGAAATGCATGAAACTAGCAGATGTTGTTGTTCAGAAGCTATGTAATTGTGCTGTTTTTTCTGTTTTTTTGCAAATGCAATAGATTTTTCAGAAAATAGTGTCAAAGTGAGCATTTTGAATCGAATTTCCGCACGAAAGAAGAAACCACTCAGAAAAGGGTGAAAAAACATGTTTGTCACGTGATCAAAATCTCTTATAACTCAATAGGTAATTGATGGATGAAAAAATGGGAAACACAGTTCGATTCCAAATCGCTTCCATGGTCAGGCTTTCAAATTTTACATCTTTCCCTTAAAAAATGAATTTTTAAATGTGTCAAAACATTTTGCGCTTGTTGAGCAGAGCAGTTAAGAACAGTTTTAATTAAATATAATCTTTAAAATGTGTAGTACATGTGGAGCTATATTAGTGTTGACGCTAGAAAAAAAAGACCGTCGGGCGTGAATTTTTCAAAAAAGGTGTCTATTCCAAAAAAAGGGTACATTTTTCAAAAAGGAAATGCTGTTCTAAAAAAGGGTGCATTTTTTTCAAAAAAGGAACACTATTATAATTTTGAACTGGTTTGTTTAGAGTCCCTAGAATTTGCGATATTTTTCCGGTATCAATTGAATTACCATGGGGTGCATAGGAAGTGTTAAAAAGGGCAGCCGGGTGCATCAGAAGGGTTTAAAAGAGCCGCCGTGTGCAAAAAGGAAATATAAAGTCCCGCCAGGTGCTGCGCCCTGCTAAAGCGGCTTAGAGTCAACACTATATATAATATAGAATTTCAAAACACCAGTTTAGAGCCTAACTTATATCCTTTTCAATGTTTATATATATATATTTTCTTTTTCAGACATAATGCGTTCACAGTTGCATTCTAGAAGTTATAAAGACTTATTTATTTGATAAAATTAAATAGAAATCGCTAATTTTTTTTAATAGAAAATATTTATAAGTGTATTAAAAATTAATTGATCCAAATTTAAAACGAATTTACTGTAAACCAACTTTAAAAAATAAAAACTGGCTTTTTTCAATAAAAGCCGGCTTTTTTTAAGTGGTTAAAACCAAAAAAAGCCGGCCGGCTTTTTTTGGCCTGGCTAAAAGCCAGCAACCCTGCTTTCGCGTGGAAACCTTGAAATAGAAAAGTTATGAAGTTATATTCACTTTCATTTAAATTCGTCAAACCATTTATTTCATTTTCATATTTCAAGTGAATATCTTGCAATAGAAAAGTTATGACGTAATATTCACCTTTTTTTTAAATTCATCAAACTATTTATTTCATTTTCATTTTTCACGTGGAAATCTTGCAGTAGAAAATTAATTGTTGTAGTAATAATTTTATTGTGTTTTTTAATTCTTGACAACTGCTATAACGAAAAATGATTAAATTTGATTAGAAATTGCTGTTAAATTGGTGGTTTTTTATTAATTAAAAATTCACTATAAATTATTTCGATTCCGGATTACTTTAGTTGCCTCGGCCATGTTTTAATACACATGTCCGCATCTTTTCACAATTTTGGCTTCCAAATTGTGGATTTTTATAAAATTACGAACAGACAGACAGACAAGTTTTCATTTTTATATATCTCTCTATTCTAAAAAAAGTAACTAACGCTGTCACCGCCGCCGCCGCAGGTTTTGAATTTTTTGTGACCGGAGGTCTTTCTTCGTTAATATTAAGAAAACTATTGCATACAAAAATATGAAAATCGGTGGTATTATAGCGAAATGTTTGATCAACACGCTAATGCATACAGTTTTCAAATCGAAGAATTATTTTAAGAGATATTTAATGCTAAAGTTGGACAAAATCGTTCCATTAAAAAAAAATTTATAGGAGCAAAAGCTATACATGGGAATTTAATCATTTTTAGATCATTTTATTCAATAGAAAATCCCGGTGCGCAGATTTCATCAATTTTTTTTTTAATTTGCCTCATTTTTTGAGGTTTTATTTCTATTTTAAATTCAAATATTCAGCATCTTGACAGATATTTTTTACAGATTTTAGAAAATGGTATTAATTTCAACTGTTGCCAACTGTATAAACAGCGCAAACAATAATGTTTGCTTCAAATAAAAAAAAATTATTTACACGTTACTATTATAAACAGAAAAAAACCTTCAAATTAGAATTGAATAATTAGGTATAAAAAGCAGGCACTTATTGAAAATTACGCCATAAAAACTATATTTACATGTGAATTTTAAAAGAGAAAGGATATTGTAAAATAAACTCATTAACATACGTTAGAAGTCTGAAATAGAAGAAATTACGTCACATTACACTTATTATGGAAAATGAACAAAAAATAGTATTGCAAAACAGTTTAAATTTAAAAATTGCGCGAGACAAAATATTAGAGGTTAAATATTAGATTTTTTCAAAATTTTATCATTTGTCGTTTGATGTGAGGTGTTCAGCTATAAGTATGCAAAATGTCATGTCTCCAACTTAATTAGGGGCTGAGTTAGAAAAATTGTTTAAAATTCAGAAGTTAGAGACCGGAGGGTTAAATGTGACTTTTTCGAAGTTTTATGATTTATCGTGATATCGCAAGTGTTTAGCTATAAGTATGCAAACTTTCATGTCTCCAACTTAATTAGTGGCTGAGTTAGAAAAATTGCTTAAAATACACAAGTTAGAGCCCAGAGGGTTAAATATTACACCTTTTTCAAAATTTTATTATTTGTCGTTTGATCTGAGGTGTTCAGCTATAGGTATGCAAAATTTCATGTCTCCAACTTAATTAGGGGCTGAGTAAGAAAAATTGCTTAAAATACACAAGTTAGACCCCCAGAGGGTTAAATATTAGACTTTTTCAAAATTTTATTCTTTGTCGTTTGATGTGAGGTGTTCAGCTAAAAGTATGCAAAATTTGATGTCTCCAACTTAATTAGGGGCTGAGTTAGAAAAATTGCTTAAAATACAAAAGTTAGAGACTGGAGGGTTAAATATGACTTTTTCAAAATTTTATGATTTATCGTGTTGTTGCAAGTGTTCAGCTATAAGTATGCAAACTTTCAAGTCGCCAACTTAGTTAGGGGATGAATTAGAAAAATTGCTTAAAATACATAAGTTAGAGCCCAGAGGATTAAATATTAGACTTTTTCAAAATTTTATTATTTGTCGTTTGATGTGAGGTGTTCAGCTATAAGTATGCAAAATGTCATGTCTCCAACTTAATTAGGGGCTGAGTTAGAAAAATTGCTTAAAGTACAGAAGTTAGAGACCGGAGGGTTAAATATGACTTTTTCAAAATTTTATGATTTATCGTGTTATCGCAAGTGTTTAGCTATAAGTATGCAAACTTTCTTGTCTCCAACTTAATTAGGGGCTGAGTTAGAAAAATTACTTTAAATACATAAGTTAGAGCCCAGAGGGTTAAATATTAAACCTTTTTCAAAATTTTATTATTTGTCATTTGATGTGAGATGTTCAGCTATAAGTATGCAAAATTTCATGTCTCCAACTTAATTAAATTAGGGGCTGAGTTAGAAAAATTGCTTAAAATACACAAGTTAGAGCCCAGAGGGTTAAATATTAGACTTTTTCAAAATTTTATTATTTGCCGTTTGATGTGTGGTGTTCAGCTATAAGTATACAAATTTTCAAGTCTCCGACATATATAGTTTCTGAGAACGGGCTCTGTGACAGACGGACAGACAGACAGACAAAGGAGTGTGACAGGTAGTGTTTCGTTAGATGAACGAAACTCTAAAAACATGCTGCGGATGACTGTAACAACATCCTAAAATTACATTACCATCAGCGATCTACCAATCCCGAATTTAGTTTATATTCGTTTCATATATTCTTATTCTTCTGTGTGGTCCTGAAAAATAACTATCAAAATTATATACAGTAAAACCTCTGAATATCGGACACCCCGAGAATGCAGAATTTGTCCTCTATTTAGAGGTGACTGCTACTGAGAGTAAAACATGTACAGTTATTTAAGAGTTGGTAATCGAAAAAATGTCCGCTAAATAGAGGTATCCGCTAATCGGGTGTGTCCGCTATGGAGGTTTTACCAGTAAAACCTCTGAATAGCTAACACCTCGGGAGGACAGAATTTGTCCTCTATTTGGAGGTGTCCGCTACTGAGAGTAAAAAATGTACAGTTATTTAAGGGTCGGCAATCGAAAAAATGCCCACTAAATAGAGGTGTCCACTAATCGGGTGTGTCCGTTATGGAGGTTTTACTGCATAATAATATCATCCTTTACAAGAAAATTGCATGCTGTATGATAGACAGACAGACATCCAGAGAAAGTTAACCTCCCGGAGCGATAAACACTCATGTCTTTTGTTTCAATCATCTACAATTGTATGTCATACAACAGGCTAAAAACGGTCACCGTGGTACGGGGTACTGTATTATTATTTGTTTGCCCACCAAAACTGGTTGCCACGGGTTGTTGCAAGGTTTGTGATCACGTGGTTGAAACTGATCTATTCGATATTACTGCGTGCGTATTTTTTTATTATTTGCTCCATGTAATAAAACCAGTTGTCTACGAAAACATCAACCGGTGAAAGTGACGCACACCAAATTTCTGTGACGTATGCAAATAAATTGTGCTTTTTTTATCAGTTTTTTCTACATAATTTTTAAACGGTTTGGAACTTATTTTTCATAGTAGGTGCATTTAGTAGGCGACCATCATAGGTACCTTCTGGTGCAATCAGAAACGAAATCCGACAAATATTTTTTGAGTTATGCTTGACGAAAGGTTTTTATTAGGCTTTTTTTTTAGTAGGACATGGCGTTAATATCCATCGTAGTAGTAATGTGTCCGGACAGTAATATTTCGCTGAGTATTAGCCTTCGCTTCGCTCAGACAACTAAAGGAAAGTAGAATGTTAGAATGAACTTAGTTGAAAAGGAAAAATAAAGAAATGATTGAAATAAAGTACTTAACTTTAACAGGTATAAACGTCAAGAAAAATAGGGCTAACACTATCTATAAAAAAAGGAAGTTGTTCGGAAGACCTTGCAAATATATTTCCCGGTAGAATATCACATAGCAGATGGATTATGGACCACCAATAAAATTTTGAGACTCTACGTGGGAAATCCGGATAGAACGTTAAAACTGCAGATATTCATGGAATTTGTAGTCAAGGTGTACGCACGTGCACGGTTTTCAATTAAATGCCAGCCATCTTTAGGAAATTGTTTATTTTTCCATGGATATGCCTCAGGCAGTTAAAGTTATAACTGAACCAGTAATCCATGTACATTGACAAACGTGATCGTGAAGATATCATTTCGTTTGCTGAGTTTCCATGCAAAACGCAAAGTGTAGAAATGTCTGTCAAGGTGGTCAGTGAAGCTGCCGCGACAGTTTGTGGTGCAAGCAATATGGATGGATTCATAAGATCCAATATGCCATAATTTGAGACTAAGTCAGATTTTAAGCTTACAAAGCTCCAACAGGACCAACAATAAGCACCAAACTGAAACATTTCGAATATTGTTTTGAAGAGCACGAACTGACTTAACTGAACTTTAATTTTTTTGAACTATTTAACACATTTAAATGTTTGTTTTTCATTCTTGAACTTTAATTATTTGTGTACTTTTCACAGATAAAATGTTTTTATTGCACTCTTGCTTCTTGTGTAATGCATTCTATTATACATGTACAAGAGATAAAAAGGAATTTATAGCAATTTTTTCAAAATTTCGGATGACCGGGTCCCTGGAAAATATTATGCGATTTCGAAAAAGACTCTGCGGGTATATTACTAGGACTTCCCTCTGAGGGATTAGTCTGAGTGATATTGCCGAGAACATAGATTTAATAATAACTTGTTGCAAGTAAAGAAAATGAGATACTATCTTTAATTGGCCATATACTGGTTACTAATTCAAATGATGAAATATCTGGATTAGTGAATCTGAAAAAAAAAATCCATATCAATTTTAAACCAGCTCTCTCCTCTGTTAAGGGCCCTGGCAAGAGATAGAATAGCCTAGAAAAGGAACACATTTACAAGTACTTTCGGACAACCTATTTGCTGCTTCATACCGACATTTTTGCATTTTTTTTTAAATACATACATAAACCAGTATAATACATCTTCAGTTTTATTTCCATAGTCGTTTATATCATTTGACAAAAAATCTCACTTTCTTAAACTCGAATTGCGTCAAGTTTTTTAGAAAAGCAAAGTCCATATAATAATGAAATTCTAAGAAGGGAATTAAGCACATGGTAATAAAGCATTTAGGTGAGCGCAATTGATAAATCGTCAAATATTCTTCTTATCGCCATCTTTCGTAATGCATTCTTTTAATTTAAAATACACATTAAATAAATTTATAAACACGATTTGACTCATTTAATTAAAAATAATAATAAGTAAATAAATAAATATAAGAAGAAGAGATAATAGCATAAGTCAAAACATTTATTTCAACATCAACACAAGTTACATTTGCGGGGAAAAAAGGCGGCTTTTAACAAAAAAAAAAAAAAATAAAATACTCTTGGCAAAATCTGAACCGGGCTAAAAAAATGTACCGTGATTAATTGAAATATTATAGGAATATTCCGTAATCTGGTTTTCAACCAATATCGTATTTTAAAAAACTTCGCTTAACTCCAATTAAATTTCATTGCTGTAACATTTTATTTTTATTTTTATTTTTATTTTTATTTTTATTTATTTTTTTTTATTTTATTTTTTTTATTTATTTTTTTTTTGGGGGGGGGGGGGGATGCGAGATTGCATACATTTACATTTAAATTTTAAACTTTCGTTTAAGTAACGGTTGCTTGTATGAATAATTAGCACCTTGATGATCGAGCTTCACTCGAAACATATGTACAAACTGCTTGTGTGGTATGCGTGCTTAAAGCCATTATTACTTAGCTATTATAACTCCCGTCCGTTATAACAATGTTGCTGTTAGTACTACTCTTGTTTGACGTCAACCTTGCCTGTGTATCTGAATACGAATTATTGGCCATTTTTCTTGCACGAAGAGTGGTTATAACATAATTGTTTCATTTTGCATAGCATGTATCAATTGCAATATTGATACTTTAAGTTAGTCAAGCGCAGGTGATAAATTGACAATATTTTTTCTATACTATATTCATCTTGCATTCATATCATTTAAAATATAAAGCTTCATTCACTTCATTTAAAATACACGTTATTAACTAATTTCACTGTACTTTAACAACATTACTTTGCATTGGCGTTTTTTTTTTTTTTTTTTTTTTTTTTTTTTAAAGCTTTATGCTGTTTTGGCTTCAGAAAGTGAGATTTGTTACGAAAAGATACAAACCTGACAATTTATTATAAACCCGATGAACGTTTATGTTTATTTTTTACAAATAAATATAAACCTTTTTGTTACAGATGTCATATACGCACCACGTTTGCGCGATTTTTTTTCTGACGCCAATTTGGCGAAAACCTCGTTTTCGAATACCAGTTACATATATATTTTTAAAAAGGGAATAACAATAAATAAAAAAAGTTTATTTAATAACTATAGAACAAAACAATTTATATAATTTAAAAAAAGAAAATAAAAGCAAATAAACAATTTATTAATAAATAAACAACAACATCATGGTTACCATCAAGCAAAATAACGAGACTTTGGCGCCAGTTAAGTACCCCGGTGCGTATATGACATTGGCGTCAGAAAAAAATCGCGCCAATGTGGTGCGCATGTGACATATGTGCGTAAATGTCTTGTTTACACTAAATTAATTGTTTAAATCTTTACAAAATTGCTTGGGTACATGAAAGAATGAGTAGGTTACCAGAAAATATGCATGAAAAGTTTACTTCTCTTGCCAAACCCATTTTCTTTACCTATAAGACGCATATTCTGGAAAAGTACAAATTTCGGTACTTGTTAGTTATCCCGTCGACCAAATTACTGTCGCCAAATTGTAAGATTAAATGCCAATAAGGGTTGATCGTAAATGTCACATTCACTTGACAACACGTGTTTACGTCATCAAGTGATTTTAATTTCGACGTTTTATTTGTATTTTTATTAATGTTATACTAATTTATTTGTTCTCTAAAATATTTAAGTTATTTAGTATTAATATTAAGTTATTTTTTTTAAAAGTTATTTAAAATAAAAATTACGTCAATTTGTATAATTTGGCGGGTGGTTTGGCGATTTATATAATTTGGCGAAATTGCTCGACGGGATAACTAACAAGCACCCAAATTTCATTTATTTATTTATTGAATAACAAACATACGACTTGTGTGCTTGACATGAGAGCCCGCTTATAAGTCGGAGACAAGATAGCACAAGGAAATATTACAACACAAGAGAAATACAGCCTGGGTGTTCCACACAAAGCGTGCGTGCAATGGAACCAGCGGGAATAAATTTCATCTAAAATACTAAAAATACAAAAATAAATAAATTAAGAATAAATGATGCCACAAATAAAAATTGTTTATTTAAACATAAAATAACTGTTTCAAATTTTCACACGCAAAATACAAATGTTCGTTGCTTTTGGCGATTAAAAAATGCTATTGGGTAGATTATCGTAAAATCTGAAATCCTATGTTATTGTGGCTTTTTCTTTGAAATAGAAAAAAAAAAAAATCCAGATTTATTTTCCTGTTTGATTAAATTTAAATATGTTTTTTTTGCACTTTAATATTAGTGCGGGCATATTTTCTTTGCTCCATGTGCTATAATTCGGTTTTCTACGAAAACATCCAGGGTGTGAAAATGACATACACTAAATTTCCGCGACGTATGTAGATAAATTGTGCTTTTTTTATCAGTTTTTTTAATATAATATTTAAAGGAATTGGAACTTATTTTTCATAGTAGGTGCATTCAGTAGGTTACCCTCATAGGTACCTTCTGGTAAAACCAGAACCGAAATCCGACAAATATTTTTTGAGTTATGCTTGACGAAAGGTTTTATGAAAGGTTTTAATATCCATCGTAGCTGTTTTTGACCGGAAAGTAATACTGCGTTGTGTATTAGTCTTTGCTTCGCTCAGACAACTACGTACCATATGCAACTTTTTCGTGGTATGACATTTTTATTTTCCAACTTTATGGTTGTGTCGATTTATAAGTTGTACAAGGCATTTTCGATGAGTTTCGCAAAAATTTTGGGGACCCCAGCCACCGGACGATAAAACTTGATTAAAAAAAAAAAAAAAAAAAAAAAAAAACTGTGTACTACGTACCATACACAACTTTTCCGCGTTATGACATTTATGTTTTCCAGCTTTATCTTTATTTTTATTTATTACTTCTACAAGGTGTTTTTGACGAATTTGGTGAAAATTGGGGGGCCCGGGGGTACCGGAAGATAAAATTTGATTTCGAAAAAACTGTGCAGTTTTATTATTGAGGACCATACACAACTTTTGCGCGGTATTACATTTTGATTTTACGATTTTCGGTTTTTTTCACTCCACCCTAATATATATATGAGGACGTGAGTTTCAAAACTCGCCTTAGCCAAAAAATCAAATTTTGGGAAATCGCGAAAAACCTGTAACTGCGACCCTGTGCATCAAATACCTCCAATTTTTTGTATACTTACAGCTAGTTGATCTGTGATATCATTGTGTTAAGTTGGAAAATCTACTTTAATTCATTTAATTAATTAATTGGAAAAAGTTTCGGATAAGAAGAGTTTTGTTGCCAACCTATGAATAAGAAGAGGTTTGTTGCCAATCGTCTATCATACTTGCTGAAAGAAATTAATAGTCTCTATTTTTGGTCATCGAACGATAATATTTTGAATTAAAAAATAAACCTTACGAGAGCAATAACTATGATTAAAATTTAGTATTACGTTTTATTATATAAAAACAGACTCATCAATAATCAAATAAATCTTATCATAAATAGCTTATAATTAAAATAATTTTTTTAAATAATGTAATATAATATAATCTATATAACATATGATATTATATATATACACCATCTCCTTCTGCTCCGGTTCGTTAGAAATAATATTTTTATAGAAAGTAAGCACCTCCATTTCTAACCAGTTTCATCAAAATGTTTTTTTAACAATCCGTGGACATCCTTAAGTTTCTCTTCCTTCACGGGGACTCCCTCCTTCTTCTTTTTAAAAAGAAAGTCCAGTTTTTAGATGCCTCTAGCACCTTTTTTTACACTCTGAATTTTGATATAACAAGAATCTTCCGAAATACACTTCCACAAATTTGAAGATAGCCATGGTTCTTAGTCTTTATATAGTACCTTAACGTAATGTCTTTGAAAGCGCACTGAGACGCACTTAAAAAAAAAAAAAAAAAAAAAAAAAAAACTTTTAAGGTGAAAATTTTACTTTTCTGGATGTTTCATGGAAGGATAGAAACCTGGACGGTTTCTTGAAGGAGATGTTTGAGATTTGAACTTCAAAATAAAGTTATCTCATGCAATTGTGTCTTTGCTTGAAAAAAAAAAAAAACTTGGTGGAAGTGTCATACATTTTGCATTGAGAGAGTTGAATACTCGAGGTTCTCTTTCTGGTGAGTGCACTTTGAGAGGACCGGAAATGCCTTAGGTTTATTCCTGAGAATAAAAATTAAATATTTTAACACCTTCTGACAATAAGAAATATAGAAAGCGATTCTCCATTTTGAGCTTACATTTTAATCTTCTTTTACGTGTGTTCCTTACTAGCCCATGTGTTCGTATTTCCTTTTCTCTTCTTCCCCCATCCTCTACAAAATGCAAGAGTTTATTCACTGTCCATTATACATAAGACATGCTGTAAAACTTATTTAATTAGTTTGTATGAATAGAACAGGTTAAAACTTTAACCCCTTGTAGGGCACCAGTATATTATATATACCACTTAGTTTTAATTCCCGAATGCCATATTGACACCACTATTTTAAAACTAAATTTTGATTTATACGATATACTCGAAGAAACACTTTTAGTTACTTGCATATAAATTTTATTATGAATCCTGGTGTCAGTCAATCATTTTACCATTTTAGCAACCGAAGTACTTTGCCCCTCAAGGGGTTAAGCGAAAATAGCAACAGGTCGAAGAGAAATGAAGGAAAATTACTGTGATAGTAGCTGATAAGCTGGTCGTCCGTTGGTCTTACGCATGCGCAGGGATAAAGCTAATTTTGTTGCCAACTCCCTAGTGGATAAGGCGAGTTTTGAAACCAAACCAATATTTTAAGAACCCAAAAATAAAAGATAAAAATGTATATATATATATATATATATATTTTTACAGATTATAGTGTTTTTTCTGTGCAGGTTTACCAATAGAATATATTGGTAGAGAAAACTCGATTTTTTTAATTTTGGATAAGGCGAGTTTTAAAACTCACGTCCTCATATATATATATATATATTGTAAATTGTATATTTTAAAAATTACAAATTCTTAAAACTACTTTTCATTTTTTTCTCTTCTTTATATATTGACATTATTTTAGATCAATTGCCTTGTAAGATAAGATAGGATATTCATATAGGCATACTAATAAATTTTGTACCAAGAAGTATAGATTTGTTAAAATTTCTTCAAACTGTATACAATAGGTCTCAAAATCGTAAAATTTGTTCAAAAACGTTTTTACCAATTTATATAGTATAAAAATCATTAGTTCTGCGCCATTGTCTCTAACTGAATATGAAACTGAAATAAACATACCCGAAATTTTCCTTTGGCACACTCATCTCAACACAAGGTAACGTAATTTCTGGCGTATAATCCGCGGATCAAACAATCCTATTTGGACCAAGAAATTTTATTTATTAAAATGTAACTTATTAGATCGCGGTAAGTATTTAATTCCAACTATTAAATAAAATGTATGGTTCTAAATATCGTCAGTACCATTTCAAACTACCCAATATGAAAACAGTCTTGCCAGTGGGCTACTTTTTTAGGTTTTCGTTTATCTAACGAAATCCTATTCGTCTCACTCTTTTGTCTGTCTATTCGTCTGTCACAGAGACAGTTCTCGGAAACTATATATGTTGAAGATTTGAAATTTTGCATAGTTATAGCTGAACACCTCACATCAAACAAAAATTCGTAAAATTTTCAAAAAGTCGTAATTAACGCACGTTATTAATTAAAAACCCCAAATTACAAGATCGGAAAGGCATTCATAATTCAACAAAATCATGGATTTTTTTTATCAGATTATAAAAACGATCTCTTTCACCGATTAAAAACAGGTGTCATTTTAACGGCAGATAAGGACTGGCGATTTCTTTAAGGCGCAATTACTTTTTTCTACGCATCCCAGAAATTCGAAATTAGTACCACAAGAAGGGAAAAAAATCAGCTTTCCGAAATTCTAAAAATTGTGTCGATCGTACCTTAAAAACTCGAAATTTCGTTAAAAATCAAGAAAAAAATCTTTTATTTTCCTTCATTTGTGAAGGCGACAGATGTCTGATGACATTGAATTTTCGACGATAAGGAGAGAATATAAAACTTGAGGTCAGAAACGGACTTGAGGTCAGAACTTGAGGAGTATTGAGGTCAGAAACGGACTCATAATTTTTATACAGGACCAATTTTTTTTTTAAATATCGATGTTTAGCTGCGACTTTTACGCTATATGACGTAAAATTTCATTCTATTTCCGAATATGTCTTTATTTTTTAATTTCGACATTCGGAAGCCAAGATAATTAATTTTTTCGTAATTAATTCCAGAATTGCATTTTTTGCACGACAGGCCACGTGACACGAAAAGAAAAAGAGATACATTTTTGTACTAGGGTTTGATAATCGCAGTACAAAATGTTTTAACTATTGACTTTACTAACTTGCTTCTTTCGCATCTGGATGTTATTTTGTACGCTGATTTATAAAATCTAAACTTTAAAAAAATCGGATCACAACTTTTCGATTTATGAAAAAATCAATTTTTAAACTTATAAAAGGCTATTTCCATGAGCACTTGTAGTGCAAGTCACATACTACAATTATTAGCTACCAGTATTTTAGAACGGAAAAATGTGACTCATTTTATTGGATCTATCTCATTAATTGAATAAGGCCAAACAAACTTTTCGAAAATAACGGTGGCCAACAAGCATAGCAATTATCATCTATGTGACTTACACTGCAAAAACTTATGGAACTAGCCAAAAGAGATGATTTTTCGCACAGACGATTGACAGGAATTTGTTAAAATTTGGAAAACTAAAGAACCGAACGCTTTTAAACTTTGACATAGTTTATAACACATAATAAGAATTTTATAATATTTTGAAAGGGATATTAAACGAAACTTTCTGTGCGATCTGCGATCACACTTACCCACTTCTTAAATTCGGATTTCTTGATTGGCACCACTTTTTTGAACTAGTAAAATTCGCCTTATTTAATGATATATGAATTAAGGCGGATAAATGGTGCCAATCAAGAAATCTAAATAAAAAAATGTAGCCCATTGGCAACAGTGCTTTCATATCGGATAGTTTGACATGTACCAACTGTATGATTGTTTGATCCGCGCAATTATACTCTGGAAATTGCGGTAAATTGCACAGTTTGAATATAGGGTGGAACCCCCTGTAGTTGACGCCTTAACGATTCTTTCTTGTTCAAATCACTATTAAAAAGTAATAAAATATACTTTATACTTATCTTTGGTTTTGAAAGTAAAGTAGAGATACAATAAAAAATTATTGTTGACAAAATTTCGAAAAATTATACTTTATATTACTCAAAATTATTTTTTTTCATAAATAGGGTCAATAATTCCAGTAACTGACACCATCCTTATTTTGAAAACCAATAACTGACACATAAGTTATAACAGTTAAGACAAATAAGTTACGCCTATATGGCATTTACTTTGCAAAACTTGTTACTTGCAAACAAGAGAATGTTTATTTGAGATAGATTTTTGCTGAAGTATCAGTTACTGGTTAGGTGTCAATAACTGGGGGGTTTCACCCTACGTTGCGCTAAAAAATGATTATTTCTATTTCTTTAAAAACTTGATACAAAATGATTAAGGCGAAAATTAATAGCCGCAAAAGTAGTACTCGAAAAAATATATACTTTTGACTGAAGTCACAAGTCAAATTAATTACGATCGAATCGACTTCATTACAACATAGTATCCACGTCACATCATATTCTCAAAGTCACAACGAATTGACATAAGAGTGACAGCATAATTCTGCACTTTTATGTCGAAATAAAAAATATTCTATTCCCTAAAAAAGACCTCTGAATTATTTTCTTCTTTCATGGTTTAATAAAAAAATTAAATAGATAAAGAACAACTAGCCGTTTTATTAAACTGCAATGCATATTTCCATACTTATACAATTAACGTGAATTCCGTTTAGCATCACGGCTCGCTTAGATTCATCTATTATATATTGCAGATATTTGGTACATTAAGCTAGCATTCAGATATACACATCTAATAATATTCTATATTTACGTTATCTGTTCATGTATGTGCCTGATATTAACATAGTATATGTATATACCGGTAAGAGTTAAAATTACGAGAGAATATCACGTATCGAAACACTGATTGACGCGGAAATTGAGCTACCATTTACTTAGAATCATTGATTTCGGATATAATAAATAGATAGGAGGAAATATGGAACATTGAAACACGTCGCGATATACATATTCAAAACTCGTATCGCAAGTATTGCTTTTTATCATTATTATAATAGGAAAAATAGATTCAGAAAGAAATAAACAAGTTTGTGTTCAAGCTGCACAAATAATAATTATCAATTTTTGGAATTCAGTAAGTCTAACAGTTCATAGAGAGAATATTAATAACGCTACAGGGTTCGTAAGCTTCAAGGGCTTTCAAAGTCCTTTTAAAAGAATTTTCGTAAAGTAATGGCCTTATTCAATGAAAAAAATCTATCTTCAGATGTAGCGAAGAGTCTTTACGAAATTTCTGGTACTAAAACACCTAAAATCTCCTAAATCCCTAGATGCGTACGAACCCTGCATTACAGTTTTAATATTTTACTAGTAAAATATACGCTTATGAAAAAGTAATGTAAATCATGTAAGCTTAAATCACAGAAATGCAAATAAGTATTGTGGTTACTTAAAATACTTAAAAACGTAAATTAATTGCCAAATTCTGTAAAAAAAAAACTATATATTTCTCCATCTGTCGAGCTGTGTGATAGTGGAGACTGGGTGTTGTAACTAATTGATTGTTTGACTGAATTGTGCCGGTCAGGGTCTGTTAGGATAGAATGTTGATCTGGTGGAATGTTGACACCTTCACCCTTTCTGGGGAATGTAATTTTGTTGTTTAAATGTACAAAACTCACCAGAATTTACGAACAAAGTCATTTAAAAATAAATAAATATGTTAATTTCCCACAAACAATATACACTGTAAAATACGTACATTAAATATAATATATAGAGGAAAGGGTCCAAATACCGGCTACCACTTTTGTTTTCAATCTAGATCATACAATTTTCAAAATTAGTAAAAAGCAAAATTCCGAAAGTCTTCAAATTTTGAGTTTTGAAAATAGGGTCTAAATACCGGCTACCTAAGTTTTTTTCCAGAAGATCACACAAATAGAGCTAATAATAATTATTAAGCAATTGGAATATTATTTTAATAAATTTTATTGATCAATAACATTTCTTATGCACAGAAAAAATACGCAATTATTAACCCATTAAAGACGAGCCTATTTTACATTTATTTTAATTCTCCCACACCAGTTTTTAAAACATTGTAATTCTGAATTATTTAATCACTCAAAATTTGAGATTAGCTAATGTGAAAATTTCCAAACTAAAATACTGGCATTCAAATTTAAAAGTCTGCTCACCTTACATGGCAAGTTTTCTTGCCAACCGGCTTGAATGAGTTAATAAACGAGCATTTTTGTGAAATTTATAAAATTCATAACGAATACCTCTCGCAATCGACTATCTCTTTCCAATATGTTTTTAATTTTGTTTTTTAACGTGTAAAAAAGAAAAAACCTTGATGATTGAAATGAGAATTATTTTATCTGAAAAAATCACAAGCATAATATCACTCTCTGCGTTAACATTTAGCCCAAAATCCCCTCCCCTACTCTTGTCCGCAGAAAAAGCACCCATGCAGAAGACACAAATTGCATCATCCTCCTCTGTTGGATATTTTCCTTTATCCCTTTTTAAAAATCCAATTTCTGCCAAAATTTTGGAATCCAATGCCCCTTTCACCTGTTTCCCTCCGTCATTTTTCTTCTTTCATTTCACATTTATTGCAGGCAATTTTGGAGTGTCCAACATCACTTTTTTGTGAAGTGATCCGGTAACCAGTATCGCTCCTGAAGAATCACGGCCACGGTTTTTTTTTTCATATTGCGAAATGGGACTGTGACTATTTCTGAACCATTTAAATTAATTTATTAATTATGGAACTATTTAAATTAATTATTTCCCTCCCCTTTAACAAAAGCAACCGAGAGAGGTCCAAATACCGGCTAGCCGGTATTTAGACCACTCGAGGTAGCCGGTATTCAGCCCACTGTTATGGTTAAGTTAAAACCGGTATTACTCATTCATATAATAAAATACCAATAACGTGCACGCGGCAATTGAGAGCTAAATATGTCTGGAAAATAACTTAATCATCAATTCAAGCTAGTGTACAATCAGTATATTTTTTAAAAAAGTAGAAACACATATCTGAAAAACTTTTGATGTTTCAGATTACTTCGTTTCGATACTTTTGCATTTGCTGTTTGTAAATGAGACAGACTTCAGCAATGAACTTCTCGTAACTTTCTTCTCTCAATTAAAGTTCCAAATTCTGCTTACCGAGGCTAGGCTGCGCTGCGCTCAGTTCTCAGAACACCTAGTAGCCGGTATTTGGACCCTAGCCAGTATTTTGACCTTCTCATCTACATTATACGCAATAATATACATTATAAAAGTAAACTTCATTCTAAATATCTGGTACAATTTTGGTAGTTGGAAACTAAAATTACGTTTAAATAATATACCACCGCTTTTCAGAGATTAACCCTCTATTGCACAAGGTAGAATTTATGCTATCATAAGTGTTTCCAATTTGGTGGATTTTTTTATTCAGATGTTCTAAATTCAAACCAGAAATTTAAAATAGTAATATTTTCATTGTTTAATATTAGACATTTCGTCATTAAATAAAGGGAAATTTATTACTCAGATTTTCTGGTATGAATTTGGATTTTTTGAATTACGAGCTTTCTAGAACGCATTCTAACAAGATCATTAGACATGGTTGCCACGCTTCAAGGAATATCCAGACCAGGAAATTTTTCGGCACCAGTAATTTCTTACAGAGAATCTCTCTTTAAAAATTTCGTGCAGTTAATCTAGATATATTTTTCTATAAAAACTACTGATATTTTGAGTGGAAAATTCCCTGAAGTGTAGCAACCCTGTTAGAGTGTTAAACCAGAGGTCCTAAGTTAAACACCTGACCTGGACATTTTAAACAAAGTCGGAATAAATAAAATAATCTCTCGTGAGTTTCCTTTAATCAATATATGATTGACATTAAAAAAAAAAATGATTTCTTAATCATATACTTCTAGGAAATATCCAACTAGGATTTAGTCTAATTATTGGATAAGTTATTGTGGAAAGATAAATTACTGTAATAAGCCAGATAATTTACGTTTGTACCATGCAACACCTTTATTCAGCATAAATTTAAATGAATAAAATCACAAGTACTTTTAAAAGTCCAATATATCGATATATTCAGGGTTGAAAATAAACTTTCCCAATTCAGAGTACTGTGTAGATAGTTGTATGGTCATAATTACATGGTATAACGAATTGGACAGCAGACATTTTAAATCATGTAAGTATTATTTATTTTTTAAAAGGTTTAAAAAAACAATGATAGACAATACTTCTTATACTGTGAAATATGAGTTTCATAAACGGAGTCTCGGCGCATGTAGAATCAAATAAATACATGCAAAAGTTTAAATTTCGCTGTTGCACAATGCCGATGACATACAAGTTTACAAATACAGTTCAACAAACTAGTGCTGGTGTAATTAAATACATGCAGAAGAATTAACGATCAAATATTTTTTAATTAAACCTCGAGCGCCTGATATAAAGTGCATGAGGTCCAAATTTCATGTCATTATAACCCATACAGCGTCCTATATAGCGCACAATTGCGAAATTTTCAAAATAGAGAGTAAAATGGTGAAACAAAAGTATACCCTCTTTTTATGTACAGTATTGTATAAGTGTCTATTAATATCCATAAAATATGTCCAGCTCAATTTAGTTGCGTAACGTGGAGACATTGCAGTTTACTTTACCTCATACCTTTGTTTAATATTTTGAAAACTAAGTATCTTCGTTGTTAAAAACGACATACTGAAAATTAATCTTTTCCGGTGATATATTTAATGTTTTATGATGTAGTGTGTTTTAGGAAATATGCACTAGTATGCTTTGATCGGTATTATTTAAGGAATTTTTCAAACACCACCACAACGAGCAATTTCATATTTTTTACATATAGTTATAAAAAAAGAGTTCCTTATCCGCCCGTTTTCTATCGAAATATTAAATGAGAGAAAAATTTTATAATCTTACTTTCATAACGTAATTAGTTTTAATTGTCTCTCTATCTATTTTTGAAAAAATAATACTGTTTTGTATTTAATTTTTTTCACCCAATAAATGTACAAAATCGAATTTTGCACTGAGGTTCATAAAATTTCGGAAATATTGTGTCTGTTTAATAAAATATCAAACTACAGCTATTTATTAACGCATTTCTCCATTATTACTGTTAGCTTATTTTGAAAGAAGACTAAAAACAAAGCAGAAAAATCTTCGGGTTTAGGCCAAGATGTCTGTAAAATTTGTGGTTAACCCGTTAAAGACCAGCATGTTTTACATGAATTTTATTCAGTTCACACATCACTTTTTGTTAAACACTTACTTTTACTTTAAGAATCACTGAAATGTGTTAATTAAACAAGGCTAATTTTACTTTTCTCTTTTACTGGTATCAAAAAAAGTACAAAAATCACAAATATAATGTTGCGAAAACGCACCGTCAGTCTTTAATGGGTTAAGGAATCTGAGTAAAAGAGCTACCAAGTGTGGTGGTTAATAATTCTTAATTTTTCAGTAAAAAAAAAAAAAAAAAAAAAAAAAAAAAAGCGTAAAATTTGAGAAAAATGTAAAAAAATGGTTCATTCAAAGTATGCGCTTTCGCTATCCACACATTTTCCCCATCTCTCTTTCAAATTGTATAGATGACCTCCCAGAAAAAACCGTATACCTTTTGAGGTGATCCAGTCATTAAGCCATTTTTAGACATCTCCGTAATTGTTGAAGTATTTCATGGACATCGTTGAAACAAGTGGTCCTTGAAAGGGGTCAAGTCTTGTGAATACAGCGGGTGGGACAAGTGTTCCCAGCCAAGTGTAGCAATGTGTCTCTGACCACTTTCGCTATGTGTGATGAGGTATTGTTGTGCAGCAAAATTACTTGTCCGCGTCTTGTAACTCATTCTGATCTTTTTTTGCATCAATGCATGGTTCAAATTGATCATTTGTTAACAGTAGCGAACGGTATTAATTGTTTCACCTGGTTTTAGAAGCTCATGGTACGCGAGATCCTTCTGATTCCACAAAATGCACCACCTTGTTTTCGTTTCAATTCGGTTTTGCGGTAGATGTTGATAGTTGTTCTAGGTTAACCGCATGGAACTATAAAGAAAAAGGATTTGAAATATCTTCAAAATGGTAAAGCTTCAAATGTAACTGGTTTGGCAGGGTCTGATTACAGCCGGGGCAAACTTCGACCAGTAAATTCAACACTTTGCGGTCTAACCCGGAGTCTGACTTGGGATCATCTTTCTTTGCAAAATTTGCTTTTGGCATCAGTAATAAAGGAAAATAAAATTTGCCTTATTTAAGTTGAGCATTTCCAAAATTGTGTAACTGAAGGTAACTTCTTTAAAAAAGTAGTGCCTCCCGAATAAAATTTGTGCAAGAGTCACCGGACCGGAAAGGGTTAAATAGATTTTTTTCTTATTTTAACGCCTTATTCATGCAGAATTTCAGTCATAATAATGGCAAAAAACAGATATTTATATTTACTGGTGGAAGTTTACCTCGACAGTTTACCTAGTCAGCCCTGCGTTTCCGCCATATTGTGAAAACCTAAACAAGAACCTGTCGGTGTCCATGAAAGAGATTATAATACCGGGGACAAAATCCACCAGTGAAAACGAATAGAAAATTTTACCATATTTGTGATAGAAATTTTGCATGGACAAGGCAAAGTTTTCTACTTAAATTTAGTGGTGGAAGTTTGCCCCGACTGTAATCCAAAACTGTTGATCCGATGTAAAAAAAATAACAATCACCATCTTGTGACTACCACCTCAGTTACTTCATTTGCAACTAGTAGACATTACGCTGTATGTATCCTCCCTTTATTCATAACTCCATTGTCAACACTTGATCTTGCGTTAGGACATTATCACCGTAATTTTCCATAAGTATACGACGGCTTTCACTCGCGTTTTTCTCTTCATTGAACAAGAAAAGCAGTAGGTACCGCACATGCTCATTATTTGGCTGGAAACTCAACATGATTAACACACATAAAAAATATGACGTTGACTCTAGATCGCTTAAACATTAAGGGCGTTTTGTAAGGTACTGTCATAGCTACAAAATGACATAAGAAGTTACACTGTCAACCAATCCTTGTTTCCAGCGCCATTTTTTTGAAAAAAAAAAAAGAATTATTAACGGCCACACCGGGTAAAAATCTGAGTTAAGGAAGTTTAATTTCGACATGACACTATTTTAGCTTTTTTAAGCGGATCAAGCTTATGACTACCTGTGGAATGTCCGTGATATCTTGGACCTTTCATGCTAAATCACACATTTATCCAGTGTTGCCAGTGGGCTACTTTTTTTAAATGCAGATTTTATGATTAGCACTACTTTTTTAAAACTGTAAAATTTCCCTTGCTTTCGCCTTAATTAATATGTCATTAAATAAAGTGAATTTTACCATTTCAAAAAAAAAATGGAGCCAATCAAGAAATCTGAATTTTAAAAAAAAGTAGCCCACTGGAAACATTGCATTTATTTCTGTAAGGATACGTCCCTCTTTCCTTTATCTTTTATGTTTGACTTTGATAAGACATATTTTACTTAGGAATCCCAGAAGGTTATACTGATAATGGGAGATTCTCAAAAGGTGGGAGCATTAAACGTTAACTATGTGTAATTTTTAAAATTTTCAAATTTAAGGCCAATTTTTTTTAATAGTACAGTATTTTGTCTATAAATATATAAATATTTTAATAGTATGTCTACAAAATTATACACAAACATTAAAAGACAGCAACTAATCTGGAAAATTAATGTTAAAGCATTTAATTCGCAGTTGCGTACGTTACAAATTTTGGACATTTGCAGATTTTGGACTTAAAGATTTTGGACGTTGCTCTTAGTATTTAAAAAATTCTTAAGACTAAGAATGTAGTAAATGTGTCTGTATACATATATATATGTATAATTAACTTTTTGTTATCCAGTAATAATAATAATAAACTCAAATGCTTTGTTACGTACGTTACTTTCGGACATAACAAAATACAGAAAAATGCTTTATAGAAAAGTCCTTCTATCTTAAAAAAAGCAATAAATCAGCCTGCCATCTCTTAACGATATTATCAAAAATCATTCGTTTCCTTTATGCATTCGTTGTTTACCATTAGAACCACCTGGAAAAAAGTTATAACTTTTTTTCTTGGTGGTACATTGGAGCAGTTAACGTTTTGAATGTCCGAAATTGGCCTCTTTAGCATATAATAATAAAATTTTAAGATATTTATACAAAGCTTTTACAATAAATTATGTCATTTTCTATCTCTGAATAGAATTAAAAACTCAGTGCAAAAAAAAAAGTCAATAATAATTAAAGTTATGTTTGAAAGGCTTAAAGTTATGACTTGTGTCCAGTGCCGACCTTTTGAGAATCGCCCTATTCCCTTTTTTTCATTTGAATTAAACAGAATAGTAGACAGACTCATAGATATGAATGTCTTTCTGCAGGTTGTCTGAACTCCTCGTAAAAACATCGAGGAGTGGTAGAGGACATACAACAAACAATTTGTTTATGGGTCGTAATCCACTTATTCAGAAAAAAATACAGGTATATGGTCTCACTCAAATCTGAACCCTGATTTATGTTCTTAACTGTAATACTAATAAATATATTTTAATGAAATTTACAACCAACTTTCTTTTATTTCTGTAAAATGTAACGATATCACGAATGTTAGAATCCATCTACATACAAATAGCTCTGAACTACGCTTTCCATATTTCTGAATGTATATAATATTTAATACGATTTCGATAATTGAACTACTATGCACACCCCGTATTTTTGGCAATGCTGTTGCATTTCACACAAATAAAGGTAAATCGGTTGAAAATTTCGTTAAAAAATATCTTCATTTTTGTTCAGTTTATAAACCATAGTCACGTATGTTTGGATTGAAGTGAGACACCCTTAATTTCTGAGGAAATATATTGATTATGTTTTTTAGACGAAGAGGAGACCATGTGAAACCCTACGTTATCAGTGAAGATTACTCGATAATTTTAACATTCTCGCTACACCAATTGTACTCATTTCAATTCAGTATTATAATTAATTTTATTCACGATAACAAAAAGGCAACGCTCATGCTACCTCTTGTATTAAATACATCTTACAATTCCGTCGCGGCCGAAAAAGAACGCAAATGATAAAGACATTGCCAAAACATATGTCATACAGATGACCGGACATGCCGGTCTAAATTGCAATTTACAATTACACTAAATTGATACACGTGATTTTAAACAATTAATACTAGTAAAAAATATAACAAGAGATAAAACAAATTACAAAGAAAACATAATACAATCATTTTTCTATGAGTTAGAAACAAATTTTAGTAATTGATCTCTTAAGAGCTCACTGCAGTCACAGACAAAAAGAAATCAAGATGGCCGCTGTCATTTTAGCTGAATTGAAAGGATGGTCTAAATTCAAATGATTGACAAGCGAGTTCTTCCAATCAGCAAATAGAATATTCTTGGCTCATGTCCAATACGTTTCAGGTGGTCTAAGAGATTTCTTTTTTCAACTGTCTAGCGTAGATCAAAACCGTCTGTTTTGTGGAGAATCTGGATAACGCTGAAAGCCGTAAAAAGAATTTTAATCTGTTTATAATAAGGGTGCAAAAATTAAAGCGATTTGACTTTCAGAAAATAAATGAATATTTTATTCAGATATATTCTTTTTTTTATCTTCAAGTTCATTTTACAGCTTTTACAAACATAAAATTGAAAATAGCGCAGTATAAAAACTATTTTATTTCACATAACGAAATTACATTTAAAATCAAGGGGGAAGATATTGAATGAGGGGGGAAATACCAGGTACAAATATTCTAAAATAACTATCTTTTGTGGGGATTGTTTTTAGAACATGAAATTTATCAAGAGATATATAAAAGCTAAACAACATTGAAGGTTAAAGAAAAGATGTTCATAAAATTAGGAGAGAAAAAGTTAACCAAATAAACTGTATATTTTGTACTGTAGAGGGGTGGAGGGGAGAACGGGAAATATTAATTTTGAGGAGAAGGGGGGGGGGGGGGGTATACATCTAAATCCCAGCGTAGTCATTTATAGGTATAGTACATAATTTATTGTTGTTAGCACTAAAATATATGACAGAAAAAATAAAGTTTTCCAAATATTCAAAACTTTGTGTGATGTTAGCAGAAAGGTAGAGGGCGAAAAGTTTAGTGTAATTTTCAGGCGGAAGAAAATTTAGATTATATTTTATTTTTACAAGTAAGTTATAAAACATAAAGGAGTTTTCACAATTTGAAATTTTAAGTGCATAGGAGTAAATTCAGGTGTGTGTGTGTGGGGGGGGAGATTTCTGTACACTAAATATTTTTTAAATGATGCAGACAGTTAAGAATGTTTTTTGTAGCGGTTCGTAATCTAAATAACAATAAAATACTTTTATTTTCATTTACATTTTTTTCATTTTTAACACTTTCCAAGAAAGTTGAAAAGTGTTTATGAATTGGGTTTGTCCGTCCGTCTGTCTGTCTGTCTATCCGTGCTCTAACTAGCGTAAATATAGTCGGATTGCCATGTAATTGATATACGATATTCAAAATCATCATGGTATGTTCGGTGCACCATTCATGGTTCATTTACAGATGCACTCAAAAGTATTCGCTACATTATGGTCTATGTGTGTGTGTGTGTGGGGGGGGGGTTATTTAGGATGTATTTTAATAGTGTTACACAATGTTAAACACAGTTAAATTTATGTACATTGAGACACACTTTAAAATTGTTACTATAGACTATTTTATGTGTAATGCTTAACGTACGAGTATAGGGGACTCAAAAGTATTCCGTTATGTTATAGCCCATGAAGAAATATCGTTTGCTGCGTATTTGATTGATATTACTCTGTCACAAAGATAATGAAATTGATATGAATTTCTGAGGTGTCCTAAGCCTACTTTCTGTACAACATGAGCATTTAACAATTATTTACGGGGTCAGATAAAAGAACTTGGTTCAATATGGTCTACGAGAAAAACTGTTTGTAGCGTATTTTGATCACGTTACATTATTTCAAACATGTCGAAATAGATACACGTTACTTTGATTTACTACAAGATGCTTGCATTCGAATATGGTCTGCATTTCATTTAGCGTTCATTTACAGGGAAACATAAAATATTTTGATACAATACTGTATCCGATATAGCTATTAAAAATTAATGCTGAAAGTACATTTTCAATTACAGAATGCGTTTTTAAGTTTAACTAAATTTTTGCGTACTACGTGGTGTGCACATATTTTTCAAACCCTATACAGGACTACACAAAAAGATTCGTAACCATCGCTGAGAATGAGTATGAATTTCTTAAAGATGTTAGGTTTTTTTTAGTTATAAATGCACAAGCTCAACTACATTTAATATGCTTAGAGATGTTTGTATCATACAAATAAAATCCTATACAGGGATATTCAAAAAACTGGATACATGGGCTGCCGATAGAAAATAATTCCTGCAAGTGTGATTTCAGTAATTTTGAGCATGATTTTGCATGAATTAGATTTCAGCTTAATGCTGTTTGACGTGTATAAAAATCTGTATTCTATATACAGAAATGCACAAAAGAATTCACGTATGTTTCCGTCTATTAGTAGAAATTGCCGAGGGTGAATTTTCAACTGTTTTATGTATTTTCTTACAAAACTAAATTTTAACATAGTATGTAGAATCTGTACAAATATATGCAGTACAAATATATCATATACACTGCCTCATATGAGCTGCACAAAAGAATTGGAGTACCTTCCAGGTTATGGGTGCAATTGTTGAAATCTGCTTTTCAAACGTGTCATAGGTATTACAAATGTTTAGTTAGATATCTTCTTTACTTTATTAAACGGCGAAGTTTTGTTACAGTGTTCTGGAAGTGTCGACGTAGACGCATGATTTTTCTTTTTTCTTTATGGACATACTCGGTTCAGTCGATTACTCAGGCACCTTTGGTATCTACGTTTGATGGTTCTTTCTGAGCTAGTCGGAATAAAATGATTTCGAAAGGTTTTGAGAATTTACTTGCACGTTGACGAGAAACCACAATATTTTCCTTACAAATATCTCTCTAAAGACATTTTCCTTTGAAAAATACAGTTAAAATGTTTTTTATGCACAATTAAATGTACACCTATCGCTTTATTGTTAACACTTTCGTACATAGTTGAAATGATTTAGTTAATATTATAGATAATAAAGATTTATAATTAGGACCAAAAAAAGTAAAAATTAAAAAGTTTTAAAGACTGTAAATTAGATTTTTTAACTTCATGAATTGAGGGTAAGACAAAGGAAGAAACAGATTTTTATTTTTTTGTGGGTGTGGGGGGGGGGGGAATTTAATAGATGACTGATTATGTAACTTATTAAAGATTTACAAATAGGGCAAAAACATTGAAATTAGGAGTTTTAGAGACTTTAAATTTTATGAGCACGGAAATAATGGGGGGGGGGGGGGGAGAAAAGAAAACGTCAATTTTATATGGGGGTGGAAGAAATTATATAATCGATTATTTATTGTTCAATATGAAACAGATAAAGCTGAAAATGTATTAAGAAAAGACTTTCAAAGATTTTAAACTTAAATAAGGGAAAGAAGAAAAAAAGGGGGGGGGGGATTTTATTTGATGACTTATTTATTTACCTTACTAAAGAATAAGAAATAGGACAAAAAAAGACTAAATTTTGTGTTCTTGGTAAGGGTAGAGTCAGAGCAAGCGTCAATTTTGGTGGGGGAGGAGTATAGTTATATGATTATTTATGATTACAATAAATTAACAGATAGAGTACAAAATGTTTTAAAAAAAGCAATTACTTTTAAGGTTAAAATTTTGTGATCTGAGGGAAAAAAAGAGGAATAAGCAGAATTAGTTCTTTTTTGCGGGGGGAGGGGGGCGGAAGTTTATCGGTGACTTATTATTTACTTACCTTAGAAAATATTTACAAATAATTTAAAAAAATAATAAACGAAAAAAAAAATTAAGGACTTTAAATTTCAGATGCTTGGTAAGAGGGAGAGGCGAGGAGGAAATACCAATTTCAGTTGGGGTTGGGGGGGGGGGAGGAGAAATTTTTATGATCGTTTGTTTATTGTTAAAATAAAGTGGCAAATTGAGCAGAAAAGATAAAAAAAATTAAAGAGTTTTAAAGGGTTTTTATTTTAAAATATGGGTACCGTGATGAGGGAGCAAAAGGGAGAAATGACATTTCCGATAGAGGCAATTTACAAGAAATTTTAATGAAATGAATATGGTGAAATAAATTGATAACGAAATTTATGACTGACTATTTATTGTTAGTTTAAAGTAACAAATAAAACAGAAAATTAAAGAAAATATTAAGGAATTTTAAAGATTTTAAACCTTGATACTGTAAGGGAAGCAAAACGGGAAACGAAATTTCGGAAGAAGGGGAGACAAAGAGTGCAAGATGTTTGGATAAGAATATGGTGTGCATCGAATTTATTGTTCATTTACAGGGAAACATTAGGGATGATTGCTGATAGTGAGTTTTAAATTATGATATGTTTGATTAATGATAAGTTATGGTATAAGTTAAGTTAAACTAATATTTTTGCACAGGCACATAGGTGGTGCATATGAATTGCATAGAATATGAAAGAGTGATCAAAGGGCTCCAATGCGATGTATCTCATGAGGGGTGTCGAAAAATGTTAGAAAAGTGCCGGCTAATTATGCTATCAGCTAAATGTCCTGTCGGCTAATCGCCTTTTCGGCTAAATGTCCTCCCGGCTAATTGCCACGTTCGGCCAGTTGTCTGTCGGCCAATTGTCTGTATTGCTGAAATTATTGCTATTCCGTTGCATAGACACTACACAAAAGATTTCATCAGTAGTATCGAGAATGACCATGAATTACTTAAAGATGTTTTTTAATTTGATTTATGCATTTTCAAGCTCAACTACTTTTAGTATAGATGTTTGACCCGTAGCCAGTCGCAGACATTTATCCGACAATCAAATAGCCTTCAAGACATTTAGCAGATAGCAGTTAGCTGACACGTGCATTTAGCCGATACGTACATATAGCCGACAACACAATTAGCTGAAATTTACATACAGCATACAGGACAATTGACCGAAATGGACATATAGTAATAATTTTAGCAATACAGATAATTGGCCGACAGGCAACCGGCCGAACGTGGCAATTAGCCGGAAGGACATTTAGCCAAAAAGGCGATTAGCCGACAGGACATTTAGCTGATAGTATAATTAGCCGGTACTTTTCTAACATTTTTCGACACCCCTCATGAGATACATCGCATTGGAGCCCTTTGATTACGCTTTCATATTATGTACCTCCCGTTCCCCCTACCCCAATTTGTATCACCGGGAGCATTTTTCTGACTTTTCCGACATCCCTCAAGTGATATATTATTGGACTGGGCAACCCTTTGATCACTCTTTCATATTATGCACTTCCCGCTCGGTTACAGTTAATTTGCAGTTTGGTTACAATTGCGATTAGTTACTCTTAGATTACGGTTAGGTTATAATTATGTTACGTTTAGGTGATAATTAGATTACACTTAAGTTACAGCTTGGTCATGGTAAAGTTATGTTACAGTTACATAACAGTTAGCATAGGATTAGGTTATAACTAGGTAAACGTTAGTTACAGTTAGATTATGGTTAAGTCCCAGTTAGGTTACATTTAGGCTACAATTAGGTTACTGTTAGGTTTTAGTTTGGTTACGGTTACTTCATAATTAGGTTACACTTAGGTTACGTTTAGATTATGGTTAGGTAACTGTTCGGTTATAATTAGGTTACGTTTAGGTGATAATTAGATTACGCTTAGGTTACAGCTTGGTCATGGTAAAGTTGTGTTACAGTTACATTAGTGCTAGCATACGATTAGGTTATAATTAGATAAACTTTAGTTACAGTTAGATTACGGTTACGTCCCAGTTAGATTATATTTAGGCTACAATTAGGTTACTGTTAGGTTTCAATTAGGTTACGGTTACTTTATAATTAGGTTACCCTTAGGTTACGTTTAGATTGTGGTTAAATAACTGTTAGGTTACGTTTAGGTGATAATTAGAATACGCTTAAGTTACAGCTTGGTCATGGTAAAGTTATGTTACAGTTACATTACAGTTAGCATACGATTAGGTTATAACTAGGTAAACGTTAGTTACAGTTAGATTACGGTTACGTCCCAGTTAGGTTACATTTAGGCTACAATTAGGTTACTGTTAGGTTTCAGTTAGGTTACATTTAGGCTACAATTAGGTTACTGTTAGGTTTCAGTTAGGTTACATTTAGGCTACAATTAGGTTACTGTTAGGTTTCAGTTAGGTTACGGTTATGTTACACTTAGGTTACGTTTAGGTTACAGATAGGTTATAGTTACGTTACAGTTTGGTATTAGTTAGGTTACAGTTACGCTACAGTTAGTTTATGCTTAGGTTTAATTAGGCTAAGATCAGGTTACAGTTACGTTACAGTTAAGTGGGATGAATGTCCATGTCGAATAATTGTCCTCTGTTGGCTAACTGTCTTTTCGGCTAACAGTCGCTGTCGACTAATTGTCATGTCGGCTAAACATCCTGTCGTCTAATTGCTGTCTGCTAAATGTCCCGTTGGCTAAATGACATTGTAGCATATAAATAAATAGGGATATGACAAAAAACTGGATACATGGCCGTCCATGGATAGCAATTCTTAAGCTAATGTTAGCCTTAGAAGTGTGATTTCAGTAATTTTCAGCGTATTTATTTCTGAATTAAATTTTAGCTCAGTATGTGGCGTGTATAAAAATTTATAAGGAACATAACAGAGCTTCACAAAACAATTGAAGTACGTTTCCGTCTATTGCTAGGAATTAATAAATGTGTATTTTCAAATGTGTTATGTTTTTCTAACTGAACTAAAAATGTAGGAAAGGGTTCATAATCCATACTTGGCACATGGTTTTCCTTTCTTGTTTTATTTATTGTCAATAATTCATCTTCTTACGTTTTTGTATTTCTCAATTGCAATAATCATGATTTTTAGGGTTCCGTACTTAAAAAGTAAAAACGGAATCATTATAAGATCACTCCTGTGTCTGTCTGTCTGTCACAGCCATTTTACTCGTAAACTACGGAACGTGGGAAGTTCAAATTGGGAGATGTAATAAAGACTATTGACCCACATATTTACAGATTATTAAACATTCACAAATATATGTGGGGAAAAACGTAGAGGGGATAATTAGGTTATTTGAAGAAGAAATATATTTTCTTTGTATATCGTTTGGGGTATCGGTTAAAAGATTCCGTAACGCCGAACTCAAAAATACATTTCTTTTAATTTTAGATATTATAATTTCAGAGATATCGTCGAAAATGTAGTGCAAAAATATGTCCCTCCCTCCCCCCCATCTATTTTCAAATCTACTGAAACTAAAATTATGAAAAAAATTAGAGGTAGTAGAGGAATGTAGTAGAGGTACTCGCAGGAAAATTATAGCGATTGCCCTAGGTGGCATAGTTTTTCATAAAATCGCATTTTTCTGTTACATACAGATTTCTGTTTGCGGGCATTCAGCAAAGGTATCGAAGAGCGCTAAAGGTACCTATCGTATCAAAAGTATAAAATCATTGTTTATAATGATTTTCGAAAAAAAATCGTCGGTAATTCGCCGAGATATTAAGATTCCTGTCAATGCCGGCGAAGACACTAACGAGCTAATGCTAATCCTATGGGGAGGAAAAAGTAAAGAAAGTGCGATGTAGAGACGGATCTCGGCTATACAATGGCAAAAAAAATATTTTAAAATATAGAAATGCAAAAGAGATATTAGAAAAATCCTTCCCCATACGATTAGCATTAGCTCGTGTGTGCCTTCGCTGGCAGGGGCAGGAGCCTTAACCCTTAAAGACACGGTTGGTTTGGACATACATAATGGCAGAGGCGGCGTACTCTATATACCACCGGTTTTTAAATACTAGATAACAACTTTTAATGATATATTTGTGTAATGCAATACCCAGTAGCAGCATAAAAGCAGTAAACGTCAAATTGTTAAAAACAGACCAATTTAATTATAATTAATCGCATAAATACTATGGTATTCGCGACTAGTTTGCGTTGAGTGGATCTCTCAATACGCCTCCCGTATCTTTAAATGATAATTAAAGACCTATTTGAAAAGAATGCGGCACGGACAAAGTCGAGTTACATCTGTGCGACCTCCTTTCGAAGCGCGCATAGTACAACGCCAAGTTTAAACTTTGAACAAGGATTTTATTTCATCTACACTCTAAAATGAAAAATATTACTATGTTGAATTTAGTTTTATGAAATGCCAAATGAAATTTAAATATGCAGTACTTTTATTGTTAGTACCAAATTAAGTTCCCCATATGCAGATTAAGATACGTTTAAAAAAAGAGTTATACAAAATAGCAATATTTAATTTTATTTCGGCTTCATATCTCTTTGAACCTTTGTGGTATACTCATTCATACTTTTCTAATATATACAGCTATACCCAACTCTACGTTGAATAGGTTTTTACAAAGTTTCATTATTCTTTTAAATAATACAGTTAATAATTCATATATTTATTGTACGGAACCCTCTGAGCGCGAGTAATACTTGTATTTGACCGTTTATTTTATATACAAGTTATATGCATTGGTCTGCCAAGTCGTATCTTGGTGGAAACCATCTGCAGAACATCAATTTAGTGGTTGATCTGCAGGTTTACCATTGTGTTTTCATGCACCCAAACTTCAATATTTTCATACATTTGGGTGCTGCAAAATACAATGATAAACCAATCGATCAAATACTAAACTCCGGTGTGCAGGTGTTTTCTATCAAGATATGACTTATCAGACTATTTGCATTTTAATATGCTAATTGAGTTCTATCTAATCCTAAAATTCCAGCCTTCAGCTTGATGAGCTGATGGTCTGTGCAATTGCCACCCGTCGAACAAATCCCTTCCTGTGAAATCTTGTATCACTCTTTAGGAATCTGTGGACAGGCACAAAAACATCCTTTGTTTTTATACCTCGATTGTGTATAAAAACCTTTTTTAATTCATCACTCTGAATTTGGAGATTTTTGTAATAAATACAGCTGTATTATTTTTTTTTTTTTACAATTGTTTGAGAAAGATTTGTTTTTATTTTCTCTGAAAACTGCTTGGATTTTTCATTACATTGATATGCAATTCTGATAATGAATTTCATAGAATTCCATTTCAAAGCAATATTTCGAATTTCTTCCAATTTTACCAAAGCATTCTTTTTCTTTATCAGAAATCAGAGAAAATAAATTTATTTTCTGCATCTTTATCTTTAGATTAAGTTACAATTTTATTTTCCCCGCATTTCTGATAGAGATTTTTTTTTTACCTTGTCAGTTGAAAGCTCACAGTCAAATATCTCCAGAGATTCTCCATCTTCTTCCTCTACTTCCAAGTTAATAATCAGGAGGAGTTGCCGTAATATCCTTTACCAATCTGTGTCCTATATCGGAATTTGGTAAATTAGCAGTGCTTTTAGTTTATAGTCTTTACTTGAACTTACCGATCATGACAGTGTTAAGCTATCATTCGTTGTTGCTAAGAAACTGTTTTTACTAGTTTATAAATTAGCTTGGTAAATTATCACTGGTTTTACTTTGCAGCCTCTACTTGAACTTGCCGATCAAGACAATGTTAAGCTGTCATTCATTGGTGCCCAGAAAATGTTTTTATCAGTTTGTTAAAAATGTCCTACTGACATTTTCTATGTAAATAACGCAGTCTTTCAAAGTGAAAGACTGGTTGATGATGGTATTATCCTTCTCGTATAATTCTTGAAAAGCTAATGACAAATTTACTAACTGTTGCTTTGTGAGCCTTAATTTCCTCTCTACTCATTTGATAAAACTCTGTCATTGAATAATGAATTTTAGTAAACGAAAGTGTGTGCCATTACAAATACATCATGAAATAAAAATGTTAACTAAGGCAATCTTTAACCAGGATACCAATGTAAATTGAAAGTAAAGATGGAGTGTTATTAAAATTCATAGATAAAGACCAGAGAAGAATCCGTAACCAAATTCAGATTTTTGGGAATGATGTAAAAGTTTGTTGCATATTGTTGATGGAAATTAAAGAAAGTGTATTTCGTGAAAATTTCAATTCCTAGCAGTTACATAATTAGAGCTCATCTGGCTAAAGAATCGATGTATTTTCTCAAATCTTCCAAAAAATAAAATACCTTATCCTCAAAATATTTTTAAGTGATTTAAATAAACGGTCATTCGACGAAGTAAGTTTTGGAGAATGGTACTTGGATTGAAACACTTCATCTCAATTATAATATTTTGTGTCTACAGTGGGCAAAGATACGTGTGGTCTTGTTGGAAAACAATGCCTAATTGTTGATTATTTGAAGCTGCTTTTAGCGGATTGTTTGATTTAATTCACTTAATTATAAACAGTATTTCTGCAAACTACTGCTATAGTTTCCAAGTAACATCTATTAATAAACAATTTTCTTGTCTCACTGAATGCGAAGAAAAATCTTCTGTGGGTAAGAAACTGACTTTTGCTTTAATTAAATGGCCTCTTCGAAGTAGTCATCAATGTAGTCTAAATAAATATTAATATTGTTATTATTCCTTATATTCCATGAATTACGAATATAATCTGAAAATAAAAACTATGCGTAAATCTGGTTTTTGAACAATGTAGAATAACGTTGTTTTAAAAATATCGACATATTCTGTAGAAATTGAGTCGGGCCAAAGTTTTAGCTTCATAATACGTAATTTTTTTGTACTGCTAATTGTACTGCCCGGTTCCGGGAACAAGAAATTTCCGTCCGAGGAGACCTGTACATTCAAATTTTTAGACAACAAAGGCTTAGAAACTGATACAATCAATTATGACTCGTATTCAATCATAGAGCCTCGCTTATAGAAAAAATTTCAGGCCGAAACGTGCTGGATCGAACCGTAGGTTCCGACTTCACGAGGATGAAGTAGGCATACTTCTATTAAAAATTGTTACATTTTTTTATCATATTTAATAACTTCAGTTAATTAAGACAATAATAACATTTTAAAATAAGTGGTAGAAATTTGCTTGATTTGCCACCGTCAGAATATTACTTATAGATCGAATTTGGCAAGCTCAAAAGTGGAGGTTCTATTATGATTTTATGAGATATATAATTTGCAATGAAATGCTGATTTGGGTGGTCTTTCTGCAGAAAATTCCTTCGTGAAAACATTTCATTTATTAACACAATCAAATTAAACCTCGTGAGTTTGGTCTCCTTATTCACCACCCCTCCTTTCTTTAGCATTTTTTGAGTTTCTCCATCTTCACTGTTTTTTTTTTTTTTTTTTTTTAATGAAGGTAGTGCAGATGGCCTTTAGTAATGTGGACTATGGTGATTTCGAGTTAAGTTAGAAAACTTAAACAATCGGCTGATTTTCGTCAATGTTTTATAACGGTGGATGAAACATGAATTCGCCATTATTCTTCAGTGATGAAAGAGCAATCTAAACAATGTGAAAGAGCAGCTGAAATTGCACCAAAGAAAGTGAAAACGGTTCCACCTGCTGGAAAAGCCATGGATACGGTTTTCAGGAATTCACAAGATGTTGTGATCATAGACCACCGACAAAAAGGCAGAATCGTCACCGGACAGTGTTATTCTTCTCTACAGGACCAATTGAAGAGTGCTTATTCCGACAAAATTTCCCTACCTGAGCAAAAAGAAGGTGTTCGTTCACCACAGCATTGTTCTTGCACACATGCCTGTAGTTTTCGCTACTAAAGTCAATCACCTACGCTCTGTAGTACTTCCACATGCACCGGATTTTGCTCCCAGCGATTATTTCCTCTTCCCAAGCCTGGAGAAATGGCTCGGTAGTCGGAAATTCACTTCAAAATATGGGGTTAAAGCAGACACCACCACTTCATTTCCAAAGATAGATAAGGCTTATTATACTAAAGATAATAAAAAGTCGGAAACTCGTTGGTTTAAATTTTATAAGTTGTAAGGAACTACGTTAAAAAAAATGAAATATTGTCAAAATATTACTATTTTCTTTGTCGGGCTGATAACCTTTCAAAACACACTCGTATCGACATCAAATTTTATTTTCCCTCCAAAAAAAAAAGGCGGAGTTCATGAAAAATGGTCCTAGTTGTAATTAAAATTCGACCCCCTCATGCTAAAAACATGACACTATAAAACCTGGTAAGAAGGAAACATAAACAATAGATACGAAATACCGTTTTAGATGGGTTATTTGCGTCTTTGCAGATACACTTGCCAGGTATTTTTAGGGAAATAATGAACAAATTCCGTTTAAACCAGGATTCCGTTACAGCTGCATATCAGAAAATAAATTTGTTAGCTAGTAGACTTTCTTCTCTCTTTTTCTCTCATTCTGTCCTTGATTCTCGGCAGTATTGCTAGGAGTTATCGACACTCTCTATCACAGTAGTGTTTCACTACACTTAGACTAACATTTCCTGTTTTTGCTATGATGTGCTATATACCAACTCATCGACAGGGCGTGGATTTGATCTTCAAATAGGTAGCCCCTGGAACTGCGCTGCTGTTCACTGTTCAGACATTTATAAAATGTAATATTTAACCTTACAGTCTCATTATTTTCAGATTTACATTATTATAGTTAATGATAAATTTTCGCGTTTCCTTACCGTTACAAAAAATGTCTTTCCGTTACCTTTGAGAATATACACTAGTAACGGGGAAAAAATGTAAGCGCTAATGTTTAGTCTGTGGGAGCGTTATTTTCAAATATCTCGCTTTCTTTATAATATTTTAAAATGAATTTTTTTGCATAGGATTGCTGAGGACGATCTACAACCGGGCTGTTTTTTACTTTTTCGATTTTGGTTTCAGATATTAAAAAAAAAATTACTTTTTCTTTCGGAACCGGTTGGAATCCGTTCTGAAATTGATACTATCCTAATATTAAAAAAAATTAAAAACAAAATCGAAAAAGTAAAAACTATTCTGGTTTTCGATCGTCCTCAGCTATCCAATGCAGAAAAAACAAACAAAAAAAATCTATTAAAATAAAGCGAGAAATTTGAAATTAACGCCCCCATAGACTTAAAATTAGCGTTTTTATTTATTCCCGTGTCTGAAGTGGGCTCTTAAAGAAAGATGTGTAATACAGGACAAATTTCGCATTTTCTGCGGCTGTTAAAGGTGTACTTTTTCGTTAAAAATAATAAATATTAAAAGTAATAAATATTAACAATATTCCTTTAAATTTTCAAACAAATTGATCAAAACTTTCAAAGTAAACATTCTTTAATTCTTACTAACTTTTTGTTTATCCTCTGTTTATGTTAGTTTGTTTATGTTTGTTGTTGTTGTTTGTTACTTTATGTGTTATATTTGTTTGTATGTTGTTGTGTTTTTGTTTGTTATATTAACTAAGTTTTTGTTAAATCTTAGTAAATTTAAATTGTTCAAATTACTGAAAAATGAAAATGATAAAGTCATCAATGGATGTTCTTAGGCTTGTTTTAACGGCATGAAAAATATGATAAAATTTAATATAATAAGAAAACGAATAATGCAGATGAAAGTAAACTTTCAGCAATTCCTACCAATTAACTGCAGTATATTTGCATTATTTTGTACAGCCCTTGCATCCGAACAAGTTTATATACACGGCACATGGTAATGGTAAGATCAAAATTATTGCAGTATAAACATGCTGTAAACAACTGAAATCGTACTTCCAGAAATTATTATTCATACGCGTGCGCATGCATCCAGTTCTTTGAATAGCCTTGTATATTATTATATTTATATTTTACAAACACATCTTTCTAAATATAGTTGAACGTGAAAATGTAGAATTTAATTAAAAAAAAGGCAATTCACTCTCATTATCAGCAATTCTTCCTAGTTCTTTTGCGTAGCCCTATACATGCTCTATAGAAATCATATATATAATCTAGGATGCAGAAATTTAGTTAAAAAAGGATATCATAGCTGAAAACTCACTTTTAGCAATCGTCCCTAATAGACAATACTTCGTATACAGTATTGTATCTAGCAACTTTTATGTGCCCCTGTAAATGAAATAAAATGTGATTCACATCATATTCTAATGTAAGCATCTTGTAGTAAACCTCAGTAACGTATACGAATTTCATCTTGTTTAAAATATTGAAACAGAATTAAAACACGCTGCGAGCAGTTTTTTCTGTAATAAAACTGAATTCTTTTCTGTGATCCTGTAAATGAATGATAAATGCTTTGTAACTCCCTTAAAAAGCATGTTTCAGTGCACCTAATAAATTCACATCCACTTCGTTATGATTGCAACAGAGAAACATTATTAAAATACGCCGCAAACGTTTTTTCTTCATAGTCCATAATATAATGAAATGTACTTTTGAATTCCCCTGTACACGTATCTGTGCACTTCAATAAGGTGCATAAATTTTATGTTTAAATTGTTTTACATCATTAAAATACACCGCAAATGATTTTTCCCACATAGGCCATAATATAAAAGAATGTTTTTCAATGTCTATGTAAGTGAAGTATAAATTATTACACGCTTCATTATCAATGTCATTTATGACATGATAAACATCAACAACGTATTTCTATTACATCACAATCCGAGTATATGTTCGCTAGTTAGAGTACTGACAGACGAGCAGTCAAGCCCCACTCATAAACATTTTTCAACTATGTTGGAGAGTGCTAAACATCTGAGTACCCGTCCAAACGTTTTGTGTTGGATATATAAATAGAAAATATAGAGGGCTTAGAGAAAAACGCGGGGCCTGGTAATAATTAAAATTCCACCCCCTCAACTAAAAACATGACACTATAAAACCTGCTAAGACGGAAACATAAACAATGTGTACGAAATACCGTTTTAGGTGGGTTGTTTCCGTCTTTACAGATACAATTGTAAGATATTTTTAGGGGAATCATGAAGCTATTCCGTTTAAACCAGGATTCTGTTACAGTTACGCATTGCAAAATAAATTTGCCAGCTGACAGACTTTTATAAATTGCGATATTTTACCTTACAGTCTCATTATTTTTAGATTTACATTCTTATAGTTAATGATAAATTTTCGCGTTTCCTAAACGTTACAAACAGTTCCTTTACGTTACATTTGAGAACCCACACTAGTAACTAGGAAAAAATGAAAGCGCTAATGTTAAGTCTATTGGAGAGTTACTTTCAAATATCTCGCTTCCTTTTTAATATTTTAAAATGAATTTTTTGCATAAGATAGCTGAGAACGCTCGATAACCGGGCTAGTTTTTATTTTTTCAATTTTGGTTTCAGATATATTTTTTTTAATTACTTTTACTTTCATAACCGGTTGGAATCCGTTCTGAAATTTAAACTATCCTAACATAAAAAAAACTATAACCAAAATCGAAAAAGTAAAAACTAGTCTGGTTGTCGATCATCCTCAGCAATCCTATGCAAAAAAAATCATTCAAATATATTAAAATCAAAGCGAGAAATTTGAAAATGACGCCACCAAGGGCTTAAAATTAGCGTTTTCATTTCTTCCCGTGTCTGAAATAGGCGTGCATGCATCGAATTCTTTGAACAGACTTGTATATTATTATATTTGAATTTTCCAAACATATCTTTCTAAATATAGTTGAACTTGAAAATAAAATTAATCAATTCACTCTCATTCGCAACAATTCTTCCTAGTTCTTTTGTGTAGCCCTATATATAGTCTATAGATTAATCAAGTATGCAGAAATTTAGTTAAAAATGTATATCATAGCTGAAAACTCACTTTCAGCAATCATCACTAATAGACAATACTCATATACATCATTGTATCCAATATCTTTTATGTGCCCCTGTAAATGAAATAAAATGTGATGCACATCATATTTTAATGTAAGCATCTTGTAGTAAACCTCAGTAAGGTATATTAGTTCCATCTTGTTTAAAATCGTGAAACATAGCTACAACACATGCTGCAAGCACTTTTTTCTGTAATAAAGATGAACTCTTTTCTGTGACCCTGTAAATGAGTGATAGATGCTTTGCAACCCCTTCAGAAAGCATTTTTTTCACCTTATAAATTCATATCAATTTCATTATGTTGCAACAGAGAAACGTTATTAAAATACGCTGCAAACGTTTTTTTCTTCATAGTCCATAATATAACGAAATCCACTTTTGAATTCCCCTGTACACGTACCTGTGCACTTCAATAAGGTGCATAAATTTTATGTTTAAAATTGTTTTACATCATTAAAATACGTCGCAAATGATTTTTCCCACATAGGCCATAATATAAAAGAAAACTTTTGAATGTCCATATAAGTGAAGTATAAATTATTATAAAATAATACGTATTACAAAATAAATTTTCTAGCTAGCAGACTTTTATAAAATGCTATATTTGACCTTACATCTCATTATTTTTAGTTTTACATTATTAAAGTTAATGATAAATTTTAGCGTTTCCTTGAAGTTACAAAGAATATCTTTATGTTACCTTTGAGAATTCGCACTTGTTACGAGAACAAAATGTAAGCTCTAACGTTAAGTAAATGGGAGAGTTATTTTCAAATATTTAACTTCCTTTTTAATATTTTTAAATGATTTTTTTTTAATAGGATGGCTGAGGATGATCTACAACCGGGCTAGTTTTTACCCTTTCGATTTTAATTTCAGATATTAAAAAAAAATTACCTTTACTTTCGGAACCGAGGTGAATCTGTTCTGAAATTGAAACTAACCTAATATATATATATTAAAAATACTATAACCAAAATCTAAAAAGTAAAACAGGGTTCGTACGGTCCTTGAAAGTCCTTAAAAGTGCTTACATTTTTCAAAGGAAATTTTTGGTGCTTAAAAGTACTTATTTTCATGCAAAATCGGAAAAAAGTCCTTAATTTTACTCTCATATTAATTCTTAATCAAAGGTGAAACTCTTCTGCATTTCTTTTAATTTCTAATTTAAAAAAAAAATCTTAGTCCCGCCTTGCCTCCCCTTCTGAAATTTTACTTTCCCCTTTGTAATATCAAATTTAAAAACTTCATTTTTTTAACCTTTTTCTACTCTCAGGGATGTAAGACCTGCGCCAGACGAAGCCAAAATTTGCGCAAAGCTGCTACAAAAGAGCTATTTTTTTTTCCATTTTGCGCCAAACCTACACCAAAACGTACTTAGTGCCAAGATGAAATTTAGCAGGATTTCGTCGATCCAAGAAACAAACAAACAAAAAAATCAATTTTTTCTATGCCGCCAATTGCGTCAAAAAAAAGCAAAAAACCGCGGTCAAAAGATCTCGAAAAACACGCGATGTTTGTCAAATGATCACAAAAAAACGTGAATTTTGTCAAAGGATCGCTAATTTCGTCAAAAACGAACAAAACGCGGTCAAAAGATCGTAAAAACGATAATTTTGTTAAAAGATGGCGAAAAAAACGCGCAAATTTCATCAAAAGGTCGCAAAAACCCATAAATTTCGTCAAATGATCGCGAAAAACACGCAAATTTCGTCAAAAAATCGCGAAAAACACAAGAATTTCGTCAAAATATCACGAATAACATGCGAATTTCGTCAAATGATCGCGAAAAAAACGTGCATTTTGTCAAAGGATAGCTGACTTCGTAAAAAAACGAACAAAACGGGGTCAAAAGATTGTGAAAAAACGCGAATTTCGTTAAAAGATCGCGAAAAACACGTGAATTTTGTCAAAAGATCGCGAAAAATACGCAAATTTCGTCAAAAAATTGCCAAAATACGCAAATTTCGTCAAAAGATCGCGAGAAACACGTAAATTTTGTCAAACGATCGCGAAAACCATGCGAATTTTGTCATAGCAAAAAAATAAAAAAATACGTTAATTTTGTCAAAGGATTACCAATTACTTCTAAAAATGAACAAAACGGGGTCAAAAGATTGTGAAAAAAAGCAAATTTCGTTAAAAGATCTTGAAAAAACCCACAAATTTCATCAAAAGGTCACAAAAAAACCGCAAATTTTGTCAAAAGATTAAAAAAAACCCACGCTAATTTCGTCAAAAGATCGCGAAAAATACACGAATTTCGCTATAAGATCGCGAAAAATACGCGAATTTCGCCAAAAGATCGCGAAAAATACGCAAATTCGTCAAAAGATCGCGAGAAACACGCAAATTTCGTCAAACGATCGCGAAAAACATGCGAATTTTGTTATAGCGAAAAAAACCCCGTTAATTTTGTCAAAGGATTACCAATTACTTCTAAAAACGAATTAAACGGGGTCAAAAGATTGTGAAAAAACGCAAATTTCGTTAAAAAATTCGAAAAACTTCACAAATTTCATCAAAAGGTCACATAAAATCGTAAATTTTATCAAAAGATTAAAAACAACCACGCTAATTTCGTCAAAAAATAGCGAACAGCACGCTGATTTCAACAAAGGATCGCAAAAAATACGCGAATTTTGTCAAAACATCGCGAAATATACGCGAATTTTGTCAAACGATCGCGAAAAATACGCTAATTTCGCCAAAAGATCGCGAGAATTACGCTAATTTCGATAAAAGATCGCAAGAAATATGCAAATTTCATCAAAAGATCGCAAAAATACGCAGTTTTCTTTTTATTAGCATTAGAATTTCAATTTGCGCCAAAAACAGTTTTTATTGCTACAAAATTAATTTTTGCTGCTACAAAAAAAGGATTTTACTGCTACAAAATCAGATTTTTGCTGCTAAAAAAATAGATTTATTGCTCCAAAATTCGATTTTTGCTGCTACAAAACGGCTTTAGTGTACTTTCATCCCTGTGTTTGTCAAATGATCACGGAAAAACGTGAATTTTGTCAAAGGATCGCTAATTTCGTCAAAAACGAACAAAACTCGGTCAAAAGATCGTAAAAACGATAATTTTGTTAAAAAATGGCGAAAAAACCCCGTAAATTTCATCAAAAGATCGCAAAAAACACACGAATTTCGTTAAAATATCGCGAAAAACACAAGAATTTCGTCAAAATAGCGCGAATAACATGTCAATTTCGTCAAAGGATCGCGAAAAAAATGTGCATTTTGTCAAAGGATAGCTGACTTCGTCAATAAACGAACAAAACGGGGTCAAAAGATTGTGAAAAAACGCGAATTTCGTTAAAAGATCGCGAAAAATACGCGAATTTTGTCAAAAGATCGCGAAAAATACGCATATTTCGTGAAAAGATTGCCAGAAATACGCAAGTTTCGTCAAAAGATCTCCAAAAATACGCAAATTTCGTCAAAAGATCGCGAGAAACACGCGAATTTTGTCATAGCGAAAAAAAACTTTTCTTGTAAATTTTTCGTAAGGTAAATAAATAAGTCATCTAATAAACTCCCTCCCTAAAAAATTAAAAAAAAATGTGCTTGTTACTTTCCCCCCTCAACTTATAAAGTTTAAAATCTTAAAAATCATTGCTTTTTTAAAACTTTTTCTGCTCCATTAGTTAATTTATTGTAACAATAAATAATCGATCATACAGTTTTATTCCCCCCCCCCCTCCAAGTCTTTAAGTTAATTATAAGTCTGTTAAACAACCCCCCCCCCCCAATAATTAAAGAAAATTATGTTTCTCCTCTTTGTTTATCTTTACAATAAGAAAGTATTTGATTCGGGAAAATTTTCGACCGATTTACACGTTTTAGGGGTTAGATATCCTGAAAAACATGTTTTTACAAAATGAGTCTGTGACCCTGTTTGTCTGTATGTGACACAAATTTTGTGGGTGGTGTATCTCAAGAACTAATGCACAAAACTTAATAAAAATTTATATTCAGTTAACCCTCGATATAAATTAATGTTGATTAGTTTTTGATGTAAATCGCCCAACAGGTGGTGCTGCTATGCTGCATTTTTCATGATTTACGCCATAGCTATATCTCAAGAACTAAAGCACGAATTTTCATCAAACTTCAGATTCAGGTATACCTTGCTAATTATAGGTGCTGATTATGGTTTGGTGTTAATCCCCTAACAGATGGCGTTGCTATGCTGCATTTTTCACGATTTCTGTAATACCTATATCGCAAGAACTAATGCACGGATTTTCATCAAACTTCAGATTCAGTTAGATGTTTACATAAGTTGTTGCTGATTAGGTTTTGGTGTAAATCACCCTACAGGTGTCGCTGCTATGCTATATTTTGCAGGATTTGCACGGTTTTAACAATAGTTGTATCTCAAGAACTAATGCACGTAATTTCATATCTTTAGAATGCTTATGAGGGGCATAGACCATTTAATTTTGGCACTCTGATAATGAATTTGTAGTATTAACATGTATTAGATAGAAGAAAGTTTTGGGATTGGCACATCTGACTAGTTTTTTCTTCTGCTGTATGTTATTTTAAAATTTTCCAAATTTCTACTGCCACATGGTGAAATTCCCCCCCCCCCCCCCCTTCCCATCCATTTGAATATTTAAAACTTTTACAAAAATGAAAGAAACCCTTTATTAAAAAATGCATGTTATAATTTATTAGTTTATTTAATTTGAAGGTCCTTAATTTTTTTTGGTTTTGGTCCTTGAAAGTCCTTAAAAATACTTGATTTTTATTTAAAGATATGTGTACGAACCCTGTAAAAGCTTGCCTGGTTGTAGAGCGTCATCAGCTATCCTATGCAAAAAACTTCATTCAATAATTTTAAAATCAAAGCGAGAAATTTTAAAATAACGCCCCCATAGACTTAACATTAACGTTTTACTTTCTTTCCGTTTCTGAAGTGGGCTCTTAAAAAAAGATGTGTTACACAGGACAAATTTCGTTCTGCGATTGTTAAAGGTGTACTGTTCCCTTAAAAATAATAAATATTAAAGTAATGAATATTAAAAATATTTCTTCAAAGTTTTGAACAAGTTGATCTATAATTTTAAAGTTAACAATCTTTAAAACTTTCTAACTTTAAATCCTACTGATTTTTAATAAAAAAAAAAACTTTTTCGAACTTAAAATGTTAAATTGACGAATATTTTATACATATACAAGAATGGGAGACTTGAAACCGTGTCTCCTGGCCAGGCCACAAACATGTTCTAGCAAATTATGACTTCGTAATTTTATTATTTGTTAACTATTTTAACTTAAAAAATACTTTAAAAAGAACGCGTCTATTTTTTTTACCGTTTTACTTAATAAACTATCTGTATCCCCTGGTAACTTGGTAAAAGTTGTACCTCTCACTGTACCGTTCAGAAATTGTGTATATACAAACGAAATGCATATTTTCCTTCGTTATTCATAGAAATATAGAATTTGAAATATTTCATTCTTTCAAGAGTATTTTGTTGAAATTAAACAATAATCGTAGAAAAAAATAAATGCAAGGTTTGAAATAGGAGTGATCTATTTTAACACGATACAATAATCCAATCACAATTAAATCGTTTCCATTTGCTAAAGTGTTTGGATACTAGCCAATCATATTTTTAATAGGCGTGGTTTTCATCGTCTTGGTAGAGGCGGAGAGCATAACATTACGAGGCCGTTTTTGACACATTATTCATCAAAATCTTTGCAAATTTTGCTCAGCCTAATTGTAGTAGAACTATTGAAAGCATGTTATTGGAAAGCTTAAACTCTATATTTTCGTTGTTATTAAAAAAATTTTCCTGAATTTTGCTGATATGAATGTTATAAGACTAAAAAGGACACAACACCTCGAATTTCACTGGATCCTAAATTGACAGGATCCTAAGAATTAAACTACAACAAAAATTGGAAAAGTAGAAAATAGCCCGTAAACAGATAGTCCTCAGCTATCCTGTGCAAAAAAAATCATTTAAAAATATTAAAAATCAAGCAAGATATTTGAAAACATTGCTCCCATAGACTTAGCATTAGCGTTCGAACTTCAAGCCGTGACTAGTGTGGCCTCTTAAAAATTCCTCTTTGTGTTTTATACTTACTACTCTAATTCTTCCATAATTACCTGGAACTAACTCTGTAATTCTAGCCAGAGGCCAATCGCAAACACTAAAATTGCTTTTTGTAATAATCACTAGATAATTTGTTTGAATGTTGTATTTCGGAAACATCTGTTTTCCCCTTTGTTTTAAAAAACTCAGATAATCTTTGAACACTTTTTGCCAAATAATTTGAATCATTCTTGTTGTTCTTTTGCATGATCTTAGTTTGGAATCATGAATATTAGTTACTTCTGGTTCAACAATAGGGTTGATTGGCGTTCCAATAAGAAAGTATCCATGAGTCAAAGAATTACAGTCAAAAAGCTCTCGTATGTTAATTTGGCTTTCCCGTCACTCTCTTCAGATGATATTTGAAACATTTGGATGTTGATTTCCAGAGAGCTTCAAAATTTTGAGTCCTTGGTGGGATATATTTCCAGTTAACACTTTCACTACTCAAATATACATACAAGTTATTTTCAAGTATTCTACCTGGATTATCTAATCTTTTATATTCCTTATTACTGCCTATAAGTTTTTTTGCGTCATAATAAAAAAGAAGACAAATATTTTCCTCTCCTAGCGAAAACCTCTTTACGGTTTCTATAAAAGCTTGCGAAGTTATTTTGGTAACAATCTCTAAATGGATTGCACATGTATCAAACAAATAAATATGGCAAAGAAATATGATAAATTTCTTTATAAATTGATAAATATTGATAAATTCCTGGTACTTATATTTTATGAGAAATGTCCCAATGATATCGACACCTGAACAATTAAATTAATAGTTCTTAATTACTCTATATTTTGATAAATTTTCTATGAAGTGTTGAGAAGAAATAGGTTTTGATTTAAAACAAGTAATGCAAATATGAATTAATTTTTACATATGGCTCGACCATTTAAGGGCCAAAACATGCAACTTAGTTAAAAATGAAAAGCTTGTGGATCTAAATGTAAATATCGTTGAAGAAAATAATCTTCTATCAAATTAGTCAGTTTACTTTTAGGCATAGGGGCAATAGGGATTTTACATGGCAAAATTAATGGAAGTTCTGGAAATTGGCTTATTTTATGTTTTTTGGGTCGCTGAATCCGAATTTGTAACTTCCCAACTTTCAAAATTTCCCCCGGCAACCCCCCCCCCCAAATTTTGGTAAAATGCCCCCCCCCCCAAAAAAAAAATAGGTTTTTATTAAAAAAATCAATTTTTTTATTGTTTTGGGGGAAAAGTATCTAGAAATTCAGAAAGTAGACAAAATTTGCAACAAATTAGATATATGACATTATGACTTAGGATGAAGGGTAAGGGGGGATCTGCCTTGGAACATGCGCCGTGGTGCTGCGCGGACTAAGTTGCGCAATTCCACTTAACCACTCACACGTTTACATTCGTCCTCCCATCTTCCCTCCGAACTTTCTCTATAAGGTTTACTTTAAGTTGTTTGGGTCGCTGAATCCTAATTTTTAACTTCCCCACAAAATTCCCCCCGAACCCCCCCCCTCAATAGTTGTTATTAACTTAAATTTCTTATTGTTTTAGAGGAAAAGCATTACGAAATTCAGAAACTAGACAAAATTTGCAACAAATAGGATACATGACATCATGACGTAGGACGAACGGGTAGGTGGACGGCTCCCTCTAAACATGCACTGCGGCGCTACGTGCACTAAGTTATGAAGTCCAGGCAATAGGGGATTTTACCTGGCAAAATTAATACTAGTTCTGGATTTTGACTCACTTTATGTTTTTTGGGTCGCTGAATCCGAATTTGTAATTTTCCACCAAAATTTCACCCGGCAACCCCCCAAAAAATTGATTTTTTTTTAAAATTTGGTTTTTGAGAAAAGCGCGCGGGGAATGCTCCGTGGCGGCCCCCTCTCTCCCCGTTTATCCTACATCATAATGTCATATATCCTATTTGTTGCAAATATTGTCTAGTTTCTGAATTTCGGAATGCTTTTCCCCTAAAATAATAAGAAATTTAACTTAAAAACAATTATTTTGGGGGTTTGCGGGGGGGGGGGAATTTGGGGGGGAAGTTAGAAATTCGGATTCAGCGACCCAAAAAACTTAAAGTAAACCTTATAGAGAAAGTTCGGCGGGGAGATGAGAGGGCGAATGTAAACGTGTGAGTGATTAAGTGGAATTAATTAATTTAACAACTTAGTCCACGCAGTACCGCGGCGCAGGTTCCGAGGCAGGTCCCCCCTTCCCCTTCATCCTAAGTCATAAAGTCATATATCTAATTTATTGCAATTTTTGTCTACTTTCTGCATTTCTAGATACTTTTTCCCTGATTTTTTTAATAAAAACCTTTTTGAGGGGCATTTTACCAAAATTTGGGGGGGGGGGGGGTTGCCGGAGGAAATTTTTGTGGGAAGTTACAAATTCGGATTCGGCGACCCAAAAAACATAAAGTAAGGCAATTTCCAAAACTTCCATTAATTTGCTAGGTAGAGCCCCTATATGGTCTCTATTGCCTGGACTATTTTATTATGTAGCAAAATTGGAAATTTTTGGTTAGTATTTAAATTACTGTCTACTAGCCTGCTCCCTACTGTAAGAAATCCGCCTTGATCAAGAAATAGATAGCGATTTTTTATCTGAATATTATGATTATTCTAATAGTCTAAGAGCTAGCAACGTTTTCGTCACCTGATTTTATCATGGCTCATTTTTTTTATATGTTCTTCCCTTTTATGGTGTAGTAAGTTTGCAACCGGTCTGGCAGTCGGGAGACGTTGCGTTTACCAGTGGCAGGTCATGCAGGTCAAAAAACTTCAAAATTACATAATTTTATCAAGGCTCATTTTTTTATATGTTCTTCCCTTTTATGGAGTAGTATGTTTGCAACCGGTCTGGCAGTCCGGAGACATTGCGTTTAACAGTGGCAGAAGGGGTTATGAAGGTAAAAAAAATTCAAAATTACGTCATTTTATCAAAGCTCATTTTTTTTATATGTTCTTCTCTTTTATGGAGTAGTACGTTTGCAACCGGTCTGGCAGTCGGGAGACGTTGCGTTTACCTGTGGCAGAAGGGGTTATGCAGGTCAAAAAACTTCAAAATTACGTCATTTTATCAAGTTTCATTTTTTTTATTATATGTTCTTCCCTTTTATGGTATAGTACGTTTACAACCGGTGGCTAGCAGACAACCTATAATTAATTTCCGGACACGGATGCGGTTGCAAAGTTAATACCAGACGGCTTTAAATATGGCAACCGAAGTGCCTGTTTCAAGAGTGGTTTATAGTTTAAAAATTATAAATTATCTTTACGTCATTTTATCAAGCATAATAATTACAAGATACTACTCTTTGGCTAGCAGACAACCTATAATTAATTTGCCAGACACAAATTCGGTTGCAAAGTTAATGCCAGACGGCTTTAAATATGGCAACCGAAGTGTCTGTTTCAAGAGTGGTTTATAGTTTAAAAATTATAAGTCATCTTTACGTCATTTTATCAAGCATAAAAATTACAAGATATTACTCTTTGGCTAGCAGACAACCTATAATTAATTTGCCAGACACAAATTCGGTTGCAAAGTTAATATCAGACGGCTTTAAATATGGCAACCGAAGTGCCTGTTTCAAGAGTGGTTTATAGTTTTAAAATTATAAGTTATCTCTACGTCATTTTATCAAGCATAATAATTACAAGATATTACTCTTTGGCTAGCAGACAACCTATAATTAATTTTCCAGACACAAATTCGGTTGCAAAGTTAATGGAAGACGGCTTTAAATATGGCTACCGAAGTGCCTGTTTCAAGAGTGGTTTATAGTTTAAAAATTATAAGTTATCTCTACGTCATTTTATCAAGCATAATAATTACAAGATATTACTCTTTGGCTAGCAGACAACTTATAATTAATTTTCCAGACACAAATTCGGTTGCAAAGTTAATGGCAGACGGCTTTAAATATGGAAACGAAAGTACCTGTTTCAAAAGTGTTTTATAGTTCAAAAATTACAATTACATAAATTTACTTTAATAACACAAAATTAAACATTTTTTTCGACAAACACTATATATGTATATATATATATATATATTTACAATCAAACGATTGTTACTAAGGTAACAATTAAGGGTTGACTGTCATTAAATGTAGCTAAATGCCTACAAAAGATGACATTTCTTGAAACAGGCACTTTCGTTGCCATATTTAAAGCAGACTGGCATTAACATTGCAGCCGAATTTGTGTCTGGCAAACTAACTATAGGTTGCCTGCTAGCCAAAGAGTAATATCTTGTAATTATTATGCTTGATTAAATGACGTAAAGATGACTTATAATTTTCAAACTATACACCACTCTTGAAACAGGCACTTCGGTTGCCATATTTAGAGCCGTCTGGCATTAACTTCGCAACCGGATTTGTGTCTGGCAAATTAATTATAGGTTGTCTGCTAGCCAAAGAGTAATATCTTGTAATGTTTAAGCTTGATAAAATGACGTAAAGATGACTTATAATTTTCAAACTACAAACCACTCTTGAAACAGTCACTTCGGTTGCCATATTTAAAACCGTCTGGCATTAACTTTGCAACCGAATATGTGTCTGGCAAATTAATTATAGGTTGTCGGCTAGCCAAATAGCCAATAGTAATAATAATCTTGCAATTTTTATGCGTGATAAAATGACGTAAAGATAACTTATAATTTTTAAACTATAAACCCATATTTAAAGCCGTCTGGCATTAACTTTGCAACCGAATTTGTGTCTGGCAAATTAATTACAAGTTTTCTGCTAGCCAGAGAGTAATATCTCGTAATTTTTAAGCTTGATAAAATGACGTAAAGATGACTTATAATTTTTAAACTATAAAACACTCTTGAAACAGGCACTTTCGTTGCCATATTTAAAGCAGTCTGGCATTAACTTTGCAACCGAATTTGTGTCTGGCAAATTAATTATAGGTTGTCTGCTAGCCAAAGCTAAACAAATGTTACAAACAAAAATCCTACTAAAATGACGTAATTTTGAAGTTATTTGACCTGCATAACCCTCTTGCCACAGGTAAACGCAACGTCTCCGGGCTGCCAGACCGGTTGCAAACGTACTACACCATAAAAGGGAAGAACATATAAAAAAACGAGCCTTGATAAAATGACGTAATTTTGAAGTTTTTTGACCTGCATAACCCCTTCTGTCACTGGTAAACGCAACGCCTCCGGACTTGCCAGACCGGTTACAAACGTAGTACTCCATAAAAGGGAAGAACATATAAAAAAAATGTGCCTTGATAAAATGACGTAATTTTGAAGTTTTTTTACCTGCATAACCCCTTCTGCCACGGATAAACGCAACGTCTCCGGACTGCCAGACCGGTTGCAAACGTACTACACCATAAAAGGGAAGAACATATAAAAAAATGAGCCTTGATAAAATGACGTAATTTTGAAGTTTTTTCACCTGCATAATCCCTTCTTCCACTGGTAAACGCAACGTCTCCCGACTGCCAGACCGGTTGCAAACGTACTACACCATAAAACGGAAGAACATATAGAAAAATGAGTCCTGATAAAATGACGTGTTTTTTGACGTTGCTAGCTCTTAGACTATAACCTATTTGTTTTTCAAAAAAATATATTTCTTGTTAATTAATTCCCATTTTACGCTTTTTAACAAAAACAAATATTCTCTGTGTTCAGCTCCTTGACATCCTGAGGACTTTTCTGTCCTTTTTTTTTCAATTACTGAAAAATCTGAAAATAAATAATGAAATACAAATTATCTTAGCATAGTTATTACTTAAATCAATTATATCAGGCACAAAAGAATCAATAGAAATAGTGCAAACAGATATGTAGTTATTAAAGTCACTTATTTTACAGTTTTTTACTCCTTTAGCAATTCATTTAAATGAACTCCTGCAGAAATTTATCTATTAGGATAGTCCTTTTCCTTTAGGAACAACTGAACACTTCACAGAATCATCCAAGTTTAACTCATCAGGATTAATTCCTCTTGTTAGAAGATCAGTAGGGTTTTTCTCAGATGAAATATGTCGTCATTGCATTCTTTCAGTTAATTTTTGCATTGTGGAGGTTCTACTGGCAATAAAGGTTTTTTTTTTTGGAATGTTTCTTTTTCAATCCAGGAGAATACGATCATGGAATTGGACCACAAGATGATTTTGTTTACATTAATCTTGTGCGCAGAAATAACTTATTTAATTATTTTGCTAGTATAATTAAAATTTTGGAATAGTTAATAGCTTTAAGGGCGGGTTAATCTGAATTTACCGGTCACTAATTTTACAGACACTTGACCAGATTTTTTTATTGATTTGCAGAAAATTGCCGCCCCATAGGCTACTTCAGACGTGTCGCTGAAGCCATGTAACTGAATCATAATTGCATCTTTTAGTAAAATTCACCTACTAATTTCAATGTTATTAATTAATTGTAAGATAGCAGAAAATTCTCTTCACTCCTTAGCATCTGTCTTCGACAGAAAATCATCGTAGTTTATTTAAAATAATCAGATCTTTTGCATGAATGATTTTGTTTTAATTATAATTTGAGCTACTGACCCCAAGGTATCAAATATACCATAATTTCCGGCATATAATCCGCGGATCAAACAATGATTTCTCGAACCAGAATTTTTTTTTAAATAAAACGTAACTTTTTAAATCGTGGTAAATATTTGGCTTCAATAATTGAATAAAATTTCTGGGTCCAAACAGAATTGTTTGATCCGCGGATTATACACCGGAAATTACCGTACTTGTAACAACCGACAAAACTTTATTTATTATTGACAATCCCTTCATTATCAATTTTAACGTTGAAAAATCAACAATCTTTTTTCGACTTCCAAAAAAAGAAACAATTATGATTGAGAATAAATCATCGTGTATTGCACAGCCGTTATATTGTATAGAATTAAGAGGATCGCCTTAGCTGTTAAACAAGAAGCGTCAAATACTATTTTCAAAGGACTTAACCTATTTTTCCCTAAAAATCTGAATATGACATCAAATAGTCAAGATCCATTGCTAAATGATTCCATAAAGAATTTAGTTTTATCTCTTCAATTTGTTTGAAATTTCCTAAAGTAGCTGAATCTGTTTTAACACTAGAACGCCCGGTAGGTGTCGATCCGACTCCGCCATATGAATAAATGTCAACTGGAACCAGAAATTATTTCAGAAAATAAGTTAAATTTAAACTCCGCAGATTTACGTTAAATAAATCAGTCAAATAATTTTAAATAAAAATTCTGGTGTCAAATATTTTTATGAAACTTGAGTAAAATTTCCGGGCGTTCTAGTGTTAATTTTACGTTAGGAAAGTGCAGCATTGGAATTTCAACTAACCGCTAGGACGTCAAATCTCTAGTTATTTTTTAAACTACCAATACATATAATTGCTTTAGAAAACTCTCATCTTTATTGCATACTGATGCATTAACTTTATGGTTTATTATGAATGTAGCATCATTTAGTCCTGACTTTATGTTTCTTATTTCTTTTTTATTTGAGATAGTTCAATGAAAAGGTGATATTTAAAAAAAAAATTAGATTCACTGCCTACATCTATCAAACAACTAAATATTTATATCATGTGTTATCAATTAGGAAACATAATACAGTAGAAAGTAAAACTGTGTTCTTTTTATTCGAGTAATTACTAATAAATGTTTTCTGAACTTACTCCTCCGCATTAGCGTTCATGGTTGATGTGCCATTAGTTGGTCTAGAATTTGAAAATTCAACACATTAGTTTTCCCTTATTTATTTCGTTCCGATGAAAACGATTCTTTCGCGTATGTGCTATTATTTGCTTTCGTGAAATGGAGATTTTTATGATGTCGTTCTCTGATTATCCATGCATACTTTGATGGACAGTTTCAAACCAAATGTAAATTTAACCCTCTCGCTGCGGAACCCGAGATTTCCTCGGGGATGCATTTTTCCGTAATTAACCCGCCTTGATTATTCCCACCAGTTATTTTTTTATCGTAAACTTTGCCTTATTTAATCGAAGCATTTTCCCGATTAAATTAGACAAATATTTTTGTTTTGAAAAACCGGTGACAAAAGGATAAAAAATTTAAACACACAATTTTTGAAGCTATTTTGATAAAACAATTACGCAGCGAGAGGGTTAAACAATTAAAACATAACTTTTGAACGTCCACTCATTCGTGTATAAATCATTTTAAGTAAGAAAGGGCAATTTACAAGTCATTTATTCTCATGGCATAAGACACGATTTAATGTCTTATCTTCCAATAAAAACACTTTAGCTGCACTCTTTGAGTTAGCATATTTACGATTAATGCTAAATTTCTCAATAAGAGTTTTTTTTTCCGCGAAGTGAAATGTAAATCAATTTCTTTGCCTATTTCATATGGTGAAAACCATTAATTTTCCCGTCTAACTGATACATAGCTGCCAACATCTTATGCTTTTTTGTACCATAAAAATTCAACCCATTAAGGACCAGCATGTTTTACAGGAATTTTATTCAGTTCACACTACTTTTTGTTAAGCACTTACTTTTACTTCATGAATCACTGATATGTGTTAATTAAATTGGGCAAATTCTACTTTTCTCTTTTACAGGTATCAAAAAAGTGCAAAATCACAAATATATCATTGAGAAAACGCAACGTCAGTCTTTAATGGGTTAATAGTAAATTTTACCTTTTTTAATCGCCGTAATCTGCCGATTAAATAAGTCAAAAAATTCTATTCCATTTTTCTAGTAGAAAAGAGCCTAACATTTGGCATCTATCCTAGTATGGGAAGCTGTTTCTCTATTTAATGTATGGTATAATTTATAAAATACTATAAGTTGTTTGAGAGTCTCGAAATCGGATAACTTTCTTACTTTTAAATAATAATGCCATCTGGTCTTTAGACGTGAATCAAACTGTACACGAGTCTCGCGTGGATCTTTGAGAGCTCTCCTAAAGTGCTTTAAAAAGGAGTAACTGATTGAATATCTCTTAACACATGTTACGCGTGAAACATCAAAACATGTCTTTTGGATATATGTAATTCTGCCCACGGGCGATATTTTTGCATTTTATGTGCTGCATTATTTCTCAAAAATTTGTATTCAATTCGCATTCGTAATTCAATATTCGTATTTTTACAATTATACTACATGCATATAAATACTTTGATTAGAAATAATACCATTACTAAGTACGAGGGCTGTTCAATAAAGAATGATCATAATTTTTTTATTGGCATGCTTTATCGCAAAAAAATGTATTTTATGTTCCATTGTTAGCTTAATGTGTAATGAATACGTGGTAATTTTTTTGTTAATTTATTTCCCGTAGTAAGTCAGTGGTAGCCATGAAAGTTCAGATACTTTAAGTATCACTTACGGGAACGATGGAGGCAACACGCAATGAGAAACATGCTGTTGCCTGTTTAAAATTTTCCTTTCACCAGAAGAAATCGTCAGTCGAAGATTATGCTATAGGAGACTAATGGAGAGCCTATTCTCCCCTGTAGCACAGTTATATGACAGTATTCTGCCCCCCTCTTCCCAGCTAAGACCAGAACCAAAATTTAGGCACAAAAACATCCAGACGCATTCCTCCTGGCATGGCGAGCAGCACCAAATCAAAACAAGCCAATGCAATCAGGCAATAAACAACACAGAATTCCAACTCAGACTATTAGCCAGAGCCGGCCCGGGTACTTAGTGGATCGCTTCATACGGTGACCAGGCTAAATTTCGTCCCGCACTCCAGGCTTCTCAAACCCATTCAGCTGGGAAAGCAGGTAGGGGTCTGGTCAGCGGTCTCCGAGATGACAGTTTGAAGCGTTTAAGAAAGAGAAATATAATGATCTTCAAAGGAAGATGGGCACGGAGTTGTAACTGAGCTTACAGATGTCAACAAAATACCGTCGCTATTATTGTCAGAGAAGATCGTTAGATATAAGAACTGTTTAAAATACTGCAGTTATAATGGCGTGCCACCCACACGTTGGTAACAGAAAAGTGAACATCAGGCGTGTTTGTGCGCCTTCAATTCCGAGACTCCCCAAACCCGAACAACAGGACGTTCGCTTGGAGGTGGTTCGAAATTGAAGGTGATGTTACATGAACATGACATGAACAGCATAATGTAATAATACACTTCGACTTGCAATTTCTTCTGGCGAAAGCAAAATTTCATCAGGCAAAAGCATACTTGCTCATTCCGTGTTGTCACCATTGTTCCCGTAAGCGATACTGGAAGTATCTGAACCTTCATGGTTGCCACTGACATACTACTGGAAATAAATGAACAAAACAATTATTATTTATTCATTACACATTAAGCTAACAATGGAACATAAAAGTAAATTTGTGTGCAATAAAGTATGCTAATAAAAAAATTATGATCATTCTTTTCCGAAAGGCCCTCGTACATTCATTTAAGATATAAACACGAACAAAGAAAATATTTTTGTCAGATAATCAAACATGCTATAGTAACGCCCATAGGCGGAGCTTTCTGTTTAACACTTTATGCCCCGACGGTACTTTAAAGTACCATTAAAAAAAAAAAAAACTTGTTATAAAATTCATTTAATACATCGATTAGTTGTAATTCAGTTTAGAATGAGTAATAGATACTTCATTTTATCGTGTTCCAAAAGCATTATTGGTTGCTCGAAACAAAAATAGTTTTAAAAGGATATTTTCTCTTTCATTTTGATCTCTTCAGCTTTTTTCACGTTGGAAGATTGCGGGTGAAAAGTTTCAGTTCGGAAATATTTCTATTTTTCTATTGTAATAGCATTATATTTGTACATTTCCTAATTCTATAAAATAGGGTAGAGGAGTACACAGTGAGACAGCAGCCATTTTGACATATAGTTATAACTTTTTTTCCTAGCTGGAACACACACTGAACCACCTCATTTTATGCAACACTTGGATGTAGTTTCGGCACTTCGGTTACTCGTCCAACAAAATAGTAAGTAATTTATTTTACAGGGGTTAAAGTTACATAATCGTCCATTTTAGACTTTATTTATTTCATTATGGCATATATTTACTTAACCAAACCTAGCTATATCTAATGATAGACTGTGTCGACAAAACGACACAAGCATTCAAAGCTATGAAACTGATGATGAAACAGATATGGCATCCATTTTGTTACAACGTAACGAAAGTACACAGTGAGACACACAGTTGTAATACACAGTGAGACGTGCCTCATTGTGTATCTACTACGCGGTTCTGACGTTAAAAAAAAAAAAAAAAAAGTTATTTATTAATAAAAGAAGGGTTTTTTTTCTCTCTCTCTATCTCTCTGTGTGTGGGGGCGTGCGATGGTTAGTGAAATCTACTAAACCTAAGAAGCTGAAAGTTTGCATGAAGGTGGCCCAATATCTGCCATTGTCCAACCGAGGCTCATATTTTTAAAAAAAATTTTAATCTAGAAATATTAATTAGAAGTCATAAACTGCAGAAAATTATTGATAGAGTATAAAAATGTATGATTTATGAAAATATACGCATTGTCTCACTGTGTACCACTTGTGGTACACAGTGAGACAATTTTCGATACTCCTTTATGCTGCTTCTGTGCTTTTATAAATAACTTTTTTAAAACCATTTATACATTAATGTGCAGCATATTTGTTTAGCTTAAAGTTGTAGCAAAACAATTTTCAAAAGAATAAAAATCGTTGCCATTTGTTAAGTAATAATAATTTTCGTCTCACTGTGTACTACCCTCCCCTACTTAAAAAATATTTTAAATAAAAGATTTGAATGGAGTTATAAATATTGCACAAAATCCATAGACATTCTGATTTAGTTCTTTAATGTAATTGACAAAACCCTTCTAAAATTTATTAAAGGATTGTGTAAATTCAAAAATCCACAAAAAATATCTTAGAAGAAGAAATTTTCATGAATTCATAATTTGAGACATGAAGGGTTAAAAGATTAATACTAGACGCTAAAAATCTGTTAAGACTAATTCATTTATCTCATAATTTACGATATCCTTGTCATGTATGTAAATTATTAGGTATGTTAGTGTTTATGTCTCCGAATAGAATTTCTGCTTCATATTTTCCTGAAATATTTTTAGTGTTAAAATCTTGAAAGGAAAAGAAGAGAAAAACTCAATCTTTAGGACGTATAAGAATTTTTTTAATTAAAATTCGAAAACGTTTCATTGTTTGATCTAACGTTTCTGATTTTTATTTCGCTTTCACTGACATTAGGTTTAGTTTTGGATTTATTTTATCAAGTTTTAATTCATTTATTGATCTTTCGAATTTCATTTTTTTCCTATATAAATTTGTCTTTGCTCCTCGTGTTTACAATTTTCAAGGCTCGCTGTAAAAGTAATTGCCTTCGCCACACATTGGAGAAATGTCCCAAAATATTTGCCCAAACCCGAAAACAAAAGTTAAACATCTATCCATGCATAGCTTTGCATAATTGTAAATTAATGTCTTTAGAATATGGTTAGCTCACCCTTATCGCATGGGATAGATTCAAAATAGTTTATTTTAGTTCATACTTTCATGATGCTAAATATCTGCAAAATAATGATCGTCACTATTACTTAATTCTTTTTAGCGATATATTTTTTTTTAATGTTTAATGATGAACTGTGTTTTAAGAAGGATGCATAGATCAGATTTAATTGTAGGTATCCAATGATTTCAGGAAAAGGAACAACATAATGCATGATTTCATATTTTCATACATATATCGCTGGGAAAAACTTGATATTTCATCATATCCAGTAAAATAAAAAGAAAAGTGCCCAGTTAAACTGATTGCATTGAGCTCACAGGCTATTCACACTAATTGTATATTATACTCTTATTTCAAAGAACAATGCCTCTCGAAAAATAAAGAAATCGACAAAAAAAACCATTTAGCTAAATTAAAGGAGGATTAGCTCCCCCATTTCCCCTCTTTATACTTAACCAATGAACTTCCAAATTTAATCAGGGATGCGCCTTATCAGAATAAAACGGTATACCAAATTTGAAGCAAATCGGATAATTCTGCATGAAAAACACATTTATCTAAATTAAAGGGGGAGATGCAGGGTTCTCGCCGACATTTTACGAACGTTAGCAATTTGGCTAATCAGAAGTAAAAAACATTCGCCAAATGAAAAAAAAATTAGTAAAATCAATTCGTTGCGAAACAATGAAAGTTGGATCTTTAACCCCTTAACGTATCCCGACTTTTTTTCCAATATGTTCTAAGATAACCTAAGTTTTTGAAACCGTTTATAGATCAGTTTTTCATCTGAATTTAATTATACGCTACAGAAACTAAAAAAAATAACTTGCGCAGTCAGGAAAAAAAATTAAAATCTGATTTAACTGAATAAAATGTTATGAGTAAAATTTCCAATCCCAGTTAACTCAGAATTTCAGTATATTACATTCAATGAATTCTGAAAAATTTTAAATATAAACGACAAAATGTGTCAAAAACTATATTTTTCAAGAATTCTTCGGCTTTTCATTGAAGCCCATACTTCAGTGGCTATTTCAAAATAGTACTGTTGCCTATTGGGCATATTAAAACATACCGAAATGACATTTTTGCCTACTGTGGCTTTGGCTGAAGCTAAATTGAATCAGTGTTGGGTTAGTATCTCTAAATATATTGTAAATTGTACAATACGATTGAACATGATAAGTGACATCAATAGTTCAGTAATGTAAATAAGAGTGTCGCCTATACTGAAACACACACACATACACACAAAAAAATGAGAAAAAATTGAGCACTCGCAATTTGGCGAGTCGAATCATCCGTCTGCTCGCCAAATGAAATATTTTGTCGTGATTTGGCGCCATGGCGAGCGGCAACGAGAACCCTGGTTAGCCTCTCACCCCATCCCCTTATACTTAATCAATGAACCCTAAAAGCTAATCAGGGAATTGCCTTATCACAGTGAATCTATATCCAAAATTTGAAGCAAATCGGATATTTCTATCAAGCATTATCGCGTTACGTACATACATACAGAATCTGCGGGCACATTAGCTCTCAGACTTTGACAGCCTGTGAGCTAAAAATTAATGCGAAGGACAAATTGTAACATTACCTCGAGAGTATGAATAATTTTAATTGCTTTTGTGTGCTTTTTCTTTAACCCGGGATTACACGCGCAGGGTATGTCATACCCAGGCTGGGCACGGTTATTACATTTCTCACCACTAATTTTCGAAAAGTAATCTTCAAATTATTTTTGTGAGCAATGTCAACGATCAAATAAAATGACGATTTTTGTTTGAATTTATTGGTAGCAAAGTGTTAATCGTTCATATCCTGGATATGCGCGAGCATTCCCGGGTTAAAATAATTTGTTTATCATTTAATTACTAGAGTCAATAAATGCATGAATTGGCTTAGGTTTTACATTTAGGCTCATAATTTTGTGCTATATAGCACCTGCTAACTTAACATTTCATAAAATAGAACACCCAATTATTTCGTAACATAATTTTGTATTTTGACTAAATACTTGTTTTCGAAGAAGACTTACAAAAGACAAAAAAAAAGGTCCGAGTTTGGCTAGGATTTCGGGAAAATTTAACTCTGTGCGCCTACATGAAATTGATAGCGACGAAGCAGAGCTTTTTGTGTTACTCAAGAATGGAACGATAGTGGGAAAACTGATGAGGAAACAAAACAAGCTATTTTATTCATGCATAATGTTACAAATTTTTAATTTTATGGTACTTCTAAGTATTAGGTTGAGCAAAAAGTTCTGGGAAATTTTTAATCTAATAGTTACCAGAATTTGTATCGTATATAGCAGTACTAGCGGTATATCTATAGGAGTTCAGGAGTTTCGACTCCAAAATGCCTATTGAACATGTGTATTGAATATGCGTGTGTTGATCCGGCATTATTGGAGAAAAGATCTAGCGATTTTGAAAGATGAGATTAATGAGGGTGAAGGTGCTGGTGCGGCGACCAGCTTCGCACTATCGTACTTCCAGCAAATCCGGAGTCTGGCAGAAAGTCGTGGACTATGATGGTCTCTACTTTGAAGAATAGTCCTTGTTGCTTTTGTTGTTAATTTGCACATAACAACGCAACTTTCACAAATTTCCTAGAACATTTTGCTCAGCCTAATATTATTCTTCAATATTTGAACTATGCACACTAAATAAGCGTGTTCTATTATAAAAAGTAGCATCATACATGTACTATCATACATAGTTTCTTAAAATTAAAAGCTAGATTTGTACTTACATAAAAAGCAAATACTTTTAATTTTCGCAAAGTTTTGTTAACCCGAGACTGCTCGCGCAGGGTATGTCATACCCAGGCTGGGCACGGTTATTACATTTCTCACCACTAATTTTCGAAAAGTAATCGTCAAATTATTATTATTATTTTTTTTTTTTTTTTTTTGTGAGCAATGTCAGCGATTAAATAAAATGACGATTTTTGTTTGAATTTATTGGTGGCAACGTGTTAATCGTTCATATCCTGGATATTCGCGAGCATTCCCGTGTTAAGTGATTTTAAGGTAAAGTCAGTTTGTTGTAATTTTACATATTGAAAAGATAGAAATCTTTCTTCTTATTATTTACTATATTTTACAAAAATTCACGTTTGGTGAATAGAATGGCATATCTTCAGTGTTTATCGAACAAGAAATATTTAAAATATTCGTTCAGTAAAGTCAAGTGAGATCTTATTTCCTATTTTAAATAAAAGAAAATACGTTTTCTGAGGATTTAGCTATAGTATGGGGTTTTATTTTATTATCTATTTACAAAGTAATAGTATAGGACAGCATAAAAGTTGTATGAATATAAATTGCATTCACTGTGTATTTCAGTTGTTTCTTTAGCATATAATAAATTCTGTTTATATATTACAGGGTTCGTACGGATCCTTGAATTTCCAGACTAAGACTTCGGTACCAGTATTTTCTTACGACAAAATCCCTCCTTAAATAATGCGAAATTTCTTCCGTTTAACCTAGATTTATTTTCCTATTAAAAAATACTGAAAATAACGGTACCTTGTACGAACACTGTATTAACGCGTTCTAAAATTTCCAATTGATAAAACGTTTCTTTATCATTTTGGCTTTTCAAAGTATCATTTTTTATTATAAATGAAAGCTAAGGTTAAGCCCACCGATTTTATTTCAGATATTAATTTCCGGTTCAGCATCCTCTGAAAATGATATATTTTAAGAGCAATGTTTTAGATAAAGATTTTTGCTATATTTATAAATTGTAAATATTTTAATTGTAAAGATATTAATTTCCAGTTCAGCATGTGTAATCTCATGCGAAATTTTATATTTAAAGAATTTTAAGAGTAACGTTTTAAATAAAGATTTCAGCTTTATATATAAATTGTAAATTGTTTGAGAATAAAATTACTCAGTTTTACCAATTTTAAATATACCTTTAAAAAACTAGCTGATTTTCACTTGAGCATTGTTAAATACGTATTTAATTGTCACTTTTACGATGACAAAATTCCAATATGCTTCACCACATATGCATAAAGTTGAACTGAATTTTCTAAAATGAAAACTTTAAAATCGATATTAAGTAGTAAAATTTAATAGGATACCATTCTTATCGTCCAGCTAGCCAATCATTAAGGCATATTTTTAATTATTAGTAATTAGCTTCAAAACTTGCTACTATTTTTGGATTGATCGCTCATTAACTTAATTAGTTATGATACTTCACTATTTCGTAAACAAGTTTGTTTCTCTAATGTTAGTTTAAACAAAATATTTAACGTAAGCTCAACGCATTCATCTCGGATATTAATTGTCGGCTTTTTAGGTTAGGCATTGCTGCCAACCTACCGGGATTTTTCTAGTCAAATAAGCATAATTTAAAGCAAAATATATTTAATGAAATGTTTTTTTGTTGCTATGTGTTTAATAATTAAGTCATTGCATTCAATGCATTTTCTGGTTTTGTTTGATTTGAAAAAAAACGAAAGTTGTCAGTATAAACTTATCCGAGATGTAGATCTACTTAAAAAAAAAATAAAAAAAAAAAAAAAAAAAAAAAAAAAAAAAAAAAAAACCTGTATTGAGTAAAGTCTTCAGCTTTATTTATAAATGCTCAATTATTTAGCGAAGAAAAAAAAATTGCAATATCTTACTCAATTGCATTATATCTTTAAGCAAATAGATAAGTTTTAGTCAAACACTGTTAAATACAACAGAACCTGTAAAGACAAAATCGGAAGGCACGGGGAAAATATTCCGTTTCTCACAGTTTTCCATCTACGCCGTCTGTTATAATTCCATTGTATTTTTTTAACTGGGGCGGTGAAAGTTTCTGTTTAAGGCTATTGTACACAGACATTGTACACACACTTCATTTTCACGCGATTCATTGCAGATACTTTATTGTGACTTTTAAGATTAAAAAAGAAAAAAAAAAAAAAAAAAAATCAGTGTGCTTTATCTTTTTAGTATGGGGTTAAACTGAAATTTTCTACAGCTGGTGACGTCGGCTGAAAACGTCTGATGTAGTAAATTATTTGTGACTCGTTACTATCCCATAAAAAATATAGTTTTTCTAATTTTAGTTTAACCCTCTGTCTACCAGAAGGGTCCAATGGACCCGACATGTACATTCAAAATATTTATTCAAACCAGAAATTTCTTCAAAACAAACTAAATTTATAAATCAGACAATAATAAGTTAAATAAACAAATTAAATAGCTTTAAGTAAAAATTCTGGTGTAAAATGTTTTTATAAAACTTGAGTAAAATTTTCGGTAGTTCTAGGGTTAAGTAATATCTTTGTCATAAGTCCACCAGTTTTATCCCAAATATTAATTTCCAGGTCTGCCTATGTTGTCTCATCCGAAAATAACATATTTTAAAAGTGATGTTTAAAAAAAAAAAATTATCTTTATTTATAATTTGTAAATTGCTAAATAAGAAGAAAATTACTCTGCTTTTTCATTTTTAAATATGACTTTAAAAAGTAGCTAATGCTCACTGGAGAGCAGTTAAATACGTATTTGTCTGTCACTTTTGCGATGAAAAAATTCCAGTGTTCTTCACCACATAAGCGCGAAGTTTAACTCAATTTTCTGTAACAGAATATGCTGCCTGTCAACATCTGATACACAAAATTATTTGTGATTGATCCCTGTTTGGTAAACAAGCTTGATTTCCCAATTTTAGTTTAACCCTTTCCTGCACGGAGTAATGAACTCATGAAATAATGGGCTGGCACCAGAATTTGTAAACGAATTTATTAGAAAATACGCACTTGCTTATTTTCCCGTACATAATAAAAGGAAATTTTTAATTAAATATTCTTGGTGTCGTTTCTCAATTTTGAAATTAAAATTGGGTGTCCTTTTTTAAGGACACCACCCTCGAAAGGGTTATAAAGGATCTTTGACTTGGATTTGAACATGAACGCAAGCACTATTACTCTATTGAGGCTGGCATTTTATCTCCTCAATAGGATGATTGAAAAATGCAACATCCCTGCACTCAGGGTCCAGAAATCAGAGATTATAAAAAAAAATTATTAACCCCTTAATTCTCGCTCCTGTGATATTCACGGGCTGTGTGTTTTATTCAGATTGTTTGATTCCCACCAGTTTTATAAAATAGTGAAATTGGCTTTATCATGGTATCATTTTACCTGTCATTAAATAAGGTGAATATTTCTTTTTCAAAAAAGTGGTGCCAATAAGCAATTTGAATTTTAAACCGTAATCTAATGCGACCGTTAGGGGGTTAAAGGTACTTGTTTTTTATTCGACTATGTACAGATGTTATTTTCTTTTTTGATGACGTTTTCGTTACGTTATGGGATATTAGTTGAAAACAAATTCTGAACTATTTATACTGTTTTCAGTGCAAACGGGTTAATCCTCCGTATCCGAGCTGCACGTAAAGATAGATTTTAAAGATAAAGATAATTTAATGCAACCGTTAAGGGGTTAAACTCAATATTCATTTAACGCAGTTTGCATATTAGAGTGACTACGGCTTCAGTGAGATTCAATTTTAGAATCTCCGGTTTTGAAGAAAGAAACATTACTTCTGCTCTGCGGAATCATAATTTCTCACTATCTCTTTCTTTTCATTTTTGACCTACCCCCAATGAAAACGGTTATACAATTCGTTTGCGTATGTATATTTATTTTTATGCATATCCATGCGTAACTCTTGAACGAGTGTTCTGATTTTCATTTTTTTTTTTTTTTCTGGAAAGGTTTCGTTATGCTAGTGGTCCTGTTTCAAAATCATTAGGATCTAAAAATTATTTATTTGTATGTCAGTTTTTTTTTTTTTTTTGTAATTTTTTACCTTTTTAGACATTAACTTTATCAAAAATTGACTACGACTTTTGTCTATGTTGTTAAGGCACATAGTGCTTTAAGTTTTAAAAATGTTTAGCATATCATATATAGTTTTTTTTATGGGTCTGCGTAAAATTTTACAATATCACCGACTACAGAGCGTTAAAATGGGTGATGTTGTCAACAATGGGATTCAAAATGAATCTGGATTAGATTTTTGACTCGGGTCGGGTCAACCCATTTTACACGAATCGCTACTTTTGTCGTTGCAGTTCGGGTTGACTTTTTACTTTTTAACGGATTTTCTTTTTTAAAAAGGAGGAGGTTCTCAATTCGACGCGTATGTATTTTTTTATGCATGTTCACCGCTTACTTCGAATCTACGCGACTGATTCACGTGATCTTTTTTTAATTGAAAGAGAATACTCTCGAATGAGTCTCATTTAAATTTCATCTAAAATGGTTCAGTACTTTTTAAATATTCAACGAATAATAATAAAAATATTTAAAATATTTAATTTTCAACGATTTTCATCACCTCTCTCTTTGTACGGTTTCTTTCTAGGATTACTGATAAATACAGAATGGGCCAACAATTCATGACATTTTTTATAATTTAATATAAAATCAAGTAATTAGCGTATAAGTGTGCCGTTAACAAAACTGTCAATTGAATAAATAATTTCTAACTGTCCGTGTAATTGGATCAGCCACGCACGGAAATGGGGCTATATCAATGTTTTTCTTGCCAACAGAGTAAATTTTGAATCGCTCAATGCCCTGATGGAAGGAACCGCGTAAAATTGAAACGTCATTATTTAAGTTAAAGAACCTGCTGTTAGGCTGAATTTCATGTACCTCAGTAACCCCGTGGACGGTGTTAATCAGAATGTTATTTGAATATCATTATAAAGTCGGGCTTATTTTGGGGAGGTAGGGGGTTAAATGTTTATATTATTTGGGTTTCGGTCTGTTTCGAATTGAGTCCTGCCAGACTGAAAAAATATCTTTTTCAGCATTTTCTAATGGAAATAATTTTATCACAGAAATCTGCAATTAAATAAAGCGGAAATTACCAGTCACAAAAATTGAGGGATATTTTGAATTAAAATTTTCTCACTCCGATAGCACTGTCTTCCGAGCCCTGTTTGATAAATCGTTTTTTCAAAATAAATTCCACAATATTGTCTTACAAGGAAAACATATACATTCGAATATAAATTAATCTACATTTTGTTCATGGTCCTACACGAAACATAAAATTGATGTTGCAGATATATTTATAAAATATTTTTGCATTAAAATTTGTATCGATTTCTTTTTCTTTCAAGTTTTCAGATCAGGGGCCCTACCACAAGCGAATCGAGTTCCTTCCGAAGCGAGAAGAACCCGAGGTCGAATTTACATGTTTCCCGAAATTTTTTTCCGATACACAGATTAAGTGCTACCACGAAGAGCTCGGCAATACCTCACGGATTCTAGATTCCTTTTCAAGTACGCATCGGAAAAAACTAGATTGACCACTTCAGTTACGAGACAATTCTCACTGACCTTCCCTCTTTTTCTCCCGTTTGAAAAGAAAACAAATGTTTAATTTTGCTTTCTGTGTTTATTAAAAATGCCATCTACACACACCTAATTAAGATATTTTCATAATCTTTTTTTTTTTTAACGAATGTGAAACATACAGAATTTTAGCTGTTAAAAGCTCAAAATCATACGACCGGTAGATCTTTAGAAAATGATAAATAAAAATGAAATTAGCTTTTTTTGACTAAGCGGGAGCTTTTCTTTAAAAATTAATAAAAAATTAACAAATTACTCTAGAGATATTTAATAACTATCATAAGAAAGGCCTTATTCTAAACTTTAAAATGATATGAAAATAAATTTTTTGTGAGTTTTTGTTAAGTAAATATTAGCATAAATACCCAAAAATTTCAAGAAATTCTGCTTAAATACAAAATAAACTTGAAAACATTTAAGTTTTGAAACTCATTTTAAACACTAATAATAAATGTACTTTGAAAATATTGCATGCAGTTTTTGGTAGATTTATATTGATGCAGTATGGAGTCTGTGTTTGTAATGAAAATTCAACGCAAAATTAAAAAAATAAATTCTAATGTGAATTAAAAAAATAATAATTGCAGTACATATTAAAATATAGTTTAACAAAATATCGTGTGTAAGTTTATTAATTTCCTTTAAATAAACAGTGTGTTATGCTAAGAAAACTCTAATTATACAATAGTTCTCGCATAAAAAAATTAGCAGAGGAAACATGCTGTGCTTACTAGAAAATAATTGATTAGATATTTTTGCTAAAACTTCTTTATAGTAAATATAACATTTCTGAAAATATCGACCCATGTGTGCACTATCATTGTTTACCCAAATAAATCAAATATTCAAAATTTCCAAATATTTATTTATATAGATTATTAAATGTTGTATCAGTTTTAAGATTTGTTATTTGTTGCTTAAATAACAAAATACTTTAGTAAATAGATAGAGAATTTCTTTTTAGAACAAGATAAAAATATTAAATTTAAAATTTTTGCGCAAAAAAAAAGTAAATATCTTTGGAAAGTATTGCAGGATTTTGAATACTTTAAGATACTACATTTTTTATACTTCATATTTCATTGTATATAAAATAAATTGTAAAGTTTCTAATAACATAAAAAAGCAACTTATTTCATAGTAACTTTACAGTAAATTTAGAAAAGATAAAAAATATATTATTTGAAGATGATGTGAATCAGTCTTCTTAGATTTTTATTTTTTTGTCTCCGTCTTTAATTTCTATATAAAACTAATCTTTCAAAATATAAGTTAAATATTACTCAATCTACACACACGCACACACACACAAAAAAAAAGAGGACTCTCTGGCGATCCTAATATTAAGCTTTATTTAATATCGAAACTCCTTTTTTTTTTCTTTTTTTTTCGTTAATTTGAGCAATAATTATTTTATATTCCGAAAAAATAGTTTTATAATCAAAGGCAGAAAAAAAAGAAAAGTGAAGAAGACTGATTCACACCATCTTCAAACAATATGTATATATAGTTTTTTTATTTTGTTTGAAAGTTTTCGAAATTTATTGTAAAAAAGTTACGAGGAAATACATTGTTTTTTGATGACCTTAGAAACGCTACAATTTATTTAAATTCCATAATAAAATATGCCGTTCAAAAACATGCAAAACTTTCCTAAGATTTTTTCTTTCCGAAAATTTTTTGATTGAATATTTTGATTTTGTACTAATCGGAAATTCTCATTGGATGTTATTAAAAGATTTTATATATTTATATATAGATGTATATATTATACAACAAGTCATTAAAATTGATACAGCAAGCATTTAATAATAATTAAAAAAAAAGAAAAGGACAATCTTTTGGAAATTTTGGATAATTATTTTGTTTGAGTAAACAACGATAGAGCGCACATGGGCTTAAATATTAGCATAAATGTTATATTTAGTATACAGAAGTTTTAGTAAAAGTATATGGTCAATTATTTTTGGGGCATATGCAGCGATTGGTCACACTGCTAATTATTTTTGCAGGAACTATAATATAATTAGCTTTCTTGGTATTGCGCGTTGTTTATTTAAAGCAGATTAATAAGATTGTGCGTGATGATTTGTTAGACTATGTTTTAATAAGCATTTCAATTACTTTTTTTCAAATTAATATTAGTTTTTGTTATTTTAAGTTAACATTTCATTTTAAAAAGATAGCGTATCACAAAGAAAAATCAATCTAAATCTACAAAAAATTGTTTGCAGTATTTGCAAAAAAAAAAAAAAAAAAAAAAAAAAAAAAAAAAAAAAAAAAACGCTTATTATTAGTGCTAAAAATTAGTTTCAAAACTTATAATATTTTCCCAGTTATTTTATATTTAAGTAGAATTTCTTGAAATTTTGGTGTATTTATACCCATATTTGCTTAAGAAGAACTTATAAAACTTTTCTTTTTATATCATTTAAAAATATAGAATAAGATCTTTCTTATGATACTAATTAAATATTTGTAGTTTAACAAGTTAATTTTTTATTAATTTTCAAAGAAAAACCCTTGCTTGGTTAAAAAAACAAATTTCATTTTTATTTTCCATTTTATAAATAACTATCCGTCATATCACTTTGAGATTTTGACAACTGAAAATCTGAACATTTCACTCTCGTTTAAAAAAAAGATTATGAAAATATCTTAATTAGGCGTGTGTCGATGGTATTTTTACTAAACAGAGAAAACAATATCAACCGCTTTAAAATCTCTCCCCAAAGACGCACTTCCGACAATATATGCTTTTCTCACTCCCTTCAATGGGGTCGGAAGTTTTCGTGGAGATCTCGATGACAGTAATCCGATGGAAGACGTTCTCGATTGTGTCGTGGTAGCATTTATTTCAGGGTCATCGGAATGCAACGTCACATCGGGAAATGCAGAAGATTTTACGAGAAAGGGGAGAATTCGATCTGTTCGTGGTAGGCCTACAGGTTCAAGTAGGTTGGGATTCTAGTATGGATGACGACAAAAGATTTCCACAAAAAGACGAAGATAACCAGCCGGAAATTGTACGTCAAACCTCGCAAATGAAGTGTGTTCGTACTATGACTAGTTAAATCATCAGATCATGGTGCAATAGCTGTTGCACTCTTATGCAAAAATGCATGAATACAAAATTTATTACGATTATATATATTGAATTCAGTAATACGGAAATAATATGACTCCTTCTTATATAGGACGAAATTATCATGCAACATAGAATCATTACCTATCATTAGATATCATTGAATTAATTACGTATGATAAGATTTTATAGAATGAAGAAAATTTTTATTAATATTCTTTTAAGTTATGACTCGATTCTCATAAAATTTGAAATGACTCGAGAAAATTCAGCAACGACATATATATCATATTAAATTCATACAATAAATATTAAATTTCAAACCATTCGGTTGGTAGTTTTTGCGCTGTTATATGCGGACAGGTGGACAGACAGACGGATGGATCAGACGACGACTATAAGTGATACGTATTTATATCATTACGGCATTTCTCCATAGACCATAATATAATGGAATGCTTTTGAGTGTCTCTGTCATAGTAAATCTCAATAACGCATATTAACATATATAACAAACAGAGAAATCCAACTATATTAACGCAAGTTAGAGTCCGGACAGACAAACCGAATTCACAAACACTTTTCAACTGCGTTGGAAAGCGCTAAAAACGCATAATAGGTTGAAACTTCACTTTCAGCAATTTATACCAATAGACGGAAGCATACTTTTGTACAGACCTGTACTTTATCTACTATCTTTATTACACGCCACTATTCAGCTAAAATTTAATTAAGACTAAAGCACGGTTAAAACTACTGAAATCACACTTCCAGAAATTATCATCCATAGACGGCCATCGATCTAATTCTTTGCGAGGCCCTGTATATCATTTTATCTATATTCTAAAAAAATATCTTAGTACACTAAATGTAGTTCAGCGTGAAAATGCATAACTCATTTAAAAGCCATCTTTAAGCTATTTTCGTTCATACTCAGTAACCCTTACGAATTCTTTTGTGTAGCCCTGTATATAATTACAGCATTTATAGACAAAACATAATATGCAAAAATTTAGTTAAACATAAAAACTCATATCACAACTAAAAATGCACTTCTAGCAATCATCGCTAATATACAGTACTTCGGATACTGTATACACTAGTGGAAATTGATTTATGAAAACACGGTTTTAAAAACAAACTTCTATAATATTCATTAAAAATGAATGAAATTCCATACATTAAACATGCTATGTACAACAAATAATTAAAAAAAAAATAAAATTTCATACATATTAATAAACTAAAACATAAGGTCATAAATTAGATTTTAGTAACATAAATACATGGAAATTGATTTATGAAATATCGCATTTAATGAAAGTTAATAGTTAGTAAAGCCGCCTTTATTCATCAGTCTCTTTCATTTTAGATGGCATTGATAAAACAAGATTTTGAATGTATTTCTGATCAATTAATTTCCACTTTTGACAGATTGAATCTTTCAATTATACAAGTGATGTGTACTGCATCCCACTTGCATAAATCATTGGAACAAGCTCCCCCCAAACGTTTTCGATGGGGTTCAGATCAGGACTTATAGGTGGATGATCTAAAAGAACAATATTCTTTTCGTTAAACCAATCTTTCATTGCATTTCAAATGTGGATACTTGCATCGTCTTGCATAAAGATGTAATCTAAACCATAATATTGCCATGCAAATGGAAGAAGACTACACTGAAACTACACTATAATCTAAAGAATTCTGGCGACCGTTTAAAAGTACAGTTTCACTTTTGCCATCATAAGCGATTGCTGCCTAAATCATCAAACTTCCGCCACCAAAATTTCTGCTGAACGTAGATTTTAGTTCTTTTCGGAGATCCCACTAGTGATACTCCAAATCATCCGGGCCATCCAAATTAAATATTTTTTCGTCGGAGAAAATGACTTTCTTCCAATTGTCGTCTATTGCCATGTACTTCTCGCAGTACTGCAAACGCTTGTGACGCAAAAGCAACTTTATATTAGACCAGACTTCATTTTCGACCATCTCAAGCTCCGTGAAGAATTTAAAATTTGCCTAACTATTCTAGGAGTAACAGGAAGGGATAGATCCGCACAAATCTGCTTTGAACTGTGACTAGCTTTCAATCAAATTGAAGAATTCCCCTTTTCTATCTCTTACTTAAACGTGGATTAATTTTTTTGTTAAAATTTTTGCCATAATTTGCTGGATCTTTTGTATAGTTATATATCACGCCAACTGATCTGTCAATTAATTTACTAATTTCCAGAACAGACTTTCCACATTCTAGATATAAATCAATTTTAGATCTTTCTTCCTCAGACAACATCTTTCGTTTACCCATCGTGAAAAGTATGACTGAAACGTATTGTTTCCAATATATAACGCTTTTTATGTCTACTGTGCATGTCACGTTATTTTGTTTTATGCAAATTTTTGATACATTTGATTGATTCACTTCGGAATAGCCAATGAAATGTGATATTTCATAAATCAATTTCCATGTTTGCACATTACGAAAATCTAATTTTTAACTTTTTATTTATGTTTAATATTATGTATTAAATTTTATTTTTGTAACTCATTTGTTATACATACTATGTATATTCTATGAAGTTTCATTCCTTTTGAATGAATATTAAAGAAGTTTTTGTTAAAAAACCGTGTTTTCATAAATCAATTTCCACCAGTGTAGCATCCGATATCTTTTGTATGTCGCTGTAAATACTTTGCACTTTCTATAATATAGGAAGTAACTTGCAATAAACCTCAGCAACGTATATCAGTTTCATTATATGTGAAATAGTTTTACATAATTAATATACGCCGCGAACAATGTTTCCCCTTACACCATTATGTAACGGAATACATTTGTGTGGCCCTGTAAATGAATAATAAGTATTCTTTGCTCCGCATATTCTACAGAATGTATATTTTAGTGCATTTCGTAAATGCATATCAATTTCAATATGTTCGACAGGGTGTAACATCATTAAAATGCACTTTAAACTATTTTTTCCCATTGGCCGCCATGTAACGGAATAATTTTGACTGCCCCTCTAATTGAACTATGCATGCAATTTTCATAAAATTTGAAATGACCCGACAAAATTCTGAAAAGATTACATATATTGAATTACCAAACCAATCGGTTGGTTAGTTTTTGCGCTGTTATATGCGGAGAGACGGACGAACCGACTATAGGTGCTACGTATTTACATAATTACAAACGCACCGAAAAAAACAAATCATAGAACCAATTTTTTACTTTTATTTCTTAAAAATTACTTATTCTGCTCTCTTTGCATCTTGTAATAGTGCATAGTGTAATCATGATTTGTATGTGTACGTGTGCGTGAAATAATGGAGTTATGAATAAAGAGGAGGAGATGTATAACCATAATGTCTATCAGTTGCGACTGAAGTAACTGCGGTGGTAGTCATAAGATGGTGGCTGTTATTATTTTTTTTTTTACATTGGATCAACAGTTTCTGATCACCGCAAGGGCAAACGTCCACCAGTAAATTTGAATAGAAAATTTCGTCTTATTCGCAAAATTTCTCTCACAAATATGACAAAAATTTCTATTCGTTTTTATTGGTGGAAGTTGGCCAATTATAATCTCTTTCACTGACGCTGACAGGAGATTGTTTAGGTTGCCACAATATGGCTGAAACGCAAGGCGTAACTACCGATGGTGTAAATCTCCACCAGTAATGAATATCTTTTTTGCCATAATTATGACTAAAATCTCCATGAATAAAGTGTTTAAATAAGGAGAAAATTTCTATTTAAATTTACTGGTGGAAGTTTTCCCCGGCGGTAATCAGCCCCTTTGAAACCGGTTAAAGTTGAAGCTTAGCCGTTTTGAGCATATGTCAATTCATCTCATTCGTCATTCGAAGGTGTGCGTAAACACGATAACTCTCAAACGGTATTTCCAGCTCACATTACGGGAATATGTTTTAAATAACTTCATAAGAACTGTACAGATTTTTGTACAAATCGGCCGACGGATTAGGTATTGAATCAATTTTAAAATAATTTTCAAACCATTTTGCTACCCATTCTACTGGGGAAAAAAACACCGAGAATATGTGCAGAGTATGAGGGATAAATAATGGAGGTGACGTTAATCGATCATTAGTAACTCAGAGGTAACGTCTACAGTTTAAAAATGAGAGGTACAGCAATGGAGCTATCAAGAAAGAGGAGAAGACAGATAGTGTAGTGTCTACCGGTTGGGAGTGAAGTAACTGAGAAGATAGTCACAAGATGGCGGGTGTTATTTGTTTACATCGGAGCAGGGCCTGATTAACTCCGGGGCAAATTTCCACCAGTTAAAACGAATAGAATTTTTTGCTTAATTTATGGCATAAATTCTCAGTGAATAAGATGTGTATATAAGGTAACGATATCTATTCAAGATTAGTTTTGGAAGATTGTCCTGGCCACAATCAAATTCAATGACATTGATAGGATGATATATTAGGTTGTCACAATATGATGGAACCGAAGGGACTGACTACAGCTACAGTGAACTTCCACCAGTAAAAACAAATAGATATCTTTGACTCAATTTTTCAGATATTTTGCATAAATAAGGAGGCAATTTCTATTGAAATTTAGTGTTGAAAGTTTGGCCTGGTGGTAGTCAGGCCGTGTGAAGCCTGTTACAGTTAAAGCTTCACCATTTTGACGATATATCAATTCCTCTTTGATTCATAGCTCCATAGGCCCAGCGTTTGAGCCCAACAATTCAATGTATGAAAATTATGGAAGTTAAGAACAGTATTACTTGTATTTAATATTTAATAGTATGATAATATCTTAGTGCTCTTAATTAAGCATTGTGTCTATGTTATATAAATATATTTAGAGTATGATAATGACAGCGATTTATAGTGTAAATAATGAAAATCATGGATGTTAAGAACAGTAGAACAGTATCACTTGCATCCAATATTTGATTGCATGTTACTATCTTATTGTTCCTAACTAAGCATTGTACGTAAATTAGTTTTCAGTACTGTTTTAAATACATTTCATTTGTAAAAGTGTTTATTTGGTTGCAATAGCGCTTTATAAATTATTAACTGTTATATTATACTGTAAATAACGATTAATGTATGATTCATTGTATTGCTAACGTATGTTAAAGTAAGCAGTGGATTTGTGTCTTTCTCCCGGGATTTCACTTATACTCTAAAGGGTAAGCTGAGTTGCCGTGGCGGTCATACATTGACATCCCGTGTCAGAAATTTATATAGGAGTATATAAGCCGAGTGGAGATTGTTTAGATTTTCACTGAAAGAAGACAATAGCTCCCTAAATCAAGCAACTTTATTTCCCAATGAATGATGAATATTTGATGAATATTTCTGACTTGGTACTGTTGTAAAGAAAAAATATATACTTCAAAACTTTTTTTTTCTTTATTCACAATTTTTAGGAACCTACAGAACAATATTTGAAATTTTACGGATGTGAAGATAAAAAGGATTTCATAATCGTATCAGATAACAGCTAGCTTTCTTTCAGGGACGGTGATCTTTAAAGATACCTTTTATTTTAAAGGTTATTCCACTAAATATTTCTTCAGTGAAGTATTCTGTAAAGTAAATTCGATAATTATTTGAAAAAAAATTAATTTTCTGATGAAAATATAAAAATTTCGTAATGTTGTCAAGTAGTTTTTTTTTTCTTTTTTTAAATGGAAATATTCCAATCAGTGTTGCCAGATTAGGGTTTTTTTTTTCCCCAGATTGTTGATTGTCACCGCTTTTTTGAAATAGAAATATTCGGCCTATTTAAAAATACATTTAAAATTCTGAAAAATAAGGCGAATTATATTATTTTAAAAAGCGGTGACAGTCAAATAATCTAAATTAAAAAAGTCCCCAATCTGGCAACACTGATTCCTATCGTTCCAATTTTACAAATATTTTCATCATTTTTTTTTCATTATAGTAATTTCCGGCGTATAATCCGCGGATCAAACAATCATGTTTGGAACCAGAAATTTTATTTAATATACCAGATCAAATATTTTCCGCGATTTAATAAGGTGTATTTTATTAAATAAAATTTCTGGGTCCAAACATGGTTGTTTGCCCCGCGGATTATAAGCCGGAAATTACGGTACTTAAAAAAGTTATTGAAAAACATAAGCATCATTTTCTTTTTTTTTCTTTTTTTTTCCGTATCACTATTTTAAATAATAATCTTCCTGGAAGATTTCTGCTTATTATCGAGGCAGTCTTTTTTTTCTTTTTGTTTAGAAAAATAGATATGTAAAATAATATAAAAACAGTCGGTAGTGGCAGCCCAGCGGAGAGTTATTTATAAATAAAAAGTTAGAATGAAACTGAATTTTTTTTAAAAATTTACATGATTATAGATTTTATTACTAATTATAGGATTTAACTCCTTGAAAGACGGTGGGATGTATTTTATGCCACTTTATTTTAATCAAGATTTACACCAGAATTTTATAATAAAATTTTGCTTTTATAACTTTCGTGAAAAAAATATTTGTAAAAGAGCATTTCCTTATTTTTGAAACCTTTTTTTAATACTGGTGTGAATTCAACATAACAGAAACACAATTATTTGTCTTTGAAGGGGTTAATAAACCAAAATTCCAAAACGGATATTTATTTGTAGTATGTATCAAGATTTTCCCTTTGAGATATTAAAGAACATTTCATAAAAATTAAAACGCTTGAAGTATTTTCGAGACATATATTGACTAAGAAAAATGCATTTGAAGTACAAAAGGTAGCACGCTAGGCCGATTTCAAAACCATGGTGGCAGCGATTTAGTCTATCAGTTCTGCTTTCATCACAAATACACCGCTTCCAAATATATAATTTTACTTTTTACATCACCGAGTAGAAGAAAAAGGCACTTTAAAATGAAATTTGTTTCAAACATGTAAATAAATTTAGTGACATTTTATGAATTTTTAAATAAGTTTCACGCGTAATTTTTTAAATTCCATCTCAACAATGAACATTTGTTTGCCACAGTAATGTAAAACTAGCAGGAATGACCGAGCTATGCTCGGTCAAAATTAGCTTTCTGTTTATCTCGATATATTTTTCCCACTGAATCATTCTTGCTGTTTTAGATGCTAATTCGCTTGACCGTGAAACATAGTGACCCAAAATGACCCACTAATCGAATTTTTTCGAACATGCGACCTAACACAATGCTTTTCTCGAGCCTGAAAACGATGGAATACAAAATTTAGTGAAAATCGTTAGTCGTTTTCTAGATAAAATAAGCTTGATCCACGTTGATTCAAAAACACACTAACCGAAATTCATTGACAGATGTGAGCTATTTCAATGGTCTTTTTCTACTGCCAAAAAAAAAATTGCCAAAATTGTTTGAACCTTTTTGAGATGCCGCTAGCTTGACCCCGATCCATTATCACCAAAATGACCCACTAATAGAATTTTCTTGAGCATGCGACCCAGCCCAAGGGTTTTATCTCGTCCAAAAACGGTGTAGTACAAAGTTTTGTCAAAATCTTTTGAGCGGTTTTTTAGATACAGTTAGCTTGATCCTGATCCTTTAGGACACAAAATGACCCATTGATTGAATTTTCTTGTACGTGCGACCCTGCCCAATGCTCTTATCATGCCCGGAAACGGTATTATACAAAATTATGTCAAAATGTTTTGAAGCGCTTTTTAAATACATTTAACTTGACCCTGATCCATTGTGACCCAAAATGACAAACTAATCGAATTTTCTCGAACATGTCACTTAGCTCAATTCTCTTCTCATGCCCAGAAACGGTATACGTAATATAAAATTTGGTCAAAATGTATTGAGCATGTTTTTAGAATCAATTAGCATGACCCTCGCCCATTGTGACCCAAAATGACCAACTAATAAAGTTTTCTCGAACATGTGACTTAGCCCAATTCTCTTCTCATGCCCAGAAACTATATACGTAATATAAAATTTGGTCAAAATGTTTTGAGCATGTTTTTAGATTCAATTAGCTTGATCCTGGTCCATTGTGAACCAAAATAACCCACTAATTGAATTTTCTCGAACATGTGACTTAGCCCAATGGTCCTCTCATGACCAGAAACGGCCGTACATTAAAAGATTTTGTGAAAATGTCTTGAGTCGTTTTTTAGATATAATTACCTTGACCCTGACCAATAATGACCCACTAATCCAATTTTCTTGACCACGTGACTCATCCCAATGGTATTTTCGTGCCCGAAACGATAGATTACAGAATTTCGTCAAATCGTAGTGCCGTTATCTAGATAAACTTAGCTGGACCCACGGGAACCCAAAAATGACCCACTAATCAAATTTTCTTGAACACATTACCCATCCCAATGGTTTTTTTGTGCCCGAAAATGGTTAGATACAAAATTTAGTCAAAATCGATTGAGCGGTTCTCCAGATATAATTAACTTGACCCTGACCCATTATGACCCAAAATGACCCACTAATGGGATTTTCTCGAACCTCGAGACCCATCCAAATGGTCTTTTCGTGCCCGAAAACAGTTGGGTGCAAAATTTTGTCAAAATCGTTAAAGCCGTTATCTAGATAAACTTAGCTTGACCCTCGGTGACCCAAAAATGACCCACTAATCGAATTTTCTCGAACATGTGACTTAGCCCAATAGTTTTCTAGTAATCCAAAACTGTAGAATATAGAGTTTAGTGAAAATTGTTAGAGCCGTTTTTAGATAAAATTGGCTTGACCCATAGTGACCCATAAATGACCCATTAATCGAAGCTTCTCGAACATGTGACCTAGCCCAATAGTTTCTTCGTGTCGAAAAACGGTTAGATATGAAATTTGGTCAAAATCGATTGAGCCGATCTCTAGATATAATTAGTTTGACCCTGACCCATTATGACCCAAAATGACCCACTAATCGAATTTTCTCGAACACGAGACACATCCCAATGATCTTTTCGTGCCCGAAAATTGTTAGATACAGAATTTAGTCAAAATCGATTGAGCCGTTCTCTAGATATAATATAACTTGTCCCTGACCAAGTATGTCCCAAAATGACCCACTAATGTAATTTTATCAAACCAAACACGACACCCATTCCAATGGTCTTTTCGTGCCCGTAAACAGTAGAGTACAAAATTTCGTCAAAATCGTTAAAGCCGTTAAAGCCGTTATCTAGATAAACTTAGCTTGACCAACGGTGACCCAAAAATGACCCCTAATCGAATTTTCTCGAACATATGACTTAGCCCAATAGTTTTCTCGTAATCCAAAACTGTAGAATATAGAGTTTAGTGAAAATCGTTAGAGCCGTTTTTTAGATAAAATTGGCTTAACCCATAGTGACCCAAAAATGACCCACTAATTGAAGTTTCTCGAACATGTGACCTACCCCAATAGTTTCTTCGTGTCGAAAAACGGTTGTATATGAAATTTGGTCAAAATCGGATGAGCCGTTCTTTTAGATATAATTAGCTTGACCTTGACCCATTACGACCCAAAATGACCCACTAATCGAATTTTCTCGAACACGTAACCTAGCCCAATGGTCTTATCATGCCCGAAAATGGTAAAATACAAAATTTCGTCAAAATCGTTAAAGCCGTTTTTAAGATAAAATTTACACACACACACACACACACACACACATACATACACACACAATTTTTGCTCGCATTATAGTATAAGATAATTAGTGACAAAGATACCACAATTGACACGTTATTACCCTGAGTAAATGCAAAAGAAAAGAGGGGGTTTTTTTCGTCTTTTTATTTATTTTACGTTTTTTTTTCTTATTTGCGTTCAGTCGTATGTACTTCCTGCCGTCGCCATCACGACTATAATGTCCTTTTAAATGGATATGAATATCACTAAATGTTTTAAAAAAGACTTGCGCCAAATCACATTTGCTCGCTCAAATACGCCAATTGGGTATAATCCTGAATACAGAAGATTAACCAGGCGGTCAGATTGATCATAAGATACAACACTTTGGTTATAAACTGAAATCTGTCAACGAAATGAGAGATTTTGATTTTATGTGAACATTAAATTAATATGAAGGGCAATTATCTAAAAGGTACGTCTTAATATAAGCTTAGAATTGGATTATTTGTAAATCTCTTTATGAGTGCATTATCTTTTGTTACTCAAAATTTGCACTCAAGAAAATTGAGTGCCAATAAAGATTCTTAAAAAAATTACTCGTATTGGAATCTCGACTAATATGTTTTAAGCAATATTTTACTCTTTTAGAATATAGATACTGTAGTTGCTTCTAAGAGAAATGAAACATGTTGAAAAGCAGATAAATTTATTTTAATGAATATTTACGCATACAAAAAGAAAACAAGCGCATACCTTATAAAAGAAAAGAAAGACATGACAGACAATTTTAAAAATGTAAGGAAATATGATGAAATTCAATACTCAGTTTGAAACGTTCGCAGAAAATGAAATCAGAAAAAAGATATTGTTGAATAGTTCTTGTTTTCATCGCTTACCTCTTAAAAGGTTGAAAAAGAACGAAAAATCGTGCATCAAGCATAGGGTAGGACGCCCTATTATCGTCCCCCAGTCAGTTTTAAGCCCTTGGAAGTTGTAATTTTCAGTGAAAATCTACCAAATTTTGATTTTACATAGACTAATTACCCAAGCACATAGAAATAGCCAAATATCATACAGGAAATTTTAACAATAAAAAAAATTGTTTTTTCAAAAGTATCTAAAAAATGCAAAAGAAAAAAAAAATGTCCCAATTTCGTCCCCCCAAAAATCCAATACGCCGAGGCTTAACTTATAACTAAATCAAAAATTTTTTATAAATGAGTAAGTAATTTTATTTACATTAAAGTAAGGCACAAAGAAATGTACTAATTATCAGTGGAAGAATAACATAACGAAACATTAGCGTAGTGGCCAATCTCCCGATTTTTTTCATACCAACATTTTTATCCAGAAATACATGCTTTATACAATCGCAATTTTAACGCAATTAAATAAAGAAAACATTTTTGTAAGATTTTACTAGTATCCAAAAAATCGAGAGATTGGCAACTATGCATTAGCCATCCAAACATGAAGAAAAAATTGAAAAAAATGTCATAAAAAAGCATTCCTAATCTCGTCCCCGGGACGAAAATAAGAACTGCAAGAGGGACGAAATTGGGATCACACTACTTTCCAATATTACGGATCTTCAGTTCCCGTAAGATGAACTGAGCGTCCTAAAACTCATTGTATGCTACTGTCAGTATCTTATCAATGTAAAATAGATGCAATGAATAAGAAATAAATAATTATAGTACAGTAAATAACGTTCTACAAACGACGCAATAAAAAATCAGGTCTTTTGGAAATAGCAAATTCGCCGTCTTTAATTTATGTATGCGTCTTGGTGAACGAAAATTTCAACACTGACACCTTTTATCTTCCGTCCCCTGTGCTTTGCGTCATAAGTGGCGCCACTTTCACAGAAGTGGAGAAGTTGAGGGGGACGAAATTAGGAGAGGGGACGAAATATGGGCACATTACCCTATATTATGAAACGCTTTCCAACACATCCAGAAAATTGTAACGAAACTTCACCCTTAAATAAGGTGAAAGTGATATGAAAATAAACAGTTTAGAAAACACATAACATGTTTAAAAATAGTGTTTTATGATTTACCTCCCATAGTAAAAAAAAATTGTTGAATTATTTTGTGCAGCCCTGTATATGAGTTACAGATTTGCAAATACATTACATATCATTCTAAAATTTAATTCAGTTTAAAAATATCAATTTTTGTAATTTTCATCAATAGATGGTGCTGCAGTCGAATTCTTTTTACAGCCCTGTATATTATCTAAAAACTTTTGTACACCCCACATATTAGGCTAAAATTTAATTCAGGAAAAAACGCATAACACAACTTAAAACGCGCTGACAGCAATTAGTAGCCATAAACGCAACGTATCTTGTCCTTTGCGTAGCCCTGTATATAAATTTCCTTATATTCCACTAACTTCTTTCATGATTGTATATAGTTCAGCAAGAAAATGCATAACACAATTAAAAACTAAACTTAAGCAATTCACTTCCGCAGTCAGTAATACCTAGAAATTCTTTTGTGTAGTTTTCTATATGGTCAATGGAATTTATGCACACCACATAGTATACAAAAATTTTAATTTAGCTTTAAAAAGGAATCCAAAGTTGAAAAAGCACTTCTAGAAAGCATCGTTCAACTATAAATTCTATAAAGATCTATAAATGCTATACTTCATTTTCAATAGCGATCCTGCTATAATAAATGTGAATAATGAGGACAACCACAGTATATTTACGAGAGCAGGAAGACGGACAGGCAAACCGAAGTCTTAAAAACACTTCAACTATGAAGAAAAGTGCTAGGAACTCTTTCTCCCAAGTGTATGTCAATACATTTTATGTACAATATTTTAAAGATTTTAATGATAAATTTTAACACCAAAAAATAATTCATATTTTTGGTCAACTTTTGCTCATTTCCAAAAGTGTATTGTTCGCTAAAGGCAGCCACACTCAACCTGTTATTCTTTCGGGCCGCGAAAATTTGTTTTTTTAAGTTAGGTGGAACTGAATGCACTATACTTGTATAATAATATACAGGGTGTCCCAAAAAGAGACGTACAATTTCAAATTTTTATTTTAAAAAAATAGACTTGCAGCAAAACTAAACAGAATAACTCAAAAAGTTTTTTTTTTTTTTTCTACTGCCTTAATAAACTTCAACATGAGATCCTTTCGTAGCACGAAGAATACAAACAAGTTAGAAATTGCTAGTCAGACGTGGCAAATGAGGTACGTTCGTACTATAACTAGTTTTATAAATATTTTTTGCACCGCATATTGTACTGAATGTATATTTTAGTTCACTTCATAAGTGCATATCAATTTCATTCTGATCGAAAGGCTGTAACATCATTGAAATGCACTTGAAATAATTTTTTCCCATTGGCCTTAATGTTACGGAAAACTTTTGACTGTCCCTGTAATAAACTATTCATCCGATTTTCATCAAATTTGAAATGACTCCACAAAATTTTGCAACAATTATACATTTAAAATTTCAGACCATTCGGAAGCCTGTAACATCATTAAAATGCACTTGCAATAATTTTTTCCCATTGGCCGTAATGTAACGGAAAACTTTTGACTCTCCCTGTCATTAAACTATGCATCCGATTTTCATAAAATTTGAAATGACTCCACAAAATTTTGCAATAATTATATATTTAAAATTTCAGGCCATTCAGTTGGGTATTTTTTTGCTCTGTTATATGCGGACGTACGGACAGAACGACGCCTATAGATGCCACGTATTTATATAATTACGAATGCGCCTAAAAAGATATTTCAATTCAATCCACGATCTTTTTAGCATGCTAACATCAACAGTAGCTGCAGCTGTTTGGATCGTTTGTTTCAATTCCATGAATTGATTTTGTAGGGCTCCTAGAAAATGTTTCACATAATCGTTCCACACGTTCTTCACTAGTGCTAGGACGACCATTTTAAATAACTGGATTCTTTAATAATCGTTTACGTATTGAATATTTCCAACTGAGCGAAAAAAATGCCCAAACCGGGAATTGAACCCAGATCCTTGGCTTACAAGGTCAATGCTCTACCGTTTAAGCTAACTGGGCTGACAACCGGCGAGCATATTTTGCTCAGATAACCTTATTGGTAATTACATCTGGACTGTCATGTAGACAGTTCAACAGAATAAACCGCAGGTAAAGGAACCATATAAACGATGGGTACGTAGATAAACTATTAATTAACACAATCAATCTGATTGGTAAACTTATCATACGAATAGAATATTTCCAACTTAGCGAAAAAATGCCCAGGCCGGGAATCGAACCCAGATCCTTAGGCCAATACTCATATAAGCTAAGGATCTGGGTTCGATTCCCGGCCTGGGCATTTTTTCGCTAAGTTGGAAATACTCAATTCGTATGATAAGTTTACCAATCAGATTGATTGTGTTAAATTAATAGTTATTCGTTTACGTGTTGTGCAGTGCCATCTATGACCAGAAACATACTATAGAAATAAATTTTTGAGTTATTCTATCTATTATTTTTGTAACTAGTTTTGCTGTAGGCCTGTTCTTATATATATATATATATATATATATATAAAATTTTGAAATTGTACGGATCTTTTTGGACACCCTGTATAATAGAGGGCAATTAAAACAATAAGGTAACGCGTAGTATAACAAAGGACTAAGATCATTATGCCTAAATGTGACGACCCATAAATTCGACAATGTTCTTGTACTTTAAACTTTAACGCAAGAATCCTATATAAATTCTACATAATGAAAAATCCGAACCTCACGAATAAAGTGCAAAACATTTCATTGCATGCACGAAGTTTTCTTTTTTTTTTTAACTCCCATTACAATATGCATAATTCATGATCAAGCATCCCAAAACTCCCTAAATGCCTCGAATAATCCCGAAAAGGGATCACAATTTTACTTTTTACTGTCTTTCATCTATAATTGAAGAAAGTATTGTAATCGAAATGTTTTCCGACTTCTAGTTTTATGTCAATTTACACGTTTTAGGGGTCACCGATCCCCAAAAACCTTTTTAGAAAATGTCTGTCTGTTCGTGTGTCCGTGTGTTATATGCTTTTTGTAGCGCTGAAAAATGTATGAAGTTATGCATAGAATTAAACCGAATTTCATACATATATATATATATATATATATATATATATATATACATAATAAAAAAATATCTATAAAAAATTAAAAATTGTAAAATAATATAAAAAAATTATTATAGGTTGGTTGGGTGGGTAGATGTTAGAGTACGGAGGAGGGTGGTGTTGTCTGGATAATACGCAATGGTTAATTATAAAAAAGGGGGGGGGGTTGTATTATTACTATATATTTGATACGTATTTTATATGGATGTTGATTTGATATTTTATATGTAATTGGAGAATTTCATTAATATTATAATTAGCTTAATTATTGATTAATCTTATTTACAATCATTTGTTATTAAATTTTAATTTACTAAGGACAATATCATATTAATTACTAATAGTATGCCATTTTTATAGTGATTAATATACATATAAGTATGTTTAATATAAATATAGTTATACTGTATGTATTAAAATTGGGTAATTATTTTTATTATTATTCCTCTATTCTTTTTAATATTTATCTATTTTCAATTTATTATCGGTTTAATGTTTTTGAATGTCCCACATTCATACTTTTTGGATTTTTATGGATGTATGAAAATAATCCACACTCTATATTTGTGTTTTTTAAGTAATGGGAATTTAAGTATCATTTAACCTTCTATATACTTCCATATGTTTTTTATTTCCTGTTCATTTTATAATTATCTTCTATATAATTGATTTAAAAAATAATTTTTATATTATTTTTAATAATTATTTATATTAATTATTACTGAATTTATTTTGTTTTATAGCATATAGCTATATGCTATATATTATCAATCTTCTAGAATTATTTAAATTCTTAGTTTAGTTTAAATAAGTTAGCTAATAGAATATTTTGTATGCTTTTAAATTTTATTAACAATAGTTTTTTTTTTTTTAAATACATTGTGTGGTTTATATTAGGTTTATAAATATCTATATATAAGGATATGTTTGGTTTTGCTGTTAAAAAAAATTATTTACATTCAAATGCTTACAAATATTTATCTTGTAACAGTTGAATAATTAAAGTAATACTAGATGGCAGCACCAGAATTTGTCTTTTGAAGATAGCTCTAAATTTTAATTTTTCTAGCTCCATTTCAGTTATAATTTACTACACCAGGGGGTATTTTTAGCTAAATTTTGACGATATTGTTAAACAGTTATTAATTAATTTAATAGTGCATTTTAAATAATGTAATTACTATCTATATATTATATATTATATTAAATGTATTTAACAAGGTATTTCAAAATTTATTTCAAAATGTATTAACTAAATCCTTTGGTATCAATTACTGTGATTTCTTAACTGTTTTATTCACCTTAATCTTTATAATATTCTGGTAGACATGTGCGCGTGGATATTTGTAAAATACTGAAATATTAATCGGTATGGTGTTTATTATTTATATTTTATATCCTATAAATATTTAAATTGGTTTTATTGATTCTTCCATTTCATATTATATGTTTTTATTCTGTTTTCATTTTTAATCAATTCACTTGATTTTAATGGTTGTTTGGGCACAGGGGAAAATAATTTTTAGCTTTAGCTTATTTTTCTCACAGAAAACAACCATTTTGCTTATATCAGTGAATTCTGTGCCCTTGACAACGTAATTCAATATATAAGCTTTTCCATTTTTTGTCGGTGTCCACTTTTTTCTTTTTCTTCCATAATAATTCTTATAATAAATTATTTTTTTATTTTTTTTTATACTTACAGCTTTAATTCGTAATATTTGATGGTGGTAGGTTATGTTTAATTAATGGTTATATATTAGCATTCAAATTACTATGATGCATTTGCGCAAGTAATTATGAATGTATGCTTTTTACGATGTTTTTATATCTTTTCATTTTGAATGTCAACAATTCATTTTGAAGTATTTTTTCCTTATGGTATCTTATATATATTTATATATATTCCCAGGTCTCTAAATGATTTAGCTATCTTTTAAATATTATACGCTTAGATCATTGCTGCAATAGCGCACTATCTATGTGTATTATCAATATGATTTCTACCAAGTAGTTATCTGATACCTATTTTAGGATTCCATTAATTTTTTCATTCCTATCATTGCAACGATTTATTTAATGTTTTTTAATTTTCTAGTTATTATTTTATCTGAATTTTCTTGTTGTTAGTGTATGGTATTGTCCTATATATTTTCTATTATTGCTATAGCTTTACATAATTCTGTAGAGATAATCATTTTATATATATACATCAATATGATAGCAATAATTATTTCTATTCATAGATTTAATGTTAATTTGCTTTAGAAGTTTAAATTCATATTACTTTGATCTGAGAAGTTAATTGGGAAAGCGTTTTGGTTGTCTTTGCATGGTTATAGTTGTTCTAGGATTTGGATGTTATCCGGATGTTTTTTGACTTATTTGTTATCAAAAAGTCAAGTGGTTTCTTGCTATAATTAGTCTACGAAATTTGGGTTATCATTATTTGGTTATGGAAAATTTGAAGATTGTTTCTGCGTTCTGCTTCTATTTTTGTAAATATTATATATATTTTTTCATACTCAAGATTTATTATTTAATCAAGGCTAATTTAATTAAATTATTAAAATTTTTTTATTATTAAATTTTCTTTTTTTTATGGCAATTATTGTATTTTCCAAACATAATTTTTATATGGCAGTTCTGAGTAAACATCTCGATCCTGGCAAGATACACTTAGCATCTATGCAGTGTAGTGCCCGGTACAGGAACAATAATTGGGTTGTTCCTGGATCGTCATCCAGCGACCATCTATACTCTCCCCCTCGTCCTTTATTTTTTCGTAAGTGTTATGATGCTCGGTGCAAGACATGTCCATACGCTTCTCAGACACAAATTGTCTCAGATCCTAATTATTCAAGTTTTTGTAAAGCATTTAATGTTATTTATAGTATAAAGTGCAACTTATGTAATATGAAATATATTGGTGAAACATCAGGTCCAATTCATAAACGTATCAATCGTCATCGTTCAGACTCTAAAAATAACAAAGCAAAAAATATACAATCTACAGCTGAAATTCAACATTTTCATAAACATCAATTTAAAAATACGACAATTGAAATCCTTCAAATTCTAAAAAATAAATCAGAACGTCTTTATATGGAATCATCATATATGAAATATTATAACACAATTTATCCTTATGGACTTAACAGTGAAGTTTTTAACAGACCTGTCAAAGTCTTCTCATCTATAAATAACAATATTGATTATTCTCCAATTTATCCTACTCTTAATCATAATTTAAATGGTAAAACAACACGTAATAAACGAGGAAAGGGTTCATCATCAGTTGTAGTTTCCAAAAAATCTATCACTAAACAAATTAATGATCTTCAAAGAAATTATTTAGAGAATTATAACTGGTTGTTAATTCGAAAAAACATCTTTGCTATTAAAAAGAAACAGATTGTACAACATTTAAATGTATTTCTAAATAAATCTTTTCTAAACATTTCTCTGATATTTATTTTGACCTAATTATGACTAGGGTTAATCTTTTAAATATTAATTTACAAAAAAAACATAAAATTCAGGACATGAATACTCAAATGATAATTACCTTTTCAAATCACATATTTAATAAAATTAATATCAATTCTATAATTAATGATAAAAATTGTTTTTTTCCTATCAATAATCTTCATATATCAAAAACCTTTAAATATCCGAATACAATTGGTAGAAAGATTTTTAACTACAATACATTTTCAAAAAATACATCTGCTGCAAGTAATTTTCCGTGTCACTGCAATGACCCCACTCTAAAAAAATACATAAAAAATGATCATGGACATATAATCACTGGAAATCTTGATATTGTTAATGATTTTAAATTGAAACAACTAATGGGTTATGGTACAAAATGTAGACTTCCATCTAAATTTAATGTTAAATCTATTATCAAACAGTTTACATATGATATTGATATTTTTATTTATAAAATTTCTATCTCTTATAATAAGCCTATTGAATATTTTAATCAATGGAAAATATTAGTAATTGAAAATTTAACTATGGCTTTAAAAAATAATATTGCTGATTTAGTTTCTATTAATACAAAGCATTTTTTCCAACAAATTACTAAATTACAAAAAAACTATGTTATTACATATGTAGACAAATCTCCTAACAATTATGCTATTATATGTAAATCATATTATCACCAACTTCTTACAAATTGTATTTCTTCTAATAAGTCATTTCAAAAAACTAATGAAAATGTAATTGCAAATAATCGTAAAATTCGAAGTTATTATAAACTATTAAATATTTTATCTACTAACTTTAATTATCCATATTTAGTTCTTATTCCCAAATTTCATAAAACTCCAATTAAATTTAGGACTGTAACTATTGGTTGCAATACATATAATAATAAAGCCAATAAACTTCTCTTAAAAATTCTTAATCAATTATATGTACTTACTACAAACAATGATAATACACATTGTATAAAAAATAGCTATCAACCTGTGAATATTTAAAAAAATCTTCATTGTTTTTATAATATAACGACATATGACTTCAAAGATCTTTTTAATAATATAGACCTATTAGATTTACATAAAATTATAAATGCATTATTTAAAAAGTATTATAAAAAACTGGAATTACCATCTAATATAGATATTGCATATTTTAAATCTTTAACTAACTTCATTATCTATAATAATTATATATTGCAAGATAACACTTTATATTTACAGCATGTCGGTATACCACAAGGGGTTGTACTTCCAGTTTACTCTCAGACTTATACTTATATCATTATGAACGTAATTTTACTAATAATAATCTACATTTATATCGTTATATTGATGACATAATTTTAATTGATACCGATCAATCTGCAATTACTCGATTTCCAGTTGATTATCCCACTAATTTGGAATTAACGGAAAACCTTTTATCTAACAATACAATTAACTTCTTAGATCTTAAAATTACAATAAAAGACAATAAAACAATCACAGATTTATATGACAAACGTAAAGAATTTAAATTCAAAGTTAATACATTTAGAAATTTTAAATCTTGTCTACATCATTCTGTATTTCGAAATATAATACTTAATCATTTATATAGAATAAAATGTTTATGTTATTCTCCTCTAATTAACAATAATATTAAAAAACTAATTTATGATGCATTAAATCATGGTTTTCCAAAAACATTCATATATTCATTAATATACAATTAGTACTTTTCTTACATGGTCTTTTAAAACAAATTAACACATGCGTAAACAAAATTACAAAAAAAAAATTATAAAATAAAAAAATATCTATAAAAAATTAAAAATTGTAAAATAATATAAAAAAAATTATTATAGGTTGGTTGGGTGGGTAGATGTTAGAGTACGGAGGAGGGTGGTGTTGTCTGGATAATACGCAATGGTTAATTATAAAAAAGGGGTTTTTTGTATTATTACTATATATTTGATACGTATTTTATATGGATGTTGATTTGATATTTTATATGTAATTGGAGAATTTCATTAATATTATAATTAGCTTAATTATTGATTAATCTTATTTACAATCATTTGTTATTAAATTTTAATTTACTAAGGACAATATCATATTAATTACTAATAGTATACCATTTTTATAGTGATTAATATACATATAAGTATGTTTAATATAAATATAGTTATACTGTATTATTAAAATTGGGTAATTATTTTTATTATTATTCCTCTATTCTTTTTAATATTTATCTATTTTCAATTTATTATCGGTTTAATGTTTTTGAATGTCCCACATTCATACTTTTTGGATTTTTATGGATGTATGAAAATAATCCACACTCTATATTTGTGTTTTTTAAGTAATGGGAATTTAAGTATCATTTAACCTTCTATATACTTCCATATGTTTTTTATTTCCTGTTCATTTTATAATTATCTTCTATATAATTGATTTAAAAAATAATTTTTATATTATTTTTAATAATTATTTATATTAATTATTACTGAATTTCTTTGTTTTATAGCATATAGCTATATGCTATATATTATCAATGTTCTAGAATTATTTAAATTCTTAGTTTAGTTTAAATAAGTTAGCTAATAGAATATTTTGTATGCTTTTAAATTTTATTAACAATAGTTTTTTTTTAAATACATTGTGTGGTTTATATTAGGTTTATAATTATCTATATATAAGGATATGTTTTCTTTTGCTGTTAAAAAAAAAAAAAATATTTACATTCAAATGCTTACAAATATTTATCTTGTAACAGGTGAATAATAAAAGTAATACTAGATGGCAGCACCAGAATTTGTCTTTTGAAGATAGCTCTAAATTTTAATTTTTCTAGCTCCATTTCAGTTATAATTTACTACACCATGGGGTATTTTTAGCTAAATTTTGACGATATTGTTAAACAGTTATTAATTAATTTAATAGTGCATTTTAAATAATGTAATTACTATCTACTTATTTTATATTATATTAAATGTATTTAACAAGGTATTTCAAAATGTATTAACTAAGTCCTTTGGTATCAATTACTGTGACTTCTTAACTGTTTTATTCACCTTAATCTTTATGATATTCTGGTAGACATGTGCGCGTGGATATTTGTAAAATACTGAAATATTAATCGGTATGGTGTTTATTATTTATATTTGATATCCTATAAATATTTAAATTGGTTTTATTGATTCTTCCATTTCATATTATATGTTTCTATTCTGTTTTCATTTTTAATCAATTCACTTAATTTTAATGGTTGTTTGGGCACAGGGGAAAATAATTTTTAGCTTTAGCTTATTTTTCTCACATAAAACAACCATTTTGCTTATATCATTGAATTCTGTGCCCTTGACAACGTAATTCGATATATAAGCTTTTCCATTTTTTGTCGGTGTCCACTTTTTTCTTTTTCTTCCATAATAATTCTTATAATAAATTATTATTATTTTTTTATACTTACAGCTTTAATTCATAATATTTGATGGTGGTAGGTTATGTTTAATTAATGGTTATATATATATATATATATATATATATATATATATATATATATATATATATATATATATGTTTTTGACTGCGGCCATTAGGTCTCAGTTCAATTTGAAGATATTCTGACAGAAGGTGTTGTGGTGATAGCAATTTTTGTGCCCTTTTCATCATTGTATCATCGAATTGTGTACGAATTTATGCATAGAATTGAGTCAAATTTCATATACATGTTAACATAAAATATATTTAAAAAATAATATAGTCTATAATTTAATTTAGAAAAGGGAGAGTTTTCCTAGTTTTGCTGCGCATCGGCTGCTCGTGCAACAACACGTGCTCCAACTGAACAGGCGATTCGCAAGCAGTTGACGTACATCAGAATAGCGAAAAATATTGATTTGATTTAAAAAAAGATCGAGATAAACTCGTATTTACTCCGATTAATAAAATGAAGCAGGTATGTAAGATGAAAATAAAAGTTGGTGTAGCACTGAAGTAATAGTATTGAAGTATTAACATGCGTGACAACTTTTTGAGATATTAACATGTAAGAGATAGAAGAAAGCTTTGGGATTGGTGCATCCGACTAATTTAACTTTTGGAGATTAAATAGCTTTATCAAGATCAAAATCTAGAACGCCTGTTTCCTGATGTGGAAGCTCTTTAAAAGGCAAAGAGTTTTCAAACTACATTTTAAAAATATTCTACGCCTTTTGGGTACTACTTTTTTTTTTCAAATGTCTATTAGCAATGAACTAAAACCTCAAAAGCTAGAGACATTTTAAGAGATCTCCAAATTTTCAGACCTCTACGTAGATTTTCCCAGCCATCGCCAAAATACAGACAGTTACACACACAGACAGAAAAATAACTTTTTTTTATTATTAGTTACAAAGCATTTTTTAAATAATTCTAATTGAGAATTGTTACTTAATGGTTGTTCTAATGATATACTTGATATCGCAGTGGCCCCTATAGACTTATCGGGCCTATTCAATTTTGCAAACTAAAAGTATATCCATGTATTTTATCACTGCAGTTCACCTTTTGTTTCTATCTTTCCTATTAACAAAAGTAGTTCAAAAAATTGTTATAACTTTTGTATATACCTATCCGCGCTATTCGGGTATAAACATTACCGCATGATCGTAATTTTAAAATATTACACATACTAGAAATCATACGATTTATTACGTTTTTCAATTTCTTTTAAAGGGTCTCTGGAGTCTTACATTTTCATTGAAAGTGTAATTTAGCATTATGTCAGAATTTATTTTATTTCCCATTCACTATAAAACAGAAATGCATAATTTTATTATCATTGACATTTGACAGCCTAATATATGTTCCATATATCATAAATATTTCAATATTCTACGGCTATTTTATTTTTTTAAATGTTTAATTTTGATGAAAATATTTTAATTGTTTTTTTACTTTTATACATTGCGTGCATCATTTCTGAAAAACTAATGAAGCATCTTGTGCAAAACATGACGGTTGGTTGATTGGTGTTTTATGGCGCAAAGTCCCTTTAGGGAAATGCTGCGCCAACACAAAACATGACGTAAAAATTCCTTTTGATGCAAGGAATAATTTATACCTCAAATTTAGTATTATAATTGCATTGAATATTTAAATTTAGCTTTTTTTTCAATAAAAACGGATTTTTTTTTTTCAAAATTTTATAATTTTAGTTTAAGTTTTAAAAAAATAAATGATTAACTGCTTAAAAATTAAGAATACGTTCAAAGTACATTAGTTTTACATCATAAACAATATTATTTGGGACTCTAGAAACAATAGTTTCTTTGCAGTCTTGTGCTCAGTAGATACAAGAGAAAAACAATTTTAATTTTTTTTTTTATCAAAATTAAACATTAAAAAATTGTAAAATATCATTTGTATAATATTGAAATAATTATGCTACATAGAACAGATATTAAGTATTCAGTGTTTTTTTTTTTTTTTTTTACATTTGTGTTTTATAGGGAATCAAAAATAAAATTTATTGTAGCATAATGCTAAATTGCACCTTCAGCGAAATTTCAGACTCCTGAGATCGCTTAGGCAATGTCTTCTCTCAGAATGAAACTAGGTAAGTAAATATAATTTATTTTTAAAATTTAACTAGACTCAATTTACATTGTGAATGGGGAATTTAGGGTATAAACAGAGAAATGTGTGTTTTATATTCTAACTGTGCTTAGATTACCTCTCTATAGGTAAATTTAGGTATATTAAGAAATACTAAGGGATTTTAGAGGTTTATAAATGAAAATTTATTAAGCCCTTAATCTAAAATGAGCAGCGTACTCCTCTGATTGCTGCAGCATGCAATGTTAAACACAATCTGACAAATTCTAGAGCCTTATTTTGCTTACATACGTACGAGGCATGTTTTTAAAGAAAAACAACTACATTAGTTTATAGATTGGGTTATAGAATTAGTACATACATTAAACTTTTATGTCAAATTATTGCAAACAAATGCAATGTAAACATACCTGAATTAGAAAGCTAGATCAGATCATTTTGAAACAATGTGTTTTTGAGATTGATCCATCTGCTCACAGATTTGTAAAAAAAAAAAAATAATTAAGCTTTATTTTACTGAGAATAACCAAGATTATCTATAACCTTTTTACACTAACAATGAGTAACATGGTATAAATTAGATAATTCTAAAAATTAATGTTCGGTTTTATAAAACTGAAACTGAAACTGCAATTTACACTCAAATCGTCATCTTACTAAAGCCAAATTACCCAGACAGGGGATATTTTCAATAATTTGTTATAACACCTGTTTAAAATTACTGTGCTTACAAGTCATTCATAGTTGATTCAACATGATATTTGGAGAAGGACAGACAGTTTTATGAAACTACTCTTCAATAGAGAAGTCAGATGTATCGCTGACATTTTTATGTTATTATTACTTTTTTTTTGGTTGTTGTTGTTGTTTTTATCTAAAACTACATTAAAAAAGCTTTTTAATTTGGCAACTACTATGCAAGACAAAGCGTTGCACAGCGATGAAACATGGAAACTAAAGGAATTTTTTCCTGAGTTCCACTCACAGTAGAAAAATGTGTTGGTAAAATGTAAAATACAAATACACTATATGGCCAAAGGTGACCGGTCACTTGCGATTTTAGACGTTTTGTTAAATACTTAGTAAAATACATGAGAAATTAACCTGAAAATGCAGGTATGTAAACAGTATAGTATAGGTCATATATTTCCGTGAAGATTTTTTCCCGAAATTCCATGGGAGACCGTCAATAAATTAAAAAAGAACGAATATCTTTTGGATAACCCTGTAAAAACTAGCGTAGCAAAAGCGTTCAAACTCCAGATTATTAATAAGTGTCTTATTGTAACATATTTTGTTCATTTTCATGAGGATAGCGTGTATACTCGTAGAGAAATTAAGGTTTTTATAAAAGCAGTCCCAAATTTTCCCAAGTTTTTTGCTTATAATTCGCAGAGTTCTTAATATAAAAAAAAGTTGTTTTCAGAAAATATGACGAACATTGTACACAATAACCTGTAATCAGAATGAATAAATAATAAAAACTGTATGAAAAATGAGTACGTTTACTAAATAAGGATTCACTGCGCATGCGCGAATGCAATCAAATTATAATGTGCATAATTTGTTAGCTAAATATATGGAGCAACTTTTGTAAAAGTCCCAAAAATATAGTTTGAAAAGTCTGACAATAATCATTTATAGAATAAGCTCAAAATCCGTTGTTCCTAAAATGAAGCAAAAAGATGAGGGGTTGTATCCATATATCCATTGATTAGTGCCAATATAGCATACACAATATTGCACGTACTACTGTATTTGGATACAGCCCCTCATCTTTTTGCTTCCTTATGGGAATAACGGATTTTGAGCTTATTCTATAAACGATTATTATCAGACTTTTCAAACTATGTTTTTGAGACTTTCACAAAAGTTGCTCAATACATTTAGCTAACACATTATGCAAATTATATTTTGATTACGTTCGAGCATGCGCGATGATTCATTATTTAGTAAACCTGCTCATTTTTCATACAATTTTTATTATTTTTTCATTCTGATTGCAGGGTATTGTGTACAATGTTGATTGTCATATTTTCTGGAAAGAACTTTTTATATATTAAGAGCTCTGCAAATTATAAGCGAAAAAACTTGGCAAAATTTGGGACTGTTTTTATAGAAACCTTAATTTCTCTACGAGTATACATGCTATCCTCATAAAAATGAACACAGTATATTACAATAAGCCACTTATTAATAATCTCGAGTTTGAACGCTTTTGCTACGTTGTTTTTACAGGGTTATATAAAAGATATTCATTTTTTTCAATTTGTTGACGGTCCCTCATGGGGTTTCGGGAAAAAATCTACGCAGAAATCTAAGTCTTGTACTATACTGTTTACATACCTGCAGTTTCAGGTTAATTCCTCATGTATTTTTCTAGATATTTAACAAAACGTCTAAAATTGCAAGTGACCGGTCAACTTTGGCCATATAGTGTATATAAGTGTGTGTGCGTGTGTGTGTGTGTGCGCGCGTATAAATAAAATAAATTTGCAAATTAAAAGTTTATTTTTGTAATTTACTGTCTGAGTGATACTTCCTTCTTTTTTCTTAATTACAACAGCAGATAAAATAAATTTTACGATTTTGAATATTTTCATCATATAATACAGGATGCCCCCCAAAAATGCATATCCCCCATTTGCAAAATTGTTTTCTTCGGTCCGGATCATCTTCATTTATAGCATGTACAGTCGTGGAAAAAAAAACAGTAAACACCACCTACTAACTCCTCAATAAATTATCGTAGAAGAAAGTTACTGGTACCGAACGATTGTAAATAAGGTCTACTATTAAATTATGTATATAAAATTTGCTTAGGGTTCCATCTACATATTAAAATGAACCCAAACTTCATATTTCGAATCTTCGGTTCAAACTATGCCTTGACACCAAATTTCGAGTCAATTGAATGATAAGTTTTGTAATTATAAACATTCAAAATTTAGTGCTTCTAATGTTGAATTACATTTTCATATTTTTATTAATATCTCCTGAAATTATACTCTTAATTTACTTATTTTTTGTGTATCAATAATAATAAAATACCCAAGCATAAATACGTTGAATTTGCAACTTTTATAATTTTATGATATGAATTATGAATTATGAAATTAATATTCGAAAAAATTATGAAATGCAACCTGCAATGTTTTTGGTGGATTTAGATTTATTAAGTCCTGCTTTATGGAAATCCAATTTTTCTTCCAAGTAATTTTCAAATTATGCTCAAAAAAACGGCAAAATGATGGTTTAAGGGGTCGTCTATGATAGAAGTGATTAGGTATATTGAAATTTCTTATGCTGTTGTGTGATCTAGCAGTCTCCAATGATTGCTTGAGTGGCGCTTAAGATGCCTTGATCAAGAAGGGGGCTCTCTCGGACAACAGTCAAGTACTGAATTTCAATTTAGATACAGCCCCTAAAATACGCTCGTTTTAAAATAATTAATTTCTCGGAAACTTATCGTACGAATTGCATAAAAATTAGTTTTTAGGCTAATTGAAGGGTGTAGAGTTCATTTATCCTGTCAGAATTGTGTAGTGCTGTTTTAAAAAAAGCAAAGTTATGGTTCGCTTTAATAGATAGATGTCCCCCTAAGCAAATTTTATATACACCATTTAAAAGTAGGCTTTATTACCAATCGTGTGGTACCAGTAACTTTCTTCTACGATAACTTTTTGGAGAGTTAGTAAGTGGTGTTTACTTTTTTTTTCACGACTGTACCATTGTTGGAATGTAACTTTTGCAATTACAACGTCTTAAATACGACTGGACACTTGATTTGCTAATGCCAGTCTCACGCCTTGTTTCTCTACAGATTTTTTAGATGTTTCGCGATAACATTCTAGTACTTATGAACATCCTGAACAGTTTCATTCATTTCAAACTTATTTTTTATCCGATTAACTGTAAATCGCGTACGTGGATCTCCCTGAAACTTTCTGCGATATTGTTTTTGTACTTCTGCTACATTTTCATACTTGCAATAGCATTTTAAAAGAAATTTTCTTTTTTTTAATTTTATCTTGGTCAACTCGTTATTTCCAATTAACTACACGCTGAATTAAAGAAAAAATCAGAAAGTTATGACCAGTTAAACATTGTTTTGGGACACCATGTATTAAATAATAAATTAAATATTAAATATTTAATAAATAATAATGTTTATCACATCATATGTGATCATTTAATCAGCTTTGCATTACTTTAATATAACCTATACACATCTTATTCAATATAGTTTTTGGTTAAGAATTGAGCAGAGACAATATTTTGAAGCACTTTTCTATAGAGAAGGGAAATGTTTCATTGATTTTTTTTAATATAATCTTGCATCAAACTAAACTAAAATGCTTCTTTTTCGCCCCTGCTATGTAAGACAACCATTTCACAGCAATGAGGCAATGAAACTAACGGATTTTTTTTTTCCGATTCAACTTTGTATGCAGCTGCATCACGCCTCAAATTTTATCTGTGATAAATTCCTTCTTTTTTCCCCCTTAATTACAACAGTATGTAAAACAACTTTTGCGATTTCGCATATTTTCATCACGAAATATTAAATAATTAATCAATAAACAATTTAATGTTTAATAAATAATAATGTTTATCACATAATATTTTATCAATCTTCAGTTTTACATTACTTTGATATAACCTATATACATTTGATTAAATATGGTTTTTGGTGAAAATTGAGGAGAGACAATATTTTGAAACACTCTTTCTATGATTTCTATTCGTGAAATGTGTCACTGATCTTTTTTATGTAATTTTCATCAAACTAAACTAAAATGCTTCTTTTTCGCCCCTGCTATGTAAGACAAGCATTTCACAGCGATGAGTCACCGAAACTAATGGATTTTTTTCCCGATTTCGATTCACAGTAGAAGCTTAATGGATTGAGAAAATTCAACTTTATATGCAGCTGCTTCACTCTTCAAAATTTATCTGTAAGGTGAAATAATGTCCGTAATTTTTTTTCTGTGACTTTTTTCAATTGCTTGCCTTAACACTTTGTATCACCGCGTTACATATTTGTAAATACCCCAAAATCAATGTTTATGCAGTGCGCTTTTAATGACGATTTTATTTGTTGCTGTTATCTCTCAACACAGCAGTTAATCTAAACTGTTCATAGAATGTCAAAAGACGGAGATATTGAGTTAATTTTTCATGCCAAAGTTTTATTTATCATTTGAACAGTTTCATATAGCTATTGCTAAAATGAATTTCATAAATTTTATAAAACTGAGAAGGTTGAAGACGTCCAAAAGCAGATTTATTCCAGAGGTATGTTCGTATACAGTAGAGCGCCGATTATCCGAACAAGTCGTGATAAGCAAAAGTTCGGATAAATGGACAGAAAATTTAAGTGATGTTGATGACTATACTAAAACCTTCACACTTCATCTAGGCTTAGGACTGGCAGCACCAGTTAGTGCTAGCGTATTTAAAAACTTTTTTTTTTACTTTTTATCATTTAAAAATTTCTTTATTCTCTTTTTATCACTTTCTGAACTCCAAAGATTATAATTTAAGCAAAAAAGCATTCGACTGCTGCTTGCTTCAAAGAAGACGTTCTTTCCAATGCTGCCATATCTCGAATTCTTTTTAAATGCGTTACTTGAATAGGATCAGAGTTCTTCTGCCTTTCGAGCCATTTCATAGCTGTTTTCAAACATTCAATGGCTTCGTTATGTGACGGACCTGGGTCATTTTCAGAGCATTCGTTTTCTTTCATCTTAAATCTCATCCACAATCTCATCATCATTAAAAAATTTTGAGAAAAATAGGCTGTTCGGATAATTGGAAGTTCGGTTAATTGGAGTTCCGAACTGTACTTTAAAATTTTGTATTAGAAGGTTGACAATGGTTTTGATAAGTGTGTACTTTTTTGTTTATTGCAGGTGCGAAAAAAATTGTCTTTTACTCAATATTTTAGAAGAAAAAAAATTATCATTTTTACATGCTTAAAATGATGTATTCTAACATTTGAGTAAATAATTTTTTCAAATTGGAATTGCTGAGTCACAAAGGATTAAGGGAACAGCTTACATTTTCAACAATTTTGTTGTCTTTAAAATATTGTCTATAAAATGGATTGATACTATATACAGCGTGTCCAGCGAATAAGACCCTGATTTCAGAATTAAATATCTCAAAAACAAAGATCAATAGAATTATGCAGTAAACGGTTTGTTTATTAGCTGAGCTGTAAAAATGTTGTACAGAAGTTTCAAAAATTAGTTGCAAAAACCGCTGGCGCTGTAATCGCAATGCCTATAAATTGTGTTTTGAAGTCGGGAGCCCTAGCGTCTCATTCCTAGATGGCTTCCTATGGAAGAACGAAAATTGGAAAAGACCGCTTTTTCGTTGGGGTGATGTGCAGAAGTGGAGGCATCTGATCACAGAATTATTGCATTAATGCTTCAATTTTAGAGAATTTCAATTAATAGAATTTTCAATAAAAAGTTTAGCAATCATTATATAAGAACTTTAAAAATATTTTATTCGCGTAATGTGCAGAAGCGGAGCCCTGTGTTGACAGAATTCAGATTTGTTTCAAATTTTGTTATAAGCGACTTCGGTCCGGATACCAATATCTCTGTGGTATGTCTTTTCTCTCCTAATTGGTAGATCGTGGAATCGAATCCAAGTAGAGGAGGATTTGAAAAAAATGGAAATCTTTACTTTTAACTATTTATTTAAACTGTGAAAAAAATTTGAATAAAAAAATCTAAAGTTTCTGGTTTTAAAATTTAATTAAGCTAAAAGAAACTCCTTTTTTAAAAATCATTGTGCATTTATAATAATGTTTCATAAATCATTTTTTTTAATTGTAAAGAATAGTTTGAATGAAAAATACAAAGTTTCTATTTTTAAAAACTTAATTGAGTTAAAAAAATAATTTTAATTTTAGAAACTCGTCTTCATTTTTTTTATCAGTGAGCACAGAAATATGGTGCAGCTCCTAGCGATAGGATTCGAAATGTTCGAAAGGAATGCAGCATCCAAAATACTTTTGCTTTGACGTTGATGATATGAGTTATCATCAATTCCTTTTAAAAAAGAAATAATTTAATGCATAATTTCTGTCTCTAAAACTTTGTTTACAAAGAATCGAAATATATGTGTTGTGCTAAAACTAAAGTATTATGCCGTGATTTAAAAATAAATTAAAAGTGAAAAATTACTCTTTATTTATAATAATTCAGGTATAAACAATAATACCAAAATATTATGCCGTGATTTAAAAATATAAAAACTAAATAAAAAGTACAAAATTATTTTTCTAAATATATGCATTTTGATTTAAATAACTTTATGGCATTAAAGATTGAATTTAATAAAATATTTAAAAAATCCTTATAATGATTTCTAAACTTTTTATTTAAAATTCTATTAATTGAAATTTTCTAAAATTAAAGCTGATGCAATAATTCTGTGACCAGATGTTTCCACTTCTGCACATCACCCCAATGAAAAAATGGACTTTTCCAATATTCATTTTTACGTAGGGAGCCATCTAGGAATGAGACGCCAGTGCTCTGGATTTCGAAGCAGTTTACAAGTATTGCGATTATAGCGCCATCTGTTGGCGGTTTTTGCAACTAAATTTTGAAACTTCTGTATAACATTTTTACAGCTTAGCTTATAAATAAACCGTTTACCGCATAATTCTATTGATCTTTGTTTTTGATATGTTTAATTTTGAAATAGGGTCTTATACGCTGGACATCCTGTACTTGGGAGAACATGTTTCTAACACTCTCCAATATAGTTTAAGACGTTTTGTCTGGCCATCTGTCCATGCTCTTAAGTCGTAAATATACTCCGACTGTCCTGTAATTTTTATATGTTACTAGCATTTAATATAGCATGATCGCTGCTGAAAGTGCAGTGTAGCGTTTATAATTCGCTTACAGGGAATACGTTTGACTCTGACGTCAAATGTATTCCGCTATATTGCGGTCAACGGGAAAAAAATCATTTCAAATGCGTTAAAAAGTTCTTTATGTAGAATATGAGATAGAAAGCATTTATTATTCATTTACAGTATCACGTAAAAGAATTTTGTTACACATTGGTGTAGGAAGAAATACACAAAACAGTAAAGAAAGTTTAAATTCATTGATTTGGACATTTGCTCCGAAACATATTCGTTTCAGTAAAGCTATTATCGAAAGAGCTACTTTTATTACAATGTGTATATTACCGGCAGATTTTTCACCCTATTACATACTAGGAATAAAATGGGTATTCAGACAGTTTCAACAGCCGTAGCTTACTGCTGCAATCTCTACGATGACCGGAGCACAGATACGAAGAGCAGCGCATGTCGGGTAAAGTGAAGCAAACAGAATTCTTTGTCTAGATGAAAATATATTGGCGAACATGTAGCTCAAGGAAGAAGGTGCCCCTATTGCCTTGGAACCGCTTATTAATAATAAGTTTTTAAAAAAATTAATTTTTATATTAAAAAAATGAAAAACACTTTAAGCACGTTTTTCTTGAACTAGCATTTTTCTCACCTTGTCCCACGGTTTCAGAAAAAAACACTCCATCCATCTGAATGAAAATTTGAAACATTATTCTGTATGTATGTCGTTATGGTTGGAACCGACAATATGTAACACATTCCGATGGGGAGGGGGGGGGGGGTTGCCCCGTTAAATATAAAAAATATATCAAATATTGCTACCATTTTTTTTTCAGATAAACACCGTTTTGACAATAAACTACAAACAGGGCTAGCGCAAAGTCTTGTGCGGTCCTGGCAAAGCAGTTAGTAGGGTCCAATTAAAGCTGCAATACTGGACTGATAAAATTTATTTTTAAATAGTATATATTATAGAATAATAGATAATATCGATAATAAAATGTTTGAAAAATACCACGATTTTCTCATTTAATGTGCATAATTATTTTTAATTTCTCAAAATTTTCTACCCCTTACAATATTTTACATATTTATTTTTTGCGGTCACGGTTATTTTTAGTTTTATAAATTCTATACATTTCATGAACTATACATCCCCATGGTAATTATATCAACTTTTCCAGTAAGAAATAAAGTTAGTACTCTTTCTCATAAAGCAACATTTTAAAACAAATCTAGAGAAAAAATATTATTATTTTGGACAGAGTAAACGTTACTTCAAATTGCATAGTGGGGCATTATATCTGTGTGCTTTGCTCAGGCTCAACATCGTCGCCATTTTGTAATAAAAAAATTTTTCCTACAGAAAATTCAAAAAGATAGTTTAAAGTACAACTAATTTTAAAATAAATTTCCCAAAATGCCTAGATATAAGAACTAGAATGTAGAAAATCCCTTAATTACTGGATCGAACAAAGAGTGAGTTTTTCACAGAAATAAATAAATTCATTTAAAATCCACATAAAGTCATTATAGTACGATCTATTTTTAACTATAATAGATTTGAGCGAAGTATTTATAGCTTTGTATATGAGGCAATTTGTAGCTTTTAAGCAGCTTCTTATGTCTACTTTGGAATAAGTGAATTCTCCAGAAAGTAAATTAAAATTGTTAGTTTCTATTTTTTCTTTCATCAACATAACCTAGTTTCTAGTTAGAATTCTGGCGCCAGTAGACCAACTCCCCACAAACAACGCATGCAGCCTTACAACTTCACATCCTGAATTTTTCAGCACCTATTTTAGACTGCAAATTGATGTTTTTAATTTAGCTAACTTATGTCTATATTACAGTTTCTTGCATTCGTCTAACTTGATTATTTTTTTGTAGACTGTTCGCATTAATTTATTTATATCCAATATGGACCCTAGATTCTTTCTTTTATATAACATTTTTCATTCTTTTAAATAAATAAATATGGAGGTGCGTCTCAAAAGTATAGGCTCACACTAAAATATAATAATGAATTAGAAAAGTGAAATATATGGAATAATTTCATAATAAATATTCAAAATTTAATTAAAATGAAACATAAGAAATACAATGGCTCCATCAGCATTATTTATTTAAAAGTACGTTTTTTTCTATTTTATTTTAAAAACACTGTTTCAAAAGTTTGGGCACATTATGCAAACGTCAACAAATGCGAGATTGGTTCAACTTACCAACTGTACCGACCAAAGAACCAATTTCTCTTAACTTAAGATGCCAAGAGCTATGGGATTCACAAAAGAGGAAATTGTAAAGATATTTAAGTTGAAATCGAAAAATAAGGGTGTTATTGAAATTTCTAGAATATTAAATAGTTCAAATCGGGGTATATACAGAGTGCTTGTTAGAAATAACAATTTTGACCGGAAACCAAGATGCTGGTGGCCACGTGTAACACGTGTTCAGACTGATAAAAAAATTGGAAGATTGGTGTCAAAGCAAAATACGTCCATAAGACTCGTAAAAAAATCTCGGTCACAATGTCTCAAAGAACACAATGCATAGACGCATAAGAGACTGCAAGAACATTGTTTCGAAGAAAATGTCCTGCAAACCGCTCCTAAAATCACACCTTAAAAAACCCACAATAGATTGGACTAGAAACAACATGTCGTACGGAGACACGCAGCTCACCGTATTATTCAGAGACGAAAAGAAGTGGAATCTGTATTGTACTGATGGTTAGAATTGTTACTATTATGACCTCAGGACACAACCACGTAGGATTTACGCTAATAAGACAAGGCGCTAGATTTGAGGGCGATTTGCTTTAATGGTCAAACCTGCCTGACATTTCTCCATGTGAAACAAAATTACACAAATTATAAAGAGACGCTAGAGCAATATCTACTTCCATTTGATGACATCTTAGGGATCCTGATTGGAAATTTCAGCGTGACAATGCTTCAGTTCATAACTCACAAATTACGAAACGATGGCTTTCCGCGCGAAATTTTAATGTTTTAGATTGGCCATCTTTAAGCCCAAACTTAAACCCAACTGAGAACATTTGTGGTAACTTAACCCGTCACGTATACAAGAAAGGAAAGCAATTTGACATTACTAAAAGCTAAAAATGGCCATTGAAAAAGCATTCAATTCTCTGCCACCAACAATACTTCAAACACTATTTGATTCAATGGAAATATGATTATTTGACTTTATCCGAAACCATAGAAATATAATTAATAAATAGCAACATTTAAGATTCCTAAATGATTTAATTTGTTTTATTTTATTTTTTCTGTCTGAACTTTTGAGACACTGTATAGTTACAGACTTTTATGATTCTTTATCAAAGTTATTATAATGTACCCATTTATTCATTTACACACGATTTACCGTAATTTCCCGCGTATACGCCGCGTCTTAGTTAAGTCTTTTTCATACCGTAAATTTTATTTAAAAAATGAAGTCAAATAAATGCTAAGCAAAAGGAAGTCACATTTTATTTAAATCAAATTGTGGTAGGAAATCGAATTTCTGAGCTGCGGCGTATACGCGAGAAATTGCGGTATTTAAATTTTTGTTGTTGTTGTTCTACCTAAACTTTTGAGACACATATGGTAAATTCTCATCTGTGCGGACTTCCATCGGAGAAAGTGCATTGCCCACAGTAATCTAATCTATATTAAACGATGTAAGGATTTCAATGATGAAAATAATCTATTGTGGAGTCCTGCATCTTATCGGGTTGTCGCTATATATTTAAGTTGCGGTTCGGGTCGAGTTGACTTTCACCTTTTTTAGCGCGGATCGGGTTGACTTTCATTGTTTCGGGTTCGAGTAGGTTTCGGGTTGGGCTTTGAAACTTGCGGGTTGGATTCGGGTTCACCCGAAATTCAAAAGAATGTCCAAAATATTTTTTCAGGTGAAAAATCTATATATAATAAGACCTCCATAATGGTTTTTCTCCCAAAAGCGGACAACTCTATTTAGCGAACATTTTTTTCAATTCCTGTCATATATATATTTGAATGCTTATACCTCTGAATAGCGGGTACCTCTCAATCGACCCACACGTAATATGTGTATGTGTGCATAAACTGTCGAATATGACACATTTGTTTTTATGCATATCAAAAACGAAATGTTGATAATTTTCATATTACGAAAGAAGAAAAATGGCTCTTAAAGAAATAATGATCTATGATCACATATATCTATATATTTTATGCAGTAAATTAAACATGTAGTCGTTCATATTGAAATACATATTTATTTTCATCTGAAACATATTTGTGCTCAAACTTTTTGTGAAAATCCCATTAACCTGAAGTGCAACAAACCTAAATATGACCCTCAAGATAGTCTGCGAACCCGACCCGCAGAATAAGAGTTAGATCCATTCCGAGCCAAAAAAAAGAACATTCCGGGCAACCTTATCTGATGCTTGATTCCATTCCATGATCCCGAGATGTCCGTTCTTCAGAAATTTTACTATATTTGAATATTAAAGAATGTAGATTTCATTCTTCTTTGTAAAACATAAAAATGCTATTTGAGGTACATCTGTAGATTATTTTTCATGAATGCATTAAAACATGATTTACTTTCCTTTCATTATGGATTGGGTCGGGTTGCGGGTTGAAATATTGCGGTTCGGATCGGGTGCGGGTTGAAGTACACCGGGTTCGAGTTGAGTTATGGGTCACCAAAAATTGTTTTTGCGGGTTCAGGTCGGGTTGCGCTACGAGTAATTTTTTTTTTTGTCAGATTCGGGTCGGGTTGAGGGTTGACTTCCAATGGAATTTTCGAGTTCGGATAGGGTTGGCTCTAATCCCTTGCTTTGAGTAAATTGAACTCAATTTTTGACAGATATTAAATAAGTTACCAACTTTATGCTAAAGAAACATTTTTTTTTTATTTAGTAATTTTAGCAAAAAAGCAAGTTAATGCCAATTCGCTAATACAAAATAAATAAATAAATAAATAAAATACTAAGGACAAACAAAATATGAAATGAAATTGCTGTACTTTTACTTTACTTAAGGTAATTTCTCGCATATTTTTGTGATAGTTATCAAATGAGGTTTTTATCCCGCCATTTTCCCTTTTTGAGACATAGGGTAATTCCGGGATTTATGCCGCACATTTTTTTGAATTTGTGTATAAAGTCCCATGGTGGACATAAAATAAAGAAATCACGCTGTGCTATTTAATGTTAAATATACAACTCGTGTATTGCGACAAAAAAATTCAAAACAAATTATTAATATTTTTAACAATTTTTTTCTAAAACATTACACTGCGGCGCGTCACCCGTACATTCAGTCTGAGATGCCGCACTTGTGCGGTAGTTATGCCGCGCTTGTAATAAGAACAGAATGAAATAATAAATAAAAATATTAAAAAAATATATTCATATCTGGACTATAATTAACGATGTAATAACAAAATGAAACTAAATGAGTACAATGAAACTTATTAGTAGATTCAAAATAATAATTGTTGCCTACTTTCACTATTAAAATTATCGACTTATTTTTTTTTTACATTTAATTTCAATTGTTATTTCAGCAACAACGTAACATCAATGTATTAGAAAGGGAAAAGAAAAAAAGTTAAATTGTGTTTGCGTAATTTATTTGTTAACCCTTTCGGGACCGGTGGCTTTTAGACAAATTTTATTCGGTTGGTACCACTTTTTTAAAAGAAGTTACCTTTACTTAAATAATCATGAAAATGCTCTAATTAAACAAAGCAAATGTTACTTTTCTTTTTTACTGGTGCCAGAAACAAATTTTGTAAGCTCTTTATGAAGGCGCTTATATTCACTTATGGTCACGAATGGGTTAAGAGACCTGTTTTTTCAACTACAATCTACAGAAAAAGTGTCGAAAAAGTACAGTCTTTATGTAACCGCATTTAAACACATGATGCAACGAAGCCAATTACACTTCCTCTTTTTTGGAGTAGTTTGCAAAGAATATATGCGCTACGCGTAATCCAATTTTTCATTATTATCATCTTGACTTGCATCTTTCTTGCCCTTCTTACTTTTTATTTTCCCCTTTTTCTCCTTTGGTTTTAGTAAACTTGATAATATGCCTAACATGGTTAGTCTGTGCAAAAAGAAAAGGAAAAGTTAATAACACTTAATCATCCCGTACAAAAGTAACTGCGGCATGTATCCTATTTTGCATGGTGCAGACATCGGACATCACAGTTACCTGCCATCGCTAAGGGGAATGGCGTAACCATACACGTAGTACTCTATACAAACGCTACACTTAGTTTTGACTTCGAAATCATGCATGCATTTAGTAATTAGTGTATGAAAAGTGTTTAAACGTAACGTGTTAAAAGTTTGGACAGTGTAATCCTGCACTTACGTCAATTTAACGATTGTACTTCTACAAGTAAACATCGAAATGGGATTCACGCTATACACTGGTTAAAATTATCTGACTGCGCACCTATACTGTGCCATTTGACGACCACCTATCGATAATTACAAGAAATACAAGGGGTGCGGCATCTATCTCGTATGCGGCGACTCTCTCGGAGTTACCCTACTCAAAATTTTGGTCGGTTGCATCACATTTTGATTAGAAGTATGATGAGTGGACACCCGAGAACAATCTTTTAATCTATTACGTTTCCGTGGTGAAATGTTTCCTTTCTCTTCATCACTCTCACTGAAATTTTTTTATTTGACTAAAGTTACCCCAAATTTTGCTTTTGAAGAAATAATATACAGAACTTGTTTCGATTCTGTCCGGTCAAATTTGTGACAAAATGGTCCCCACACTGTCAGAAATACTTTTTCCAATTCACGGAAAAATCCTGGTAGCACTGCTGCCAGGAATTTTCCGTTATTTGGCGAATATCTTTTTTTTTTCTCCATTACAGAAGATAAAATATCCGTCAATTGAAGAAAGTTGGGCAAAAATAAAAGTTGCTGACCTTGGATTCGAATCAGCTATCTAAGACTAAAGTCAGACGGGCGTCTTTTTTGCTTGCGTATTATCCATTCACAATCCTATAGCATTGTGAATGGATAATACATAAGCAAAAAAGCAGCAAAAAGACGCCCGTCTGACATTGGTCTTAGTGTCAGGAGACGAACACGCTGACAAGTGTGCTACAGTTGCACAATAGCGAAACACTTTGGAGTAAATATGTTTGCTTCAGACGGGTATGGCTTAATCAATTCATTTAAAAAGCTTTCAATTTTGAAGTTAATTTCGAGAATATTTCGATTTTAATGAGGTTGTGGCTGGGCTTTTAATACTTTACTATTAATATAGGATAAAAATGTGAATTATAAATATTTTTAAGTAGTTGCTAGATTTAAAACATGAATATTATATTTTTATTCCATAAGATTTTTTTTGAGTAACATCGATTTTTGTCCATTTAATATTTTAAATAAAATATCTTTTAAATGTGTTCTTTTAAAATATATTTTAAATGCGAATATTTATTTATAAACAATTTCAGACATTCAACTTTATTTATCTTTATTCAACTTTAAAAAATAAATTTGATTACTTTTGAATGAAGGAGAAAAGTAATTGTTATTTATTTTTAAATTCGAAAACATTTTTTTTTCTTTTTTAATTAAATTAGAAATCTTAATTTATAGAATTTTTGGTTTTTCCTTTTTTAAATAAATTCGGATTTAATATTAATAGAACCAATGCATGCATGCTAGGAATGAACGGAATTTCTTCCTCTGTTTCAGACTTTCGTCAAGGATTCGGGGATAAAACATGTTTGTTAGGAGTACGGAAATTATTTGTTAAAAAATGAGGAATAATTTAATGTATATTGACGAGTTTTTCTGGCAGTGAAGTATCCGATGAGTAGTACATATTAAGCGATGTCCTTACCATTAATTGCAAATAGAAAACGTTTGAAAAAACGAAATTGCCATCATTAAACGGAGATGCGAACTATGTGAAGACGAATCAACGGGAGTCCACCATATGTATATTTTAACACTTAACTAAAATCATATTGCAAAAATAACATGTCGATATACACTATATGGCTATTAATGATCGGACACATAAAATTTTAGAAAGTTTGTCGCATATTTAATGACATATTTGTCGATTTTTCTGGAACTGCAGTATTATGAAGAATATGTTCGACTTCATATTTGTCAATGGCGATTTGATCAGAAAGACAATTAGGGGGACAACAAAAAATCAAAGAAAAATAATTTGGGATCCCCCTGTAAAATAAAATACACGAAATGATCTATCGCTATAGATTACGAATATATGGATAATGTACAATATATGTATTCATTTGTGGAAGAATAGAACGTGTATTCATGGAAATATATCGATTTTTTTAAGTTCATAAAATGTTTGCATGTTTTTTGTTTATATCGTGCAGGATTTTTTACCAAATTTAACGCCAGTTTCAGAACATTTGACAAAATGTAGTAGAAATGATATGGTGTAATTGGAATGTAAATATATTAAATATTTGATCAAATATGAGCTGTTGAATGAAATATTTTTTATCTGCGCATGAGCGCACGATAATTTGTTTTTTCATTATTTGATAGTCAACTCTATGGAGCAACTCATAAACAAAAACGCCAGTTAAATATCAGGAATATCCAGAAAGGTATGGGCAATATTATAAGCGAAATTTTAGTTTCTCTCTAAAAGCTGCTGAATAAAAAAGGATTTTCCACAAATTGTCTTTTTTTATTATCTGGCTTTCAGAAAAGGAGTTTGTACTTAATAAATGTTAACGAGTAGATTTAGAAGACATGCTTAGATTTTCCTACTCCTTTTTTTTCTTAGAATAGTAGGAAGGTAGGGGAGGTTTGATACATAGGGAGGGTTGATACATTGACAATTTTTCTCAACAAATGGCATTTCAGCATTAACATGAGAAGGCTTCTTTTATTTGCTGAAGCCATCATTACCTGAACTAATCAGTGAAGAACTGACAACTTTTCTTTTCTTTTAATTTTGAAGGTTTTTGGAATGTCAATGTAAATTTTTTCAGTGACTGATTTTGTTTCATAACTCTTATTATTTTGAAGATAATATCTTGTAATTTTTCTTATCTATAAAGCACATTGTTAGGATTAGTTTTACTAGAAAGTAGATTACCATTTTGCAACTGCTTTTGAACAAAGTGATTGAAAATCCAATAAAGCATAATAGGGAGAAATGGTACATTAGAACTTGGGAGAAATGATGCACTTGTATATTTGAAATTTAATAGATTTTTAAGTTTGCAAACTAATATAGGACTGTAATATTCATTATTGTTTTACAGCAAAGGCTACTGAAATTGGTAAGGAAGAACAAAGAGACTATTCATAGACATTATGTAAGTTACATAGAAAAGCAGTGCGATGATAGATGGTTAGTTCGCTTTGCTCGTCATGTAGAAGGAAAAAAGTTTAAATGGCCCGAAAGGGAAAATGTTTCTATAATTTACGAAGGGCAAATTGAAAAAAACGTTAAATCTACCCAATTTTACTTATCAAAATGATAGAGTTATTAGTTTTCTTTTAACCATTTCAGGGGTAGTGGTATGTTTATGAAAACACTTAATTTCAATTCCCAAACACCACATTGGCGCCAGCATTTTGGTAAAATATTTTCCATTTAGTATGAAAGTGAAATATATCCCTTTTCTTATTTCTAATTAAATTTGTTAGTAAATTCCGGTGCCATTCATTTATTCAACACTTTAGCATTGAAAATGCTTTGCCCTGAAAGGGTTAAAGGAATCTTAAATGTGTTAAATTTATGTTAAATTGTTTGCAAATCAGTAATGTTCATATCATTTTTCCTTGCAGCTAGACCTCTAGGGGTTTTTTTCATTATTTATTTTCTAAAAAGTGTGTTAATAGGATTGTTTAAATAATAGCAATAGTTTAATATTTTTGTGAAAAACATTTCTGAAACAAAAATATGTCAATGTCATTTTGTTTCAAATTTTACTTAAATATTTCAAGATTTATCATAAAAAATTGTATGACGCATAAATTGAATTGTCTGCATTTTTTTTTTTTCAATTTACATAGAAATGTATCAAACCTCCCTTGCTAGGTTATCAATCCTCCCCAGTAATGGGGAGATTTGATACAGTAGTAACCATTCAAAATTATTGGAATATATTTTTTGAAAGACTATTTTTTAAATTCACAATATTTTTAATAAAGGAATAAAAGGTCACTTTATCAGAAAACACGAAAAATGTATTTAAAAATAGCTTTCTAAGGGTTGTAAAAAATTAGTAAAAAAAAAAAAGTGTATCATACCTCCCCTATCTCTCATGTCGTTCTGGCGATTTTCCAAGAAGAATTAAAGCATCCATAAAAAATGAAAATTTAAAAAAGTAAAAATTAAAAACGACAATTTATGGAAAACACCTTATCATTTAGCTGTTTGACAACGACTAAAAATCAGCTCAGTCTATTGCCGATAGCTTCCTGAGTTTTCACGATATTTGACTTGCTTTTTTTATGAGTTGATCCATGGAGTTGACTATCAAATCATGAAAAAAAGTCCTTCCGGCCAGTGCCGGGAGGAAGAGGTAGCTTTCATAATCCTTATTTTAAAAAAGCCAAATTATATCATTCAAACACACGAAGCTCAATTTAGTGAAAGCCAAATATAGGAGATTCAATACTAATTTTTATCAATATAATGAATGAGAATTTCGCGAAATTAGTCAGCTTTATCCAAGCTGCTTTTCTTTAAAGTAACATATATTTGGCTGCCAAATTCGGCAATTTCTTAAAGTGCCTGTCATTTTAAGAGAACATGGTGGATGAGGCTAAGCAGTGAACTTGGTCGAGACCTTAGTAATTGTTGTGCACATGCTCACTCACATCGGAATCGGTTAATATATAGGAGTGCTGTCGCATGCAAAACATCAGATTTTTCAAAATGTCACCCACAATAGAAATTGAAACTGCTATATCCGAGCCATTTTTTAAGGTAAATACAAACAAAAAATGCTCCTGAATCCTTATATCAAGGTCAAATGCTTAAGAAAGAAACCTTTTTCAATTTCTAATTTTTTTGCACCTCACTTTAAATATATATATATTTTTTAATTTAATGGTCGCCATTTTGAAACAAGATGGCTGATGAATCTGGCCAGCGAACTTGGTCGAGGTGTTGATGTATACTATCCACATGCCTTCTTACATCGAAATAGGCGAATACGTGTGTTATCGCGTGACAAATACAAGATCGTTTCAAAATGTTAGCCATGCTAGAAATTCAAAGTGGTATAAATCAACCATTTTTTAAGATATAAACAAAAGAACAAATTTTCAGAAACAAAAACTGCTCCGGAATCTTTGTATCAAGGCCAAACACATAAAAAAATCTTTTTCATTTTCCAATTGTTTAATACCTCATTTTGAATTTTAAATTTAATTTTTTTTAAATGGCAAACCTTTTGAAACAATATGGCGAATGAAGCTGGCCAACGAACTCGGTCGAGACATTGGTATGTACTATGTACAGACCAAGTTACATCCAAATAGGTTCATAATTACGCCTGTTATCGCGTGACAAAAATCAGGTCGTTTTAAAATGTCAGCCACAAGAGAAATTCAAAATGCTACTACTCAGCCATTTTTTTTAGATATAGACGAAAGAAAAACTGTTCCGGAATCTTTGTATTAAGGTCAAACACATACAAAAAAAATCTTTTTCACTTTCCAATTTTTTGGTATCTCATTTAATTTTTTTTATTTTTTAATTTTTTTAAATGGCCGCCATTTTGAAACAAGATGGCGGATGAAGCCGGCCAACGAACTCGGTCGAGATATTTGCGTGCACTATGTACACACCAAGGTATATCCAAGTCGGTTCATAAATACGCCTGTTATTACGTGAGAAAAATCAGGTCGTTTCAAAATGTCAGCCACGCTAGAAATTCAAAATGCTATAACTCAGCCATTTCTTAAGATATAGACGAAACAAAAACTGCTCCCGAATCTTTTTATCAAGGTCAAACACATAAGAAGAAAATATTTTTTCAATTTTTAATTTTTTGGTACCACATTTCAAATTTAAATTTTTTTTAAAAATTTAAATGGCCACCATTTTTAAACAAGATGGCGGATGAAGCTGACCAACGAACCCGGTCGAGACATTGGTATGTACTATGTATAAACGATGTTACATCCAAATCGGTTCATAAATACGCCTTTTATCGCGTGACAAAATTCAGGACGTTTCAAAATGTCAGCCACGCTAGAAATTCAAAATGCTATAACTCAGCCATTTTTTAAGATATAGACGAAACAAAAACTACTCCGGAATCTTTGTATAAAGGTCAAATACATAAGAAAAAAATATTTTTCCATTTTTAATTTTTTGGTACCACATTTCAAGTTAAAAAATTTTTTTTAAATTTTAAATGGCCGCCATTTTGAAACAAAACGGCGGATGAAGCTGGCCAACGAACTCGGTCGAGACATTGGTATGTACTATGTACACACCGAATTACATCGAAATCGGTTCATAATTACGGGAGTTACAGTGTGACATAGGTCAGATATATATATATATATATATATATATATATATATATATCAATTTTGAACGGAGGGTGGTTTCGGGGTCTGGGGGTCATGATCGATGAAAACATACCAAAATTTTTTGAAATCGCTTTCCTCCGAACGGCTGCAATAGGTAGCTTTTTTGTAAAGAAAGCTACCTAAAAAATATCTTTTATTGTGCGCGCACGCGCAGATAAAAAATATTTCATTTAACTGCTCATATTTCATAAAATAATTAATACATTTACATTCCTATTACACCATACAATTTTTACTACATTTTGTCAAATGTTCGGAAACTAGTGTTAAATTTGCTAAAGAACCCTGCACGATATAAACAAAAAACATGAAAAAAATTTTTGAACTTAAAGCAAAATCGATATATCTCCATGAATATACGTTCTATTCTTCCACAAATTAATAATTATATTGTACTATATCCATATATTCGTAAGGTATAGCGATAGAGCATTTCGTGCATTGTACTTTACAGGGTGATCCCAAACATTACTCTTTGTCTTTGATTTTTTGTTGGCCCCCTTATTGGCCTTCTGATCAAGCCGCCGTTGATAAATATGAAGTAGAAAATAGTCTTCATAATCCTGCAGTTCCAAAAAAATCCGACAGATATATCTTTAAATATTCGACGAAATGTCTAAAATTGAAAGTGTCCGATCATTAATGGCCATATAGTGTAATATGATAAAAATGTATCCATTTCATGGTGCTTTTACGTATGAAGCAACATGAAAACTTTCCAAAAATAAATGCACATTTGTAGCAATTTGATAGGGAAGTTTAATATAATATATCTTTTTGTCGATAAAATGACTACAATAATCTTTAGAAAAATTGACCTAGTATTAGAAAACGTTATCAAATAACTTCATTCCAATAGTGCTAAAAGCAACTGTAACAAAAGAATCCAAAAACTTAATGAAAGAAAGATATTATAAGAAAATGTAAACGTAATGTAATTTAATGGGTAAATGTAAATGTATTATGAAACACGTTATGAAACGCAATGTTTCCCATTATAAGGAAGGCGCATTGATTGGAAACAGACTACATATTAGGCCGAAATTTCTATTTCATTTCGCTCGATTAGCTGGGACAATACATACCAAAATGATAGAAACTATGAATCGATAAGTGCTCAATGTCATATAAGAAAAAAATGCTGATGCAATACTAAGATTAAAGACTTTATAATAGTAATAATAATCAGTTGATAAGTGAAAAAAAGAAAGATAATGTTCATTGAAAATAACTTGAATATGACAAACTACAGATTTCACATAAACTGTGACCCACAAAGTGAAAGATTTTAACTAGAGATGAAAATATTAATAATTATTAAGGAATTAAGTAATTGTAAAATTAATAGAATTATTTGCTATGTTAACAAACTACAAAAAATACATATTATATTAGAGGAAGTGTTATTTACTCTATGGTAGTATTTTAAGTAATATTGCAGCATAAGTGCTGCCTATTGATGACTGATATAATACTTAAACAAATAAATAAGATAAATTTATATAGTTTACCTAATGCTAAAATAATAAAAAATTTCTAATAAGCAAGGTAAAAAGATTAATTAATAAATTATTAAGTAATAATGAAATAATAAATCATTTCTATTTTACCAACTCTCTAAAACAAAAAATAAATCATTTTGTTTTTGGATTTTTATGTTACAGTGCATTTAGAACTATTGGAGTGAAGTTATTTCCTAACTTTTTCTGATTACCTGAACATTTTTTCTAGTGTCGAGTTTATCTTTTGATTTAATGGTCATTTTATTTACAAAAAGTTATGAGTTATGATATAGGTATAAAAGTTATGATATATACTATATATATCAACAGGCACTGAGGATGGTACGCTAAATGCTACCGAAACTAGTATGCTATAAGCATAGCTGCCAACTCTTCCGCTTTTTGGTATCACAAAATTTTAATAGAAATTTTTGCCTTATTTAATCAGCAGATTACAGTGATTTAAAAAGGTAAAATTTACTGGAAAAGTTTTGTGGTACAGAAAAGCGTAAGATGTTGGCAGCTATGCATAAGATAGAATGTTCTGACGCTATTAACGTTGTTTTTTTCTATTGATATTATATTGCGCCGAATGTAATCTAATATTTAGTTATATATCTATCTATCTATCTATATATATAACTAAAATAAAATTTCATGTGTAAAAATAAAGGAAAAAAATAAATGAAAAATAATGTTAAACAAGAGAGTGGAAGTATAAGTATAAAATCTTTAAATGTATTATGGATTTTTCAGAGGAGCTTCATAAGCACAATTCACAGTAAAGATACGTTATTTTGTTGAATATACTCAACAAAAGGCTTAATAATGACAATAAGAAGCTCATTATAAAATATAAAAATTCTAGGATGAATGAAATATATTCGTAACAAATAAGTAAATAATAAATTCAACGATAATAGAAAAAAACTTTAAAAATAACAAAAACAACTCATCAAGCAATAAAATTGACAAAATTGCAAAAGGATTCAAATTGTGGTACCATATCCCATGAAATAAGTAAGTAATTAAAAAAGTTACCCAAGACAGAGAAAAGAAAAAGGATATAAGGATCTTGCTGTCATCTAAATTTGGTAAGGAGATTTATTACGCAGATAGGAGTGAAGCAAATGGAAAAGAAAAAGAAAAAATGAAATTACACTACTAAAACACTAGATAGAAATAAAATTAAATGAAAATTAAGAATGATAATAAAATAATGAAGCAAAATTTAATAAAGGAAGTAAGTAATCAATGTTATTAAAGAAGATTTTGAATAATGAATGTAAATGTTAAATTTACATGCATCAATGGAATAAATAACAAGTATATAAAATCATAAAAATATAAAAAATAATAAATATCAATGGAATAAATAAATAAATCAACAAACAAAATTAATCAAAACAGATGAGTAAGTAGCTGTAAAATTAAAATTAAATAAATAGCAGTATATTAAGTTAAGGGTGATACATGTATAGCCTAAAATAAGGTGCTATAGAATAATGTATCAGAAATGAGTGTGTGAGCACATAAAAAACACTTTTTATGTACAGGATGATTCAGGAAGGGCCCCTATCCTTTAAAACAAATAACCCGAAAACAGTGATAGATAGAAGCATGAAACCAGTGGTATGTTTATTTAAAAAAGTAAGAATCTTATACAGAAACCACAAAATTGAAGTTAAAAATTGCTCCTATAGATGGCGCTGCAGCAGAATTACGAATTCCTATAAAAAGAACTCAGACGCTAAGAACGATCAGTCGTGAGCATTATATTGCTACGTGCCGTAATGGCCTCGAACTCAGAAAATGATGTAAACTCGGTCGAAAGGACTGACGTTAAAGCACAATCTGTTCTTGAAATAGAACGTATATGTCCTGAAGACTTAGAGCCTCTTTCTATCTGGCTGACGCAATTTCTTACTGCTATTGCCTCTACTGATGGCGAGGAGCTTCAGGAAAAGGTATTAGATATTATTCTTAAAACTGTCAAACAATATGCTAAGTGCAATGACGAGACTCAACAAAGCATGGTTGCGAAGTTAAATTCTACGTGGCCTTTTCATACTGCCCTTATTGATAGTCCAAGCGTGGCAGCCATTGAAAAAATCGTTTCTATGTTTAATGTTAATTAAAATATTGCACTCATTCATCATGATCACGTTAACCAAACACGTCCAAAATTCGAATTTGATGCTAGTAAATATATTAAATCTGATTATAACTCTAAAACTGCTACTAGTAATTCTAGAAAAAATAAAGCCAAAGATAATATTGTTTCTGAAAAATCCTCCAAAGTAGCTAAGTCTACCGTTAAATCCATGAAAACCCCCACTATAAATGATGAAACTCCTGAAACTACAGAGTACAACGTACCTGTTAGCAACAAATTCTCCCTTATTGCAGAAAATTCTATAGAAGAGACGGACAGTGGCTCCACCTCTCAGCAAAATTCTGTAACTAAAACTCGTAAAGATCCTGAACCTGAACCTTTAAATCTAAAACTTATCACAAATTGGCGCGCAATCGTGCAACAGATTAATGTTCTTATTGGTATTGAAGTACCAAAGAAAATAATAGCTGAAGACGCTATCCGTCTCTTTCCCAACATTGTAGATGACTACAGATCTATCCAAAAATTCCAAGTAGATTCTAAATTTGAGTTTTATGGACTTCTATTAAAATCTGAAAAGCCACGTAAGATTCTGATTAAGGGTATCCCTAAAGATACTCCCATTGATGATGTTAAGCAAGAATTAGTTAAACTTGGTTTCTCCATACATTTTGTTGGTCAGCTCAAAAACTGTAAAACTGAACTTCCCCTTTCTACTTTTCTTATCAATATTTTCCCCTCTTATAATATGGCCACCATCTTTGATCTTAAACATTTTTTTGGATTCCTTGTTTTGGTTGAAACTTATAAATTTAACGGCGTTAAACAACGTTACAATTGTCAAAAATTTAACCACACATCTGCCACGTGCCGGTATGACCCGGTCTGTTTAAAGTGTGCAGGTAAACACAAAATATTCGACTGCAAAATTACAGATAAAAAGGACATTCGGGGCGCGAATTGTTCTCAAAACCATTCTGCAAACTATTCACAATACCCTACCCCCCCCCCCCAAACTCTAAAGTTAACCGATCACAAACTATTAAAAATTATCCTAACTCTGATCTAACGAAGACACCCCTAAATTTTCATTCGCCTCTGCAGCGAAAGGAATTAATGTTCAGAATTCAGACAGCATTGAATTTAAAAAAAAATGCCCAGTTAAACTGGTGGCATTGAGCTCACAGGCTATTCACACTAATTGTATATTATACACTTATTTCAAAGAATATTGCCCCTCAAAAAATAAATGAATGGTTTAGCCCCCGTTTCCCCCTTTATACTTAACCAAAGAACCTCCAAATCTAATCAGGGAAGCTCCTTAACGTAATAAACTGATATACCAAATTGAAGCAAATCAGATAATTTTGCATGAAAAAACCATTTCGCTAAATTAAGGGGGGTATTAGCTCCCCCATTTCTCCCTTTATGCTTAACCAATGAACCTTCAAATCTAATCAGAAAATCTCCTTATCAGAATGAACCTAGAAATTTTTTTTAACTAAATTAGGTAATTCTGCATGAAAACCCATTTTTCTAAACTAAGGAGAGGAGACGGCCCCCTTTCCTCCTCTTATACTTAAACAGTGAACCTCCAAATCAAATGAAGGAAGACATATCGGAATAAACTGGTACATCAAATTTGACCCAAATCCAATAATTCCGCATGAAAAACCAATTTATCTAAATTAAGTGGGGAGTACCCCCCCCCCCCCCTTTATACTTAACCAATAACCTCCAAATCTAATCAAGGCAGCTCTTTAACATAATAAACCGGTATACGAAATTTGGAGCAAATCGAATAATTCTGCATGAAAAACCCATTTATCTAAATAAGGGGGGGGGGGTCAAGCCCCCTTTCCTCCCTTTATAGTTAACTAATGAACCTCCAAATCTAATCAGGGAAGCTCCTTAACTTAATAAACCGGTATACCAGATTTGAAGCAAATCGAATAATTCTACAGGAAAAACGCATTTATCTAAATTAAGGGGGGTAGCCCCCCTTTATACATAAGTATTGAACTTCAAAATCTAATCAGGCAAACTGCTTAACCTAATTAACCGATATACCAAATTTGGAGCAAATCGAATATTTCTGCATGAAAAACCCATTTATCTAAATTAAGGGGGGATAGCTCCCCTTTCCTCCCTTTATATGTAACTAATGAAACTCCAAATCAAATCAAGGGAGCTCCTTAACATAATAAACCGGTATACCAAATTTGGAGCAAATCGAATAATTCTACATGAAAAACGCATTTATCTAAATTAAGGGAGGAGCCTCCTTTGCCTCCTTTATACATAAGTAATGAACTTCCAAATCTAATCAGGGAAGCTGCTTAACATAATTAACCGATATACCAAATTTGGAGCAAATCGAATATTTCTGCATGAAAAACCCATTTACCTAAATTAAGGGGGGGGGGGTAGCCCCCTTTCCTCCATTTATATGTAACTAATGAACCTCCAAAATGAAATCAAGGCAGCTCCTTAACATAATAAACTAGCATACCAAATTTGGAGCAAATGGAATAATTCTATATGAAAAACCCATTTATCTAATTTAATGGGGGGTTGCCCCCCCCCTTTCCCCCCCTTTGTACCTAAGTAATGAGCTTCCAAATCTAATCAGGGAATCTCCTTGACATAATAAACCGGTATACCAAATTTGGAGCAAATCGAATATTTCTGCATTAAAAACCCATTTATCTAAATTAAGGAGGGGGGGGGGGGTTACCAGCCCCCTTTTGCCCCTTTATCCTTAACCAATGAGCCCCAAAAACTAATCAGGGAAGCGCCATATCAGAATGAACCTAGAAAAATAATTTGAAGCAAATCGGATATTTATATCAAGAGTTATCGTGTTATGTACGTACATACGTACGTAACGCGTACATACGTACGTACATACAGAACCGGCGGGCACATAAGCTCTCAGGCTTTGATAGCTTGTGAGCTAAAAAGCGGCCAACTCTAATACTTTTAATATGACTTCGAATGATTTTCCATCCCTAGGCGATCCTGGGTTTAACAAACTAATTTTTCCGGATATCTTTAACACAGATATCGATAGTTTTATTACTAAATTGCAAACAGTTGTTCTTTTAATTGTAAAAATCGAAACTATTACTACTAAACTTGGCATTCCTGCTAATCAACTTTTAAAGTTGACTGATAATCCGCTACTTTGCGGAAATCAGTCAAATAATTAACTTTTTGTCTTTTTATACTTATTTTTATTACCGACCTTAAAAGGTCTTTTAAATTTCTTTATTGTAAAATTGTATATAGCTTATTTCATTATTAAATCGCATTTTCTGCTCCCTCTCCCACTTTTTTCTCTCTCTTTTGTAACTGACCAATAAAATGTCTTGTTTCATCCCTCCTGTGTCCCGAAGCCAAGGTTGTGTTATGAAATTTGATTGGCCGAGAGAAGTTGCTTTTCGGGTCCGTTGTCATTTCTCTTTGCTTTTGTAAATATTAGCTTACTTTTTAATTATATTGCTTTATTTATCTATTTAACTGCTTATTTTAATGTAAATATTTACTTTTTGTTATTATTAACGTATTTTTATTAACTTTTATTACTGTATGGCTCTGTTAAGTGCTTTTAGTTTACAATTATTCTTGGGGGATTTTCCTTCCTGCTGCCACGTTCCGGGCTATTTTTAAGATCTTTTCTGCATTTTTATGAAGAACTATTTTTATATGAACATTCTGTTTACTGGAGATGGACTCTTGTCTCAGGTTCTCCAAAAATGATTCGTCCAAGTCCACGATCAGTCGTTGTAGATTTCCCCGTTGAAACGTGACCGCTGTTATTGTGAAAGAAATTCTGGAAGAAGGTCCGGAAGTGATGTATTCCGTGGAGGAACGTGTGTTTATTGTGTTCGAGTACCACAGTTTAAATCACTGTCCTACTGCCAGAAGCAGACGTTTTCAAACGTGATTTCACGTCGCAGAAAGCCTAGACGGGAAAAAAATTCTTAAGCTATTCAAAAGATTTCAACAGACAGGCAACGCGGCCGATGCGATAGTCGGAAATGTGGGTCCCTCACACTCCGTCGTTGCACCTGAAAATGCAACGACACTTGCTGCAGTTATTGAGCGTCATCTGAATAAATTTGTTTGCAGACTTTCAACTGAATCCGCAAGCACGCCATCCAGCCCGTACAGAATCCTACGGAAGATATTATATATGTTTCTGTACATTATTCAGTGCCGGCACGCCATAGTTCGAGCTGAACGACAACGGGATGCTCGACATGATTGATGGTTCTCGTTCGATGTCGGCCGAATATGATTTACAGACGAGGGCCATTTTCATCTAGATGGTGTCCTTAACGGAAACAACTGGGTAATTTTGGGGTACCGAAAACCCACATTTGTCTCACGCACCACCACTTCATTGCCCAAAACTTAAAGTTTGGGCTGCAATCTGCTACAAAGGCATCATTGGGCTCTTTTTCTTGCGAAAAACGGTGACGACCGGCCAGTATATTGCACTTTTGAAACAATTTGTCGCGGACGATGGCGATACGTTTTGGCTCGAACGTTGGACGATCGACCAGGCACGGCGTGTTTCATGCAAGATGGGGTTCGTCCACACCGTACACAAGACTTCTTTACTTTCTGAACGAATACATCGATGATGGAGCTATTGCATTGAACTATTCGACAGTTAACGAAAAAAGCGTGAACTGCCTTCATATTCAACTCTCTGCGACTACTTTTCGTGGGGCATTCTGAAGGGCATTGTTAACCGCAACACTCCTTTAACACTCGACGAGCTGGAGGAGGCTATTTGTAAATCTTGTGTATCGATTTCCGGTGACACACTACAGAGAGTCATAGACAATTTCATTCTTCGTTTACGACAACTGTGTTGTATGAAAGGTGCACATTTTGAATCGCCTTTTATGTGATAAAACCTACTTTTGTTAATGCCTCCTGCAGCGCCATCTGTCGGCGCAGTTTGTTACTAAAATTTTGAGGTTTCTGTATCAGATTTTTACGGGGGTTTTAATAAACATACTCCTGGTTTCATCCTTATATCTATCATCGTTTTCGAGTTATTTATTTTCAAAGTCAGGGGGCCTTTCGTGAAACAACCTGTAATAAAATCACTTTCTATATTCAAACAGAAATCAGTTGCAACTTGCTTATATTATGGAATATTGTCCTTGAGAGCGTGTTTCACAAAATAAGTTTACAGTTTTTTATTGCATTATTCTGTCCTTCTATTTTAAGATTTTTTATTTCTCGTTTTTATTGATCAGTGCATTGCGTAATATTGGATTGGTGTTATTTTCTAACCTATTCCAATAATTGGTCAATTTCTATACTGTCCCCTTTATCTCGTGCTTTAATAGTCATTTTAATTGAAAAAATATTATATATATATATATATTTATTTATTTATTGATATTTTTTACCATGGCGAGTTTTGTTAATATTTGTATGTAAATGTTTGAATTATAATTGCTACTGTTAATCCATATTCAAAGGTTTGGAGACTTACAAATCTGAAAAATGCTATACAGGAAAATCTGCTAACATGAAATCGCAAAGAATAGGAGGAAATATCCGTTTTAGAGAGGATCCCTTCTTAGCGGATACAACGTCTATTGTATATGCATTATATTTTTTTGGCATCGAGCAAGATATTTATCCGTTTAGGATATTTTTCAGTCACAGACAGTTTTCTTTCCCTAGATTTCACTGTACTTTAAGTTCTTTTGCCTAGAATATCTGCTATGTACTATGCATTATTCTTTAAAAATAATTTTAATTTTAGAATAATATCGATTTTTAAAAAGTCTGCACTTTTTAGCAAAAATTGTTCATCCGGGAAAATAATGCATTTCGTACGTGGTGAGATGGAACTGGACCACCCTTTCCGCTTTTATACCAGGCCGGGCCCACTTCCAGAAAGAATGACGTCAATAGAAACAAAAAGTCTAGCGCGGCTTGACCAAGCCCGAACACAGTCTTCAGAAATAGGTAATACCGGACCCGGCTTGGCCCAGAAGAGGAGATTGGTTTTACCGCACGTTGACTCAAAACTGAAATCTGTCAACGAAAAGACAGATTTTTTTTTTTTTTTTTTTTTTTGTTAGACATAAAACTAATATCAAATTAAGTTGAAAAGGTTAAACGATACGTCTTAATATAAGCTAGTAATTGTATTCTTTGTTTATTAAAATGTTGTAAATCTCTTAAAGATTGCATTTCTTTTGTTAGTTAAAGTTTCCTCACAAGAAAATTGAAAACCAATCAGGATTCTTAAAAAAATCACTCGAATTGGCATCTCGACTAATATATTTTAACGGATATTTTACTCTTTTTGAATATATTAGGGGGACTCCGTCCCCCTGCTCGCTACGCTCACCAACCACAGACTAAGTCTGTGTCACCAACGCCCCGCGTAATCGCTTCGTGATTCCGTTCGGTATCACGAAGCAATCCCTATTCTCTAGCCAACCCCAGACGTAATTGTTTCGCCTTTCCATTCTGGATCGCTTCGCGATCCCTTATTTTTATGCATTCAATTTTTAGATTCCACTTGGTAAAAACGCGCTCCTCCCCAACTTCTAACAATTTTATTTTCTTATCTCCAAGCACATAATCATTAAAGCTTACAAAGTTTCATAATTATAAGAGTTATTAAATATAAAATCATTATAAAAAAGATAAAATTTATAATTATTTGAATAATTACAAATTAAATAAATTTATAATTAAATAAAATTATAAATTAATAGAACATTTAAAATTAAAAATATTGTAAAATTTAAAAATATGTTAAATTTAAAAAGTAACAAATTTATTAAAATTATTTGGAATTTTTTTTCATTATCTTTGTAAAGAAGTCGCTAATTTATAGTTACAGTAAATAATCTTATCATGTAAATCTCCTGTCCTCTGAAATTTTCACTTTGCCGCCAACATATAGATGTAAAATTATATATATATATATTAAATATTTTCTTCTTTCTTTTTTTTACTTTAATAATAATTAAATAATCTGCATACCCTCCCTCATAAAAAATAGAAGAAGGTTATCGAAACTCAGATGACCCCCTCCCTCCCCCCATTCCTCATTAGTTAACAGAAATTATATTCTTTCTGTAAAAAATCACTTTTGCCATCGAGCCCCAAAAACCCCCCAAAAACAGAAGTCTATCAAAATGCAGAAGATTCTTCCCTTTCCCCGCCTATCCTATCTAAATTCTCTATTTTCACAGTTTTCGCCTAGCACAATTCCCGCTCAGAAAAGTCAGAAAGCTCTGACCAATCAGATGCGTTTCGCGGTAACTACGCAGATTTTCATTGATCCATTTCCAATATCGTTTGGTGCATTTCAAAATCGTTACTTTTTTCTACCTTTATAGCAGGATACTAAAGTTCTTCCTAAGATAAATGAAGCAGGTTGAATAGTAGAGAAATTTCTTTTTAATGAATGTTTTAAGTACACAAAAAAGATATCTTTTAAAAGAAAATTCAAAAAATAGGCATGACAGACATTTTTAAAAGTATAAAGAAATGTATAATGAAATTTAAGACTGAGTTTTAAATGATCGTAGATACAACAATCACAAAAAAGATTTTTTTTTACTTAGTTCATCTTTTAATTACTTACCTTTAAGAAGTATAATCAAGTACGAAAAATCATGCGTCAAGCATGGATTATGAAACACCTTTCAACACTCCAGAAAACTGTGACGAAACCTCACCCTTAAATAAGGTCAAAGATAAAATATAATTAAACATTTTAGAAAACGTATGACACGTTTTAAAATCCAGTTTTAGCTTTTAACTTCCGTAGTAAAAAATGTTGTGATAATGATCTGTATAAGGATCTGTATATTTATACATAGGGGGGACTAGGGAGGGTTGGCCCACTTTTTACAAAATTATTTTTAATTTTTTAAATATTGCACGTAAAATAAAGTTTTATATATAATTTTATTCGTTATACAATCAATTATCAAAATAAAATTGTTACATAAGTGTAATGTATATGGAATGTGAAAAATGATTGATTTTATTCATGAGAAAGTAATGGGTCAAGGCTCCCCATATGGCAGTGTTGACCCACTATATGGAGGCTTGACCCACTTTGTTTTATATTTAAATGTTTGTGAAGGGAAATAAAATCAGTTTAAAAAAATCAAAATAACTTTATGCTACACGCTTTAATTATTATACAAAATTATTTTTGAAAATATGATGCTTAAAAAAACCTCTTTAGACGCAATCGCAAGTCAGAGGACAAAAATTTTGTTTAAAACAGGATTTTGTCTGAGAAGGTATAATTGTACACTGTTCAGCAGGGAAAGTGAAATTTTAATATTTAAGATAATATTTCGTTAGAGACACGTTCAGTTTTCACAGGATTTCATATATTATTATGTCCAGATTTAGAAGCCACTGTCCCTCTTTTTTTGTCTGCTTGCCCTACGTTTTGTGACACTCGACCTGACAACTGTAGTTGTCACATAGTTTGGCTTCATCTCACTGTATTCATGCTAGTGAGATTGGTCTACATACCTTCCTAAAGTTTTTCGATCAATGCCTATGTTCTTTTGCAGCAACATGAGCAATTAACTTATCATTAACATCCTTTAACTCTTTCAGGGGTAAAGTACTTTCAGTACTAAAACTTTGAAATAAATGACTGGCACCGGAATTTATGAATAAATTTATTCCGAAATAAGAAAAAAGATATATTTCACATACATATTAAATGGAAAAGATTTTAGCAAAATTCTGCTGCCATTGTGGCGCAGAATTAAAATTAAGTGGTTTCATAAACGTACCACTTTCCCTGAAAGTTAAGACTGCTGCTTTCATACTTTCTAGTCCTTTCTAGTCTTTTCCACTGTTTCTATTTACATATTGTAAGTAATATTTAAATGGAAAAAGTTCCTATCAACTTTCCCATTTATATTTCATTAAAAATTTTCTTGCAGTGGATACTATAGCAATTTTTCACATCTTTCTTTAATCAGTTTTAAAATTTTCTTTTCCATCACCCTATTTTGCTGTAGTTTTACAGAATAAATTTACATTCTGTTTTATATATAACCATTAAACTTTCATTATCCACAGTGTATAATAAAAATATTTCCAAAACCACTTAATTAAGTCTTAGTCCACTTAGTTAACTTAATTTTGAGTATCTATTCAATCTTCCCTCACATTGACTGGGTCAAGCCTCCCCACATAGCCCTTTTCTAAAGAATAGCACATTGTTATGTGAAGCCTATCTTACTGTACAATCTTTATGCCTGGAATGGAAGCTCGATATTTCGGCATTACTTAAAACTTACTTACTTAAATTTCTATGATATATTTTAATTGAAAAAAAGCTTACAAAATATTTCTAAAAAACACAACGTTTAGGTTGAAAACTCTTGACAATTGATTTTTCCACACCTGTTTAAATTATCTGCATGAAACAAAGACAATTATTTCCGCATCCTAGTAGCTTGAGTTGACACGTATTGGCAAATTCTGAAATTGTTTTAAATATGAAAACTGAAGGTGGGTCAAGCCTCCCGTATGCTCAACCCTCCCTAGTCTCTCCTATATATAACATAGCATGCTAAAATTTAGTTGAGTTATTAAAATCACATTTAGCAATTTTTTCAAATAGATCTAAATGCACTCGAATTCTTTTGTACAACCTTGCATACTATCTAAAGAATTTTTTACACACCAAATATTAAGCTAAAAACTTAAAACGCACTGCCAGTAATTACCAATGAGAAACGGCAATGTATCTTGTTCTTTACGTAGCCCTGTATATGAATTTAATTATATTCAATAAACTTCTTTTAGTATACTAAATACAGTTCAGCAAGAAAATGCATAAAAAATACAAAACTGTCCTTAACACTTTCATCGTGGGGGACGAGACAATGTCTTTCAGGAATATTCGCTATGCGCGATGAACTTTTTTGTATTATTGCGGCGTGTCTCGCGACTTATTTTATCGACATTTTAGCGTATAGCGGACCCTAATATTTTGTCTTTACAACATTTCTACAAGATGGCGCCAGGAGCACAATTTGTAGTGCTTTCATTTTTACTGCGTTTCTCGTAGGTTAAGCATATTTGTTACGCTTTTTGACCAAAATTTAAATGAGTGAACGAAAATTTCTTTCGACTGATGAGGCACTACAGCTTCTTGATTTATCGGAAGAAGATCTTTTTGACGATATCGACTCAGATACGGAAAGCAGTTGTAAAGTTAGCGATCGTGTTTACGATTCAAGCACCAAACATGAAAATACAGATGCCGAATTGGATGCTGAAGTAAGTGCAGCAATTATGGATTCACTTCAGAGTGCGGCAAACTTGAATATTGATGTTGATAGAATAATAGAAAATGTTTCGGAAAATAGTGATAGTGAAGCTGATAATCCCCAAGAAATTTCATCATCATGTTATGAATGGCGTAAAGTTGGTACGAATTACACACCGCCTAATGATATTATTTTTCAGGGCAGCAGTGGCATAATGCATTCTGATTGTGGAGACCTCTCGGCCTCCTCGCGACCAATAGAGTTTTTTCGTTTATTTGTCACTAAAGAAATTATAAAAATACTTGTATCAGAAACTAACAGGTGCGCGGAGCAATTTATACACCAATCATCAACCAAACAAAAAGTCGCATACATCGTTGGAAACCAACAGATTCCGTAGAAATGTAGAAATTTTTGGGACTCATTTTTGCAATGGGACAAAAAATCCCGTCTTGAAGACTACTGGTCAAGCGATTCAATGTTAGCAACACCAATTTTTAGCGACACCATGGCAAGAAGCCGATTTAATCTCTTACTAAAGTTTTGGCACTTTAGTAATAATGAGGAAGTCTATTGGGAATAGACTGCACAAGTTGCAAAAGATTTGTAATGCTGGATAATTTTCAAAAGAAATTATACATCCGGAAAGGAACTTTCAATAGATGAGTCGACAATTTTATGGCATGGACGGCTTGTCTTTCGGCAATATATTCCGGGAAAATGGCACAAGTACGGCGTAAAACTTTACATGCTCTGTGAGCCAAGCTGTTACGTGTGGGACGTACTTGTCTATTGTGGTACTATGGATCCTATGTCGGGATTAGGTCACGCGAAAAGCGTAGTGATGAATTTGGTGGACAAACTCCTGAACAAAGGGCATGTGCTTTACACAGACAATTATTATACAAGTATCACACTGGCAAAAAAAATGCTCCTTGAAAAGAAAACAACTTTATGTGGAACATTACGATCAAATAAGAAATATCTGCCCAAACGAGTTGTGAAAGCAAAGCTAAAACGAGGAGAAACTGTCACGTACAAAAATGATCGCACAGTTGTAATTAAATGGATAGATAAGCTTGATGTCATCATGCTAGCGACTGAGCACTCAGCTAAAATGATGAACACTGGTAAAAAAATCGAAAATGAGAAACCCTCATCAAGCCGAACTGTTTTCTGGATTATAATAAATAAATATGTGGCGTCGACAGAATAGATCAACTGCTTTCGTATTGCTCACCAGTACGGAAATCGTTAAAATTGTATAGGAAAGTTGTTCTGCAACATTTAGATATGTCAATTTCCAACGCCTATGTGTTATATGCGAAGAAAGCTGGAAAGCAACCCCAAATTTGGTTTAGAAAATAAATTATACGTTTACTAATAAATTCCAGTGAACGCAAGACTACTAATACGCAAGGAAATTGTTTCTTGCACCACAAATTCTCCGATATGTCGCGCATGGAAGGACAACATTACTTGGACATAATAACAGGAACCTCAAGTAAGGCTAAGCCAATACGGAAAAGTATCGTATGTAATTCGCACCAAATTCGCCGAGAGACCCGTTATCTGTGCAAAACATGCACATCAAAGCCAGCATTATTTATAGTACCTTGTTTTGAAAATATCACAGTTCAGAGCGATTCTAATTTATGCAATATTTAGGATTTGTATTTTTTATTTTATTATTATTTTTATGTTTGCAAGCACTAACAAATCATTAGAGTGAGTATTATTTTTCAAATTAAAATAAACAAGTTTTAAGTGAATTTGTGTTTTGTTTCAATTTTAGCGCTGCAGGGAGCGGCTCAGGCTTTTAGCGCAAAGAATGGGACAAAGGCGCGCCATTGCCGTGATGAAAGTGTTAAGCCATTTACTCCTACACTCAGTAATGCTTTGAAATTCTTTTGTGTAGCACTGTATATAATCGACAGAATTGTTATACACCTTATACTAAAAAAAAAAATAGTTTAACTTAAAAACGCAAAACAAAGTCGAAAAATAGCTTCCAGCAATTATCGCTGTTAACACTAGAACACCCAGAAGGAGTCAATTCAACTCCGACCGTATGATTAAATGTCCATTAGAACCAGAATTTTTTTCATAAAATAAGTTAAATTTAAGAGGCGCAGAATTACGTTAAATAAATCAGCTAAATAATTTTAAATAAAAATTCTGGATTGAAATATTTCTATGAAACTCGAGTAAAATTTCCGGGCGTTATTGTGTTAAACAGTACTGTAACCGAATTATTTTGTGTGTCCCTGTAAAGAATTATAAATTCAATACCATCATACTTTTCAATGAGTATTTAATGTGCACCTCTGTAATGCATGTGAGTTTTAATATGTTTGAAATAGTGTAACTTCATTAAAATAAACTGCAAACTTTTTTTTTTCAATTTTCAGCAACACAGACTGAATTCCCTAACGAAAAGAATTGTCAACGACAAGAAAAAGACAAAATGTCTAATTTCCACTCTTAAATCTAGATAAACGAAATCTGTTTCTAATAAATAATGACGTTCTGAACAAAATGGCGAGGAAAGATATATCTAAAAAACGACTAACATCATTGCGTGGAACTGCCGTGGGTATCATAATAAATACGAAGAAATCCATTGTATTTTTCATGAGCATCAACTATTATGTTTAGCTTTACAGGAACTTATCTAGAAGCCAGTGACAAAACTAAATTACGTATCTATGTAACTTATAAGAACAATTTTACATGTAACAGGAAGGCCGCTGGTGGTATGGCCCTTTTTGTTTCTCGCTATTCACCTCATCCCTTTAATTACAAAACTACAAGCTATTGCAGTCTACTTACATATCAAATATCACACCCCGACCTATACCTTATTTACCACCAAATCTAATTTTTCTGTCAGTATATCTAGATAATCTGTTTTTCCAACTCATTAGTGCATGCATTATTATTGGAAATGGCAATGCACACAGTCAAATAGGGACAACCACGATGTTAATCCATGCGGCCAAATGATAGATACATTATTTCGAACAGCAGTATATGCCTACTCTATAACGATGACCATACTTATTTTTTCGAGCGAACACGAACTTTCCGTGCAATAGATCTTTCAATATGCTCCCCGTCTCCTTTTTTCAAACTTCTTGGCCTGAAATGACTTCCACGGGAGTTCCACTTTCCGAATTTTATGTCACAGACTACTTCTTATAGGGTTTTTAATAACTATCCAAAATTCTATATATATTACAGATACAACTGGCCAATTTTTACAGAACATAAAAGAATTACTATTAATATAATAGACGAGAGATTGAATAAAGCACTTGGTAGTATTAAAGTAGGATTAAAGAAACATCATATACTCATAATCATAGAAAATTATAGAAGTATAATGACTGTCAAATAGCAAATAAAAAGCAACATAAAGCTTGGAGCATTTTCCGGAAGTATTCTAGCAATGCTGACTAGTATGTAGCATATAAAAAAGCAAAGGCTGAAGCGAGAAGAATGCGGCGTAAAAGCCAACGTGAATCCTCAATTATATATGTCTCTAGCATTAACCCCTTGGGGACGAGCGACACGTATATGTGCCGGAAATAAGCCTAAGGATCCTCACTTATTCTCACCAGTAAACTTTTACTGTAAAATTTGCCTTATTTAATCCGAGCATTTTCCCGATTTGAATAGGCACAAACTTCCGTTTTTTAAAACCGGTAGCAAAGTAATAAACATTTCGTAAAAGGCTCCCGTCGCGAAGGGGTTAACTCCAATACTCCAAGTATAGAACTATGCAAAAGAGCTAAAAATATATATTGGCCTGTGATTCTGAAAATCATATTTTAATTTTAAAACTAAATGGTCAAACCCTAACATCTCTTAGAAACATAATAGAGACAACAGGAAGTCTAGCATCTGATCCAAGTTCCGAATCATACCCAGAATCATTTTTTAACTTTAAAAAGGCAAACGAGAATGACAAGAATCAGTTTTAACTCTCATCACTCTTTTCCATGCAATAAACCATTTATTATTTAAGAGCTCATAAATTGCTTGCGGAATAGTCAATTTTTCTGTCCTAGGTGAAGATGGCAGCATCAGTTATTACATTATTTTAAAGCATCTGTGCCCAAACTCTCTTAATAATTTTCTTGCTTCTTCAATAGAATATGGATGAAGCAGATTTTTCCTCGTGTTTGGTGCAAAGGCATCATTATTCATTTTCCTAAACCAGAAAATTATTCAAGCGAACCCAATAATTACAGCTTGATTGCATTTCAAGTGGCTTTTGCAAACTTCTTCAAAAACATGGTCAATTGCCACCTGGTACAAATTTTGGAATCTAATAACTGCATTGCAGCTTTCCAAAGTAACCTTCTACATGGTAGGTCTACAACCAACAACCTCATCTATTTAGAAACTCATAAAAGGACATACTTTTTAAAACGCAATCACTTGGTCTCAGCATATATTTTTTTCGACACGGCGAAAACCTACGACAGAACATGACGGTATGGGATCCTTCGTAATATTTTTAACTGGGACTCTATCGATCTCTAAATAAGTCGCTTAAATAAGACGAAATTTTCTATTCCAATTTACTGGTGGGAAGTTTGCCCGGGCGGTAATCAGAAACTGTTGATCCGATTTAAAAAAGAGCAGCAGCCATCTTGTGACAATTTCCTCAGTTACTTCACTCGCAACTGGTAAACAGTACACGATATGTCTCCTCCTCTTTATTCGTAACTCCATTCAAAAATCACTTGAATTTTAGGCCAAAGACCTGGAGCCTTACTTTAAACGGAAAATTTTGCTTAAATGACTACATGTGTTATGAAAATGAAGCGGAAACTAAAATAGAAGATATTATTATTATTAAAAATATTTAAACCACAGACTGCTAAATTTGTGCTATAAGGGCAATTTTTTTAGCATTCGGTAAATGGCGCGGCCAGAAATACTCAATAAATCTCTTAAGCCTTGAGTACTAAAAGCTCCGTCACGAATTAATATAATTTTGAGTTCAAAGAGCTAAAATTAAACAAGTCGAAAATTGTACGTCCAATGTGCAAATGAGGCGCGTTCGTGCTGTAACTAGTTTTATATCTATTCATATCTTGGTGCAATAGCTCTTGCATTCTCTTGCAAAAATGCACGAATACAAAATTTATTACGATTATGTATTATTAAATTCAGTAATACGGAAATAATATGACTCAAACTTAAATATGACGTAATCATCATCGTAGCCTAGAATTATTACCTATCATGGGATATCATTGAATTAATTACGTATGATAGGATTTAATAGAATGAAGAAAACGTTTGTTAATATCTTTTCAAGTTTCCATTCGATTTTCATAAAATTTGAAATGTCTCGACAAAATTCTGAAATATTATTTATATTAAATTTCAAACCATTTTTTGGGTAGTATTTGCGCTGTTATATGCGGACAGACGACGACTATAGGTGATACGTATTTATATAATTATGACATTTCCCCATAGACCATAATATAATAGAATACTTTGAGAAACTCTGATAGAACTCTGTAAATAAACTATGAACGCTACATAATTTATTTTCAATGCAGAACGTGGCATAGTAAATCTCAATAACATATATCAATTACAGAGCAATCCAACTATATTAATGCAAGTTAGAGTTCGGACAGACAAGCCGAATTCATAAGCACGTTTCAACTATGTTGGAAAGTGTTAAAAACGCATAATAGGTTTAAATTTCACTTTCAGAATTTAAACCAATAGGCTGAAGCATACCTGAATACTTTTGTGCAGCCCTGGATTTTACCTACTATCTTTATATACACGCCACTATTTAGCTAAATTTTAATTAAGACTAAACCACGCTAAAGCTATTAAAATCACACTTCTACAAATTATCATCCATAGACGGCCATGTATCTAATTCTTTGCGCCGCGCTGTACATCATTCTGTCTATATTCTACAAACATATCTTAGTATATAGTGAATGTAGTTCAGCGTAAAAATGAATAACTCATTTAAAAAACACCTTTAAGTTATTTTCGTTCATACCCAATAACCCTTAAAGAATACTTTTGTGTAGCCCTGTATATAATCTACAGCATTTATACACGCAACGTAATATGCAAATATGTAGTTATACTTAAAAACACGTATCACAACTAAAAATGTACTTCCAGCAGTCATCGCTAATATACAATACTTCGGATACTGTATACTATCCAAAATTTTTAGTGTGCCTCTGTAAATACTATGTACTGTCTATTACATAGGAAGTAACTTGTAGTAAATCTCAGCAATGCATATCAGTTTCATTATATGTGAAATAGTTTAACATAATCAAAATACGCCGCAAACAATATTTCCCCCTATACCACTATGTAACGGAATTCTTTTGTATGGCCCCGTAAATGAATAAATATATTCTTTGCACAGCATATTCTACAGAATGTATATTTTAGTGCACTTTATAAATGCATATCAATTTTATTATGTTCGAAAGGATGTAGCATCATTAAAATGCACTTGAAACTTTTTTTTCCTATTGGCCGTAATGTAATGAGATATGTTTGACTGTCCCTGTAATTAAACTATACATGCGATTTTCATAAAATTTGAAATAACTCGACAAAATTCTGCATCAATTATATATATCAAATTTCAAACCATTCGGTTGGGATGTTTTTGCGCTGTTATATGCGAACTGACCGACGCACGGTGGGGCAGAAAGCCGCCAAAGTTAGCAATAAATAAAATTTACTTTGAACAAAAAAAGCACATCATACATTATTTTATAGACTTTACGTAGTAAAACTTAAAACTTTTACATAAGCTGTAGAGTAATTTATCAATTAATTTACAAAGCTTTTTGAAATATTTCCTGTTAATTAAGTTAGTTTTATACAAATTAAATATTTATAAATCATCTATGATATCGCATTAAAAATGCAAAATAACTGGTGTTGCAAACACAATTAATAATTTTAATGATTCTGAAGCACACCTTAAAGTGAATATCAGTGACTCGTTTTTAAGGAGTGACTCCCCCTTTCTCAGGCAAAATGTATATACTACTGTCAAGATAACAAGAAGCAAAACTGTTTCTGCTGTCTTAGTAGTAGCACACACTTTTTGTTTCAGGAAGAAGCGTTCGATCCTTCGAAACACGCCGTAAGTATAATTATATAGTGTGTTTTAAAAATTTTAGAATATTTAATCCATACTATCATCAGAGTCATCATCACATTCACTATCCTGATCACCAGATACATTGAAAGATGGAGTTTTTAACACATGAAGGAGAGTGTGTGAATTGGCGCCGCTGGGATATGAACCAGGGATCTCATGATCAGAAGGCGAGAACGTTAGCTAGAGCAAAAGCGCAAGCCAGTTACTCTAAGCTAGTAACTTGCTTTATACTGATCATGTGAGATGAGATCGCTACACACTCCATCCCCAGTGAGAAAGACGTATTTCTGACGTCTGACGAGCGATATGCACTTGTGAGCGATACTGTCGTACGCATGTGTGATGCGCAGTATGGCTTTATGCTGTGAGTGTTTCACAGGCTTTGGGTGCAGGGGATGATAATTTAGTGCTGCCATCTGCTGGCTATGAGATGAGATGATTGTTGCTGAAGGTTGTTTTTGCGTGTTTGTCAGGGTCACCACTTTAGAGTGTGTGGATTAGCGTCGCTGGGATACGAATCATGGATCTCCTGATCACGAGGCGAGAACGTTAGCGTCGAGCAAAAGGCCAAGCCAGTTACTCTAAGCTAGTAACTCGCTTTATACTGATCATGTGAGATGAGATCCCTACAAAGGACTTCTCGTGGCAGATATTCTAACTTTTTCTTTCTTTTCATTTGTTTGCTAGTGATCACTGGATCCGAACTTAGAAGTAAATTATTTGTTGGGCAGATCCAGGTCCATATACCGGCACCAACTTAACTACCCAAACATACACTGGGATTGGGGGCAGGGCAAACCCCAATCTTGAAGGTGGGGGAAAAATAATTGGTAATAAAAGTAATTACCTTAAGTAATTGCAGGTTAATTACTCCTCAATTACTGTACCTGATTTATTATAGTGGGTATTTAAAAACATTATAATTTATAAACAAACATTTGTGATCGTAATAATTGAATAATGGTCCTGGCTATTCCTGATAATTAGATTAACCATAATTATCTTAAATTGAGGCGGGAGGAAACACGTCTCCAAAACAGCCCCAAGCTGCGTTGTGTAATTTTAGTGAAGAAATAGCGTATAGACCGCGCAGTTATATCTAAATAAAACCTATCGAAACTACGCATAAATAACATACTAAAGAAGTTCATAATCTGAAATACAACTTACATTAAACTAAAACAGTGGACTCATGTTGTATTAAAAACACAGCCAAAATTTAACAATAAACAAAAAGCTTATTTACAGTTAATTTACATATTTACAAAAATAAAATAGAATAGTGTCACAAGACACCAGCGTTCCAAAGAACGAAATAGAATTAGTAATTGCATTAAATTTACCTTTTAAATTATCATTACAAATATTAATTAAATGCTTGGGTACCATAAATTGTACATCCCTAACACAACACAGATTATTAAAACAATGAGAATACAAAAATATTGAATAACACATACCTTCTGTAGAAGAGGATTACTCGTAGCTTAGGTTGCACTTAAATCCGTGGCACATTGAGTGTTTTCTCACACTCTAGGAATAAAGTTCACTAATTTATTTAATTTAATGATGTAAGCAATGTCCGAGGACTGTCGATCTTAGGGGGAGCGGGAAAACCCCTTAGCGGGAAAACACGACCCGAATAACTCGTACTCATCGTAAAATCACCTTTAGAGCAAACCAATGTCTGCTAAGTACCTCATTACAGAGAGAGAACAAACAGTCTCTATTAAGTCATCATAGCTGCGAACTCGAACGAATCTCGGTTAAAACATCATAGTTAGAGAACTGGAATCGCACTGTTTATTTTTTTAAGCAATCGTAGTTTGAGAACTGGAATGCATCTTCTTTTTAAGTCATCATGGTTTGGGAGCTGGAACCGATCTCGGTTAAGACATCATAGTTTGGGGGCCGGAATGCATCTCTTTCAAGTCAACAGCACAATTCTGTATTAAACCATCTTAATTGGGAAAAACGAACTAATCTCAGTTAAATCATCATAGTTGGGAAACTAGCATTCATCTCACTATAACTTCATTCTTCGGTTACGAAATCACCTCGTGATAACAATATGGAGGATGTTCCTTTGCCCCCTTCGTCAAATGGTCGGTCAGCTTTGCTGACCCCCTCTTCTTCCGTCAACTTGCAGACCTCTGATTCGGTATTACACTTTTTTCCGGGGTATACCGTACTCCGCCCACTGAGCGTCAGCGATCATGGGATCTAGACCCCGGGCCTTCTTACCTCGCCTGTGTGGTCCATCTTTTTACGACTTCTTTATTCGGTCCCATAAATAAACTAACATCCAGTCATAAATACAACTTGGATTTTATGTCAAGCTTTTGTTAGGCTTGGAGACTTCGTGTCTATCTAAAAAGATCCCGTTTAAAGATAAGACCCAACTGTGCAGTCCTTCACTTATTAAGGCTTTACAGCGTAAATACATATATGAGTATATTTATATCAAATAATAATAATAATAATCAAAATAAATACATGTAAGAACACACTCTAAATACACATACACACTTTATAAAATAATAATAATAATCAAAATATATAAATAATAGTATTTTTATGGCATTAAAATAAAATAACAACCTGCTGAAGTGGTATCAAGAGTGTTTATATCAGTTATATGATAACACTTCCAGCATATCCCCTTGTTTTTATGGCAAAAAAAATTATTCATCAATTAATTTTTTTTCGGTACTCCAACCACTCCAGGTTGAGTGACAACGGTCTTTGTTGAAGAAAGTCCTTTCGCTTCTCGACTGATCCGTTGCTGGCGACCACTCGTTGATCATGTAAGACTGAACCGCAGCTACACGCTGCTTGTATGTCTGCACTGCTGCAAGATAGTAACTGTCCTTAGTGTGGAAGGAAAGTTCAAAACAAAAATCACACTGGTGGATCACAGTATTATGGTAACACACAAATTGTCCTTGTGTAATATCACTAAAGTATATTATGGACTGTTCATCACGCTGTTGTTATACGTAAACACTATAGTTTTGTGGATATACAGTTCTGTATCCTTGTAGACTGGTGATGTATGTCACTGGATCACACACAATTTTTGTTTCCCAAAAATTTTCCTATCTGCTTTAATAGCCAATGAAACACATAGCAATAATAATTTAGAATAATTCATAAGTCCAAAACTCCGCCTGTCTCAAAGCACGAACTTCACTTAGATTTAAACTGTTTATGGGGTATATCTTACCCTCCTCTATGTCGTTCTGTGCTAAATTGGTTTTACTGGTAAAGTCCTGAATTATGACTGCCGCTTGTGAGTTTCGTTTCAATATACGTTTTTCCTCCGAGTTGTTTGTCGTAATCAGATTAATCCTGTTGTTGTCTGCCACTTCATGAACCGAACACTCCGAAACTAGATCTACAAGCTCCTCTTTCGGTTCCAGCAGAATGAACTGTTTAGGCTGAATTGCATCCGGACATCTTAAAGGAATGATTCGTGTTTCGCCCGGGTAGAGATGCGTATCCCTATCTATGACGGCAAATATCTCACTTTGTTTATTTTCTGTTTTAGCCTGATCAATAACATTCACCCCAGAACTCTGTAGATTATTCACATTCTGAACTATCTTATTTGCGTCCTGCGGTTCCAGAGAAATTTTCGTATTCTTAAATTTTAATATTTTTTTGTCAAAATCAAGGATCATTTTATTCGTTTTCAGGAAGTCGAAACCCAATAACATCTGATACTCCCCATGAAAATTTTGTGTAGTCACATAAAAAGTACCCGTGACAAAATCGTTTTTAATTTTAAAAGTTATTTTGACACATTGTTTAAAGGGTATGATAGAGTTGTCGAAAGTTTGGATTGTAATTCTGTTTCCCAAATATTTAATCTTAGCATTAGTCTGCTTAAGCTTTTAAAGCAGACCTGGAGACAGGAGCGAGGCCACTGCACCGCAATCACAGAGAGTAGCGACTTTGACCCCAAACACATCTAAATCAATGATAGGTAACCTGTCGTCTCTCTGTAAATTCACATTAGCTATCGTGTAAGTGTTTCCCTTAAATTGTTTACCGTTGACGCGACTCTTCTTAGCTCTGTCACGCAAATCCTCCTTTCTATCAACATTATCCTTCTGCGAGTCCTTAATTCTAACACTAGAGTCTCTATAATTCTGCCTTTGCTGTGCAAAATTTCCATTGTTCGAAACCCTGGGATAAAAATTATCATCCGTACAATAATCAGAATTATACCCTGAAAAATTCCGATTTCCTAGAAAATTATCATAATAATTCTATCTATTAGATTTATCCAAGTTCCCATACCTATAATTATGCTGTAAGTAACCATGATTATTATCATTCCGTTGACTGTTATTATAATTTGGTAACAAATTGGGTGTAAGATTGGGATTAAAATTGGGATTAAAATTGGGATATCCCTGTACACTTGGAGATAGATACCCGAAACCTGTATTAAATCTGTTATAATCCCTTCTAGGATTAAAATTTTCAGAATTCTGTTTTCTAAGAAAATTAGGTTTCTTTGTATTAATTTTACCATTAAAATAACAATTCTGTAAATCGTGCTTAATAGTTTTACAGATCGCGATATAATTTTCCTGAACTCTTTCGTCTTTATTTTCGCTATTTTTCTTTACATTTAATGCATTCAATTGCTCCGTCAATTTTGAAATATAGTTTAATTGTTCTTTATTTTGCTCTAATAAATTCTCGTGAACTTTACCTTTAATTTCTACATTTTCCGTCACATTATTGACCTGTTCAATTATTGAAGAATTGAAAGCATTTTCCAGGTGTAATGCTTTTTCGAATAATTTAGAGAATTCTTTGATATCCCATTTCCTTAATTCTAAAGAAATATTCGGAGAAATCTCGTCCAAAAATTTATTTATTTTAATCAATTCAAAAAATTCTTGCGCACCTTTATTATTATCATATCCTGTCGTTTGTAAATATTTATAGGCCAAAATGTTAAAGTCCTCTATAAACTCTTTTACAGATTGATTAGGTTTTTGTTTATTTGATTAAATTTTGTCTGATGTTCTGTAAAGGATTCTCTTTTTGAGAAAACATCCAAAATTTTCTGCTTAAATTTAGCATAGTCTTGCTCACAATTTAAATTGTCATTTTGCACCAATTTTTCATGTGCAACTCCTACAAATTTTGATTTTAGAATCTGTAGCCTAAAATCCTCTTTTATATTTGTCCTATCCAGGAACTGATCAAATTCTTTTAAATAGAATTTTACATTAGGAATTTTCTTTATATCAAAAGGGTTGATTAAACTCAACACCTGAGATAATAAATTTTCCTCTTTTTCGTGAGACATATTTAATTCTAATTGTTTAACTGCCTCTCTTAATTGTTTACGCGTGCTAACTCCTGAATTAGAATTATCTTTACTTTTGCGATAATTTCTATTTGTCATAAAGTAAATTTTCTAAAATCCTATACACATAAATACAATAATAACCAATAATTTTCGTGATTTTTCCCCCAAAATGCACAAATAATACACAATAACACATAAATCAATAAATTCTTTCTACTAAAAATCAATACATTTTTCTCAGTACCATAAATAAACACTCTAATAATTTTTCAAAAAATTTCAGCACTTTTTACTGATTTTAAACACAACAATGAATTATTTTTCGATATTGTATGATTTTTCTTTATCATACTTCAATAATTACAATTTATTTATGAAAAAGATTTTTCTCTTTTCATTTCAATAATTGTGTCAACATTTTGTAAAAATCTCACAAAGTAATTGCAAATTTTTACTGAATAAATGCAACTTTTTCTACTAATAATAACCTGAAATTCCCTATACACTAAGTATAAATTACACTTCAATTATAAAATATTGTTTCATGACAACACTTTTTATTAATCAAAATATAAATTCATTGAGCCATACACTTTTTTGGGAAAAACAAGTCAGAAATAATTCATACAATTCATTGGTAGCAAGACTATTTTTTAGAAATTATTTTAAAGTTAGCAAACATGAGTAACGTGTTTTTTATTTTTTGACTAAAAATACCACTATAATAAAATAATATTAACTCCATATAACGGGTAATATTAACAATAACTCCAGAAAATCCTGAAAGTCACGGAAACCACCGCAATTTTATAAATATATATATATATATATATATATATATATATTTATTTATTTATATATATATATATATATATATATATATATATATATTTATTTATTTATATAGATGGAATAAGTTTGAAATTTAGTATTAATGTTAAAGTAAATTAACAGACTCATAATGAAGAATGCTAAAATTTAACATTTAACTGCAAGTTTATTTAATTTAATAAATATATTTACAAAAATAAAATAGAATAGTGTCACAAGACAACAGCGTTCCAAAGAACGAAATAGAATTAGTAATTGCATTAAATTTACCTTTTAAATTATCATTACAAATATTAATTAAATGCTTGGGTACCATAAATTGTACGTCCCTAACACAACATAGATTATTAAAACAATGGGAATACAAATATATTGAATAACACATACCTTCTGTAGAAGAGGATTACTCGTAGCTTAGGTTGCACTTAAATCCGTGTAACATTGAGTGTTTTTTCACATTCTAGGAATAAAGTTCACTAATTTATTTAATTTAATGATGTAAGCAATGTCCGATCTTAGGGCCATCCCTTAGCGGGAAAACACGACCCGAATAACTCGTACTCATCGTAAAATCACCTTTAGAGCAAACCAATGTCTGCTAAGTACCTCATTACAGAGAGAGAACAAACAGTTTCTATTAAGTCATCATAGCTGCGAACTCGAACGAATCTCGGTTAAAACATCATAGTTAGAGAACTGGAATCGCACTGTTTATTTTTTTAAGCCATCGTAGTTTGAGAACTGGAATGCATCTTCTTTTTAAGTCATCATGGTTTGGGAGCTGGAACCGATCTCGGTTAAGACATCACAGTTTGGGGGCTGGAATGTATCTCTTTCAAGTCAACAGCACAATTCTTTATTAAACCATCTTAATTGGGAAAAACGAGCGAATCTCAGTTAAATCATCATAGTTGGGAAAATAGCATTCATCTCACTATAACTTCATTCTTCGGTTACGAAATCACCTCGTGATAACAATATGGAGGATGTTCCTTTGCCCTCTTTGTCAAATGGTCGGTCAGCTTTGCTGACCCCTTCTTCTTCCGTCAACTTGCAGACCTCTGATTCGGTATTACACTTTTTCCGGGGTATACCGTACTCCGCCCACTGAGCGTCAGCGATCATGGGATCTAGACCCCGGGCCTTCTTACCTCGCCTGTGTGGTCCATCTTTTTACGACTTCTTTATTCGGTCCCATAAATAAACTAACATCCAGTCATAAATGCAGCTTGGCATTTTATGTCAAGCTTTTGTTAGGCTTGGAGACTTCGTGTCTATCTAAAAAGATCCCCTTTAAAGATAATACCCAACTGTGCAGTCCTTCACTTATTAAGGCTTTACAGCGTAAATGCATATATGAGTGTATTTATATCAAATAATAATAATAATAATAAAAATAAATACATGTAAGAACACACTCTAAATACACATATACACTTTATAAAATAATAATAATAATCAAAATATATAAATAATAGTATTTTTTATGGCATTAAAATAAAATAACAACCTGCTGAAGTGGTATCAAGGGTGTTTATATCAGTTATATGATAACACTTCCAGCATTATTGAAAATATCTCTGTTAGTTTTTTTTCGTTTCTTTTAAAGTCTTTATACATAGCTTCTTGTGCTTCCTCAGTCATCTGTCCTGTGGACAGCAGAGCCGAACTTCCCAGATAGCATTTTTTGCTTTTTAAAGCCTTTTTGCTTTTTAAAGCCTTTTTTCAACCATGCTACGTAAATGTTTGAATGCTTTTTAAAGGCTTTGCATGAAAAGTTTGTAAATGTTTTGTAAAGGATCGAAAAAGGTTCCTAGTTAATGCTATCTGAGGGAGTTTGTAAGTGTTTCATGATAAGCATGTGAAAAGGAAGAAACGAAAGGGTAGTTACAGGAGTTACAATCAAAGATTGATGAAAGGCTTTTATTACAATCATACATAACAAAATGAAAATGGGGTTTTTATTAATCATAAAATCTTATTTGATATAAAAATGAGATAAATAACTCAACTTAGAATTTTTCTTAGCTGAGCATTTTTTTTTTTTTTTTTTTTTTTTTTTTTTTTTTTTTTTGTTCCTGTGGAAAATTAAATTTCAGTCAAATATTATCTATACATTGAAAAATACTGGTTTTTATTAGTCCACTTGTTTATCAAATTGCTTATTTTAATTAATATGTTCATTTTTTATTTTTTACCTTGAAAGAAATTCTTAAAATTTAAATATACTTTATTTTTTAAATTATGAAGAATTATTATGTTTTTAAGATGTTATTTTATTTTTTTGCAATTAGCGATTTAAAAAAAATATATTGCAAAATTCCTTAAAGGGAATGATAGCATCCCTGTCTTTTACTATGTATGTATAAAATATGTGTTTAATTTTTATCAATTCGCTACATTATTAGATCCTATTTTAATAATAAAAAAAGCTTAATAATGTTAAGAGGCTACTTCACTCACACAGAAACACCTGATTGCTAATGCTAATCCGCTGGGAGATTTTTTTTTTAATATCTCGCTTGCATTTGGATTTTTTTTTTGCATTGCATTGCATTGCATTGCATTGCATTGCTGCAGTTTTGATACAAAGGCCATTTTTCGACTTTGTTTTACAAGGTTTTTTTGCTTATTAGGATATTTTGAGAACTGCTTTCGAAAGCGAAAATACTCTAATGAAAAAAAAAAAAAAAAAACATTGCAAACAAAATTGAAAACTTTAAAAAAAAGGTCTTTGTACAGATTGACCACATGTAACAAATAATAAAATTTACAATATTGAAATGCAAACGAGATATTTAGAAAAATTCTCCCATAGGATTAACATTAGCATAATCCCATTAAAGAAAATTTTCTTAAGGAAAAACACTTTCATTTGAATAAAAACCATTCCAAGTAAAATTTTAATTAATTATCAGCAGTGAAATTATTGAAGATTAAATACGTGAAATTTTTTACATTGCTAACTCGACGCAAATCAACAGTGCATTGGACACTATTTCAAGGATACGGGTTAGGCATTTTTCACTCTGTTTATTTACGCTTAGTTAGCAACTTGAAAATTTTCACGTATTTAATATTCAAAAATCATTCTTATACACATAGACATACAGTCTTGAAAATTATTGGTGAACTTGAAATTAAAAAAAAAAAAGCAAAGGGATTTTTTTTTTTTTTTTTTTTTTTTGTCATTTATCCTTTAACAAAAGAAAAAGGGAGAAATTCAATAAAATAAAAAACAAAGTTTTTTTATATTAAAGGGTAAGAAAAGTATTTAAAATGTTACTGGTAGGACTTGAGAACATACAACTCTATGTCTATGCTTATACATAGTAAATTTAATTATACTTTCAGTTACTTACCTTTTGAATCCAGTTCACTAATCAGGATCAGATAATTTTTTATTGTATACATATATAATAAATCTGTGTTTACCTACAATAAATAGCACATCAAATATGTGGAACTCCAATATAGTGTACATTTAATGACTGTAGAAGATTGTATATTTTTTATATTACTACTTCATTAATTTTTTTAATTCTTTCATTTATTAGACTTATTTCTTAGAATTTTCAATTATTATTTAGAGAATATTGTCAGATTCATAAAAAAATCCTCCTTAGGATTCTGATTGATGACCACAGGAATATATTTAGTCTTTTCTCTGAAAATTATTTAGTGATGCAAAATGAAGAAGAATTTTTTTTTTACAAATTCAATGATCTTTCCAGCATTTTTACATAAATGTAGTAATTTCTTGCTTGTTTAACAATGTAAATTACACATTGCAATAAGACAAATTTTAAAAATCATCTGCCTTCCTCCCTTCTCCAATGTTTTTCTTTTACCAGAGAAATATTATCCTATGTACAACAGAGCAAATACTAAACTAACATTATTTTTTTAATTTTTTTAAAGTATAATTTAACTCACTTAAATTGTTCTTTTTCTGATTGTAATTATTTTTAATAACTTAAGACTGAATCAATGAAAAATTTTTCTCAGTATCACGGAAATAGTCTCGAAAACAAATGAAACATCATTCAGTTTATAAAATTCTATTTATTTACACATAAAGAATTGATATAGTAATTTATTTACATATAAAGAATTGATATAATTAATTAACAGGAACTTCATTAAATTTTACTTTCTTCTTGATTCATTCTTTTCTCTCTAGAAAAAAATAAAAAATAAAATTATAAGCACACAAATTACATACGTATAGTAAAAATAAATAAAGTACAGTGTGACCTCGAAAATCCGGCATCAAAGTCATCTCGCCGCTTTTTTTTTTTTTTTTTTTTTTTTTACACTTCCACCTTATAGGAGAAAGAAAAATAATAAATCGTTAAAGAACTAAAAATTTCGAGATTGAAAGCGATGGATTAGCTGACAGATGCTATGCTAAATTGAATCCCTTCTGAGTACAGAAGAAAAGGTATCAGTGGAAAAATGCTTAAATTTGACTGCAAAACTAACATCTGCTTTAGATAAATAAGACTGTATTTTCAAAATCGATATTCTACATTTATGTAAAATAAAAAAAAAAAAAAAAAAAAAACTTGTTAAAAAACTGTTCAAAGAATTGAAGCAAATAAAATTGACATCGATGTTTAGGAATTTAAATGAGAAGAAATGATATATATTAGATTTTTTTTTTTTTTTTGTAACATAGAAAATATGAATAGAAACTTTTAATTTTAATATTTTTTAAAATATTTAATTTTCTATTTTTCTCACATAACTATTACTTGGGTATGAATTAAATTACGAATATCGGCACCATTAAGACTATTAATAGTATTTTTGAAGTCAGAAATTCGGCATCGTCATGGTCCTGACAATGCCGGATTTTCGAGGTTATACTGTACACAATAGAGAGTGACACAGCCAGAATCTTCATCTGGGATTGTTACTCATAAAATGAACGTTTTGATTTTGTGACACACACACACAATAAATAAATAAATAAATAAATTAAAAAAATCTCTACATAATGAAAAGCACAAATAACCATAATAAATCTCGCCTTTATGTGTTTAAAGGTTTCATAAAAGAGCATTTTCTTATATCTTCAGATGATGAAAAAAAAAAAAAAAAAGAAGAGTGAGAAAGAGTAATAATTAGTGAAATAGGTGAAAAAAATATATATATATATTCTATCAGCAGAGGGTATACACTAAAGAGTAAACACTATAGCTATAAACAGCATGGTTCAGTGATATATATAAATGGATCCATATCTGATATTTATTTTCAAAATATCATGAAGTTTGATATTTATTTTCAAAATATTGTGTATATTTTCAGTCGAGCAAGAGTAAATTGATTTTTCGACTTTGTCGTTCTGTAGATAAAGAACTTTTGCTCTGGCAATATGACAATTTTAGCCTCCTCCCCCCCCCCCCCTAAAAAAAACAGTAAAGTACCAATTATACGTCTTTCAGGAAACCTTTCTAAAAAGATGCATAACTGAGAAAGGCGTATAATCGAAATTTTAGTCGGCTAAGGTGCAAAATCTTTGACTGTAGAAATACAATGCTGCAATCGCACAAATTGAATTTTGATACCATTTTTGATTGTTTTGAATACACTATATATTGAAAAAAAGTTAGCCCTTTGCACTCGAGGACTCCGGAGCGGAGCCATTTAAAATTTGTCTTCAAACTCGAGGGCTCCGCTACGGAGACAATGCAAATAATTTTGTGATACCTGTCTAGAAAAGCCAAGATTACATATTGGCAATTGCTTCAAGAGGTATCACACTTTACGATTACAAAATGTAATAATTTTATAATTTTTAGTTTTTTTTATATATATCATAACATTTGTATTCATAAAGAATTTAAAAAAATAATAAGATATAACTAAAATCACTTTGAGTTGCTGCTAATACGAATGAAAAAAAACTTTGAGTGCAAAGGGTTAAAATATTAAAAAAATAATTAAATAATTTCTAAAATTGAAAAATAAAAGTGAGAATTATCAAACCTTTTATATCAGTTGCATACCTTGAATTATATTTTTTTCCTCATTATTGGACATACAAACAGATTTTAATTAACCTAATTTTTAATCATCGTCTGACATGCCGATTTACTTTAAAAACTTAAGCAAAGCATTATTTCAAGAATCAGAAGTAAATTTGCTTCATATACTTTTTATGCTTTCTGTATATTAGTAAAATATAGTAGTATAGGCTTTTTTATGCGTAGATGTAATAGTTTCTCTATTTATTGAACATTATATTGTATATTATTCATAATTTAAACTATGCCTAAAAGTAGAACTTTTGTTTATACAAGAAGTTTAACATAAAAGAAGGTAGAGGGAGGAATGGGACATGTTTAATTCTTTCTTTTTAATAAGATGAATGTAAATTGCTAATATGCAAATATTTTTAAATGGTAATATATTAATTATAATATTATATATATATTCATTTACTTCAAAATATAAATAAATTGAACTGATGATTTTTTAATGCTATCTCTGATTGACAATTCTGAATTTTCCTTCCAGTGATGAAGGTACTGAAATTTGATAACGTAGCACAGACATCAACCTACAATCTTTGTTAGACTGTATATATAGCCAAAAATAGACTATTTGTCCCTTATCATACATTGTTTTATAGCTGTCCCATACCTCCCTGTTAGTGGGAAGGTATGGGACACATTTTGAAATTTATAATTTCTTTATAAAATTGTTTCTGCAAATTATGTTTCTATATTGTTTAAGGACATTAGAGAGTGTTTCATTTTGTCTTCTATATATCAAAATTTTGTTTATGTGTCAAAGAAAGTTGATTTTCTTATTTTTGTAAAAAGCATAACATTCCTCTCCACTCTCCCCTCAAGGTCAAATAAATAATAATTAATGTATAATTAAATATGCATAATAAAGATGACATACATTTTCCCGGAGTTATTCAATGGAACTTTCCTCATAAAAGTATCATATTAATTCACATCAAAGTCGTAAAGTAAGGAATTTTTATTTCAGGTTTAGCCAGTCTTAATAATAATAAAAACTTGATTAATACATAAATATATTTGATAAAAAGATTGTGATTACCAATTATCAGCAATATCTTGATTTTTTTTCAGAAAAAAATTTATACTTTCTTCCCGAAAAAACAATGAGTTCAGTGAATTATATACAGTACGCTCCCTCAAATCCGCATAGCTTGGGACCAGTGGTTGCGCGTAATTTAGAATTTTGCACATTTCTGGTCATTACTTTGTTTACATCTTTTAAACAGTAATTTGAATGTAATAATGCATTCAAAATTATACAGAATACTTGCAATTTTCAATAAGATAAAATATTAAGATAATTAAGTAAAGTAATAAACTACAATGATAAAAAGTAAGATAATTTTGAAAATGATTAAAATATTGAAAGTAAAGGTCAAGTAAATGATCAATAATGCATAATTAAATATGCATAATAAAGGTCAGATACATTTTCCTTGAATTATTCAATGAAATTTTACTCATAAAGGTAACCAATTGATTCAAATCAAAATCACAAAGTAAAAAAGTTTTACTTTTAAAAGTTTAGCCAATCTTAATAACCAAAAAAGCTTGTTTAATACATAGATATATTTGGTAAAAAGATTGCGATTACCAGTGATATCAGCAATACTAGTGTTGAATCTAAGCCGCTTCAAACCAGTTCAAAATATTTTTTGTGAACAAGGTACAAATGTGCCCTTTTTGAAAAAAAATGCCCCCCTTTTTTTAGAATAGTGTTCCCCTTTTGAAAAAATGTGTTCTTTTTTAGAATAGTATCCCCTTTTTAAAAAATTCCCGCCCAGCAGCCCTTTTCTTCTAGAGTCAACACTAAATACCTTGATTTTATCCATAAATAAATTTATACTTTCTTCATGAAAACCCACGAGTTAAGGCATTCTATCAAGAATTACATATTAAAATACATACGGAATCATATAAAACTAAAAAATTCTATAATTTTGCCCTTATATCTGAACTGAAAGTTTCATTGTTTACTTCTGTGATAATGTGTGGATTTGAGGGAGTTCTCAGTCCTTTCGAAGTTCAGTAAATAAATGCAATTTTTGGAGGGATGGGAACAAATAATGACAATTGCATTGATTTATCTATTTCTTCGAGAGTTTCCTGACAGAATAGGGCAGAGGAGTTTATTGATCGCCATTCTTATTTTGTCATCAGAGTTAAATTCATTGCCTAAAAAGGCACAAAGGGGTTTTTAAACACTTAAAAGTAAAAGAATTTAACAAAAAATCTAAACTTAGTTTAGAAGTTTGATGAATAATGAATCCTCTGGAATTATTTTTCTAATAAAAACTTCAAGCCACCAGGAAAAGACAGAATTTGTTTCATGTTCTTCAAAAAAAAAATGGGTTGCCCATGGAGGGAGTTCAAATGGGATGCTCTCTGAATGGGGGTAAAATTAGTATTGAGTCTATGGGAATAAATTTCGTTCCATGAAAAAATGATCGGTCAAGGAGGTGGTCGCACAGGGAGGTTTCACTATATATATATGTGTGTGTGTAAATATATGTATATATTTAACACTGGCGTACAGTTACAGAAAAGTACAAACTTTCATAGGAAAAAGAAAACATCATTCGTATCATTGTGCATGAACTCACTATACAGATATTTTGTTAAAATATATAATAACCAACCTGTTAATTTAGAAACTACTGTCTTTTCCACTTCTTGCTGGACAATTTTAGATTTTGTACCCTGTTAGGACTTTGTTCCAATATCATCTGTAATATTCTCGACATGCTAGCAACCACGACTTCAGCATCTTTACCAGATGATGTCATTAGTTCTTGAAACTAAAAAATAAAACATAAAATAATAACAATCATGAAAAAACATTTAAACCCTTCATGACAAGCCTCCCTTGTACCACTATTTTCAAATAGTGACTTTTTCCTTATTTAATAAATTTATATTAAGTAAGGTAAAAATAGTACTTTTTAGTTAGCCAGGCGCCAGTGTTATGTATACATATATATATACAACACTGGCGCCCGGCTAACCGAAAAGTACCGTAAAAATTACCATTCCGATATAGTAATAGTTACAAGGACTGTGTACACACTTTATATCACACATATGTTGTCATGAAGGGCTTAACATTACAATACATTTTGTAATGTATTTTTGTACCAATTTATATTTATTATTTATTATCAACTACACCGGTAGCAGAAAGTTCGAGATGGGAGTCGCAGATTTTCTCTTTTCGTTTGCAGGTTATTTTTCTATTGAACCCTTATTTCGTTTTATATTATGTTTGGCTCTTTCTTACTTAATACAAAAACTTAAGATTATTATTAGTAAAATTAATAAAATGCATAATAACATTTTTAAAAAAAGTGATCGTTTGATTAACACTTCGATTGTAAAACTTGCAATCTGTCAAACCTGTTTTACCTGCGGATTATTTTCTGCCCCTGAAGTCTCTTGCAGACACTTGGAGGATTTTCTGCTATTGGGTCAACTACTAAAAGTACACTTATTAAAAGTATGTACTAACTTTATTTGGTGAAATTGGTTGACGGGATAATCAAGTAGTACAAAAAGAAGTAGTAGTATGAATTTCATGCCCTGTCAATTTTCACACGGATCTGATGCCAGTACAGATAAAATTATGGGGGGAAGGGACAAGAATGGTAAGGTAATTTCATATTTATTAATTAAACAACAATAATAATAAACCAAGTTTTAATTTCTATGAATTTACAAAACATTTAATTTTTAAATAATTCTTATTTTGATTTCATTTTTTCCAATTTACTATTAATAACTAAAAGTATTGATGGGCAATTTTAAAATTAACAAGCTAACTGATAAGCATTTAAGGCTCATGATTTTATAGGCTGTGCTTAATATAACGGTATCACTTCAGGGAGGTGGAGTTTGGCACTTGATATCTTAAGATATCTCTAGGGAGAGGGAAAAGATTCATTTTCGATATTGTTACCATTTTTGATCCAACCAAAATATTCATTTTTCTATTTGTAACTGTTTCTTTACATCAAAATATTCAGTTATCTATTTTTATGAAAATACTAAGTTATTATTAAAATCATTAAATGATTATATACAATTATTTCATTCTGAAATGTGGAATACCTCAACGTTTGGCTTTCCTATTTTTTTATATATATATTTGCATATAACCCGCTGTTGGAGAAACCAGATAGTACGTTTGAAGTGATACTTGTGCTTATTAGTAAAATAAAGAGGAAGAATGTTGTCTATCTGTTTTGTTGATAAGAGCGGAGCAGCAAGAAACAATATATCTGTTGAATACATTATGTAACAAAGAGCTATTATTAAACACTTTTTAAAATTTTTATTGATATAAACTTATTTCATATTTAATAGAAAATTTTATAAATAACAGATGTATAACAATATATTTGCATATAACTGAAAATATGTAAAAAGAAAATGAAAGGGAAAAAATTAAAAAGAACTTTGAGACACTGATAACAATATGATTAGTGACGGAAGGGTGGGACATAATCCAGGAATGATAATGTAAGATATTGTAAAGGCCAGAAAGATTACAAAATTACTATAAAGTTGGTAACGTTATATATGTACAGCCCAGCATCTTAATATTAAAAGCTTTGTCGATTCTCAATCAGCTGGCAAAATGCCATACGAAAATTAATTTCTACTGTAAATGTGTGTTTATTTTTAATAAGTAATTTTTTTATTCTTCACTACACATAACAAATTTATTTTTTGTGATGTATACATGCACATGATTTAGTGGTGGTTTTTTGCAGAAAAACTTTTAAATAATTACTTGTGTTTGAAGACAGTTTTTAAATTTTACATATAGCTACTATAAATATAGGAACAGCGAAAAGGGAGTTTGTGCAATACAGATAAGATATTCTCAAATAAATTTAATGAAGGATATTATAATTATACAATTATTGGCCCAGATGTCTTATTCGCCCCATATTGGTGCAATTTTGTTTGGTTGCCAATTTGTCGAAAACATCAACAGCATAAACAACATAATCCGGGTTACCACATCAAACAAAATAACGGCACTTTGGCGCCAGTTAAGTACCAGTTGCGTAAATGACATTGGCGTCAGAAAAAAATCACGCCAATATGGGGCGAATATGACATCTGTGTCCAATTATTATTGTTTAAATATGAATATTATTTAACATATGATAAAACATTTTTTTTCCTTAAAATAAGAGCGAAGGTTGAATGTATTTTTTTTTTTTACTTAAAATGCAATTTTTTAGGAATATATTAAAGAAACACCTTTTGAATATAAAGCTTTTTTAAATAGACTTTTAACAATTCTAATATAATTGAAAAAAAAAAATATTTCTGTTTGGATGTTATTTAATTACAACAGAAAATCATCTGTAAATATATATAGACGCTAAAAGGGATAACAAACAATATACCTACATTTTTATAAATACATTTTAATGAAATGATCTACATGTTTTATACGCTACGCACAGCATATATATTTCCAAATGAATGTAATTTGTTGAAGGCCAAAGTCTGTTTTGATTTGTAAATCAGTCCACAGCAAGGGGGTGGTGGTGATTTTAAAACTTTAAGTATACATCTCTTATTTTTTGAAGACTTTAAGAAAAAAAGATAAAATTTATTTTTACAAGCTTAAAATAATTAAACATAAAAACAAAATTGTGTTTAAGACAAGTGTTTTTAATTATAAAAACACTAGTATAGCCTCGATCATAATTAAAAATGTTTTATTATAATAAAATATGTTCCTAAGCACTTATTCCTACAAAAAACTCCTTATGCTTTTCTCGATTTCGTGTTTTATGGTTCATTTACATTACCATTACGTCAATCCTATGTGTTAAAAGTACTATATATAACGGAACTGCGGTTATGTTATCAAAATACATTTGAAAATTCGCGATGGTTACGAAACGTGAAACGATACGTTATAACATGTTTTAAGTAAATCATGTTTATAGAAGTTAGTTTAATTTTAAAATGTAGCATGCTGTATAACATAAGTAAACAAAATAGCGTTGAATCAAACGTCATCTTTTCCCCATGGTAACTTACACAGAAATCTTAAATATAAGACAGTACAGAAGAAAAAAGACTACAGTAAAAACGATTTAAATAATAATGAAATATACTAATAAGTAAAAAGTAATGGCAAACTTACCGAATTTTCTGTAAATTTTAGAAACGTAGAATGAACTTGACACAACGAAAGCTTTCAAAGGAGACGCCATGTTCTTTGGCTACGCTATGGCTAAGAAAAGAAATAAGTTGCGCATGCGCAAAAATCGTACGGATCATAATGATTTCCGAACATGGGTTGGCTACACGATTATCACGAAAACCTTTGCAGGATAATTAGAATGTAAATCAAAAACGACCGTTTTCGGAAACCTTACATGCTGTCTGGGTTATAACTTCTGGTCCGTAAATCAAATACTTGTGTAATGTCGAGGGCATGTTGTACCATGGATACTTCAAGACAAAATATCTGGCTGTAAAATGCGAAAATACATGATAGTTTTCTACATGTATCTCATATGTACTGGATATTACAATGAAGATAATACACTATATGGCCAAAGGTGACCGGTCACTTGCGATTTTAGACGTTTTGTTAAACATCTAGAAAAATACATAAGGAATTAACCTGAAACTGCAGATGTTTTAACAGTATAGTATAGGTCATATATTTCCGTAAAGATTATTTCCCGAAACCCCATAGGGGACCGTCAACAAATTGAAAAAGAATGAGTATCTTTTGGATAACCCTGTAAAAACTAATGTAGCAAAAGCGTTCAAACTCGAGATTATTAATAAGTGGTATATACTGTGTTCATTTTTATTAGGATAGCGTGCGTACTCGTAGAGAAATTAAGGTTTTTATAAAAACAGTCCCAAATTTCGCCAAGTTTTTTGCTTATAATTTGCAGAGTTCTTAGTATAAAAAAAAGTTATTTTCAAAACATATGACAAACAACATTGTATACAATACTCTGCAATCAGAATTAAAAAATAATAAAAATTGGATGAAAAATGAGCAGATTTACTAAAAAATATTTCACTGCGCATGCGCGAATGCAATCAAAATATAATGTGCATAATGTATTAGCTAAGTATATAGAGCAATATTTTGTACGCTATCTTAGCACTAATCAACAGATATTTCATACAACCCCTCATCTTTTTGCTTCTTTTTGAGAACAACGGATTTTGAGCTTATTCTATCGACGATAATTTTCAGAATTTTCAAGCTATGAGGGAAATTCAGAATTTTCAAGCTAATTTTCAGGGTATTATGTACAATGTTGTTTGTCATATTTTCTGAAAAGAACTTTTTAGGGTTCCGTACTTAAAAAGTAAAAACGAAACCATTATAAGATCACTCCTGTGTCTGTCTGTCTGTCACAGCCCTTTTACTCGTAAACTATGCAACGTGGAAAGTTCAAATTGGGGGAAGTAATAAAGACTATTGACCAACATATTTACAGATTAATAAATATTCATAAATATATTTAGGGAAAATGTAGAGGGGCTAATTAAGTTACTTGAAAAAAAAAATCTTTTCTTTGTACATCGTGTGGGGTATCGTGTGAAAGCTTTCGTAACGCTGAAATCTAAAATATATTTCATTTAATTTTAGGTATTATATTTTCAAAGTTATGGTGGAAAATTTAGTGCAAAAATGTGTCCCCCCCCCCCCATCTAATTCCAAATCTATTGAAACTAAAATTATGAAAAAATTAGAGGTAGTAGACATTAATTTAAACCTTGCAGGAAAATTATAGCGTCACATAGTTTTCCCCTAGTCCATAGTCACCCCTAGGTCACATAGTTTTTGAGAAATTCGCATTTTTCCGTTGCACTCAAATTTCGATTTACGGGCTTCAGCAAAAGTGTTGAGCAGATCTGGAGGTACCTATCGTAGCACAAGTATAAAAGCATTGTTGATCATGAATTTCTGAAAAAATCGTCGGTAATTAGCCGAGATATTAACCCTTAAAGACACGGACGGTTTGGACATGCATAATGAGAGGGACGGTGTACTGTATGCTCCATCGGCTTTTAAAGCCTAGATAACAAATTTTAAGGATATATTTATGTAATGCAATGCCCAGTAGCACTATAAAATGAATAGATGTCAAATTGTTGAAAACAGACTAATTTAATGAGAATTAATCACACAAATACTATGGGATTCGCGACTAGTTTCTATTGAGTGGCTCTCTCAATACACCTACTATGTCTTTAAAGGTTAACTAAAAACCTATATGGAATAAAAAATATACAGAGTAGCTATATTTTCTATTATTTAGGTTCCATATATCTTTGAACTTTCATGGCATATCCATTTATACTTTTCTAGTACACAGGGTGCAAAGGAAAGTCCCTTTAACCTGAAAATACTTGCGAACGGAGAGAGGTACAGATATGCAAGTGAGGTAACGGTATAGTAAAAAGACTAAGCCCGATTTAATGAAAACGGCAGCAGCGCCCCCTAGTGGCGAAATTTGGAAAATTGCCACTGCAAATCTAAAACAAAAAGAGATAGAGCAAAATTTCCAGTTAGAAAGTTTTAGAGCATCAATTAATTAATAGAATACGACATTTGGTTTACATGGATAAGATAACTCTTCGCCTGTTTACTCAAAAATGTCCGAAATCGATGCATTCCATTTTGTGTAAACGTTTGAATGGAATAGTCAGAAGTAGGAAGAAATACGCACAATTTATTCTATAAATACGTACTTATCTCAATAAATTTTGATAACATCACAAAAAAAGACAAACTGTCTCACAGTGATAAAAAGTTAATATTCAGTATGTTCGAAAAGTTCGCCATTGCTCACGATGCACGTTTGTATTCGTGAGAGTAATTCTGCATGCACATTTCTCAGCATGGAACGTACATAGCAAGCCTCTTCAATACGACGACATAGATTTATCCCTTTGAAGGGCGGTGGCTAGACGGTCTAGCCACCTAATTTTAATTCCAAAACTGACAAATGGCTCCAAGAATATTTTAATAGAATTTTGCTTTTAAAATGAAAGTGCAAATTAGCGGGCTTTTGTTTTCTGAGAAATTCGTTTGAATATTCTGGTGTCAGTCAGTTGTTTTATCAGTTTACGAATAGAATTTTTCTGGCCCTGAAAGGGTTTTTCTAAAATTTTAAATACATTGGAAATTAAATCTTTACAGACATTACAGTACAGTACACCGTCACAATCTGCAATTGTGCACTGCTACATTTCCGGAATGTGAATAGGCAAAGTAGAATCGTCGCTCATCGATTTCGGACATTTTTGAGTATGCAGGGGACAATTTATCTTATCCGTGTGAACCAAATGTTGTTCCGTGCTAATTAATTGGTGCTCTAACACTTTCTTATTGGAAAATTTGCTCTACCTCTTTTCGTTTTCGATTTGCAATGGCTATCTTCCAAATTTCGCCACTAGGGGTGCTGTGTACCGTTACCTCACTTGTATAGCTGTAGATCTCTCCGTTCGCAAGTATTTTCAGGTTAAAGGGACTTTCCTTTGCACCCTGTACACTATACGGCTGTCTATGCCCAACCCTACGTTGTATAGTTTTTACAAAGTCTTAGTATTCTTTTAGCAACGGTATTTTTTTAATAATACAGTTACTAATTCATATATTATTGTACGGAACCCTCTATGCGCGAGTAATACTCGCACTTGACCGTTTATTTTTATATTAAGAACTCTGCAAATCATAAGCAAAAAACTTGGCGAAATTTGGGACTGTTTTTATAAAAACCTTAATTTCTCATCGAGTATACATGCTATCCTCATAAAAATGAACACAGTATATTAAAATAAACCACTTATTAATAATCTTGAGTTTGAATGCTTTTTCTACATTAGTTTTTACAGGGTTATCCAAAAGATACTCGTTTTTTTTTTCAATTTGTTGACGGTCCCCTATGGGTTTCGGGAAAAAATCTTCGCGAAAATATATGACCTACTCTATAGTGTTTACACACCTGCAGTTTTAGGTTAATTCCTCATGTATTTTTCTAGATATTTAACAAAACGTCTAAAATCGCAAGTGACTGGTCACCTTTGGCCCTTTGGTGTATGAAGTTCTGTTATGAAACCTACATCAATTCCTGTGATCTGAGCAGAATGTTCTGGATTCTGAAAAAATTACCTGGCCTACGTTTAAATTACCGAACCCTGGCTTAGGTTTGTCCACAATTAAACCACATCGGCTTCTAAATTCTTTTTTAATTCGAACTTTATTTTGAGCAACGATTTCTTTTTTAGCGAACTTGCTATTTTTTAACGGTTAGGTTATAAGACATGTGCTAAAGACATTCGAATATACGTATCCATGCATGGAGCACTGATAGGCCGAATTCTAAATTCTCTGTTTTACTATCTCTGGGTATCCTTTTATCAATTGTGTTAAATTGTTTTGACGTTGCGCCACATATGAAGTTGTTTCTGTCAGAGCATTACAAACTTTACCGTCTACCATGAAAAAAATTAACTTGTGATTTATTTTTACTTTTCCTGATTTAATTACTACGTCACTATCTTGAATATTTTTTATCTGTTCATCCATTTTATTTTTTTCCGCAACGCACAATTTGTTAGATTCCTTCACGAAATCTATTTTAATAGGCCTGTAATATCTAGTTGACGCAGGTAGCGGGTTTTCCCATATAAATCTTTTTCAGATATAATACGAAGTGGAACCAGAGACGTAATAAATACGGCTGAATCACCTGGCTTCCGAGTCACAGAAAGCTTGTTTGTATGAGATATATCCTGAAGACCCGTCAAAACCCCACTTTGAAATAAGGCACAACTGCTTTAATTCTTCATTTTCAAGTGATTCGATAACAGGTTCTAGTAATTGTAACATGCGTCCTGAAGTATGATCTAGAAGAGCCTGTAATGTAACTGATGCACTAATTTCTGTTACTGTGATGTTTTTAAGATAGCATGATTATTATTATTATTTATTTTTATTTATTTTTTTTTTTTTGCCTCTTGCACAGTTTTGTAAGTGGGACATTTTTCTGGAGCACTTCTTCTTATGGCATTATAGTGTTCGCTAGATAATTTCGCGTCTATTAATACAGCCAGAGCGTCTTTCCTGACAAAAGCTGTTGTTGTGATTTTACAGATTTTGTATAAGCGCTTTGATAATTGATAGCTCGCTTTGGACCTGTAGTTATATCTTTCACATCTTTTGGGGCCTGAATCTATCCTTCAGATCTTAAACTCATATATGTCGCGTACACTTACGACGATGTAGAACTGGTATCGCGTAATCCTTTTGCTCTTAATCTTTTTTATCGTTCAGAACACCTTTCAAACGTCATATGAGGCCGTCCACGTTTGCTTTTCAATGCCGCGTCTGTTTGTTTTTCAAATCAAGGAAATGAAAACGATTCGTCAAGCCGCTTCTTATTAATTATAAAAAACTTTTCCTTGTCTAGACAGGCTTTTGCCCATTGGAATTTATATTTAAATTTAAAACATTTTAACTTCTATTTTAAAATAAAGAACTACTACGTTTGCAGTTTGTGCGATTCTGCAGCTCTTTTACCAAAAAATCATATTGATTTTCAAAAGTTTTTTTCTTTTGAACGTTTCATGATATTCAGAAGTTCTCTTCTGGTAATATACAATGTATTTAAATTCGTCCCTAAAAAAAATTTAATAATCATGTTTATGTACTTACACTAACAAAAACTGGAGCATGATTAACTATAAAATTTACCATATAATTAAATAAACAATTAAATTTAAAAAATCAAAAAAACCGACTGCGTAAAAAGCGAACTAATTAATTATTTCTCATCAATGTGAAACTACTTTTTTTTTCAATTCCTACTATTAGCTCACACTCTCGCTACATATATCTTGCTCAAATTTTCAATCGTTAATAAAATACTTATTATTCATCTAATCAAGCTCAAATAATTTTTTTAAAACTTGTAGTGGATGACACTTGATGTGAATTCAGTTTTTTTTCAAATATTAATTCATTAATTAAATTAAAGTAATTAATTTTCAATAATCGAGAGAGCCCTCTTTTTGATCAAGGTATTTTAAGACTGAGAGAGCCCTCTTCTTCATCAAGGCATTTTAAGAGCCACTCAAGAGGAAAGAAAAATGGGAGGAAAAAATATTCTCTTATTGCCCTAAGTAGGAATTGACTTAAAATATTTTTTATATTACTTGTTTATATTATTTACCTACTTTTTTATTTACTTGTATTGATGACTTTTAAGTTGTGTTTAATTGTTAGTTCCTACCTATAAACACTGTTTTGATCAGGTCTATAGATGTCTATGATGGTTAGAGTTGCAGTAAAGCTAGAGATCCTACATACGCAAATTCCAGGTTGTATAATATTTTAACGGAGCTTCTGACTGTAAAATAGTCAATGAAACATCGTCTTCATTTTGAAAGATCTCTCCAATGATATGCCACTCAATAGGGTGCGTAATTTTTTCTTTCGTCTCTGCTGCCATTTTGTATTTTTCGGCCGCCATTTTGAATTTATAAAAACAAAAACTAGCCTGTAACAATCGGGTCGTTAAGACGAATCGATAGAGACCTCATTCATTAAAATCCATCCAGCCGTTGGGATGTTTCAAGGATATAAATAAATCCACATACACAGATACGCGTGAAACACATAACCCTTCTTTCCAGTCGGGAAAAAAGGAGCAAAAAAGAGCAAACTTTTTTGAAGCATTTACCATCCTAAAACTCAAACCTGGTAAAAATAATTATAGTTGATACTTAACCTGCTTTAAATCATATCTAAAACCTTCAATGTTTGTAGACGCTGCTAAACACTTTTATAAATTTCACTGCTATATATTCTAAGCGTCACTTTATGTATAAAAATCATATTAAAAACAAATTAACCCTAGAACTACCGAAAATTTTACTCAAGTTTTATAAAAACATTTTACACCAGAATTTTTACTTAAAACTATTTAATTTGTTTATTTAACTTATTATTGTCTGATTTATAAATTTAGTTTGTTTTGAAGAAATTTCTGGTTTGAATAAATATTTTGAATGTACATGTCGGGTCCATTGGACCCTTCTGGTAGACAGAGGGTTAAAAGTTAATTCATTTTTGTTACATACCTGAACTTGAAGGTTCCATAGTCAAAAAATATTATTTTTAAATTATTACAGCGTAATTAATAAACGAATGTTGAAACAAAATTAATGATTTTTTTTCATTTATTACCATCGTGCAATATGCAGTTTAACTTCTTACTTTAATGACAACCAAGATAACTTTGCACACTTTTTAATACTAGGCAGATATTTCCTGCCATTTGCTCTATTAAAGTGACGTATGTTGGTAGTACAAAATAGAATTTCCCTTTTTTTTGCCAGATTTGAAGGCTTTTTACCCCATGTGAGACAGACCAAACGACACTGATGGTACGCCACTGATGCTATAGTTTGAGTTACCAGATTTTAACTTTGATTTTTCAGTCCACGTCTGTAGGGTTGGGATATTGGTGAATTGAACTTCATGTTTAACTCACAGCTAAAGCCTTAACCTACATTTGAGGTTTATGGAGAATTGCCCGGTTAAAATTTATGCGCTATTGAAATATGCTGGTAAATTCAATAAGCAGGAATTCTGCTTTTTCAGAATTTAGTGTCTCCCCTGATGAGGAAAAAATTTATTATTATTACAAGGTGGAACCCATCGAATTGTCGGAACCCGTCGGTTGAAACAAAAAATGTATAAGAAGGACGGAAACGGACAGAAAATGTATAAGAAGGAACTGTTTCATTAATTTCCGAGATAGCATTTTTAATTTGCAGAAAATTTGCAGCAGTCTTGCTTTGAAAACCTGCAAAAGTTGCAGCAAGCTCAGCATGACAAGATTGAAAGTTCATAACAAGACTGCAGCAAGATAACGTAAACGCCAAAGTCACCACACTTTGAACTTGCAGCTAACTCTTCGTGCAAGTTAAATTCATGCTGTATCAAATTTATTGCAAATTAACGGCAAGCAAGTAATCAAAAATACTGCAAACTTACTGCAAAGTAGTAATCTGCCCACGCCCCACTATCTGTTTACAACTGTTACGAAGGGTAAGCTTAACCCTTTCGGAAGGATCCATAGACCTGAGCAGGTCTATTGATGCGAACACACCGTCAGAAAGTGCATGCATCATTATCATTATCATCATCACCATCACCATAAACAAGTTCAGGCAATATTTGTACTCTTCAATATGAGCCTTTTTTGGTATTTGATAAATATAGCGTTTAGAAAAAGCGGTGCCAACGGAATAAAATTTCTGCAATTTCTGAGTATGTGCTGATTGTCTAATATCTCAACAGAGGGATTTTTTGCTTAAGTCACTTTCGTGAATTAAAGACAGTCTTGCCATCATTTTCACAACTAACTACTCATTCAAGTAGGGGATGGTATACCTTGCAGGAAGTTTGTTGCGAATTTCTCACTTTCAAATTTGTTACGACAAGATAATTTTAAAAAAAAATCAAACTTGCTGCTAATATTCATATTATCTGAGTTATAATAAACCTACAAAATTAACTACAATAAAAAATGCATCTTATATTGGTGAGTCTAACTCTCAAACAAATATTATTTTAACCTAAAGGCTCATCTATAAAGACACTCTAAATTTTTGTAAAACTTTGCGTTTTATCAGTGTGTGATTTCAATTTCGTTATTTTCAAAAGGGAAGAATTTCTACCTGTGAAGAATTTCAAAGCCGCTGGATTGAAAATGATGCACTTCTACAAAACTTATTTCAATTTTAATACTTAAAATACATGCTTTTATTTTATATAAAATGATGTCATTTGCATCCACTAAAGAAATCTACATTTACGATCCAGTCTTTAAGAACATCTATAGAAAAGTATGCATATGGCGTCACTATCGCGGAATAATACACAGACCCAGCTAAAAGTGATGTCGTAAACTCTACAAGGCTATTTAATGATTCATATGCTTTCACTTGTTTGTAACATTAATATGGATACTTAAAATGAAGTAGTTTATATTAGCTCCATGTTTTATCGGAAATCATTAATTTATACTTTTTCAAAATAGCACGAATTTAATTTTTTGTCTTTCAGTTGTTCTGAGAAAATAGAAACAAAAAGTTATAGTAATCTACTATTTTCAACTATATTTCCTTTACTTTCTACGGAAATGGACTACTTCAGTTGCTACCGTTACAGAAATGATATTAAAGACTACAAAAAAATTAATATCTCAAAAATAAATCGATATGCACTTTTCAAACAAATTGCAGTTAAAAATACTTTTTTTTCCCTGTAAGAAGGTGTAAAAATTAAAAATATGCGACGCTTAGAAGTTTAAAAACTTGCAGTGGAGGTTATCAGTGTTTAACCGGACAATGATACATCTGCTTCATTTTACGACTGGTTTATGTAAGGTAACGTTATTTTTTAAGGATGACACTTTAATTGTTGCCTGAAGGAAATAGCATATCGGAGGGCTAATAAAAGTGAAAAAATTAATATTATGCGTAAAATAAAAGTTTTAAATCAACAAATATTGATAAATTTGTTTGAAAGTATAGGATAATAACCGTAAAGTATTTTAAGGAAGTTGAACAAATAATTAACTTATTGAGTGTTTGTAGAAAGTTTTCTGAGAGTGATATAGAGGACAAGGCAGGATATCAGCGGTTTCAAAGCGCACTTGGCAACAGTGAATAGTCCGGTGAAAAGCGGTATGAATGGTATCCCGGTTATAAATTGTTTCCAATGTTGTCGTAATACCATTCCTCCGTTTTGAAGCGGGCTGTGCGATGTTGCTAAGTGTACTTTTAAATCTCCAGTTACCTGCCTGATCATTTATGCATGTTTCAAATAAGTAAGAAAAATATTTTTTTGAAGGTAAGAGATCAGGGCCTGATTACTCAAATGGCACGTGAAGCACCACCTTCCCCTCTAAAATTCAAGAGGGCCCCAAAATGACTTCGGAATGGGACCTCTATTTCCTTTTTTGTATTTTTTCCATTGCGCTTTAAATTTTCTTGAAAGGGAAAATTTGCCTAATGCAAGAGAAAATAAACACTACACTCTGGAACTGATTGAACGTATAGTAATTTGGATCAATAGTCTATTAACCAATCATGTGCCATCCATATGTGTTTATTAGAAATCACCTGAGTAACCAATGTTGTAGTTGTAACAAAACCAGAGGTTATACGATATAGAGTATACGCTATATGCCGAGGACGCACACTATTGCTTTATTTCAGAAGCAGGGGGTATACGGAGCTTCTTTATAAAGGAAAAAGTTATACGGCGTATACCCCCGTATATCCTCCACTACACCCCTGTGAGTAACACAGCATACAACAACTATATATACAGAAATTTATCCTATCTACATCATACAGGGTGTCCGAGCTAAAAGTATACAAAATTTATGTCTTATTATTACAGAACTATCCATTAGAATATAATAGACTGATCCTCTGTGGATTGGAACCCCCTCCGAGATTTTTTGGGACTCCACCATACTATCACAGAGATGTTACCATGTTTTTGAATATGATATTTCCTGGAAGTTGGATTGGAAGACGTGCCTAATTGCCTGGCCACCAAGGCCTCTGGGTTTGACTTCATTAGACTTTTTTGCTCGGGTATTCATTAAATCCGCTGTGTATAAACAAAAAATTACTGTGGATGAAGTGTATCATTCAAAGCAATTCGTCTAATAACTCCTGATATGCTACGAAACACTTGGAGAGAACTGGATTATGTTTAGACGTTTGTCAGTCTTCAAAAGGTGCACACATCGAAATCTATTGATATTAAAACTTGGTGAGATGTTTTTTCTATTTAAATATTTTTTTTAATTCTAATGGGTAGTTCCGTAAAAATAAGCCATAACTTTTGGATACTTTTAGCCCGGACACCCTGTATATAGGGAACATAAAAAAAAGATGTTTGGTGAAATATGTCAACTCAGCTATGTCTCTCCCAGGAATAATATTTGTTGCATTGGTGATTTTTCATGACTATATTATTCCAAAATCTTTTCCCGGGTGAAAGAGAGATTCCAAAATGTTACCGTGTTTTTCCTAGATTCAGATGTTAATCGGGCCCTGTATGAGATACATAAGTAAATTTCTTCACCAGCTCTTACAAGGAGAGGGCCAACCTTGTTAATCACAGATTTTGATTATTTTAATATATGTTGTAGGGTAGAGGCCCCTTAGTGTCAGGTTCAACAGATTTTATCCAATGATCCTTAGTTCTTGAGAAACCGGGGAGTCTAATATTAGTGCACAACTTAAATACTTACTTTGCTACAACAATGATAGGTCAGTCGTAGCTAAGTTGGTATGGTGTTAACCGGCTGATTGGCGGGCCCGGGTTCGATACCTGAATGCGCTACATTTGTTTTTCTCATTTTTTGTTTTATAAATTAACTTGTAAGTATAACTTAATAATCTCACTGTCGATTAAAATTTTTAATATTGTATATCAATTATAATTTTAACCTATTTAATTTTTTACTTTTAACTGAATAGTTGTAATAAAACATCATAAAACTGTTATTTTAAAAAAAAATCACTTTTAAAATATATTTCATATATTCTTTATCGTTGCAATGATATTGAGCAATTGTGTCAATTCGTGATTTTAAAGAAACATCATTTACGCATTGCTTTAACAAAGGAAGTCAATGAGATAATACTATTATTCTGTTTTTAAAGTAACAAGCATAATCATATTAAAAATTAGCATCAGAATTAAATTACAACCGATTTTTTGCATATTAAAGATTTTTAAATTTGTAATAAGTATGCTTGCGCTTTCAATTATTTTGCTTTCCCCGTTATCTTTTTTCTGCTTTTATTTTATTTGAATATTCCTTTTTTTTATCATAACTAGATGGCACCACAACAGAATTTGTCACGATTTTGGAATTTTTATCATTCAATAATATATCCAATTTCTTTTTAAACCTCTTTAATGGATGAGAAATGATAGTTTACAAATAAGAAATGATAAATTTAAGTTTGTTAACATTATAATTAATGTTTGGTGTTAAAATTTTTAATTGAAATTATTAAATTATAATTATAACTATATTTATAAAACAAAAAATGAGAAAAACAAATGCAGCGCATTCAGGTATCGAACCCGCGCCCTCGGATCAGCCGGCAAACGCCATGCCAACTGAGCTACGACTAACCTGTCATCCTTGCTGTGAAGTAAGTATTTAAGTTGTCTACTAATATTAGAACCCCTGGTTTTTCAAGAACTAAGGAGCATTGGATAAAATCCGCTGAACCTGACACTAAGGGGTGTCTACCCTACAACATATATTAAAATAATCAAAATCTGTGATTAACAAGGTTGAGGTTGGCCCTCTCCTTGTTAGTCGGCCGTGTTTATTAATGTCTGGTACCTTTCTTTATTTAATTTACTGACTAGCTATTTAAAAGTTTTGTGTCTTTGTGACTAAATTTATAATTTAACAACCAGACAGAAATACTCGATTTGCGTACGTCATGAAGTGTTTTGAGTATTTTTCCTAAAATCAACATAAAAAAATAAATAAGAAACACACTTTGAAGAAAAACAATTGCATGACATGCCTGTGTTATCTCTATAAACTAATCACATAAAACATTAATACCAAGCTTAAAATAAGAATCTTAAATCTAGGGAAAATCTTATTTACGCGATTTTTGTAATAACTTTAACATGTTCACGCCGGCGCAGTGGGTCACACTCGGCTGTCTCAGAGTTGTCAAGTCTCCGGCTTTTTGCGCACCACTATTATTTTAGAAAAAATTATCTTTCTTTAAATCGCCCAATTGTTCTAATTAAATAAATCAACATTTTCTGTATTAAAATACTGGTATCCAAAAAGCCGGAGACTTTGCACCTCTGAGACGGTCGAGTGTGACCCATCGCGCCGGCGTGAATGTGTTAAATATAAATTATGCCTTGTTAAAATTATCTTCAAATCTTAAAATTGTCCCGTAATATTATTTCTAAATCTTTTTATATTTACATTGATACGTTAAATTTAACTTATTAATTCGCATTACGAACTAATTCTAATAACAATAGAGATTTTGTTGCTTAGAAACTCTATAACTTCTTTTTGTATTTTTTTTTATATATAGTTCTGAAAAAATGTTCAAATTTCACAAAATAAAAATCAGTTTTTAATGATTAAAATGAGTGCTTAAAATAGATAAAGAAATTCGAAGATCTCAAACTTATAAAATTGTTTTGCTTTTCTCTTGAAATATGACACATAACTGCTGCGTTTTAAGTGAAATTTTAAGACATAAATTTCAGCAATTTAAGATATTTTTTCTTGAACAAGGAGATATTACATTTCGATTAAAAACCAATCACTTACAAAAGGATTATTTAAAAATATATATTATAGTTCTGCGTGAACAAAGCCGTATTTTAACCTTATTGACAATTTTTGAAATTATACAAATTTGTTTAATTTTGAAGAACATATTATTTATTCTTTCAGAAACGTGTAATTGTCAAAAAAACGGGGGGAAGTGCAGAGAAATCCCATACTGATCCTACCGGAAATCATCGTATAACAATTTGACTGATACAAATCGATTAGTAATAAAGTCTAGTTAATGCTACATTTAAAATTTGCTTGAGGGGCGGCTATATATAGAAATTGTACAAAATTTTAAAATATTTAATACTAGCACCTAATTTTGTTCTTAATCTGGATACTTCGGTAAATTTTATCTTGGAATACCAAACAGGAAATCGTTCGGCCAAGTAGTTTAGGAATTATGTGCATATTTAAAGTTTTGAATTATCTAATGTTAAATTCATTTATAAAGGATGCAAAACAGATTGCAATGTTTGCAGATTTTTAAGCATAATTCAAAAACTACTTTGCAGAATGCGCTGTAATTTTTAATTCGCATATTTGAAGCTTTCAGAAATCGATTTCTGTTAAAAATGACTTTGTTACATGTCACATGTTTTTCAAAAAATTCGTTTCAAACCTCTATATATTTGCAAATTGTTTCAAAAACTATTTATAATGCACAAAATTAGAGTTGCCAGTTTGGCCTCCGTTTTTATTCAGAAATTTCTAATTCATACCAGAAATTAAGAATAGTATTTGTTGCTTTATTTAATGACACACATTACGCGACTGCGTAAAGCAAAAAATCTTCTTTCGGAATTTTCGTTGTAAATTTGAAATTTCGGAATAAAAATGGAGGCCAAACTGGCAACCATGCACTGAATACGTATTACACTGATATGAATGATTCTGCTAAATTTCATTTAGTTTAACCCTTAATTGCATCAATTATTCTTTTAGAATTGTGTTTTTTATTATTATTAAGGATTAGACACCAGAAATCTTAAGATAGATTTTTAACTTTATTTAGTAGCATATTTTTGTAATTTTTAGAGGATATTTCTATATAAATATAGTGGTTGTAAGAACTTAATTTATGTATTAAAAATTAAATAAAAAGGTGATGGAAATTTACATCACTATGCAATTAAGGGTTAATTAACATAACATACTATTCTATTTTACCATTTCATAATTCTTACCTGTTTTTATGTTGTCGACTGTCATGATTTTTTTTCACAGTTATTTAAAAGAAAAACTACATACTTTACATAGATAACACTTTCAATATATTACTACGGTTAAATTGACTAACAGCCTTTTCTTTCACGGTGGAGTGTTTCTAACTTTCTTTGTTTTCCTTTTTCTGCCATCTGTTGAGCTATTAGGCAGCTATTAACTTTCACTCCAAGACATATTTCTTTTGACAGTAGTTATGGATCAAAGTATAAATAAACAAGATTACCCTTTGAAATTGAATCTGGCATTCGTTTTAAAATGCACTGATTGAAAATAAGTAATATAACATGAAAATAAAAGTTTTAAAACAACTTAATACATCTAATAAGTTATTTTATGGCAACTTAATAGATCTAATAAGTGGTAAAGACTAGGGTTATGACAGCATATGGGCATGAATTGTCAGGCTCTTTGGACTTATTATTTTTATTGAAAATTTATATGCATATTATTTTAACCTTTATATGGATTATACAGTTATACCACAACAGAATCGGTTGTACCACAACTGTTATAAAATGTTTTCATTTCAATTATTTTGTAATAGGTATTCTGTGACATTTTTTCTATATTACTATGAGAATGACTCTTATAATTATCGAAATGAATGAACTATAAGCGATATTTTGAGATTAGTTATTCTATACGAAATAAATGGGTTCTCTCCATATGAAAAAGGTAAAAACGTCATAATTATTGCATAAAGTCCGTTCGCAGATTCGAAACGTTCATAAAAGTAATCTAAAGATATTTCAGAAACTTTCATTTGGCAACATTAATCCGCTAGTAAAATTACAATAAACTTATTGAGTAAATCAAGAACTAAACATAAAATAGTACAAACATAATTTAAAGTATGAGACCTTTCTTAACTAATAAACTGATTTTTTAAACAATTTCACCAATCAGTGATACTTTTCAACTTTATACAGAAATTTTATAACTGTTTTCTTTTTTCAAATTCCATATCTATTTTTTTAATTGTTACATGTTAAAAGCATTTTTTAAGTTCTAAAGTGATCAATATTTTATTAAAAGATTTTATTTCCTAAGAACCTACTCTAGTTATGCGACGACTCGCACAAGCTAATGTTACACCTTAGAGAGCATTCGTTCCACAAATTTCGCTCACTTTTTTTTCAATAGGATAGCTGAGATTCTCTTTTAACCGGGTAACTTTTTACTTTTCAATTTTGGTTGCAGTTTTGCTATCTTTCTTTTTTTTACGTCAGCTATCCTATAGGGTAACTCCGGGAGAGTTGCCGCATCCGGGATAGACCCCTTGTATTTCTTGTAATTATCGATAGATGGTCGTCAAACGCACAGTATAGGTGCGCAATGAGGTTATTTTAACCAGTATATAGCGTGAATCCCATTTCGATGTTTACTTGTAGAAGTACAATCCTATTTTGACGTAAGTGCATGATTTCACTGTCCAAACTTTTTAACACGTTATGTTTAAATACTTTTCATACACTAATTACTAAATACATGCATGATTTCGAAGTCAAAACTAAGTGTAGCGTTTGTATAGAGTACTGTGTGTATGGTTACGCCATTTCCCTTAGCGATAATAGGTAACTGTGACGGCTGACGTCTGCACCATGCAAAATGGGATACATGCCGCACTGAAATTCCGGTATACATGCCGCAGTTTCTTTTGTACAGGATGATTAAGTGTTATTAACTTTTCCTTTTCTTTTTGCACAGACTAACCATGTCAAGTTTACTAAAACAAAAGGAGAAAAAGGGAAAAATAAAAAGTAAGAAGGGCAAGAAAGATGCAAGTCAAGATGATATTAATGAATAATTGGATTACGTGTAACGCAGACGTTCTTTGCAAGGAATGTTTAGAAAACTACTCCAAAAAAGAGGAAGTATAATTGGCTTCGTTGCATCATTTGTCAAATGCAGTTACATAAAGACTGTACTTTTTCGACACTTTTTCTGTAGATTGTAGTCGAAAAAACAGGTCTCTTAACCCATTCGAGACCATAGGTCCATGTAAGCACCTTCATAAAGAGCATACAAAATTTGTTTCTAGAACCAGTAAAAATGAAAATTAATATTTGATTTCTTTAATTAGAGCATTTTCATGATTATTTAAGTAAAGGCAACTTCTTTTAAAAAAGTGGTGCCAACCGAATAAAATTTGTCTAAAAGACACCGGTCCCGAAATGGTTAACAAATAAATTATGTAAACACAATTTTACTTTTTTTCTTTTCCCTCCCTAATACATTGATGTTACGTTGTTGGTGAAATAACAATTAAAATTTAATGTAAAAAAACAAGTCGATAATTTTAATGCAAAGAATTATTAATTTGAATCTACTAATACGTTTCATTGTACTCATTTAGTTTCATTTTGTTATTACATCGTTAATTATAGTCCGGATATGAATATTTTTTTTAAATATTTTTATTTATAATTTCATTCTGTTCTTATTACAAGCGCGGCATAACTACCGCACAAGTGTGGCGTCTCAGCCTGAATGTACGGGTGACGCGCCGCAGTGTAATGTTTTAGAAAAAAATCGTTAACAAATATTAATTATTTGTCTTGAATTTTTCTATCGCAGTACATGCATTGTATATTTAACATTAAATAGCGCAGCATGAGTTTTTTTATTTTATGTCCACTATGGGACTTTATACACAAATTCAAAAAAAAATATGCGGCATAAATCCCGGAATTACCCTATAAAAAAAACATTTAAAAATACTTTAATGCAACATGAAATTTGAAAAGAAAACCCGCTCCGAAATGTTTAGTTGCCTTCGAGTTTTGTCACATGATTAGCGTAGGTTCTTAAGGCATTCCACTGTGTTTAAAAAAAAAAAAAAAAAAAAAAAAAATAGAGCAAAAATCCGAGTTTTGTTTAAAGACGTCTATGGACGTCCAAAACATTTTTTTTTTTTTTTTTTTTTTTTTTTTGCCCGATTACTAGAAATGTACTTACGGCAGTTTTTCGTTTTGGCTCTCAAACCAGAAACGTGTATTAACTCATTTATGGTTGAATTTTTGTTTTCTCAAATTTGTTGGTCAAATCACTCTAAAATGTTGCAAAATAAACTGGAAAAATACTAAAAAAAATTACGCTTTTTTTTTTTTTTTTGATAAAATGTAAATGTACTATAGGGGAGACTAGGGATGGTTGACCCACTTTTTACAAAATGATTTTTAATTTTTAAAATATTGAAAGCAGAACAAATTTTTATATATCATTTTATTCGTTATATGATCAGTTATCAAAATAAAATTGCTACATAAGTGTAATATATCCTCCTGAGACCCCGCGTCCATTCTATTGGACATTTTTATTTTATATGTAAAATACTTAATTTCAGTTGGAACTTGTAAATACTTGCTGTCCATTATGGTAGATGGTCTAGAGTTGCTATCTGTACGCCGAACTAATAAAAAAAAAATAACAGATAGACTTTTGAAGTTAAGCAGACAGTTTGAATGCTAATTTTTTATATTTTTAAAAAGTATTTTGATATTAATGCTACATACATCTAATGTTAAGTGTTGTATCAATGAAATGACATCGTTGTTTAAGTAATCTAATGTATATTTTATAGAATAAACAACTTTTTTTTATGTCCATTCTATTGGACGTTGGGTCTTCATCAGTTGTTTTTATTCATATTAGACTCTTTTTGTATACTGAAGAGAGACATTAGTTTTTACTTAAAAACCAACACAGTATTGAAACAAATAATAGATACAGAAGTAGATAATATATATTCTTAAATAAATAAAAAAGATATTTAAATATTATCCTAAAAATGTAATTTTACTGATAAAATGCTTGATCTGAATCAGTACATTGTTAAATTTTGGATTTTAGTGAAAACAAAATTGTGCAGCATTTGGTAAATATAGATAATTAAGCCTTTATTATGTTTTATTCTTATTCATATTTTTTGGTATTATTTTTCTGTTAGTATGGTATTTATAATTTAATTAATAAATTTAATCATATTTAATTAGCAAAAAAATTTTAAGCAAATATAATTAAAGTAACGGTATAAGATTCTAAATAAACTCATTCTGATTTCTTTTAAATTTCTTCTTGGCATTTACTTGCCAATTGTGGTAGCTGTGCCACTATTTATTAACATTATGCTAGCAAACAAATTACTGGTGTTGAGAAGAGTTAAAAAAACAAAACAAAATTTTATTTAATTTTTATTGTTATTACTGAATTGATCAACACGTTTCTTAGTTAAAATACACTTTTTCTATTTGATTATGCAAAAATTGAATTTATGTGATATTTGGAAGTGACATATAAACGATTAAAACACTCTTCATATGTCAGCAAAGTTTGTAGTGAAAGAAATGGCGCTAAAAACCTGGCGCTAAAAATCCGGTTTTGAAGCCTGTGCAGCGATCTCATCTTACTTGATAAGTATAAAATAAAATAAGTAAGAATGAAATGCAACTTGTATTTGTATATTTGTTTAACTATGAAAAATAAATGCTAGCTTTTTATATTATTTTACTGTTTGTAAGTTGTTTATAATTAAATTAGTTAATTTAATCGAATTTAAACAGAAATAAAAATTTAAAGAAAATATAACTGAAGATAATAATTTAAGATTATAAATAAACTGAATTTTATTTCTTTTTAATTTACTTTGGCATCTAAATGTCAATTGTGGTACCCGACCACTAACTTTATAAATTTTGTAGAAAAAACTTTTATTGATGTGATAGATTTTTAGGTAGCTTTCTTTACAAAAAGCTACCTATTGCAGCCGTTCGGAGGAAAGCGATTTCAAAAAATTTTGGTATATTTTCATCGATCATGACCCCCAGACCCCGAAACCACCCTCCGTTCAAAATTGACATATATATATATATATATATATATATCAATATATATATATATATATATATATATATCTGACCTATGTCACACTGTAACTCTCGTATTTATGAACCGATTTGGATGTAATTCGGTGTGTACATAGTACATACTAATGTCTCGACCGAGTTCGTTGGCCAGCTTCATCCGCCATTTTGTTTCAAAATGGCGGCCATTTAAAAATTTTAAAAAAATTTAAAATTTGAAATGTGGTACCAAAAAATTGAAAATGGAAAAATATTTTTTTCTTATGTATTTGACCTTTATACAAAGACTCCGTAGCAGTTTTTGTTTCGTCTATATCTTAAAAAATGGCTGAGTTATAGCATTTTGAATTTCTGACGAAGCTGACATTTTGAAACGTCCTGAATTTTGTCACGCGATAAAAGGCGTATTTATGAACCGATTTGGATGTAACTTCGTTTATACATAGTACAGACCAATGTCTCGACCGAGTTCGTTGGCCAGCTTCATCCACCATTTTGTTTAAAAATGGCGGCCATTTAAAATTTTAAGAAAAATTTAAATTTGAAATGTATTACCAAAAAATTGAAAATTGAAAAAATATTTTTTTCTTATGTGTTTGACCTCGATAAAAAGATTCGGGAGCAGTTTTTGTTTCGTCTATACCTTAAAAAATGGCCGAGTTATAGCATTTTGAATTTCTAGTGTGGCTGGCATTTTGAAACGCCCTGATTTTTGCCACGTGATAACAGACGTATTTATGAACCGATTTGGATGTACCTTGGTGTGTACATAGTACATACAAATAACTCAACCGAGTTCGTTGGCCAGCTTCATCCGCCATCTTGTTTCAAAATGGCGGCCATTTAAAAAAATTTTAAAAAAATTAAATTTAAAATGCGATACCAAAAAATTGTAAAATGAAAAAGAGTTTTTTCGTATGTGTTTGACCTTAATACAAAGATTCCGGAACAGGTTTTGTTTCGTCTATATCTAAAAAAATGGCTGAGTTATAACATTTTGAATTTCTATTGTGGCTGATATTTTAAAACGACCTGATTTTTGTCTTTCGATAACAGGCGTATTTATGAACCGATTTGAATGTAACTTGGTCTGTACATAGTACATACCAATGTCTCGACCGAGTTCGTTGGCCAGCTTCATTCGCCATCTTGTTTCAAAAGGGTTGCCATTTAAAATGAGGTATAAAAAAATTGGAAAATGAAAAAGATTTTTTTTATGTGTTTGGCCTTGATACAAAGATTTTGGAGCAGTTTTTGTTTCTGAAAATTTGTTCTTTTGTTTATATCTTAAAAAGTGGTTGAATTATAGCACTTTGAATTTCTATCATGGATAACACTTTGAAACGATCTTGTATTTGTCTCGCGATACCACACGTATTCACCTATTTCGATGTAAAAAGGCATGTGGATAGTATACATCAATATCTCGACCAAGTTCGCTGGTCAGCTTCATCAGCCATCTTGTTTCAAAATGGCGGTCATTAAATCAAAAAAAATTATATTTAAAGTGAGGTGCAAAAAAATTAGAAATTGAAAAAGGTTTCTTTCTTAAGTATTTGACCTGGATATAAGGATTCAGGAGCATTTTTTGTTTGTCTTTATCTTAAAAAATGGCTCAGATATAGCAGTTTCAATTTCTAACGTGGGTGACATTTTTAAAAATCTGATTTTTTGCCTGCGACAGCACTCGTATATATCAACCGATTCCGATGTGAGTGAGCATGTGCACAGCAATTACTAAGGTCTCGACCAAGTTCACTGGTTAGCCTCATCCACCATGTTGTCTTAAAATGGCAGGCACTTTAAGAAATCGCCGAATTATGCAGCCAAATATAAGTTACTTTAAATAAAAGCAGCTTGGATAAAGCTGACTAATTTCGCGAAATTCTCATTCATAATGATGTAGTATTGATAAAAATTAGTATTGAATCTCCTACATTCGGTTTCCACTTAATTGAGCTTCGTGTGTTTGAATAATATAAGTTGGCTTTTTTTAAATAAGGAATATGAAAGCTACCTCTTCCTCCCGGCACTGGCCGGAAGGACTTTTTTTAATTCTTTTTTCTAAACTATTTAAAAAGTCACTAAATTATTTATAGTTTTCAAATAAATTTCATCCAAAAATACTTTTTCTCTTTGATAATGAAAAAATTAAAATTGTGCAATATTTACAGGTGATGTATGAACGATAAAAGCACATCTATAATGAAAGAAAATATAACTTGAAGATAATAATTTAAGATTACAAATAAATTGCGTTTTATTTCTTTTTAATTGCATTTTAGCATCCAAATACCAATTGTGATAGCGGTGCCACTAACTATTTATAAATTTATTTAGAAAAAAAACTTTTATTGATGTGATAGATTTTTTTTCATTTCTTAAAATAAAAAAAACTATTTAAAAATCACTAAATTGATTTATACTTTTCAAATAAATCTTATCCAAAAATACTTTTTTCTCTTTGACAATGAAAAAACTATAATTGTGCAATATTTAAAGATGATGTATGAACGATAAAGACACATTTATGAAAGAAAAATCTTCAATTAAGAATTTTTCATTCAAAATCATGTAATTCACTAATATGGTTTTTACAGGACTAAGACTCAATGTCCATTATATTGGACACGCCAAAACTCTATATATTTTTTAGTTTTAAAAATAATTGAATATATATAAAGTTTTCTAGCCCCACAAAGGGCCTTAATTCTAAAAATGGTAAAATTTGTGTGAAAAATGCGAGCTTGGGTCTCAAGAGGATATAAGAAATTCAAAAAGTGATCGATTTTAAACATGAGAAAATAATGGGTCAAGGCTCCCCACATATCGGAGGCTTGGCCCACTATATGGGAGGCTTGACGCACTTTGTTTTATATTGAAATATTTGTGAAGAGAAGTAAAATCTGTTTAAAAAAGGCAATATAACTTTATGCTACATGCTTTAATTATTATAAAAAACATTTTTGAAAATTTGATGCTTAACCAAACCTGTTTAGACTCAATCGCAAGTCAGAGGAGAAAAATTTTGTTTTAAACAGAATTTCGTCTGAGCAGGTATAATTTTTACAGCAGGGAAAATTAAGTTTTAACATTTAATACAGCATTCCGTTAGAGACAAGTTCCGATTTCATTGGGTTTCATGTACTATTATGCCCGGAATATATAGCCACTGTCGCGCCTTTTTTCTTTTTGTCTCCTTTTCCTACTTTTTGTGACACTCGACCTGACAACTCTAATTGTCACCTAGTTTGGCTTCATCTCACTGTATTCATGTTGGTGAAATTTGTCTACATATCTTCCAAAAGTTTTTCGATCAATGCTATGTTATTTTGCAGGCGCATGTGCACTTAACTGATCATTTTCTCTCTTTATCACACTCAGTGGCAAAGTACTTTCAGTACTAAAATGTTTAAATAAATGACGCTGGCACCGGAATTTACGAACAAATTTATTTGAAAATAAGGAAAAGGGTATATTTCACATACACATTAAATGTAAAAGATTTTAGCAAAATTCTGGTGCCATTGTGGCGTTTGGGAATTAAAGTTAAGTGGTTTCATTAGCATACAGCTGCCCCTGAAAGTGTTAAAACTGCTGCTTTCATACTTTCTATTCCTTTCTAGCCTTTTACACTGTTTCTATTTACCTATTTTAATAATATTTAAATGGGAAAGTTCCTATCAACTTTCCCATTTATATTTCATTAATTTTATTCTTGCAGTGGATAGAATAGCAATTTTTCACATCTTTCTTTAATGTAAACATTTTCTTTTCCATCACCGTATTTTATCGTGACTTTACAGAATAAATTTACATTATTTTTTATATATAACCATTAACCTTCCATTATGCATAGTGCATAATAAAAAGATTTCATCTGGTCAACCTTCCCTCACATTGACTGGGTCAAGCCTCCTCACATAGACCTTTCCTAAAGAATAGCGCCTTGTTATGTTAAGCCTAACTTACTGTACAATCTTTATGCCTGGAATGAAAGCTCGATATTTCTGCATTACTTAAAACCTACTTACTTAAATTTCTATGATATATTTTATCTGAAAAAAGCTTACAAAATATTTCTAAAAAACACAACTTTTAGGTTGTAAACGCCTCACAATGGATTTTTTCACACCTATTTCGATTATCTGTATGAAACAAAGAGCATTCCTGTATCTTTGGTTGATACTTAATGATAAAACTCTGAAATTCTTTTAAATATAAAAACTGATGGGTGGGTCAAGCCTCCCATATGGTCAACCTTCCCTAGTCTCCCCTATATGGGAATATCCATGTATGGGAAAATGCATAATTATATGTTTTGTCTAATTTTATATAAATTAAGCTTTTAAATTGTATATTATATACTATAATTGGTATTTTTATGAACTATTAAAAATATATATTTATTTCTTCACAGAGACTAATAACATTATAAGTATTATTAAAAATAAATTAAGAATATTGGTATTTGAGGCTAAAAAACAATTTATTTCAAAATCATCTTGAAAAGGACTTTACATCAATAACTGTTCCCCAAAATGGCTAATAGAAATATTCGCAATTTAAAAAAATACGTATTTCAAATAAGTCTACAGGCTAAGATTATGACTTATTTATTTGGATCCTTGATTAAAAAAATACAATTTATTTGGATCTTTGATTAAAAAAATACAAATAAACTTACTTTTAACATTTCGCTGTCTTGGAAAATGAAAAATCTATAAACACGGAAAAAAAGGCCTTCATTTAAACAAATAAATATCAATCTTATGCTAACATCTCTCGGTAATAGATAAAGACTTTTATAGCCAATTAATTCATACAATTTTCACGCTGTAAGTAAAAAGAAAATTTAAAAAACTGATTAAAATTCGAAACGTCCCAAAAATGGGACGCTAGGCATAAATGGGTTAATGTAACCGGAAATGTGTATATCCTGAAGAAAGGAAAAAATCTCCTAATATTTAAATTAAGGAATATACAACATGTAGATCTAGTGAGTTTTAAGAACTTCGGGTGAACATTTTTAACAGAGTATCAGAAATAAATACTTTAAACGTATTTTCTGAAAAACATGATTTTCATAAAAAATCAGTTACGAAAATTGTTCTATCTCCCTAAGTTATGGTTATACATATTTATTAAGAAATGCATCTTTTACCATTTGTGTTTTGTTGTGAGTGTAATGAATTATTGGTTTAAGAATTTGAGAATTTTCTGAAATGTTAGTAATTTTTCTAAATTAAAAAACGGAAAATACATGAAAAAACACCAAAGTTATTATTTGAATGTATGTATCTATGAAATACTTTGCTTTATGATCTAGATTGCAGTTCAGTACATTCTTAGTAACTCAAATTGTTGATTTATTATTACACTAGTATTCCGTACAATTCTTTTTTTTTTTAACTAACGATATACATACAAAATCATAAGTTATCAATAAAGTTGAATTTTAATTCCAGGAGTTGAACTCAATTTTTTTTTTTTTTATATTGTCGGATATTTATGTTAATTACAACAGGATAACAATTTACAGCAGTGATGAATCAACTATTTTTTTCGTGAGAACATGATTTTTTTTTTAATTTTTAAGCTTATAGGTAAATTTTGCTTTCTGCTTGTGAGATAGGCTGCTTCCCCAATATGGCTGAAATTTATAAATATATGTAGAAAGCTTTAATTATTTTTAACACAATCAACTAATTTGTAAAGAATTCATATGAGCAGTAATTTGTTACCTCTGAGCAAAAAATGCGTTCAGGCTGGTACTCAAACCCTGAACCTTTCGGCTTCATTTACCAATGCCTTCAAAATTGAGCTATCTGGACGACATCCCATCGAAAACAATGTTCGCCCAGAACAACCATTTGGTAATGACATCTAGTCTGTTATTCGAAACAGCTCGACAGAATAAACCGCATATAAAGGTACTCCAATAAACTATAGATCAGTAATTACACTTTAATTATTTTTAACACAATCTACGGATCGGTAAATAATTAACTGAGTCCCTTTACCTGATATTTATTCTGCTGAGCTATTTTAAATAATAGACCGGATGTCATTACCAAATGGTTGTACTGAGCGAACATTTTCTTGGCTGGGATGTCATTCAGATAGCTCAATTGGAAGAGAATCTGTAATTGAAGCCAAAACGTTCTGGATTCGAGACTCAGCCTGGACACATTTTTCGCTCAGAGGGAAAAAATACTACTCATATATAGGATATTTAATAAAAAGAAAAGTGCCCGATTAAACTGATAGCATTGAGCTCACAGGCTATTCACACTAATTGCACAGGCTATTTTCAAAGGCTATTCACACTATTATACTCTTATTTCAAAGAATAATGCCCCTCGAAAAATAAAGAAATCGACAAAAAATCCATTTAGCTAAATTAAGGGGAATTAGCTCCTCCATTTCTCCTCTTTAAACTTAACCAATGAACCTCCAAATCTAATCAGGGAAGCGCTTTATCAAAATAAACCGGTATACCAAATTTGAAGCAAATCGGATAATTCTGCATGATAATCCAGTTATCTAAATTAAGGGGGGATTAACCCAGCTTCCAACCCTTTATACTTAACCAGGTATCCCCAAAACTAATCAGGGAAGCGCCTTATCAGAATGAACCTATATCCAAAATGTAAAGCATATCGGATATTTCTATGAAGAGTTATCGCGTCACGTACATACGTACGTACATACAGTAACTGCGGGCACATTAGGTCTCAAGCTTTGATGGCCTGTGAGCTAATAAAAAAGAGCTACGTATACTAGAACTAAGCAAATGAGACATACAGTGAAACTTAAACTATCCGGACTAATGTGTTCTGTATAAATTCCGGATATGGAGAAATCTGGATAATTTGGGCAATTATCAAACAAAAGTTAAGTTGTGAAATACAAATTTCTCAAAAATGGTTTTTGTTTAGTAACAGTTGTCTGATGTACATTGGAAACGTTATTTTTACAACAAAAAAACTGAAGAAAAAAATACAGTAAAATTCATAAATACATTTGGAGGTGTTAGCTGGACATGTTCAACAAGGTTTTTTTTGTTTTGTTTTGTTTTGTTTTTGCACTAACACAGTGGTGAATTTAAAAAACAAAAATTGTTTTGCAGCCACTGAATTTCGGAAACATTTCCCAGATGTTTTAATAGTGTATTAATCAATTTTCTCCACCTAAACTAAAGGTTTTACGGATATTAGGAATTTTCAAGTCAGTACTAGCTGACAACTTTTTGACAACTATGTGTTATTTAATTGATGTTTCGCGTGAAAGTATTTGTTTCCCCTTTTGAGAACACATTGCGATTATGGCCCCATGTGAGTCGGAACTCACTGAATCAATGTTAGTGCATAGAATATTAATGAATCACAATATAGTGAATTAAATCATTTATTAAATACTTTGATCAACATTAAGTACTTGACACATTTAGAAATTTGATCTACATTAATTATTTATCACTTATTATATAAGACATAATTTACAACCTATCACGTAAAATATTACATTAAGCATTAACTCTTTTAAAAGGAATTCCTCGTTAATGAATACTGTAATGGAAAACATATAGCCCACTCACCTTTTAAGTCCATGCCCATCGTTAGGGACAGACACTTCGCATCCAGAGAATTTGGTCAACACTTAATCCAATATTCGCGCTCTGCCTAAAATTTTAAAAGAACTCAAATTCCTTGTGAACCTCTGAAACCATGATTTTTGAATGAATGTCCATAATCTCCCCTGCTCACTCCTTTTTTTCTTTCGCCCCTTTCTTAATTTTAATTTGTTTCCTCTTTTGCAATCCAATCCTGTGTAGCTCTGAATTTTATTGGATGTTCTCGTACAATATATATTTTCCTATTCGCCAGAATCCCCCTTTCCTTTCTATTCCTAAATTTCTTCATTTAATTATTTTCTCCGCCCTGTGAGGGGCGCATACATTTACGCACCTGTGAATTCTCTTTTCCCGCCTAAATTCCTGACGATCTAAAAAAATATAACGATTGCCTTTGTTAGTAATATTAAAAGGCCCTACAAAATCTGCGGACACATACTGATTTACACCAGAAGGTATATAATGTCTTTGAATTGGGACAGGTGGTAATTTTTTTATCGATTTGTATGACATACAATCTTTACATGTTTCAACAAAATGCTTTGTATCTTTGAATAAATTCTCCCAAAAGTATTTTTTGCGAATTGCATTATAGGTTTCAAAAACTCCAAGATGAGAAATATGTTTAGCAATAAGTATATGAGGTTTGTAGACGTCTGGAATTACTATCTGCTGGACATCAGTACTCTTTTTAATTCTGGTAATAAATGCTTTATGCATAAGTAGGCCATCTTTTAAGAAATAATTGGCATATTTGTGATTATCTGTATTACGACGACTTTTTAAAGCTGAGATAATATCCGAAAGCTTCTCGTCTTTAAGTTGTGCTTGTTGTACTTCTGTTATTGTAGGGAGATCAATTTGAATTGAATTTATTACACAAGGATTTAAATTAGTAGTGTGTTCCATGCTGTTAGTAAGAACATATATTAAAATGCAAGCTTCCTGATTGAGTACTGTATCTAGTGTTACCTTCTGAACTTCAGAATCATTCATTTTATACCAAGTATTATGTAGGTCTTTAACATAACTAAAATAATGACCCTCGTCTGCATATTTTCCAGAGTGAATGATTACTGTTGATAGTGCATAATTCAAGGGTTCTCTTATTTTATTTTCTACAGTAAAAGGTTTTAAATTTAAGATTTCTGGATAAGAAATATGCTTAGTTAATTTAGTTGTGTTGTGTGATGCGAATTCGAATCTATTCATGTGTAATGTTAGTATTTGTGGAGCATTAAGAATAGACATTTTCTTTGTGGCCTGTGCGTTTTCTTTACAATTAAAACACCTATAATTATCCGCAAGATTTTCTATTTGAGTGAAATACTCAAGTGCTTTTTCCAGCATTTGTATATCTTGCGTAATTTTTAAAGAAATATCCATATAGGGGTCGAAGGCTAAACTTGATTTATCGCATTTCATACATTTAATTTAACTCTGAAAGCAACCTTCAAATATTTGTTTAATCGGATTCTTAATATTATTTAAACAATTGAATTTTTCTGTGATTGGATGGCGCGTAGCAGAAAATTCTAGTTTGTTTATTATCTGACGAAGAAAATCATGTGAATCCTGTTGAACGTCTTTCCGAAACTGATCCTCGATTTTCTCCAAGTTTCGATAAAATTCAATGGGTTCAATTATCATTGTCGAACTATTAAATACAGACTCCACGTGTTTGTTTAACATGCATATCATACAGTTATCAATGTTAGTACATTTAACTGTAATTTTTGATAAATAAGGGGATAAACAAAGGAGGTAAATATGAAATACTTTGTAAGGTTGCGTTCATAAAACACGAATTCCCTAAATTCGCTAGACCGGCGATATTTGAAAGTTTTTGTATTTTTTCTTATTATCATTTGTCAGACTAGAAGTTTGCAAGTCATAATCTGAAATCTCATTTATTACCCCCTTTCGTAAACTTTCTTTGTGTTTTGAGTCTGTCACGTTTGCTTGCACTGTTCGCTTAGTTTCTGAATTTATGTTATTTTTTTAATCTTTATAGAAATCTCGCGATAGGATGTCCGCGATTATGTTCTCTTCTGATTTAATATGTTCAAATGTGTAGTTGTATGTTTCTAATTTTGCAAACTATCTTTCTATCCTGTCATCGGGATTATCGAGTGTTTTTAACTCTGTTACCGCTTTATTGTCACACCTTATGATGAAATGACGGCCATATAAATAATGTTTGAAAGCAGCTAATACCTCAATGACAGCAAGCATTTCTTTTTCCATAATCGTATACCTACGCTGCGCGTCAATGAGTTTCTTTGAATAATACGCTATGTGTCGGAGAATACCCCCGGCATCTTCTTGTTGAAGAACACCTGACACCGCCAACTTTGAGCTATCCGTGGACAATACAAAGGTTTTGTCAAAATCTGGATGAGTTAAAATGGGTGGGTGTGATAGTGCTTCTTTTAAAGTGTCAAAGGAAAATTGTGCTTGATTTGACCACTTAAATTTACGATTTCTCTTCGTAAGATCCGTTAACGGGGCTGAAATTAAAAAGAAGTTTTTGATAAATTTTCGATAATAGCCTGCCATACCTAAAATTCTTCGCACCTTTTTGACTGTGTTTGGTGTTGGAAAATCTTTTATTCTGATAGTGTTTTCTGCTATCGGCTTAATACCATATTCGTTGAATTGGTGACCTAAAAATGTAATTTCTGGTTGAAGGAATGTACATTTTTCTGGATTTAACGTTATCCCAAATAGTCTAAATCTTTCAAATAATTGCCTTAGTTTATCTAACATTTGTGTAACATTCGTTGCTCCAGCGCAAAAATCATCAAGAAAATTTGCTATATGCAAATGTATTATAGGACCTAAACTTTTGGTCTGCAAGTTGAGAAAAGCATTCGGACGCATGTTAATTCCTTGTGGAAGGCATACAAATCTGAAGTTCCCATTCTGAGAGCTAAATGTTGTCATATCGCGGTCTTCAGGTCGTAATGGCACCTGCCAGAAACTCGCATGTAGATCGAGAGTTGTGAAGATTTTATTTCCGCGTAATTTGTCTAGTAAATGTTGGATAATAGGAAGCTTATATCTAGGATATTTTAAATTTGCATTGACTTCGCGAAAATCTATCACAAGCCTATGCTTTTGTTTGCTCGGATCACCTGAAGAATTTTTCTTTTTTATTATAATAATGGGGAACTTACGCGTGAATAAGATCTCTCAATAATATTCGCTGCTTCTAACTCTTTTAGCTGTTGGTTAATTTCTTCCTGTAAGGCTTGTGGAAACCCGTGTGGTCGTAGTGAAGGTAGTTTGTTCATATCGACCTGTAAATTTGGTGTTATGGCTTCCGTTCTGCCGATTGTATATAGGCGTTTGCTAAAGATGTCAGCAAACTGCATTACTAAAGCGAGCAATTTAGATTTCGTCTCACTAGCTAAATGACTTAGATTAAAATCTGATTCCTGTAACTCTTGGCGGCGAAGTTGTCTTATATGCTCAATGTTTCTAGTATCAAAGTTGTTGCTAATAGCTGCAATACGTGTATTTTTGTTAACAGGAATTGGTTTCGTAGATATGTTTGTAATTTGTACCGTTATTTGCCTATCTTTCGCGACCGAGCATGTATCATTAATGAATTTTACATTAGGATTTTTAATGCACGAGAAAATTTTGACAATGTCCCCTTTCGTAGCTGTTCTGTCTAACGCGAGATGAACTGTTTTCGATTCTCCTGGTTTTAAAGTCATATCTTTCGGCATATAAGCGTAAATTGCTTCATTCATATTTATTCCTTCTGAGATTGCATCTCTGATGCGTGAAACTGAATTACCTGATGTCGGTGTATTTGTATCGAAACAAATTTTATAATTGCCGGATTTTAAAATATCAGAACCAAGGATAGCATCGTAGAATTCCGACAGCGTTTTTTAACTACATAGAATCTTTGGTGAACTTCCTTATTTCCTATGATTACAGGTAAACTTACGCAATCTGTGACAATTAAATCATTGCCCGTGACTGATTTAATGTTAGCATCGATTGTTAGATGTATGATTCGGTCATCTGTTTTTAATTTCTGGAAGATTTTATTATTTAAAATTGAAACTGTTGCCCCACAAACGACGAAACATATAACTTTATGACCGAATATTTTTATTTCCATAACCGGCAAAGTGTAATTCCGTCTTTTCCCACTGCTAACAAATTGCGTGTTTACATTCTCAGTTGCCTTTTTAACAGACCCTTTAAATTTTCCATCACTAGGAAAAGATGTTAGCTTCGGGCTAACAAAACACCCTCCCGTAACTAGTTTTACGACTTCTCGTACTGACGTGTACCGCCTCGGGATTGTCTAGTGAAATTCCCTCTCCCTGCGTTGCGTTGAGAATTATCGCCTCTTCTATATCTTTGAAAATTGTTCCTTTCTCTAAAGCTTCTTTTGTTATCAGGATTATAATAACAGTTACTAGAATAGTGAGAATTTTTATTGCAAAATCTGCAAGAGAGCGAATTCCTGAACTCAAAATTTCTGTTTTGGTTTTGATAGCTACTGTTCGCAAATCGCCTCTGAGGATTATTTGAATGAGAGTTTTCTTGGGATCGTGTAGAGTTTTGTTGCGTTTGTAGCTTTAGGCTTTCTATGCCCTTTGTCAATGTGATTACGATTTGATGTGTGTGTAGAGTGTGAGCTTCAATGAGTGATTTTAATTCATCTTTTGAGCTATCGACTCCTACATTATTGACAGTTTGAATCGGCTCGGTGTTTAACGGTGATGATTCATTCGATTGTAGTCTTTCTACAAATTCGACTGCTTCCTGAAAAGTTTTGAGATCTTTTAGCACTACAGATTGCTTATAGTTTGGCAATAATCCCTCAATAAATTTAGCTAACTTGGTATTTTCGAAAATATTTTTAACTTGAGGGTTTGTGAGATGAGGGTTACTAAAGAAATCTTGTGTTGTAACCGCGACTTTGTCTGCATAAGTCCTCGCCAATTCTCTCGGTAACATACGACAATCAGAGAATTGACGTTGTCGGGCCCCTAGGCTGTATTTAGTATCGAAGTATACCAAAAATTTCTTTTTAAAGGTATTGTAGTCTTTTTCCTGGTTCAGGTCTGGAGAATGTATTATGCTCGTGAGTGCGTCGCCCCGTATCCTTGATCGTAAAATTAACAGTTTCTCGGCTTCCGAGCATTCAGCTAAACTTGTGATCTGTTCCACATGGTCTATAAAATATTTGGGCGTTATCGCCAATATATTATCATATTGTGGAATTAAAGTCTAGAAACCTGCTAATTTTCAAATTATTACATCGGAGTTGATACCGTTACCCTCAACTTCATCTAGCATGTTGGTTATAAAATGTTAGAAAGTGTACAAAATGTATGTTTACGCACAAAATTCGATGTATATAAATATCACAACTAAGACATTTAATAGAAATTTGCTGATATTAATCCCTTGTAAAGATCTTACACGTAAATATAGGTCGTACAGATAAAAGTATACATTAGAAATAATTGCAATGCAAAATTCAAATGAAAATTGTCAATAAACACAGGGAAATAGAATAAGAAAGGGTATAGAAGCATATACACAAAGATATATCTCCCTATATTAATTTCAACATTTTTTTTTTTGCAATAATTGTCAAAAAAACAATGTAATGATATTTTAATGTAGAAAACTGTTAGTATACTATCTCTTTGTACTGCTCACTGCAATTCAACATGACCAATCAAAATGCAAAAAAAAATATTCAAAAGGATTGTATTTATTTATTTATTTATTTATTATTTTTAATATACATAAAACTTTATACAAAATTACTGAAACATCAAAAGCAGAATGGCTTGAAGTTCATTGATAAGTTTTATTTTGTTGATAGAAAAAATAATACGAAATTTTAATATATTTAAATTTCCCTTGGGTCAATCTGAGCATGGCACAAAATAATTGCTTAAATAATTAACACAAACAAAATAATTAACACAATTTATTAATATATAAGGCATCCCTTAAGAATTAACAATTTGTTTATTTATTTAGTTAGACATTGATTATTATCTTATATATGTATAATTTTACTTTATTTTTGATGATTAATTTAAACTCCCAGCAAAATACTGGACTGGCATGGGACACCATTGTCCGACAACTTTGTGACAACCTACAACTTACCAACAACTATGTGTTACAAAATTGAAGTTTGGCGTGAAAGTATTTTTTTCCTCTTTTGAGAACACATTTCGATTATGGCCCCAGGTGAGTTGGAACTCATTGAATCAAAGTTAGTGCATAGAATATTAATGAATCACAATATAGTGAATTAAATCATTTATTAAATACTTTGATCAACGTTAAGTACTTGTGAAATTTAGAAATTTGGTCTACATTAATTATTTATCACTTACTATATAAGACATAATTTACAACTTATCACGTAAAATATTACATTAAGCATTAACTCTTTTAAAAGGAATGCCTCGTTAATGAATACTGTAATGGAAAACATATAGCCCACTCACCTTTTAAGTCCATGCCCATCGTTAGGGACAGACACTTCGCATCCAGAGAATTTGGTCAACACTTAATCCAATATTCGCGCTCTGCCTAAAACTTTAAAAGAACTCAAATTCATTGTGAACCTCTGAAACCATGATTTTTGAATGAATGTCCATAATCTCCCCTGCTCACTCCTTTTTTTCTTTCGCCCCTTTCTTAATTTTAATTTGTTTCTCCTTTTGCAATCCAATCCTGTGTAGCTCTGAATTTTATTGGATGTTCTCGTACAATATATATTTTCCTATTCGCCAGAATCCCCCTTTCCTTTCTATTCCTAAATTTCTTCATTTAATTATTTTCTCCGCCCTGTGAGGGGCGCATACATTTACGCACCTGTGAATTCTCTTTTCCCGCCTAAATTCCTGACGACTAACTCATACGCATCTGGGCATATCCATAATACTTCATGCCCATTTTCTTTTTCTAAAAACGTTAACATCCCTGCTGACCACTATGTGGCGGCCACAATGGTTGCAATTTATTGTGTCCGTATTCTGCTTTCACTTTCTCTCCCTTTTATTTTATTCCTATAAATCTGGAGTACTATAACGCCCGTTCGTTACTTATATCTTATAGAAATGCTTCTCTTTCCGTGACTTTCCTGCGATTTCTCTAATGCATGCAGGTGTTGCGTTGTACATTTCTGAAAGCGTGGAATTTCAAGGAGTGTATGCCTACTATTCAGTAACACTTTTGTAACTATTATTCCTTTTTCTTTTCCTCTCTTTCAAAAATTCCTTATCATGAATATTTTGAACCCTAGAGGAAAAAACTGAGCTCCGCTCTTCGACAGTATTTTCGTGTTCAACAAACATGCTTTACAGACAAAGAAGATAAATTAAAAACATTAACATTAACATTAACATTAACATTATTCTGTTACTCTTCCATGTATAAATTTAATTACATAGCTAAAAATGTTTAATTGAGAATGGATAGCATCTTAAAAATCTGCATTCCGGTTTGAGAAAACATATTAATACGCTATGAAAACTACACAGAAACGTTTCCAAAAATCAGTTTCAGCAAAAGAAACATTGTTTTAATAAATGCTTCTTTAAATCTAGGAAATATATGGGTTTCGGAGGTTTCTAAAGATAAAGAACGCTGTTCGGTACCGTGAGCATTGTTGCTAGATTGGGGACTTTTTTGTCCCTAGATTGTTGATTGTCACTGCTTTTTTGAAATAGAAATATTCGACCTATTTAAAAATAGATTAAAAATTCAGAAAAATAAGGGAATTATACTATTTTTAAAAAAGTGGTGACAGTCAAATAATCTGAATTTAAAAAGTCCCCGATCTGGCAACACTGACCGTGAGTAACTCGAAAGGGGTTACTGTATATTTTTTGCGTGGTCATAAATTTCTTTTCGTAGATTACGAAGCATTTGCCTTTCTTTTTTTTTTTTTTTTTTTTACGATATACAATATCTCTGAAATTGGCAAAATATCGACTAAGAGTAGCAAAACATACTCTTTATAATTGATAACGTTCGGTTAAAATAGGAATTTCAAAGGAATTATATTTTTTCTAAAAGTGCATATAGTGTGCATTTCCCTTTTTCCCCCCCATAAATGTAATGTTCTATTTCCTGATGCCAATCCGCATCCCTAGAGTTACGATCGTTGCTGTTTCACTGTGTTCCTTTTTATTCTCTGAGTACTGGAATTTAAGGGGACTCTTCACTCACTTGAAAACACCCGCTCGGTAATGATAATCCTATAAGCAGACTGTTTCAAATTTCTTGTTTAAATTTGAATATTTTAAAACATTTTTTTCCCCATAGGATAGCTGAGGCCGATTTCTAATAGGGCTATTTTTTATTTTTTCGATTTCGGTTGCAGATTTTTTAAATAAAGCTGTTTTCCCTTTCGGAACCGGTTTTGAAAGTGAAAGTACCTTTATTAAGGAAATCTACAACTGAAATCGAAAAAATAAAAAATAGCCCTATCGGCCATAGAGATTGATCCTATGCAAAAAAAAAAAATCGTTTAAAAATGTTCAAATTTAAACGAGAAATGCGAAAACACCCTGCTCATAGGCAGAGCTGCCAAGTCTCCGGCTTTTTGGATAACAGTATTTTAATACAGAAAATGTTGTTTTATTTAATCGGTACATTTGGATGATTTAAAAGAACAACATTTTCTTTAAGGTAATACTGGTGTCCAAAAAGCCGGAGACTTGGCAACTCTGCATAGGATTATCTTACGGACCGAGTGTTTTAGAGTGAGTGAAGAGTCCCCTTAACTGTGTACAACCTCTTCAATAACTAAAGATACGAAGTGGGTTATCTCTTACACCATCTCAATAAATTAAAATTAGTTAAACTTTTCATGAACCGATACACCTTGAAGGGACTGTTTATTTTCTATTTATGTCATCGCCTATAATTAAAAACTTTTTTTTTCTTTTAGGAAATAGTGTTATTTACTCAAGCTTACTTTGTTCTATTATTTAAGGTTAAAAATCATGTGCACCATGAGTCATTTAGCCCTTAAATGCATAGTGTAACTCAGGAGTTACATGGGGGGTTTTTTTGCCATTCTTTCTATTGGTCTTTTGGTGAGCTATTAAGTGTTACCTACGTGGGATAACATGCATATAAGGTCGTGAAGTCTGTTTTTGTTCAGATTTGTTATAACTGGTGTGTTCGACTGGCGTCTTTTCTCTATCATTATAAAGTAGTCATTATTAATTCTTAAATCTATTAAAAGCATTATCAAATTTATTATTGTTGTTATTGAGCAGTGTAAACCCTTTAAACCTTTATCTACTGACGGTACTTATAAGTACCATTAAAATAACTTGTTGTAAAATTCATTTAATACATCAATTAGTTGTAATACAGTTTAGAATGAGTTATAGATATATTACTTTATCTTGTTCCAAAAGCATTATCGGTTACACAAAACAAAAATATTTTTAAAAGGATGATTTCTTTTGCCTTTGCATCTTTTCAGCTTCCTTGACGTTGGGGGTGGGGGGGGATTTTTCAATTCGGAAATATTTCTATATTTCTATTGTAAGAATATTATATTTGTACATTACCTAATTCTACAAAATACTAAGAAAAGTATTTAAAATATAAGATTTGAGTGGGGTTATAAATATTGCACAAAATCCATATAAATTCAAATTTAATTCATCCTTCTAATCCTTAAATCCTTCAATCCTTCTAAAATTTATTAAATAATTATGTAAATCGTCTAATGTAGCTTAAATAATTCACGTATTATGTAACTCAAGAGAGGCATTATGCACGGATGGAACAGTGACGCGGCAGTTGTGCGATTGTCACCACTAAAATTTAATAGTATTCTTTACCTTTAACAAATCTCAGAAATTCTGTCCTGAAATTAGACGAAGAATACTAATGAAATTTTGTGGTGTCAATTGATTCTCTGGTGCTGCACTGCATTATGATATTATGTACATTCGTGGAAAAAAAAAGTAAACACCCCCTACTAACTCTCCAACAAATTATCGTAGACGGAAGTTACTGGTACCGAACGATTTGAAATAAAGTCTACTTTTAAATGACGTATATAAAATTTGCTTAAGGGGTCATCTACATATTAAAACGAACCCAAACCTCATTTTTTTCAATGGCAATACCAAATTTTAACGAGATATTTCAAATCTTCTGTTCAAAATATGCCTAGACACCAAATTTCAAGTCATTTGAATGATAAGTTTTTGAATTATAAACATTCAAAATTTAGTGCTTCTAATGTTAAATTACATTTTCATATTTTTATTTATATCTTCTGAAATTATGCTCCTAATGTGCTAATTTTTTGTTTAGAAATAAACCTAATGTGCCCAAACATAAATACGCTGAATTTGCATTTTTTATAATTTTATGATATGAATTATGAAATTAATATTCGAAAAAATTATGAATTGCAACCTACAATTTTTTTGATGGATTTAGATTTATTAAGTCCTGTTTTATGAAAATCCCAAATTTCACATTTTTTTTCCAAGTAGTTTTCAAATTATGCTTAAAAAACGGCAAAATGATAGTTTAAGGGGCCGTCTATGATTGAAGTCAGTAGATATTTTGAAATTTCTTCTGCTGCCTTGTTATCTAACAGACATTGACTGCTTAAGGTGCCTTGATCAAGAAGGCGGCTCTCTCGGTTAGCAATCGAGAACCCAACTTCAATTTGGATACAGCCCTTAAAATACGCTCGTTTTAAAATAGTTAATTTCTCGGAAACTTGTGGTACGAATTGCATAAAAATTTGTTTTTAGGCTATTTGAAGGGTGTAGAGATCATTTATGCTGTCAGAATTGGGTATTGCTATTGAAGAAAATGAAGTTATGGTTCGTTTTAATATGTAGATGGCCCCCTAAACAAATTTTATATACATCATTTAAAAGTAGACTTTATTTAAAATCGTTCGGTATCAGTAACTTTCTTCTACGATAATTTGTTGCGGAGTTAGTAGGGGGTGTTTACTTTTTTTTTTCCATGACTGTACAACAGAATCATAAATGATTTTTTTCACTCTATTTCTAGTGGATAATTCAAAAACATAGACTCAAATATAATGTTTTCCGGTCAAAATAAAAAATCATGTATTAACCCTCTCACTGCGCAACCCGAGGTTTTCTCGGGGATGCATTTTTTCGTCTAGTAAACCCTTCTTGATTATTCCCACCAGTTATTTTTAATTGTAAATTTTGCCTTATTTAATCGTAGCATTTTCCCATTTAAATTATAGAAAAACTTTTGTTTTGAGAAACCGGTGACACAAGAATAAAAATTCTTAAAAGATGCTCGTCGCGAAGCTATTTTGATAAAACAATTACGCAGCAAGAGGGTTAAAGAGTTAATATCGTAAATTTCTTTTCTTGAAATCCTTTTTCAAAGAACACTAAAAAAAATCAGTATGCGTTACTCACATAAGAAAATTTTTCAATAGAATAAATAGTAACATAGTAATAAATTTTGAATGGAACATGATGCCGCCTAGGTTTTCTCGTGATACCAGGGCTGCCGAGGGCGACTATTTTTATATTTTTTTCCCACTTATAATTTAAAAAAAAAATTAATTTTGTAATATATTTCTCTTGCAAATGTCTTCAAAGCATAAGTAAAAAATTTTTGTTTTGAAAAAGTGGTGCGAAATAGAATTAAAAAATAGTCGTCTGTGCCAGCCCTGTGATACATTAAACTTCCATATCCTCTACGGACTTGGGGTACACAAATGTAGGCCTCTATTAATTTTCTCATAAAAACTGAAGTGTTTTATTTTTTACATTTTTATTTTACCTCGATATAACCGAAAGATTTCTGCTTTAAGACAAAACCAATATATGAAAATACTGATGCTTATTTCCTCATAAAATTAATGTTATTTTGAAACTAATTTGCAAAATATCTTCCAGACAGTGTGGCCGAGAAAGTAAGAAATTTTCTTAATTATTTAACTTCAACGCTTTACAATAAAAAATTTTGAGGATTTGTAGATCATTCAATTGTTTAATGCCCTCAAATTTGTTATTGATTGAATTAGTTTTATTGATAATTAAATTGATATTTTAAGTGGGCTAATAATTTTTTATCCATATATGTGAACCAGAATTACCACACTGAAAGAAAAAATATACCTCCTTTCATCTAGAACGAATAGGTAGTCATTTTCTAAATCCCTAAACTAGAATATAGATTTCCAAGTTATGCGAGTAAGGTAAACAAATAAACTGAATAGACGAAATGATTTCTAGTCTATAATTTTCTAGGTGATGAAACGATACATTATATTATGAATCGCGTGAATTACCAGAAATTATCACTTGATTTCGACACTGTTAAAATTTGCTGCAAACTGTCCAGTCTTTCGACCTTTTTTATAGAAAACGGTTTTATAACCGTAATTTTACTCTATTCTGAGCATATTATTGCCCATTTTAATGTCAGAATAGACTTAAATTACGCTTATGTAATCGTTTTCTATGAAAACGGTCGAATGACAGAACAGTTTGCTGCAAATTTTTAACAGTGTAGAATCAATTCCTAAACTAGAATTATAGTTACTAAAACTCACTTCTTGTGTTTGCATTTATTTGCAGAGATTTTTATATAAGTTTGACCACGATAATATACACTGTTAAAAATTTGCAGCATTCTGTCCAGTCATTCGACCGTTTTTTGAGAAAACGATTTCATAACCGTAATTTAACTATATTCTGACCATAAAATAGTCACTAATATTGTAAGAATAGTGTTAAATTATGCTCGTGTAACCGTTTTCGATAAAAACGGTCAAATGACTGGACAGAATGCTGCAAATTTTTAACAGTGTAGGAAAACGCCTTTGAATTTTAATAGAGATAACTAGAAATCTCTTGAAAAAGGGAACTAGAATTTATAAGGATGACATGAAACTGTTTTTTTTTTTTTTTCTGGAGCCACAATTTATTTTCTTCACGCCAGTGGCAGATTTTTTTTTCAGTGCAGCCACCTAAAGTATCAAATTTCAGAAAAAAGATTCTTACTGTCATCTATACTGTCATTTTATTTGTGCAAAAGCAATTAATATGTATTTGTAGCGTTATTTTAACTTCAGGTCTGAAGAGGTTATAAACACTACTCTTTTCCATTTTTGAAGCTGCGTGTTCACTAAAAACCCCAGGGAAATAGCGACGCCACCCTCCCAAACAATAAGTAATGGTATTCAAAAATACTTATAGACCGGGAAGCGGTAGCACAGACAATCACCTCATCGACTTCATGGCTATAATTCAAGAATTAGTTAAAACTCGATTCGCATATTAAGAAGCCATCGGTCTGCCAAGTCATATCTAGAGGAAAAAAACCTAAAAACCCGATTTTAGCTGTTGACTCGTAGGCTTACCATTGTGTTTTCCTGCGCCCAGCCCTCCATATTTTCATACTTTTAGGTGCAGGAAAACACAATGGTAAACCTACGAGCCAACCCCTAAAATCGGGTTTTCAGGTGTTTTCCACCAAGATATACCATAGCAGACTGATTGCGCTTTAATATGCGAATCGAGTTTTAACTAAATCTAGAATTTCAGCCTCCAACTAGATGAGGTGATTGTTTGTGCTGCCGGCTTCCGGTCTATTACTTAAATATACATATTAACCTTACCCCTAGGTGGTTAACTTTTATGTGCATCTTCAGGGTTTCTACATGGGATACAAAATTCCATATTTGTAGCACTATGTCTGCGCAAACGAAACGCAAAAAAAATGACATTTTTCGTTTTTCATTCTGGTTTTGCTTTTAGAGATTTTAACCCTTTAATGTATTTTTTTTTTCGGAAAACATTTTATTTAACTATATTTTTGTTAATTATCCACTAGAAAAATGATTAAAGAAATTTATTTATATTTCTGTTGGACATAATGTCATAATGTCACTCCTGAGTTAGATATTAAAAATTGCTCAAAAAATGATAATTTCATATTGTATGCATACTTTAATAGTTTTACACTGCAAAATAACAACTATTCAGCGATATAATAATTTTATAATGCTTTATGCTTTTAATAGTTTCCAGAATTAATGATCACTACCTTATAAAGAACAAAAAAACGCCAGCTGCACATTGCAAGCAGTATGGACAAAAGATTTTATAACCTCCCCATGATAACAAATCAGAACAAAAACAGGCTTCGCGACCTTAAGTGCATTTTATTACACGTAAGTAACATATAATACTTCACCAAAAGACCACTAGAAAGCGCCAAATGGCAAAAAAATATCATGTAACTCCTGAGTTACACTATGCTCTTAAGAGTTAATCCGTTTAATATATATATATACAGGGTGATTCATAAATATCGAAACAATAGGCCATCTCCTTAAATATTGTCCCTAGGAATATACTTCAAATTGCAAAATTTCATAAAAAAGGTGCAAAATTTAATGACGTAAGTTGCAACTCCATGGGGGCCTATTTGAGAAAATATAAAGACTAAATTTTTATACGGCCCCCCTAGATTAAAATTCCCAATTAGGAAATATTTCCTTATCTATTCCTAAATGAAACACAAAAAAATTCATCTCGACATCTTGAAAATTAGCAGAGATATTAAAATCCAAAATTCGTGACTTACACCATTTATCCATGCCTCTGAGCGACCAGTTTTTGACTCATTTTGAATGCAAGATAGGAATCATCCACAAATTGTACATTATTAAAAGTCGATATAAGACAGTGCCTGTCCTTTGGACATAAAATAGGCAGCGTATAGAATTTACGTTTAGCCTGTTTTCAAAGTATGCTGGTGGTCTGCACTAGAGCTCTGCACGAGTCGAAATATCTAGGTCCGGTCCCGAACCGACCCATAGGAACATAAGTTCGGCCCTGCCTGGAAAAAAGTTCAAATCAAAGCCTGTCCCGGCCTGACTGAATTTCTACATAGATTTTTACATCGATATGTTTAAAATTTGTTTCGTATGGAGGAGTTCTGACCAAAAATACTTATTATATCTTTTCTTTTTTCATGTTTATAATTAGTATTTTTAAAGAAGCGCCAGTAGCTGTGATTATTTGTTTTACTAATGAATCTCTTTTTATATGTAAATGAGTCACTTCTCCTTTAATATCGTTAATCCGTATTCCATGTGTTGGAGACAATGAAAAATGCTATACAGTAAATTCTTTTAAGATGGAATCACATAGAAAGAAAAAAAAAGCGTTATAGACAAGTTCCCTTCTTAGGAGTTGTAAATGTAGTCTATTTTTTCTCAGGTATTATTATATTTATTTTCCATGGATCAACAGGTTTTTCCATTTAAGAAAAGATTCCGTCATAGGCAGATTTTTTTCACTAGTTTTACTGTATTTTAATTTTTTTGCCTTAAAATCTACTATCCTTTAAAAATATGAATTTTAAAGTTTTATTGAAAAATAATGGCCATTTAAAAATGTATACATTTGTTGTAAAAGTTTTGGGGCTGAGCCAAATTTTAGTTATTTTTGCACGGATTAGGTCAGTCAGAGATAATGATTTTAATACGGGTTTGTCTCGGGACCGGGACTGAAAATTTCGCCGAGGGGAGACCTAGGAATAGGAAGCCAGTCCCGGTTAGGCATAACCAGTGGCCGAGAGGTTCTGCTCTCTAAGTTGGTAGACAGGAGGTTCTGGGTTCGAACCCAATCGCGCCCTTTGGCCCAATCGTTCGGAGTTTTCAGTGGTTTTCTTCGAATCTTGGGTAACCTTGCGTAAATACGGGTTAGGTTCCCTTAGAAAGACCTCCACGGAAGGCACTCCCACCCTTCGGGCCCATATTCCTCGTGTAGACAATTGGCCGTCATAAATCACACGAACACCCGGTTTGGTATGAAAAAATACGTTAAGCCTGGCCCGGCCCCAGAATACAGACTTTTTTAACGGCCTCGCAGGGGCATTAAAAAGTCTCAATTTGTGAGGTCTAAAATTATGAAAAACTCTTAATCGGCTGTTAGAAAAAGCATTGTTTCAAATTACGCATTTAACATTTATTTATGGGCATTTAAATAGTACTAAAAGGAGTTGGAAACGGGAAAAGTTAAACTGAATCGGAAGTTTAAGTTGCAGAAGGAAGTTACTTTTTCAAGTGCAATTTTTTAAAAAGCATTTAAACACTTTATTGGGAGCCAATCAATGTTTAAAACTTTAAATTCGTTTTTTTGAATGATTTTTTTTTTTTTTCCTTAAATTATTATAAGTGAAGAATCGTAAATAAAAAAGGTGCAAACTTGGAACATGTCTTTTTTGATTATTTTATATTCGATTTGTTTCGGCAAATAAAAAAAAAATTACTTTTGAAAATATGATTTTTTTTTTAAGTTACATAATTTTTTAAATAAATATTTTTAATATTTTAAAAATTAATATTTAAAAATATCCTGAAACAAAACTAAAATTATACTTTCCTCTTTAATTAAATGAAAAAAATTTGAAATCCGATGAATAATGTTTCTAGTTATAAAGATTTTGAATTAAATCCGCTTAAAAAATACTAATCATTTAAATTTTTTAAAAACTTTATGAGAAATATTAGGATGTGATTTTGTTTGCAAATTCATATGGTTAACCATCACAAAAAAAAAGAAAAAAAATGAAATTGTAACCCAACAAATATATTTTTACATGTTTCCTAGAACTCTTAACGTAACATTGTTTTCTTGGATTGCACGCATTTCAATTTGTGTCTAATCCCTTAAAACCTGATGAATTATTTAAACGGCCATAACTCTGCGAGTTTTTCAGATATGAAGATGCAATTTTTTGTGTTTAATTCAGGAATGGATAAGGAAAGTTTTCCTGATTGGAAATTTGACACTACGGGGGCCGTATAAAAATTTTATTTTCATATTTTTTCAAATAGAACCCCAATGGAGTTGCAATTTATGTCATTAAATTTTGTAAATAGCCTATTGTTTCGATATTTATGAATCACCCTGTATATGTATGTATTTTTTTTCTTTTTATTTTTAAGTGTAACAATATTCTTGGAATATTCACCATCAAATAAGGACTTTTCACTAAGACAAACAGATAATTATAACTTTTAGGAAATATTATAATACTACGGTTTATATTTAAATTGAATTTAGAAGGCTTTTTGTACTTCAAAGAAGAAAATCGGAAAGAAAAAAGATCAAAAGATAGTATCCTATGAAGTACCTTATGAAATTTCAGAGAAGACACGTAAAAGAATATTCAAACCCTAACAAATCATATTTCCAGCTACAGACTTAAATCTCTCAGTAGTTATGGGAGAGAAAAAGTTTTATTCACTCTTCGATCAATTGAACATTTTATTCTTTATCTTGTTGGTTTCAATGTACGAAAATGGAAGCATTTTTCTCAGTAATATTACTCCAGGCTATTACGACATCCTTATCTGATACCTTGCGAATTTCGCCATGTATTGATATGTCTCATAATGGGTGTTTGACTGAGGCTTTGTGGTTTCGGTGTCTAGACGTTTTTAGTAGGCATTCATTTAATTTTCGCATAATTTTATAATCCCATCAATAGTTTGGTATTTCTCTTCATTAATTTTTCATCTCTCTCCATTTAACCCTATCTTGTATGAAATATTTTTATGTGGATGAAAAATATATTTTTCTCTTCAATTTAAAAGGGATTATTAAGAATAAATAATGTTGAAAATTTAAAAATCTTACATTTATTACTTAAATGGGGCATTCTCACAATCTTTTGACTTTTATGTCCCTGAATAATAATTTTTATTGTAATACATGTTCTTGTGTTTTATTTTTTTTTTCATATACTGGAGAACACCTCATTGCATGATTGCATAACAATATTAACGAGATAAATAAGTTTTGGTCGATGTCGGTGGTCCAAATACCAGGAAAACTCCTATACCGTCCCGTGTCCCTGATGCTGATTTTTAAGTTTGGGGCTGTCTGTATAAAATTGTTTCAATAAAAATAATTCGATGTAATTTTTTTACGAAACTGGAACTATTGTTTAATATAAATATGTAGCAAAAAATTAACCTGCACACATTTTTAGGGTTGTTATTATTTTTTAAACTATGTCCCTGGGTTTTAGATTCCTTACCGTCCCTCTTCTAAAATTATACAGAAAATCACTTCAGATGCAGCCACAGAAATTTTTCAGGTTTTTTCTCATGCAAAAGTATGCTAGACAAAGAATGTCTAAAATTCTTTGACAGGAAATTTACTGCAGAATTTAAATGAGCATTTAAATATCAATGTCAAAAATCGTTGTAAGTTTTCGTAAAAACTCAAACAAATTTTACTTCACCCTTTCTTATCATATAAATAAAAACATACATTTATTTTACTTAAATAGGTGTCACAAATAAAAATCAAAATATATTGACATGTTTCGGTTTAATCGTAAAAACCGTAATCATAACACACACATAATCAATAGAAATGAATGACACTGGGTACATAACACACACATAATCAATAGAAATGAATGACACTGGGTACCAAAAGATAATCTAAAAACCAAAAAACATAAAACTGCAAACATGGCGCCCTCTATGATCTCAAATAGCCTACGCTACCGCGGCTCCCTCTATCAGACTCCCTTTTTAAGTATTTATTAAGGAATTGCAACCATAAAATTGGAATATCAAAGGATAAAGAATCATTACACACAGTATCCCTCCTAGAATATATCTCAATAGATTCCCGGATGATTGACTTGCGGTATAAACTCGAAACAAACACTAATCTACTATCTCTGAAACAAATATTAACCCCCCTCTTTAAAAACAGCCTTGATAACGCAGTCTTATCCCTACCAAATTTTATATCAGATACTTGCTCTTTCCTTCTAATCCCAAACTTTCTACCTGTCATGCCAATATAATAATTAATATCCCCCCCCCCTCATTCTCATATGGAATTTCGTATAATAGTATGGAATTTCGTATAAATAAAAAGTTTTAGTGGTAAAATGGTAAGAAAAATTAAACTCGCAAGTTTAACTTAAACCTCAGTTAAATAAAAAAATTTTCGCTGCTGACCATTTTTTCTTTATTTTTAATCCTTAAGGCATTTGTCTATCAGATTAAAATGTTATTTTAACAAGTTTAATTTCACCAGACTTTTATTCCCGAAAGTCAAAAGATTGTGAGAATGCCTCAAATAGAGAACGACCCTGTTACAACGTTTACAACATTGAAATATTATTATTAAGATTTGCTCTCAAACGCATCCAATTGGCAGGTTCTCTTACTCAAAAACTACATAATGTGCCGTATTCGTCGATTTTTCGATAAAGACAGAATATATTTCAAAAAATGCTGTCAAAGTGCGCACTTTGAACCGAATTTCCCCAAGCGATATTGCTAGAAACAAAAACAAATGGTCGTAATGGGAAAATAATTGTTTGTAAATCAAGTTCTAATTAAATGAACGAAAAATAAAAACACAGGTCGCTTATAAATTTTTTGAAAACTCACGCCAACATGTTTCATGTTTTTACTTTTAAAAATGAGTCTGAAAATGTGTCATAAAATTTCGAGCTGTTGAGCATGGAAAAAAAAAAAATTAATACCGCCTTAACATAATTCTGATAAAACTAGCTCTTACAGAAAAATGAAATTTAAACTCGTCAAAAGCGGCCAGATAAAATTGCTAAACTGGGTTTATCTCCAATCTTGACTTAGTTTTTGTTGGTGAAATTAGTACTTAACTTCAAAATCTACCTCCGCCTGCAGGATTTTTTTTATATTTAAATCAATCAAAAAACTACTTTATTGAATCTAATTTTAAGATAAATTTATTTTGATTGAAATTTAGGAAATGTTCCTATGTTTAAACCCAATAAGCTACTTAAAGTTTATACATCTCTCTTCAATTGTATGACCGAAATTTTTTAGCCACGCATCAATCAATCGAACATATTTCCCTCCTTGCGTTTAAGTTGCAATGTAAGAAAATGATAACGTTTTTCTAAGTAATATTACTCCAGGCATCAGGAGAGTCTTAGATGATACCAGACCAATTTTATCATTTACTGATAGTTTTTCTCATAATGGCAAGTGTTTAACTGTGGCTTTGTGTATCGTTGTCTGGAAGTTTTTATTGAGCATTTGTTTAAATTATTATTTTATAATATATAGTTTAATATGTATATTGTTTAATTTTTCATCTTGCTTCTTTAATATGTTACATAACTAATTTTATACATGTTGTAAATGTAAATAACATGTTGTAAATCTAAATAAAAATACTTATTTTAAAATATAAATATTGTATGAAAAATTTAACTATACATATGAACAGTTTTATAAAGAGTTTGTTTGTATCTTTCAATTAATCCAAAACTGCTTTATTGGATATAATATTAGAAACAATGTTTTTGATTGAAATTTATTAAATATTTAAACCACAACGAGTCATTTAAAGTTTACAAATCTCTCTTCAATTATATGAATGAGAATTTTCTATTCCGGCATCGATCAATCGAACGTTTTTGTTTCCCTTGCATTGTAAGTTTCAATGTACGAAATTGGAAACCTTTTTCCTCAGTAATATTACTCCAAGCATTAAGATCTCGCCAGCGATTTCATTTTCATTCTAATTCTGAATTAATAAAAAAAATCATTTTATTAAATATAATTTTAGAAAAATGTATTCTATTTTAAATTTGTGTTTTTTTTTTTTTAAATATTCAAACACCAACACGCCATTAAAACTTTTTTAATATTTTGTCAGTTACATGAACGGCAATTTTCAAAGAAATTTTTTTTTCTAAAAAATAAAATTTTCGGACATACAAAAACGTGAATTTCTTCTTCTATAATATTAGTCCAGACAATAAGACATCTTTAGACTAATACCTGAAAATGTTGATCATTTATTGATATTTTTGATAATCTGTCTATGTTTAGCTGCGCTATTATGTTATCATAGTCTAGACTTTTTAGCAAATATTTGTTAAATTTCTCATCGATTAATATTCTCATCAATAGTTCAACGTTTTACTCTTCAATTTTCCATCTTGATATATTTATTATAAAACGTAAGTAATTTTATTTATTATATAATATTAACTTTACTGTATATATTGTAGGGTAGATGTGCCAGTAATGGACACCCTTAAGGAATTTCTGTAAAAATTATTTTTTAATTAATATTTATAATTATTATATTCCAGTTTTTTCAATATTATATTAATCTATCAACAATATTTAACCATTCTTATAGCCTCATTTCCTCATATGAATAGCAATTTAATTTTAAATAACAGAAATATATCAAAACACCCAAAAGCCCAGTAATGGACACCTTCTGGCCCAGTAGTGGACACCCTCTGTTCCAGTAATGGACACCCCATAAAAAGTAATAAATATAATTGTTTTTATGACTGTATTTAGAACCAGAATTTAATGAATACATTCTAATGAAACAAAATAGTTATTTTTAAATAAATTTAACAATTAGGATACCAGTAATTAATAAAATATTTGTGATAATCATTTATTGGTTGCATCAATTATTGTAATTATCAGAAGACGGATGTTTTAATTATTTTAGATAGATAGTTTAAAATACTAAATATCAGACAATCACAGCTAACAAATTATTGAAACAGTGGTGGATTTAAAAGGTAATAAAAAAAAAAGTTTTGGAATATTAATGTTTAGTTTTGTGTCACTATTTTTAACAATCTTCCAAAGATTACTTGATATATCATTTATAATAATTAATATTACAAATATAAAAGAAATGATATTGTGAGTTGAATATTTTAAATACTAAATAAAATAATTTCAAAATAAAACTTTAGAACTGATGCTTGAGGCCACTGATCTGCAGATTTACTAGTTTCATGAATATTACCTATAACTTTCATTAATAGTATTACATTTTTTTTTAAATAAGGAAACATTTAAGACAGAAAATGGATTTTTAATAGCTTCTGCAACTTAATTGTTTTTATTTAAACGAAGAGGGGTTAAGCCCTATGAGCCCCTCTTTGACTGTGCTCTTAAACAGTATTTTCTGCTTCCTGGCTAGTTTGATTGCTAGATTATAAAATATGTGAGGTATATATATGCACTACATAAAAAAAAAAATAATAAATAAAATATCAAAATTTTATTAATCACATAAAATAACTTAAAAGCAGCTATTTATAAAAGTTTTGGTGTTATTACATTTTCGTAAGTATAATTTAAAAATTAAATTTGATTATTTAGGTTTGCAGTTAAGCCAAAGTATTTTATGCACTATAAACCTTACTAAAATTGCATTTTTAGCAATGTCTACATGGGGTGTCCATTACTGGAAAATGACTAATTAACCATCCCAGTAATGGACACCCCCTCTTAAAACCTTAAAAAGAAATGAAATTTTGTAAATAGCCATTAGTATATAAAATTCAAAGTTTTCTATTGCTACTCAAACAAAAACATTCAAATTTTGTAAGAAAATAAATAATATATAAATTAATTAAACGAAGCCAGCTCTTAACCTCTTCATTAAGATTTTCACAGAAAAACAGCAAAACTTTGAAACATTATTTTCTGCTTCCTGATTGGTTTGATTAAAAGTGTCAACAATAACATAGTTTTATAAAACATACAAGGGGGAATTATTAAAAAAATAATTAAAGCTAAATATTTATTAGTTATTTTTTTATGAACCAAAAACATCAAGGGGTGTCCATTACTGGAAGGGTGTCCATTACTGGCACATCTACCCTATATATTTATTTACTTGGTTGTAATTTTTAAGGTTTATAAAATTAATAAACATTATACATGACAGAAGTTCAATAAAAAATCATTTTAAATAGAATTTAAATGTTTTGCGAAACGAAAAAAGTAAAGGAAAAAATATTTCATGAAAAATTTTATTTACGTTATAAACATTTTTAGAGAAAGTTTTTTTTATTTTAAATTCTATGTTTGAATTAACTCTTTGAAGAGTGGTGGGACATTTTTATCTAACTTAACTTTAATCAAGATTTGAGCCAGAATGGTTGAACACAATTTTACTTTATAACTTTGGTGAAAAAGAAACTGTACAATTAGATTTGCTTATTTCCAAATAAAATTTTTCGAAAATTTGAGTCCAACATTGCACAAACTATATTAATTGTGCCTCAAAGTGTCAACAAAAAAATTGCTTTCTTCCATATAATTTTCGAAAAAATTTCTGAATATATTTTCTGATATATGTATTAACTTTCATGCTCAAAAGAGCCACATAAAGTTTACAAATCCTTCTCCAATTACACAAAAGGAAGCTCCGATTTGCACGTCGAGAAGTAGAATCTTTTTAGGGTTCCGTACTTAAAAAGTAAAAACGGAACCATTATAAGATCACTCCTGTGTCTGTCTCTCTGTCTGTCTGCCACGGCCCTTTTACTCGTAAACTATGCAACGTGGAAAGTTCAAATTGGGGGAAGTAATAAAGACTATTCACCCACATATTTACAGATTAATAAATATTCATAAATATATTAAGGAAAAATGTAGAGGGGCTAATTAAGTTACTTGAAGAAAAAAAATCTTTTCTTTGTATATCGTGTGAAAGCTTTTGTAACGCTGAAATCAAAATATATTTCATTTAATTTTAGGTATTATATTTTAAAAGTTATGGTGGAAAATCTAGTGCAAACACTTGTCCCCCCCCCCCCCATCTAATTCAGAATCTATTGAAACTAAAATTATGAAAAAATTAGAGGTAGTAGACATTAATTTAAACCTTGCAGGAAAAATATAGCGATTACCCTAGGTCACATAGTTTTTGAGAAAATCGCATTTTACTCAAATTTCGATTTACGGGCTTCAGCAAAAGTGTTGAGCAGAGCTGGAGGTACCTATCGTAGCAGAAATATAAAAGCATTGTTGATCATGAATTTCGGAAAAAAACGTCGGTAATTAGCCGAGATACCCTTAAAGACACGGGCGGTTTGGACATACATAATGACAGGGACGGCGTACTCTATGCTCCATTGGCTTTTAAAGCCTAGATAACAAATTTTAAGGATATATTTATGTAATGCAATGCCCAGTAGCAGTATAAAAGCAATAAACGTCAAATTGTTAAAAACAGACTAATTTAATGAGAATGAATCACATAAGTACTATGGGATTCGCGACTAGTTTCCATTGAGTGGCTCTCTCAATGCACCTACTATGTTTTTAAAGGTTAACAAAAACCTATATGGAATAACAAATATATAGAATAGTTATATTTGCTATTATTTAGGTTCCATATATCTTTGAACTTTCATGGTATATCCATTTACACTTTTCTAGTATACAGGGTGCAAAGGAATGTCCCTTTAACCTGAAAATACTTGTGAACGGAGAGAGCTACAACTATGCAAGTTATGTAACGGTATAGTAAAGCGACTATGCCCGATTTAATGAAAACGACAGCAGCGCCCCCTTGGGGCGAAATTTGGAAGATAGCCACTGCAAATCGAAAACGAAAAGAGACAGAGCAAAATTTCCAGCTAGAACGTTTTAGAGCATCAATTAATTAATAGAATAGGACATTTCGTTTACATGGATAAGATAAATCTTCGCCTGTTTACCCATAAATGTCCGAAATCGATTCCATCCATTTTGTGTAAACATTTGAATGGAACTGTCAGAAGTATGAAGAAATACGCACAATTTGTGCTATATATACGTACTTATCTCAATACACATTGATAACATCACACACACACACACAAAAAAGACAAACTGTCTCACAGTGATAAAAAGTTAATATTCAGTATGCTCGTAAAGTTCGCCATTGCTCACGATACACGTTTGTATTCGTGAGAGTAATTCTGCATGCACATTTCTCAGCATGGAACGTCTATTGCAAGCCTCTTCAATACGACGACATAGATTTAACCCTCTCAAGGGCCTCGGGTGGCCAGACTGTCTAGCCACATAATATTAATACCAAAACTGACAAATGGCACCAAAAATATTCTAATAAAATTTTGCTTTTGTAATGAAAATGCAAATTAGCAGGTTTTTGTTTTCTGAGAAATTCATTTGAATATTCTGGTGTCAGTCAATTATTTCATCAGTTTATGAACAGAATTCTTCTGGTCCTGAAAGGGTTATTCTAAAATATTAAATGCATTGGAAATTAAATCTTTACAGACATTACAGCACAGTACAACGTCACAATCTGCAATTGTGCACTGCCACATTTCCGGAATGTGAATAGGCAAAGTAGAATCGTCACTCATCGATTTCGGACATTTTTGTGTATGCAGGCGACGATTTATCTTATCCGTGTGAACCAACTGTCCTTTCGTACTAATTAATTCATGCTCTAAAACTTTCTAATTGGAAAATTTGCTCTACCTCTTTTTGTTTTCGATTTGCAATGGCTATCTTCCAAATTTCGCCACTAGGGTTGCTGCTGTCGTTTGCATTAGGTCGGGCGTAGACGCTTTACTGTACCATTACCTCACTTGTACAGCTGTAGCTCTCTCCGTTCGCAAGTATTTTCAGGTTAAAGGGACTTTCCTTTGCACCTTGTATACTATACCGCTATACCCAACCTACGTTGTATAGTTTTACAAAGTCTTAGTATTCTTTTAGCAACGGTATTTTTTTATAATTCACTTATTAATTCATATATGTACGGAACCCTCTGTACGCAAGTAATACTCGCACTTGACCGTTTATTTCTTTATACTGTAAGTTTTAAAGATACAAAAACAAGAACTGTTTCCTCAAGATTTTTCCAGACAGTCTGAGAAAATGAGCAATACTTGACAAATTTCAATATGTATTAATTTTTCTAATAATTGGTAGATGTTTAATTGTACTTTGGTGGGATCAGTGTCTAGGATAGGGCTGCTCAACGTTTTTCCTTGAAAGTCGTTTGACACCACATTTTCTGGATAGTAATCTTCGTCTTATTTAATTAAAACTCTCATATATTTAATAAGACAAATTGTTCTAAACTAATGGTAGCTTGGTGGTCCGTCCGCCACAGGTTTGAACCCAGAATTTATAAATTTCTGTTAAGCATTTGTGAAATTTCCTATCTTTAAAGCCCTTCACGACGAGCATATTTTATATAATTTAATCTTATATCACCGATTTTTCAAAAAAGAAATCTTTTTGTGTTCATATGTATTAACTTTCATGCTTAAAATAGCAATTTAAAGTTTACAAATCTTTTTCCAATTCCATAAAAAAGGCTCCAATTTACACGTCGAACAGTACAAATTTTTTTTCTTTAAAGTGTAGGTTTTAAAGATACGAAAACAGGAACTGTTTTATCAATATTTTTCCAGACAATATGAGAAAATGGGTAATATTTGACAATTTTCAATATTTATTATTTTTTCTGATAACTGGTAAATGTTTAGCTGGACTTCTGTGATGTCAGTGTCTAGAATAGAACTGTTCAACGTTTTTCGTTGAAAGTCGTTTGCCACCACATTTTCTGGATTGTAATATCTTCGCCTTATTTAATTGGAAGTTTCTGACATTTAATAGGGCAAATTATTCTAAAATAATGGTAGCTTGGTGATTTGTCGGCAACAACTAGAGATCCGAAATCTATAAACTTCTGTTAAGCATTTGTGAAATTTCCTATCTGTAAAGCCCTTTCGCGACGAGCATCTTTTACATAATCTCATCTTATATCGCCGATTTTTCAAAAGAAAATTTTTTCCTGTTTTAATCGCAGACGTGCTTTAATTATGTAAAACAAAATTTCCAAATAAAAATTACTGTTAGGAATAATCAAGGATTATGAGCACTTTGTGGGTCAACTATACGTGACGCTCTTCGCAAAGAGGTTAATAATCTCCATTAATAGTTGAATGTTTCTGTTTTTTAATTTTTTATAGCGCTGTATTTTTACACGTGATATAAATAATTTGTACATTTATGCACGTTGAAAATTTGATTTAAAAATTACTTTTAAATATAAGTTCAGTGTGCCTAAATGTGATGACCTCTAAATGCGATAATGTTCTTTTCCTTGCGATCTTAATGCAAAAATTTTAAATAAATGCTGTATAATGAGGCATCCGATCTTAATAAACAAAATCCGAAATATTTATCTACATTTAAAACGTTTTATATTAAACAAATTCCCATTCCAATGGACGTCGCTCATTTTACAGCGCCCCCATGTTTCCACAATGCGATATAAAATCCCGAAATTGGTTCAAGTTTTTTTTCTGTTAACTTTGAAGATCAAATAAAATTACGGACGTCAATGGCTACCATGTGTGTTTCATATACTAGTATAGCTGCCAACGTTTACGCTTTCTTCCTACCACTAAAATTTTATATTAACTATTGTCTAGTTTAATTGTCAAAATCTCACTATTAAACAAGGCGAAAATCTCTGTTAAATTTTAGTGGTAGCAAAAAAGTGTAAAAGTTGGCAGCTATGTTTATCAACAAAGTTAGCTCGGGAAAACGCGAAAAGTTTTCAGATTTGAGTTCTAAAGTTTTCCACGCATTTAGGTAACTTGTTTTCTTCAGTGGCCTATTAGAGACAAAGATAATGTCCTAAATGCGGGGAAACTTTTATGATGTTAACTAAGGTAAATTTATATATGGCATTTTCATAAATTGCATTAAAATTATGTTTAAAGCAGAAATTGTGTTTAAATAAGCTGTGTTGAGACAATAAATTAAAAGTTTCAACATGATCCTCCAATAGTGTGTTCTTTTACCGAGTACTTAAACATGTATTTGAAATGATCAAAATAAAAAAATAATCATCTTTAAAATTTTAAATTTAAAAAATTGCGTTTCCCAATTCAGTGAGTGCAACGTAAAAAAAAACTGGTAAGGTTCCGCGTATATTTCGGGATAGTTTCCCCTTTTCATAAGTTTTTATAACAGGAAGTTATAATTTTATTTTCTGAAATATTCCTACTACTCGTATGTACTAATGACAATTAACTCGCTAGCTCACGCATTCGCCACCAATGTATCTGTTCATTCCACAGGAAGTTTACAGACTTCTCAATAAAACGTTCTAGAATAATTTAGCAATGTCTTAGTTTAAAAACATTCCTGGCGTTTTAGGTAGATTTCGTATGAAATACTACCTATTACATTCTCCCCTATGTTGGAATTTCTGAAAAAATTTTGCAGATCTACACCGATCATGACCCCTAGAACCCAAAACCACCCTCAGTAAAAAACTCATATATATATCAAATATGCACAAATCTTTTCCAAACTGATACATAAAATCAAGGGGTATAAAATCTCAGTCAAGTTCGTTAATGGGTTAAATCGGACCAAGGGGATGGAAATAGGGAGGGGTTTTGTGAAAACCGAAAAACCCCCATAACTTCTTAATTTTTGTACATATCAAATCAGTTTAAAGTTTTTATTACTTCTAAAAATCGGGCAAAAAGTTTATGTATATCACATATTTTTGATAAAATTAAAAATGGGCTTAAGGGGCACAAAAAATGGAGTTTTTGGGAGAAAAAAATTCATAACTTCGTCAATACTCAAGATATCAAATCCAATTAATTTTACTATGAATCTCCTTAATATTAACTACAACTTTTATTTTCACAAGTTTTTGATAGGACCTATTAGTACGACCAAAAAATTAAAAACGAAAACAAAAAAAAGGGGGGGGGGTTGAAGAAGAAAAAAAAAATGCATAACTCCGTCAATTCACAAGATATAAAATCCCCATTAATTTATGATATATCTTCTTAATATTGACTACAACATTTATATAGACAAGTTTTTGATAGGACCAATTCTTACAGCAAAAACAAATAAAAAATACATAGCTGTAGAAGAAAAAATCATCTTATTAAGGGTGTATTCAAATCCAAACTGCTTATTTTCTTACTCATTTTTGAATTCATTTTTGCTGTCAAACGCATTCAATTGGTAGATTCTCTTATTCAGAAACTACATAATGTACCGTAATGATCGATTTTTTGATAGAGGCAGAATATCTTTCAAAACATGATGTCAAAGTGGGCATTTTGAACAGAATTTCCCGAAGCGATTGTCTTAGAAACGAAAAATATTGTTCTACTGAGAAAATAATTGTATGTAAATCAAGTTTCAATTAATTGAACGAAAAATAAAAACACAGGTCGCTTATAAATCTCTTCAAAATCACGTAAGTTTCATATTTTTTCTGTTAAAAATGAATCTGAAAATATGCCAGAAAATTTTGAGTTGTTGAGCATGGAAAAGCATTTTTTAATACCTCCTTAACATGATTCAGATAAAACCAGCCATTATATAAAAATTAAATAAAAACTCGTCAAAAGCGGCCAGATAAAATTGTTAAAGTGGGTTTATCTCCAATTATGATTTAGTTTTTGTTGGTGAAATTAGTATACTGAACTTCGAAATCTACCTCCGCCTGCAAACCGGGCCGGAAGAGATTTTTTTAAATAAAGACACAACGCGCAACGCAAACATACTCACAGAAAACACAATTCAAGTTGCAGAATAAGGTTTCACGTACTACGGGTTTTTTGTTTCTTCACCCAGTACTAGCTTACGGTAAGGGACGCAGGAGAAATATATATCTCAACAATGTTTTTAGTGTAAACTGGTTTGAATATAAATTTTTATTTGTTAGTGAAATTCGGGCAAAATTATTACATCGTAAACAATTTCAAAAATTGTTAAAAATTTTAAATTTCATAAAACGAATCTGTATTTTGTAAGGCAGTGGTGGCGAACACGTTGCCAGTGGACAATCTGCCATCACTATTTCTGAAGAGCAATTCATTTAATGACAGAAATTATGGAACTAAACTAGATTAATTTTCACACAATTATTCAAATTGGTAAAGAAATCATATTAGATGTAAATTTCCAACTGGGCGAAAAATGTCCGGACCAGGATTCGAACCCGGGACCTCCTGGCTGAAGCCGCCAGTGCTCTGCCATCTGAGCTATCCCGGACGATTCTGGTCGAACTTTTTCACCCAGCTAACCCAGCTTAGGTTAGCTGGGTGAAAAAGTTCGACCAGAATCGTCCGGGATAGCTCAGATGGCAGAGCACTGGCGGCTTCAGCCAGGAGGTCCCGGGTTCGAATCCTGGTCCGGACATTTTTCGCCCAGTTGGAAATTTACATCTAATATGATTTCTTTACCAATTTGAATAACTGTGTGTAAATTAATCTAGTGTACTTTCGTATCCAGCGATTTCTGGAGTTCCATTACCTGAGATTTATTCTGTTGAGCTGAACCAGGTTTCAGACCAGATGCTGTAATCTTCAAGGTTAGCTGAGTGAAAAAGTTCGACCAGAATCGTCCGGGATAGCTCAGATGGCAGAGCACTGGCGGCTTCAGCCAGGAGGTCCCGGGTTCGAATCCTGGTCCGGACATTTTTCGCCCAGTTGGAAATTTACATCTAATATGGAACTAAAATTAAAAAAAAAACAACACAATATTTAAGAAATGCTGCAATTGTTATAAAAAAAACCTTCGAAAAACAAACTTCTTTGGAATATACGTGGAACTTTATCTTTTGTTTTCGAGTCTAAAGGTTAAAACGTTTATCTTCTTTCGGTTATCGTCGGTAACATGTCAAACTATCCAATGTGAAAACAGTGGCATACTTTTTTTGAATTCAGATTTTTTGATTTGCACCACTTTTTTTAAATAGTACAATTCGCCTTATTTAACCTTATTTAATGACATATTATTCAAGGCAAAAACAAGGGAAATTTTACCATTTCAGAAAAGTGGTGCCAAGTAAGAAACATGAATTTTAAAAAAGTACCCCACTCTTTTCACATTGGATAGTTTGACATGGTACTGACGATATGCTTGCATGTGATGTTTTTAATCTGCTTATGTAAAACTTTATCGCCACCAGTTTCCACTAAAAGCAACGCGGAAATATAAATTTACTTTACATGTTTAAGTTTACGCTTGCCAGATTCTCGTGTGTTCCTCGAACGTAAATGTTGCCTTCCCGAGCGGTGGTTTCAGTGTTGCCAGATGAATACTATAATTTTATTTTGAATACCACTACTTTCGTAAGGTATTATTCGCTTGCTTTAATTGCAAAATTTTTTTAAATAAATGAGACGAATATCCCTCTATGAAAATAGTGGTATTTAAAATAAAATTTTAGTATTCGTCTGGCAACACTGGGTGGTTTGCTATTGTATAATAAAAATGTATACGGTATTGTGTTGTCATTGCAAGGCGTTCGTTTGAAGTGGACCCGTGGGGACGCAAATGGGCATTATTTTCATGGGACTTTCCTACATTTTCGTACTTTACGGAAGCTAGTCCATCTTCTGCGTTTGGAAGCCAATTGTTAAAAACAATTTAAAATCCTGCGAAAAGCCGTAGAGCCAACATTTGGTCCATGTTTAAAAACTGTATCGTATATGGAAAAATAAAATAGGACATTGAAAAAACAAAAGCAGCCTCAAAAAATGAAAAGGGTGAATAATTAAAGCGTACAAAAATCAAAAACAACATTTTAAAGACAAAATTCGTTAGAAACCTGAAGTCAGTTACTAAAACAGCCTGGAAGTAAACCTGCAACAACCTAAACCTTAATCTATAAAGATCAATACCATATAGAAATCAAAAAGAAAAATTGAGTCCTAGAAGGAAGGTGAAAATCAGAAATGAGTTAAAAGCAAACTGAAAAGGAAAAGATATGGTAAAATTTGTTGTATCGGTCATTCATTATTTACTTCTTGTTTCATCGATGGTCAAAGTTAAAAGTCTGTTAAATATGGATTTTGAAGTATTCATTATTTATGTAATGTATTCAAGATAACGTACCGTTATGATTTTTAATTTAAATTATTAGTTTATTTACTTGTTCAATAATAAGCTATTCACCTTTCAATTTTATGTATTTTAACTCTTTATTAAGTAATTAAAATATGTATAGCAATTAAATGAATATTCTATCATGAACTGGCATGTATAAAATGTATTGTCACATTTAGAACAATGGACGGCTCATTTAGGGTTTAACTTCCCTAAATGCGACAAAAATGACCTAAATACGACAATGGTATATTGTTGGCTTATAGCAAAAATTACGATTCAATTTTTAAAAAAGAAGTTTGTTTTGAACTAAAGGTACAGTAGTCAATAATTTTCAACTTCATAAAATATATATTTATTTAACGAAATGCCAAATATACCGTAAATGCGACAAAACTATGGGGAATCGCGTCTCATTTAGGCACAATGGCCTTAACTTTTAAAAATGATTATGAAAAATAATAAATGCCAATGTGAATATTTTTTTAAGATTTTCTTTATTATATTTTGTATTTAATGAAAAACTGCTCCATTATTTATAATTTTAAGTAAGCTGTATTCTAAATAAAATGTATGGAGCTTTCGAATATTCAAGCTTCAAAATATTTATCGATAGTTTAAAAGTCTTTTAACAGTCAGTACGTAGGAGAGAACGTTTTCTTCACTCATCGATCAATCGAACACTTTTTTCTTTCTAAGTTTCAGTTATACGAAAATAGAAACATTTTCTCAATAATATTTACATGAGATATTAAAACATACTTGGATGACACCTGAACAATCGAACTATTTATAGAAAAAATTGATAAACGGCTTGCGTTCAACTGCACAGTTGTAGTATCTAAATCTAGACTCTTTTACTTATAATATTTTAATGCCTTGTCACTTAACCCTTTTCACAAAAGGTTATTTTGAAGACGTATATTTAATGCTCTCTAGCCGTAGATTGAAAGAATCTATAGATGTTTAACATTGCTTTTATGTTATCGATGTCAAGACTACAGCTGTCTAGCATGCGGTCCGCATACAACCTAGTTTTGTAATGAATGGGGATTCATGAAAGAATTGGTATTTTAATCTAGTTTTCTAAACGTTTGATTAGTAAATTTCTAAGAAAACGGAATCTTGTAAAACGTCTTTACCTTATCATATAAATCGGAAAATGTAGCGGTATTAATTAATACCCTGTTCTCTTGTTACAGTGTACCAATGAACTATAAAGAAAGAGGAATTGACATCTCCTCTAAATGGGAAAGCTTCAACTGTAACGGGTTTCTTACAGGTTTATTACCGCAGCAGAGTGGGGCAGGAAGCCTCCAAAGTTGGCAATAAATAAAATTTACTTTGAACAAAAAAAGTACTTTACGTAGTAAAACTTAAAACTTTTACATAAGCCATAGAGTAATTTTTTAATTAATTAATTTACAAAGCTTTTTCAAATGTTTTCTGCGCAAAAGTAAGTTAAAAACAAGAAATTAAGATAGTTTTATACAAATTAAATATTTGTAAATCATCCATAATATCGCATTAAAAATGCAAAAAAAAAAAAAAAAAAAAAAAAAAAACTGATTTTGCAAACAGAATTAGCAATTTTAATGATTCTGAAGCACAGCTTAAAGTGAATATCTGCGACTCGTTTTGAAGGCGTGAATCCCTCTTTCTCGGGCAAAATGTATGTAGGGGAGACCGGGGGAATGCGCCACTCGGGGTTATGCCGCCACCCTGTCTAGTTTAAAAACTAAGGGCAGTTTGAGATAGTGATTGCTCCTGCACTGTAGCGGCCAACAATAGAAACAGTGCCTAATGTGAGAACGGTTTTGTTGTACTTCGTTCGCTTGTTCTAGTGAAAAATTTAGTTTTCATCTAGTTGCTTCTTATTTTGGAGGTTCAAATGAGTACAGGTAAACACGTTTTATTGAAATATTAGGTACTTAAGATAATATTACCCGTAATCTACATGCATTCGCCGACATTTTCATGCAATTTGTTGAACAAGTTCGGTTCTTCTTTCGGCTTTGCTGGGGGTTTTCCACTATAGTGTCCTCTTGGGGTAATGCCGCCACTATGGTAAACGGTGTCTTTTGCAATCTGAGTTAATTTGTAAGCTTATCACATTAATAAATCTAGCTTAAGGAATATTGTAATTATTCATTATTTTGATAAATTATTGCTTTCTAAACATTTTTAGTAGGTTATGTGTTTTCTACTATCCATTTTATGTATTTACTTGGTCATTAAAGAGTGACATTATTACCCCAGTATCCTGGGTAATTCCGCCACTGTACATTGGTTGAAAGAAATATTTTTTATATGTGCTTACTTTACACTTATGATTACGGTTAAATTTATACTGATACTAAAGGTAATGATTCAGCTTTAGAATTTTTACTATTAAAAAATAAACATTTTTTTGAGGTGAAAAAAATTAATTCCCTTAAAGTGTCACCATTCCCCCGGTCTCCCCTACTACTAACAAGACAGCAGAAGAAAAACTGTTTCTGGTGTCTTAGTAGTAGCACATACTTTTTGTCTGAGGGAGAAGCGTTCATTTCTTCGAAACTCGTCGTTAGTATTAATTTTATAGTGTGTTTTAAAAATTTTAGAATATTTAATCCATACTGTTATCTGAGTCATCATCACTGTCATTATCCTGATCACCAGATACATTGACAGGTGGAGTTTTTACAAATGTAGGGCTTCTCGTGGTAGATGTTCTAACTTTTTATTTGTTTGCTAGTGATCACTGGATCAGAACTTAGAAGTAAAAAATTGAAAATATCTCTGTTAGTATTTTCTCGGTTGCACTTTCTCGAGTAGTACTCACTTTATCTTAAGTCTTTATTCCTGGCTTTTTGTGCTTCCTCAGTCATCTGTCCTATGGGGAACAGATCCGAACTTATAATTTCTGTTCCGTGAATCAAATACTTGTGTAATGTCGGGTGCATTTTGTACCATGGATACTTCCAGACAAAATATCTGGCTGTATCATGCGCAAATACAAGATAGTTTTCTACATGTATCTCATATCTACTGGATATTACTATTAAGATAACATGTACAATGAAACAAAAAAACGACATTTTTACAGTGCAAATTACTTTTCATCTCGCGCTCAAACTCGATCACAGTCGAATGTACTTTGGTTTCTTGACTATATAAACATGAAAAATACAGTAGTTGCGTAAAATTAACAGCACAATGTGCTGGCAATTCGGAAGCCAGCAGTTTGTGCTGGCAAATCTACAATGGTTTTTTTTTTACAGTGTAGTTTTTTTTTTATCAAATCTACATCAATTCCTGTGATCTAAGCAGAAAATTCGGGATTCTGAAAAAATCTCCAGTCAGTGTTGTCATCATTTGAGTTACCGAACCCTGGCTTAGGCTTGTCCACAATTAAACCCCATCAGCTTCTAAATTCTTTTTGAATTCGAATTTTATTTTGAGCTAAGATTTCTTTTCCCTCTTTTCCCGAACTTGCCATTTTTTAACGGGTAGTTTATAGGACATGTGCAAAAGACATTCGAATATAGGTATCCATCCATGGAGCACTTATAGGCCGAATTCTGAATTCTCAGTTTTTATATCTCTGGATATCATTTTATCAATTTTGTTAAATTATTTTGACTTTGCGCCACATATGAAGCATGTCATAGTTGAACTCCTTTCTGTCAGAACGTTACAAACTTTACCGTCTACCATGGAAACAATTAACTTGCGATTTATTTTTATTTTTCTTGATCTAATTGCTACATCACTATCTTGAATATTTTTCTATCTGTTAATACATTTTATTTCTTTCCGCAGCGCACCATTTGTTAGATTCCTTCACGAATTCTATTTTAATAGGCCTACAATATCTAGTTGACGTAGGTCGCGGGTTTTCCCGTATTTTGTTCAGATATAATTCGAAGTGGAACTAGCGACGTAATAAATACGGCTGAATCACTGGCTTCCGAGTCACAGAAAGCTTGTTTGTATAAGCTATGTCCCGAAGACCCATCGAAACCCCACTTTCATATAAGGCACAACTGCTTTAATTCTTCATTTTGAAATCATTCGATAACAAGTTCTAGTATTTGTAACAAGCGTTCTGAAGTATGATCTATAAGAGCCACAGTGGCGTGGCGTGAAAATTTTCGGTGGTCATCGCAATTATTTAAGTTTGTGGTGAAAAATTATTAACTCTAAAATTCAATGGTTGAATGTTCAAAAAAGAAACTTTAAATCTTACCTTCACTTATACATGAACTCCAAATGTTCTGCTAAAACTGGATCGTAGAATTTTAAAAGCTTATTAAGAGTTTTAAAATATTGCTTGGTCATCGCCGCATCCAGCGATGACCGGACGCCACGCCACTGAAGAGCCTGTAATGTAACTGATGCACTAATTTATGTTACTGTGATGTTTTTAGGATAATATTCTTTTTTTACTTCTTGCACAACTTTGTAAGAGGGAAATAATTGCTCTTTATCTGTTTGATAGTTCAGAACACCTTTCAAACGGAATATGAGGCCGGCCACATTTGATTTTCAATGCCGCTTCTGTTTTGTTTTTCAAATCGAGGAAATGAAAGCGATTTGTCAAGCCACTCCATATTAATTCTAAAAAACTTTTTCTTGTCTCCACAGGCTTTTGCCCATTGGAATTTATATTGAAATTTAAAACATTTATCTTCTTTTTTTAAGTCTATAGAACTACTACGTTCGCAGTTTGTCTTATTTTGAAGATCTTTTACCAAAAAATCATATTGCTTTTCAAAAGTTTTTTCTTTTGAACTTTTCGTGATATTCAGAAGTTTTCTTCTGGTAATATATAGTATATTTAAATTCGTCCCTAAAAAAAAAAAAAAAAAAAAAAAAAAAAAAAAAAAAAAAACATGTAATCGTGTTTATGTACGTGCACTAACAAAAAATTGAGGATGACTAACAATAAAATTGACCACGCAATTAAAAAAGGAGCAAAAAGGAGGAAAATTTTCTGAAATATTTATCTACCTAAAACTCAAACCTAATAGAAAAAATTATAGTTGACACTTAACCTACTTTAACTCATAACTAAAACCTTCAATGTTTGTAGACACTTTTCATTTTTTTTATAGATTTCCATACTATATATTCTAAGTGTCACTCTATCTATAAAAATCATATTAAAAACAAATTAAAAGTTAACGTATTTTTGTTGCATGCCCGAAGTTGAAGGTTCCATCGTAAAAAATATTATTTTAAAATTAGTGCAGCGTAATTAACAAACGAATGTTGAAACAAAATTATTCATTTTTTTTTTTCATTTATTATCATCGTGCGATATGCAGTTTAACTTCTTACTTTAATGACGATCAAGATAATTTTGCACACTTTTCAATACTAGGCAGATGTTTACTGACATCTGCTCTATTAAAGTGACCTATGTAGGTAGTTCAAAATAGAATTTAATTTTTTCGATTTTTTGCCAGGTTTTTGAAGGCTTCTTTCTCCACTGTGCGCCGGGGCAAACTTCCACCAGTAAATTTGGATACAAATTTTCTCCTTATTTAAACGACTTATTAATGCATAATTTCAGTAATAATTATGGATAAAAAAAGATATTTATTTTTAGTGCAGGATGTTTACTTCGGCGGTAGTCAGACCCTGCTTTTCCGCTATATTATGTCGACCTAAACAACCTCCTGTGAGTGTCAGTGAAAGGGATTATAAACGCAGAGACAACTTTCACCAGTAGAAACAATTAGAACTTTTTAGCACATTAGTGGATGAAATTTTGCATGAATAAGCCGTTTAAATAAGTCGAAATTTTCTATTCAAACTTTCCTGATGGAAGTATGGTTCGGCGGTAATAAGAAACTGATGATCCTATGCAAAAAAATCAGACTCATCTTGTGACAACGTCCTCATTTATTTCACTCGCAACTGGTAGACTCTACACTATATGTCACCTCTTTATTCATAACGCTCTTCATTGCACTATAAAAAAATCCCTGCCGGCCCGGCCTACAGGCAGAGGTAGATTTCGAAGTCAAATATACTAATTTCACAAACAAAAACTAAATCATGATTAGAGATAAATCCACTTTAACAATTTTATCTGACCGCTTTTGACGAGTTTTTATTTCATTTTTATATAATAGCGGGTTTTATCAGAATCATGTTAGGGCGGTATTAAAAAAAATACTCTTCCATGCTCAACAACTCGAAATTTTTTGGCATAATTCCAGATTCATTTTTAATTTTAAAAAATATATATGAAACTTGCTGACGTGATTTTTGAAGAGATTTATAAGCGACCTGTGTTTTTATTTTTTGTTCAATTAATTAAAACTTGATATATAAACAATTATTTTCTCAGAAGGACAATATTTTTCGTTTCTAACACAATCGCTTAAGGGAAATTCCGTTCAAAATGCCCACTTTGACATCATTTTTTGAAATATATTCTGCCTCTATCAAAAAATCGATCATTACGGTACATTATATAGTTTCTGAATAAGCGAATCCACCAATTAAAAGCGTTTGAAAGCAAAAATGAATTTAAAAATGAGTCGGAAAATAAGCAGTTTGGATTTGAGTGCATCAAGCAGGACGGTCGTTCTGCCAAACCAAGCTGAAAAAAAAATGTTAAACTCGCCAAACAAACAAACGCCAAGAATAAAACGCAAGACACCGTAACTATAGCGCTTAGAATATATAGTGTAGAAATCGGCTGTCCCTGTAATAAAAGTGCTAAAATATTGTACCCCTTAAATGTGCAATGATACTGCTGCAATATGCAGATCGAAGCGACATCTGCAGGATATTTTCTACAACTGCAAGAAATTGCTAGTCTATAAAATGTAATAATAGTAATACGAAAATCCCGCAGATGTCGCTCCGATCGACACTTGAAATTTTAGCAGTATCGTCGCACGTTTAAGAGATACAAACTTTTAGCACTGTTTGGATAGCATATTTCCACACTAGGTATTCTAGGCGCTGTACCGTAACTGCTTATTATACTGAGAAAACTTCTCCATGTTAAATCGACCAAACATGCCAGCGTAAAATTTCCCATATCAAAAGAACCAATTATCGCAGAAAAATAAAACCAAAACCCGAAAGACCTAATGGAAAAGATCTTCAATTTGAGACCAAATGCATGCTCATAAATTAATTATAAACAGAGATATAGATTTTTTAAAATAACGTCGAGATACTGAAAATGACCGATTTATTTTCTTCGTCACACCTTATGCTTCAATCGAGGTAGAGACTTAAATAATGGACATAAAAAAGTAAGGATTCAATTTTTGGACAGATATTTACTCAATCTACGTGCTTTTATAAAATTCAGCTTTAAAAACACAAATTTTCTATTCTTAATTAGCGAAAAACTGTTAATTCTAAAGTTTATAAATTATGCCAAACAGCGATAAACCCGCCAAACCATTTTAGAACTCTTATACTATTCTTTTATATTATACTTTTGCATTGATTTTATCGAAGAAAACTATGGCCGAGATCCAGATAGATTTTTCGCTGTTAGCGAAATGAGTTTGACCAATCAGGAGCCAGAACGTTTGAGAATTTTTGCTGTTTCTGGATCCCGGCCTATGTCATAAAAGTTTTGAGTCATTTTCTTAGTGCCATGGATGAAGTGCAATGTTTACAGAAATCTAGGCTGCACTGTTAAAAATATCGTGAAAAATTACCTCTGTTTATAAAGGCTATCTATTTTCCGACCAATGAGAACGATCCATACATGCCTACGGATCGTTCTTATTGGTCAGAAAATAGATAGCCTTTAAAAACAGAGGTAATTTTTCACGATATTTTTAACAGTGTGGGATCCAGATAGATTTTTCCCTGTTAGCGAAACGAGATTCATCAATCAGAAGCTTGCACTTTTGCGAACTTTTCGTTGTTTGCAGCAATGCAGGCTATTGATTGGTGAATCTCGTTTCGCTAACAGCAAAAAATCTATCTAGATTGCAGCCAATTATGTTGAACACAATTTTGCATTTCCACATTCAGGAAGGGTATTGATGTCATAACAACAGTGCATATTCGAAACTATTTAAGGCATTGATTCTGAACTCCTTTGCTATACATTTCAATATTAAAGAAGTTGTTGTTTCAATAGTTTTAGTACTTTTCTCTATTGCACATTCTAAAACACAAATATCGAAATTTAACCAACAGCGCTCAGAAACTATAGCGCCTAGAATATATAGTGTTGAAATCGGCTAACCCTGTAATACTTAAAAAAGCGCTAAAATATCGTATCCCTTAAATGTGCAATGATACTGCTGCAACATGCAGATTGCAGCGACATCTGCAGTATATTTTCTACACCTGCAAGAAATTGATAGTCTATACAATGTAATAATAGTAATACGAAAATCCCGCAGATGTCGCTGCGATCGACACTTGAAATTTTAGCAGTACCGTCGCACATTTAAGGGATACAAATTTTTAGAACTGTTTGGATAGCATATTTCCACACTAGGTATTCTAGGCGCTGTATCAGAAATAACACCATAACAGAGAACCTTTATACATAAGAGTGGTGATATATGCACAGGGGGCATGCTCATTTTAAGTTTTTGTCGAAAGTACGGCAATCCGCTTTCTTGAATAGAGGATATTCTGTGATTCAATCTACGTTATGATCACATGGTCAAGGAAAGAACGTCTAGCGTAAAGAAGGGAAGGCTCCGTCTACGTGATGTAAATCCCCGCTAGGCAATGAAACAGTTCGTGGGAGAAAGCAGTAGTACACTGTTAAAAATATCATGAAAAATTACTTCTGTTTTTAAAGGCTATCTGTATTCTGACCAATGAGAACGCTTCATAGGCGTTTATGTAGCTTTCTCATTTGTCACAAAATAGAGAACCTTTAAGAACAGAGGTAATTTTTCGCGATATTTTGAACAGTGTAGTTTCCTGATTCCCTTCTTATCAGTTAGAAATTCTTTGGGTAAATTACCGGTACCACGTGACTTTTTCAACCTCGAACCCATATTTGGAATATACTCCATTAGAAGATACGCGTATGGACGATCTCTATTAGACTAGGGAAATAATTCAACATGCATTAGCCTAACGATAATGGCATGCTCGCAAAGAACTTTAACGATTTGTATTTATCACTTTTACCAATAAAAATTTATTGGCCGTATATCGCTACTTCTTTATAGAGACACACTTGTTCCTAATCAGATCCCGACCTTAAGGTATCAACATACGGAGTTTGCTTTCTCTACTATTCCTGAGCTCAGTTATAGCGTCTAGAAATATAGGTCGGGATCCAGGTACATTTTTGCAAACAGTGAAAACTTAGCAAATATTCTGGCCTCTGATTGGTCAATCTCGTTAGGATAACAGAGAAAAATCTACCTAGATCACGGTTATAGTGTGGAAACCGGCTATTCCAGTAATGCTTTAAAAAGTGCTAAAAATTGAATCCCAAAAATATTGAAAAATACTGAATGACAAATGTCGATAGGAGCAACGTTTTCTAGATCTTCTCTGAGCGAAACATTTTCTTTTGAAATAGTTACGATGGAATTACCAAATGTCGCTGTAATCGACATTCGTCGTTCAGCCTCGTTCAACATTTATGGGATAGCATTTTTTAGCACATTTTTAATAAGCCAATTTTTAAACTATATCTTCTTGAAACTATAGCTCGGCTATAGCGTCTACATTATATGTTGGAGAATTCGACTATCCCAGCAATACTTTAAAAACGAGGAAGTATTGAATCCCTTAAATATACAACGATGTCGAATTCAAAACAGTCATTTGCATCGGCATCTGCAGGATATTTTTTAAAGAAGAAAGAGACATGTGTAATGCACCGCTACAGCGTCTAGAATACATAATGTGGAAACTTGCTATCCAAGAACCGCTAAAAAATTGTATCCCTTAAATGTGCACTCACGCTGAAATCCAGGGAGATGATCGCAGCGACATCTGCGATATATTTTCAAATTTCAAAGTAAACATCGTATTATTATAGCGGGTTTGACGCCAAGCACATACGTCAGATGTATGTTAATAAAACGTAAAAAAAAAAAAAAAAAAAAAAAAAAAGTTACAGCGTCTAGACCAATTTGTCTTGGAGTTTTGGGAAATATCCTGCAGATATCGCTGTGATCGACTGATTGGATTTCCACACTATAGTTTCTAGACGCTGTAGCACCGCGGTAGCCTGTCTTTTTTGTTCGCCTCGAAGTAGATATAGATGACGTCATTTGAAGCTGTTCCTAAAAGTGTGGTCAGCTCATCACGTCACACTGAGTTGATTATCTGTACACGGCAATGGACACAAAAAAAATCGGCGCACCGCTTTGTACTAATCATCGTGTAAAGATGAACCCACGCCATGTGACTTTTAAACGTCATGAACTGGCCTATTATGTCATTGGTCACGCTAACACCCTCCCCCTTGCGTCCGCCATATATAGCGGCATCTTGCACTGGAGACTGCTAAATGGGCTGCTATCGGTCAAAATCAAGAGAGAAAAGGGCAGAAGAGGGGGAAAGAAATCGTTTTTTTTTTTTTTTTGGTATGTACTTTTTCACACGGGAAGATTGACATATCATTCCTCTCCTTTCATAGCTTCATGATGGTGAAATAAACCAACGCCCCCTAGATATTTGAGAAAGTCTTGACACACGTCACGAAAACATCACACAAAGCAGGCAAAACAAAGGAACAAAATCATTCATTGTCTCGTGGATATGAACGAGCCAATGAATGATTTTTCTTCTTTGTTTTGCCTGCTTTGTGTGATATTTTCCTGACGCGTGTCAAAGCTTTCTCGAATATTTAAAGGGCGTTGAATAGGCCGGGATCAAGATAGATTTTACGCTATTAGCGAGATGAGATTGATCAATGTGAAGCCTTCATTTTTGAAAACTTTTTTATGTTTGCAGTAAACACCGAAAAGCCTGCAAGGATGGAGGCTACTGATTGGTCAATCTAATTTTACTAACAGAGAAAAATTTATCTGGATCCCGGGCATTAACTTTGGTTGGTTAAGACGATTTTGAATAAAATCAAATCAGAAAGCCAATGTTTTTTAACTTTTCTGGTTAGCTTAATCGAATCTTCCACGTCTATTACTGAAAACTGAGTTACTGTACTTTGGACAAAAACATGAATATGAGTACACGACTTGTGCATATGTCACCACGCTTACATATAAATGTACTCTGTTATGAGAATGATTCTAAGCGCAGCTGGTTAAATTTGAGTATCTGGGTATTAGAGAAAGAAATAGTGGCCCACCGTGGCTGAGTGGATAAGACACCACGCCGCTAGTCACTTGAGAGCGTAGGTGGGGGACGGGTTCGAATCCCGCCGTGATCCCCACGTGATCTGATATATATGTGTTCAGTAAAAAAACAAACAAACAAGCAATAGTGAAAGTTACAGTTGCCATGGAAACAACGACTTCTTTAATTCGTATAGAAAATTAATGAATAATTGTAAATGACTTAAGTTTAAAATACAGGCAAATGATCTGAAAATATCAATGGCTCCCATCTAGTATTTTACAAAATAATTTAATATATTCACATGATGTATAAGTTGATGCAACCCTTAGCTAATGAAAATTCTGCAAAAAGACTTATGTAGGTAGATCTTTTCAATGATTAATTCAGAATTCTAAGAACAAAACGAAGTTCTTAAGCGCTTTTCCTCACCCCTCCCCCCCCCCTCAAAAAAAAAGAAATACGATAGAAAGATATATTTGGATAACTTCAGTATTTCTGTGATCTTTTGTCAGAGTTTAGAAAAGGTGTCTGGGTATTAAAAAAAAAACATAAAACAAATTTGACGAACGGTAAGACTATAGATTTCAGGCAATTTTTAACTGGAAAAAATTTAATTCTAATGTTTATGCGGCTTTAATAATAGACTATTAAAGATAATCAATTTACGGGAATTTTTATACGAAATTATATTCTCACATTTATACAAATAGGTATGGATAAACAGACTTGAGTAAAATTACATATTTATTCTTTCTTCTCTATAACACGATCTAAATGAAGATGAAGTCATATGTACAGTTTATATCTTTAAATTTTTAGATTTTTTTATCAAAAATGTTTCATCATCATGTCTAGAATTGCTAGATTTACTTATTTAGACAGCTCTTCGATTCTTTAGATGCCTGCGGAGCTTCATTCTCGGATTATCCGTAGGTATTTGTAAATTTATTTTGCAAAACCGTCAGCAAAAAAAAGTTAGAACAAACAATTAACTGACAGACTAACTGTAAATATATTTTTTTATTTTGACTCTATTTGATTTTTACTAAATTTTCATCCTTCATAGAAAATTTTAAGGAGATATAGATTGAGACTGATATTTTGAAAGAAGAAATTGACTTTCCTTACTTTTAAATTATTAATTACTCTAAAAAATGAATGATAGGTAAACAAACTGTATACTATTGTGTTTATTCCCTGCTTATAAAGGCTATACAAGGACTAATTTTAACGAGTAGAATTATTTCAATTATACATAATCTGTTTAAAAAATAGAACTGATATCTACTAAAAAACAACTTTTCAAAAGTAAAAAAAAAGCCAAGCAAAAAAAAAAAAAAAAAAAAAAAAAAAAGAAAAAAGGGGAAAGTTGTGGCTAAAAAATAGTGTGATATCAAATTTCCAATCTTATATTATGGTACTTATTTAACATTTTTTATTAAAAATTTACCATACGTAAGTCCAGTACCTAAGTATGCGTTGATAGAAAGCTTTTCTCCTTTACTAAATACATCATAACGTGTTTCTGAAAATTAATTTTTTTTAAATTATTCATGATGGGCTTGGCGGCCATCTTTCCATATTTTACACGAATTTCTAAGCAGACAAGCTCGTAATATGTTTGCATTATTAAGAATTTTGAACTTCTGGTTTTGGCAACAGACAGATAAATTAAGAAAGTCTTTTATTTTGAAAAGAAAACAAATTGATTTTTACTGCTTTAACTAATTAACTAACCCCCTCCAAAAAAAAAAGAATCATAAGATGAAACCTGAAGTTACTTCAACTTTATTTTGAGACATAAATTTCTAGGCACTCATTTCCATAAATTAACAGCATTAAATGTTTGCTTTAGCAACAATTTGGAATTTCCGATCTCAACAATGTACTTGTGTGCTTAGAAATTTGTGTAAAATATGGAAAGATGGCCGCCAAGCCCATCATGCATAATTTAAAAAAAATTAATTTTCAGAAAGACGTTACGATGTATTTAGTAAAGGAGAAAAGGCTTTCTATCAACACATACTTAGTTACTCGACTTACGTATTGTAAATTTTTAATAAAAAATGTTAAATAAGTACCATAATATAAGCTTGGAAATTTGATATCGCACTATTTTTTAGCCACAACTTTCCCCCTTTTTTTTTTTTTTTTTTTTTTTGTACTTTTGAAAAGTTGTCTTTTAGTAGATTGATTGATACAATGATTTTTCCAACACAATCCGCTTCGGTAAATTCGGTTCAAAATGCCCTTTTTAACAGCATTTTTTAAAAATATATTCTGCCTCTATCAAAAAATAGGCCATTACGGTACATTGTATAGTTTCTGAGTAAGAAAACGTACCAATTTGTAGCCTTTGAGAGCAAAAATGAATTGTAAAATGAGTCAGAAAATAAGCAGTTTGGATTTGAATACAACCTTACTAAGATGATTTTTTTCGTCAACCGCTATGTATTTTTAATTTGTTTTTGCTGTAAGAATTGGTCCTATCCAAAACCTGTCTGTATAGATGTTGTAGACAATATTAAGAAGACATATGATAAATTCATGGGGATTTTATATCTTTTGAATTGACGGAGTTATAGATTTTTTTCTTCTTTAAACCCCCTTTTTGTTTTCGTTTTTAATTTTTTTTGCGGTACGAATTGGTCCTATCAAAAACTTGTGAATATAAAAGCTGTAGATAATGTTGAGGAGATTTATAATAAAATTAATTGTATTTGATATCTTGAGAATTGACGAAGTTATGAATTTTTTTCTCCCAAAACCCCTATTTTTTGCGGCCCTTGAGCCCATTTTTAACTTTATCAAAAAATCTGTGATACATAAATTTTTGGCTCGATTTTTAGAAGTAATAAAAACTTTAAACTGATTTGATATGTACAAAAATTAAGAAGTTATGGGGGGGGGGGTTCTGTTTTCACAAAACCCCTCCCTATTTCCATCCCCTTGGTCCGATTTTGCCCATTAACGAACTTGACCGAGATTTTATGCCCATTGATTTTATGTATCAGTTTGGAAGAGATTGGTGCAGAATTACGAAAGTTATCGTGTCCAGAAGAAAGTGATATATGTATAGATAGATAGATAGATAGATAGATAGATAGATAGATAGATAGATAAAGTTTTTTACTGAGGGTGGTTTTGGGTTCTATTGATCAGGATCGGTGTAGATCTGCAAAAATTTTCCAGAAATTCCAACATAGGAACGACCCTAATAGGTAGTATTTCATACGAAATCTACCTAAAATGGAAAAAAGCATATCAGGAGATTATTTTACGTGAAATTTACGTCTTTTAGAAGAAACTTTTCATTTTGAATGGAAACCGTACATTTTCCTTTAATAAATAGGAAATTTCCTTTGTTCCCTTACTCGCTAAACGAAACAAAAAAAAATGTTCCTTCCAAGACAGGCAAGTCGAAACGTTTCCTTTGAATTGAAAGAAAACGGAAAATATCCCGTTAAATTTCCATAATTGATGTTTTGTCTTATATAGTCCAGGCAATAGGGAATTTTACCTAGCAAAATTAATGGTAGTACTGGAAATTGGCTTTCTAGATGTTTTTTTGGACGCTGAATCCGAATTTGTAACTTCTCACCAAAATTTCCCCCGGCAACCCCCCCCCCCAAATTTTGGTAAAAAGCCCCCAAAAAAGCTTTTTATTAAAAAATTCCATTTTTTTATTGTTTTAGGGGAAAAGTAGCTAGAAATTCAGAAAGTAGACAAAATTTTCAACAAATTAGATATATGACATTATGACTTAGGATGAAGGGGAAGGGGGATCTGCCTCGGAACATGCGCCGCAGTGCTGCGTGGACTAAGTTGCGCAATTCCACTTAACCACTCACACGTTTACATTAGTCCTCCCATCTTCCCTCCTAACTTTCTCTATAAGGTTTACTTTAAGTTTTTTGGGTCGCTGAATCCGAATTTTTAACTTACTCCCAAAATTTTCCCCCCGAAACCCCCGCCCCCCAAATAGTTGTTCTTAACTTAAATTTCTTATTGTTTTAGGGGAAAAGCATTACAAAATTCAGAAACTAGACAAAATTTGAAACAAATAGGATATATGACATTATGACGTAGGATAAACGGGGAGAGAGGGGGCTTCCTCGGAACATTCCCCGCGCGCTTTTCTCAAAGACCAAATTTTTTAAAAAATCAATTTTTTGGGGGGTTGCCGGGTGAAATTTTGGTGGGAAGTTACAAATTCGGATTCAGCGACCCAAAAAACATCTAGAAAGTCGATTTCCAGTACTACCATTAATTTTGCCAGATAAAATCCCCTATTGCCTGGACTTCATAATTTAGTGCACGTAGCGCCGCAGTGCATGTTCCGAGGCAGCCCTCACCCTCCCCGTTCATCCTAATTCATAATGTCATATATCCTATTTGTTGCAAATTTTGTCTAGTTTCTGAATTTCGTAATGCTTTTCCCCTAAAACAATAAGAAATTTAAGTTAAAAACAACTATTTGAGGGGGTTTTCGGGGGGAACATTTTGGAGGTAAGCTAAAAATTCGGATTCAGCGACCCAAAAAACTTAAAGTAAACCTTATAGAGAAAGTTCGGAGGGAAGATGGGAGGGCGAATGTAAATGTGTGAGTGGTTAAGTGAAATTGCGCAACTTAGTTTACGCAGCACCGCGCGCATGTTCCGAGGCAGATCCCCCCTTCCCCTTCATCCTAAGTAATAATGTCATATATCTAATGTGTTGGAAATTTTGTCTACTTTCTGAATTTCTAGATACTATTTCTCTAAAACAATAAAAATATGGAATTTTTTAATAAAAACCTTTTTTGGGGGCTTTTTACCAAGAGTTGGGGGGGTTGCCGGTGGAAATTTTGGTGGGAAGTTACAAATTCGGATTCAGCGACCCAAAAAACATCTAGAAATCCGATTTCCAGTACTACCATTAATTTTGCTAGGTAGAGTCCCTATACGGTCTCTATTGCCTGGACTAATAAGCAAATCCTTGGATGTGACCAAGTGGTGAAGAAGACAGAAGATTCGTCCTTTGAATGGCGAGTACCAAGATTCAAACACCGAGGAAGACAAGGTGATAAAAAACGGATGCGCAACATGCAATACCTATTCTGAATAAATGTGCATTGCATGTATGGTTATTATATAGTTTTTTTAAATATTGCGCTATTAATCTTGTTTATTTTTAAAAAGAAATTTCCATCTTAAATAACAGAAAATCTCCATCTTGAAAACAGGAAAATACAAAACAACGTGCTGTTTAAAAAAAAAGAAAAAAAAAGGAAAATATGCGGAAACTTTGCTGCCAGTAAATTTTCATGTTGTTGTTTTTTAAGTATCGATAATGGAGCAGCGTTTGACAAGCTTGGATATTTTCTAAACTCTGTATTCGGTCACTTATTAAGAAGTTTTACGTACGATTCTAAGAACAAATGCAAATATCTAAATTGGACAAACACAATATAATATGTCTCATCATAATGTTTTCGCTAAAGTACTCGGTTTTAAATTTACTTCTAAAGAACAGAAATCAAATATTACTTTCGAAATTTTTGCATTTTTATTGCGTTGGATATTATGCATTTTCTAACATTTTTGTTTGGCAAACTATCGTTATACAGTGTGTCCACGTATAACCTGATTTTCGCAACCGTTGGTCCTAGATGCATACTTCCAATTACAAAAGTGGTTAAAATTAGGTGCAGAGTTAAGATTAAAAAAAAGTTTAAAGCGAAAAAGCAATTTAGCGAAGAATTGCAGAATCTAAATTTTTATACTGCCCCCCGGTCCTATAAGTTACATTTAGTTAAATTTTCCTGTTACACTGACAAGTAAGGCAAAAAAAGTCCCGTTATTCTACGGTTAAAATTGACCGAATAATAGCTGTTTAAAGTTGGAGCATATTTTTTGCTGCAAATTAGGGGTCATTCACAAATTTAGTAGAAATTTAATTTCGTCAGATATATTAACCCTCTGTCTACCAGAAGGGTCCAATGGACCCGACATGTACATTCAAAATATTTATTCAAACCAGAAATTTCTTCAAAACAAACTAAATATATAAATCAGACAATAATAAGTTAAATAAACAAATTAAATAGTTTTAAGTAAAAATTCTGGTGTAAAATGTTTTTATAAAACTTGAGTAAAAATTTCGGTAGTTCTAGGGTTAAAGAAATGGTTGAGAGTAAAATTATCATTTCAATATAAATTTGAAACCTTTAATCATTCTGACATATTACTGCAAAATATAGAATTTGTACTGAACATATAAGAGGATAAAAATAACAGAGTTTTTGTTAAGTAAAAGGATGAAAAACAACAGCCTCAATTCATTACAAAAATTATACATATTTTAAAATGCCGTTAGATTACACCGTCTTTCAAATTTTGGGTTGTGCCATGCTTTTTTAGCTTTTGAAAATTGATTCACATGTATTTTTTAGTGCTGAATTCGAAAATGACCTTCATTTTAAAGCATCATGCCATGATTTTTCTCAAATCGCAAATTTCAAAGTTAAAAAGCTCAAAATAAAAATTGATCCCCCCTCCCCTCCCAACCTAGTCGTACCCCTGAGCTGTTTAGCTGTAAGAGACCCAGGATAAGCCACAAAATTGAATAAATTATTGAATTAAATAAAATTAAACGGAATAAAAAATCTTACATTTATATAATAGTATAAGATTTTTCACTATTTTTTAACCTTGAAATTTACTTTTTGCGAAAAATCCTGACATGATGATTACAAATGAAGGTAATTTTTGTATTTAGCGTTAACAAATATATAAAACGTAATTATAAAAGTTAAAAACACAACCATCGCAGGTTTAAGTTATCTAATCTAAAATCATTTCTTAAACTTGTTGACGGTAATCTATCCGAATTTTTTTTTGTGTTATCCTCTAATATATGTATGTATAAGTTGGTAAGCGTCGAAAATCATAATAATATTACATTGTAATTGGATTTAAGACAGTATGTAAAATTTTAACTTCGATCGGACATTTGAAAGTCAATTAAAGTTCGCGTACAAATTTTAAACTGGAACGAATATCGTTGCAAGTTAAATAAAACCTTATGAAAATAACATAATTTTTGTTAAAAGAAATCATAGCCTCAAATCCTTACAAAATACAACATATGTTAAAATACAATTATTTTAACTAATCTGAAACTTAACTAATAAAGTTAACTCAATCGAAATAGTTGTACGATTTCATTCAAACTGCAGGTACCTTGAAATAAGTTTAAGTATTTTATATATGACCCCTGAAGGCATGGTCGAAATCATCTGTTTTGATATGCAAAAAAGGAGTATGCATAGGAGGTATGCAAAAAAGGAGTATAAGTCATGCATTTCAAAGTTTCATAACTCGGTCAATTTTAATGTTAGATGAATGGGACTTTTGCTGTCTTACTTGTTAGTGTCACAGTAAATTTTTACTAAATATCCCTTATAGGACCGGGGGACAGTATAAAATTTAAATTTCGTAATTTTTTAATAAATGTTTTTCTTGACCCAACTCGCTTTAAAAACAATTCTTTACCTTATTTAAACAATTTTATAATTGGAAGTAAGCATCTAGGACCAACGGTTGCGAAAATAAAGGTCGGTCAGGTTATACGCGGACACACTGTATATTACATCATGTATTAATACAGTGCATTTGCGAACTGAAAAAAAATTTCAACACAAATGCGACCCGAAACTTTTTTTTAATCTTAAATGCGGTTTGAAGTTGCAATTGGTAGGACAGCTTTGGTCCAGTAGTAAACATTTGCTAAATTATTTATCAATTAATAATTCTCTTCAATAGTTCAATTTTTCTGCTCTTCTATTTTTCATCTTGTTAAATTTAGTATATATTTGCTAAGTAATTTTTATAAAAATTGAAAATCCAATAAAAGATATGTTAAAAAAATATTGTAAATTGTTTTAGTAAAAATTTTAATCATAGCTATAAACAAATAAGAAAAGCGATTTTGTTTTAATTCAATCTTTGAATTAATCAAAAAATCACTTTATTCCACATTAAGGACAGTTGGAAAGCAAATTCGTGAAAAAATTGTTTTATGATTTTGCTTAATATTTTGAATCGTTTATTTTTTTCTCCTTCCAATGGTATATTACTTTCTTTTCTACGACAACGAGAAGTTAGAATTTTTAAATAATTCAATTTTGTTTACATCATATATAATCATTACATACATAAGCTTTAAACTCAATTTTCTCAAAATGTTGCTTTTTGAACTTCGATGTACCATTTTATAGATACTACTACATATACATACTGCATTACAGACTACTACATAGTCTGTAACCTCGCCTGGAGATTTTGCACATATCCCTGATCAATCTGAAGTGAACTTTTGTTACTAACATATGTGCAAAATTTTTATTAAAAAGGTTTTCTTTGAAAAAATGCAAGTTTTTGGTTACTTAAAAGTGGTTTCTATTCCAGATTTTTTTTAAAAAACAAAAGGATATATGTTTATAAATCAGGCTTCACTTTATTAGGATTTATTTATATTATGTACATAAAAAATTTCAAATTAATATCTTCGGCAGTTTCTGAGAAAATGTACATTAATTTAACATGGCAGGTGTAGAGCCTTCAGACTTCCTTTAACCCTTTATCTACTGACGGTACTTATAAGTACTATTAAAATAACTTGTTATAAAATTCATTTAAGGCATCGATTAGTTGTAATACAGTTTAGAATGAGTTATAGATAAATTTCTTTATCTTCTTCCAAAAGCATTATTGGTTATACAAAACGAAAATATTTTTAAAAGGATGATTTCTTTTGCCTTTGCATCTTTTCAGCTTTATTGGCGTTGGGGGGGAGGGGGGTAGAGTTTTTCAATTTGGAAATATTTCTATATTTCTATTGCAAGAACACTACATTTGTACATTTCCTAATTCTAGAAAATACTAAGAAAAATATTTAAAATAAAAGATTTGAGTGGGGTTATAAATATTGAACAAAATCCCTATAAATTCAAATTTAATTCATCCTTCTAAATCCTTCAATCCTTCTAAAATCCTTTTAAAATTTATTAAATCATTATGTAAATCTTCCAGTGTAGTTTAAGCAACTTACGAAAAATACTATAGAAGATAAAATTTTCATGAATTCATAATGCAGTACATAAAGGGTTAAAGAAAATGTATTCTAAAGGAAATTTATGTGCGTGTGCTTTTTAAATATTCAAAGCCTTAAAATTAATTTATGCAAAGTTTACAAATATTTCTTCAATTAGCACGAAGTAAATTCTCTAGTCACTTAATCAATGGGGCGCATTTTTCTTTATCATAATCCTTTTCGATTCCGTTCTTTTCCATTTCAATCATATGAAAATTGAAATATTTTTCTCAATAATATTCCTCCAGACGGCAATAAGACATCTGTAGACGATACTTGAACAATTTCACCAGTTAGTATGTGACATAAATTTCCCATTGTATCGATTTGTGATAATCGGTCGATTGGTAGCTCTGCTTTTATGTTATTTTTTAGAAGTTTTTACTGAGCCTCTTTTAAATTTCGTATCAATAAATAAATCATATCGATAATTTTGTTTTTTAATTCTTTTAATTTTCATATTGTTGTATTTAATACAATAGTATTATATACAGTATTATATTCATAAGTAAGTTTTATACATATTGTAAATTTCATACAAAGTCATTTTTACATTAAGTTTATAAAATTGTTTTTGAAAACTTTTAATCATAAGATTTTAACCCTAAAACGATTTTCTTCTCAAATGTGGGCCGATATTTTTTTTCTTGTGTCAAATGCGATTCAAGTATTACAAATGTTAGGCCATCCCTGGTACTAAACATTTGAAGAGTCGGGTGATAAAGGTGGTAAGTGACACAATCATCATTTTGAGAAAATGAGCTATAAAGTTCCAAATATCTATTTGCGTTTATTGTCAAATGCCTCATTTATTAATTAAAATATCTCTGATTATTAGATTTTTTCAGACAGTAATTTGGCGTATGGTAGAAGATCACTAATTTTCTTCAATCATATGATTAACAATTTTCCCCCCACACCACATTTATCATCTGAGCTCTTCATTTATTAAGTTCTTAAAAAACTCTAATCACATGTTTAAACCCGAAAAAAAGTGTAACTCAAATACAGCCCGAGGAAGAGAAAAGTTTGGTCAACAAAACTTTTGTTAAATTCTGCATCAATTAATAATTATCTTCAATAGTTCAATGTTTTTATTCCTCTATTTTGCATCTTTCAAAATTTAATATAGGACTTAAGTAATTTTTATACATATTGAAAATTCAATAAAATTTTTAAATAAAATATTAAATTAACGTCAACATTTGTTACAGAGTAGCACCTAATTAACACTTGTTACGGAAAGTGCTTTTTCTCTCTCTTGCTATACTTAATCAAAAGATCAGTTTTTTGCATTTTAGATAAAATTTATTTTTAATTAAATTTATGATTTTTATTTTTTATTTTCAAATCCAACAAGATAATCTTCTGTTCTTTCATTTATAAATCGAAAACTGAAACATTTTTCTCAATAATGTTACTCCAGACAATAAAACTTGATCAATTGCACCATTTATTGACATTTCTGGTAGGTAAACGGTCGATGTTTAACTGTTCTAGACATTTTTACAAAATATTTGTTAAACATTGTATCAACTAATAATCATCTTTAACCCCTTCGCTCTCAGATGGGTTGACTTTTTGTAGCATGTGTCCAGTAATGGATACACTGGGAGCGAATGGATTAATGCTTCAACGTTCCTATCCTTCAATTTTTCATCTTGCTAAATTTAGTAGGGGATATTGGGGATGAATGGGACATTTTCACAAAAATATTTATTTTAAATTTTTTATTTAAGTTATTATCAATATTATATATCTCATTTCACACATTAGGTATTTTACTACATCTATGCACAATATTTACTCTAGATTGTTATTATACAGAAAAATATTATGAAATCAAAAATACGTTCCACCCTTTCCCCCATCTGGTCAATAAACATATACTATTTTTAACAATTTTATCTATTTTGATAAAGTTTTAGTACCAATTTTTTGATAAACCATTAATAATTATTACAATACAATAAATAACACTCAGAAATTTTGAACAATAACAACTTATATAAAACTATTTAATACTATCATTAACGTAAATTATTAATTTATCCACCTATATAATACTATTTAATTAATAAATAAAATTTTCAACATCTCTAGGGATGAATGAGACAGTCCCATCCATTCCCATTTGAAATGTTCCAATCATCCCCATGATGCATACATTCAATTGTCAGCCATTTTGCCTCAAAAATTATTTTGTCACAATGGTTACATTCATTTTAATTATCGTTATTGAACCTTAAAATAAATAACTACAACACAGCTTAATTTTTTATATTGTATAAGATATTTCACATCTACAAATGTGAAAAAAACTTACTTTTAAGCAGAGATTTCAGAAAATGCAACTTTGAAGGAAAATGAAAACAGCAATGTGGTCCTATTTTTAATTCTGAAGTATACTGTGGTAGAGCCTTATATGGGGATATGAAAGAATTTAAAATAAATGCTTTTTGCCTGAAATATTGAGAATGTCCCATCCATCCCTTGTCCCATTCATCCCCTAGCTCTTCTATGTGCTATCAATTTCACTATTTACCGATTTCTGATATTCGGTCTATGTTTAACTTTTCTTTTATATTACCAGTGTCTAGACGTTATGCATAGTTCATTTTATTAAATAAAAGATAAAACTTATATTAAAAATATAATTATAGACTTTTTCCATAATTGCATTGAAATGTGGACAGATTTTATTTTCATTTAGGTTTCGGTTCGTGTACTTGTTGAACTGCGGCGGATTTCAGTTGGCAAAATATTTTTTACTAGGCTCGGCTTGCAGTGGTGGAAAATTGGCGCAGAGGTGGAGCCTATTGACACCACTAAATTATAGTAGTATTTTGCCTCTTATCTAATGATCAAATTTCTGAGTTTTTATTAAACTGAATAATACCATAAAAATTTAGTGGTGTCAATAGGCTCCACCTCTGCGCCAATTTTCCACCACTGGGCTTGGGTCGCAGGGCTTGAAATAAAAAATTCGGGCTCGGGCCAGGTATAATTCGACACGAGGAGGACACTAAATTTCAATTATAGGAAAACGGATTTTTTTTTTTTCGAAATAATATTACTTCAGACAATAAGACCTGATCAATTTCACCATTTATTTATATTTCTGGTAAACGATCGATGTTTGTGCTTTTGTGGTATCAGTGTCTAGACGTTTTACTAAGCTTTTGTTAAGTTTTGTATCGGTTAATAATTCCCATAAATGATTCAGTGTTTCTATTCTTCGGTTTTTCATTTTCCGATATGTACTCTATTACGTTCCATTTTGCTATATTTATTGTATGACAGTAATTTTGATACATTTTGGAAGTTTAATAGAAAAAATATTATTAAATATTATTAAGGAAATGATTTTATGAATTTTTTTTTACCCATCGTTATAAAAAATCTTACAGATGTGTTTTTTTTTATTCTATCTTTCATTTAATCAAAAACCGCTTTACTGCATATAATTATAGAAAAATGTATTCCGAATAAAATTTACATTTTTTTAAAATTTTCATATGCGAACAAACCATTCAAAATTTAATATCATTTTTTAATTTGTTCAGGGCTCCCACTGGTCCGTTTTTTGAACACCAGTAATTTTTTAGAAAGAAATTCGTGGTAGGTTTCTGCAACAATTGCAAGAAAAATGCTGTTCCCGCTGTGTTTGTACGAAATTTATAAAAAATATTTTTCTTTAAATAAAAGTGGTGTACAAAAAACGGACCGAGTGAGAGCCCTGTTTACTAGACGATAATTTTCTATTCACCGATTGATCAAATGAACACTTATTTCCAATGGATCCAACTTATTTGTGAGCCTATGGGGCGCGAGCCCACCTAATAATTTTATCTTTCTGCCCACCGAATTTCCATTGATTTATTTCGTTATTCATTTATTTATTTATTTAACTGCTTAAATAAAATTTGATTTTATTAACGTTCTCAAAATAATTTTGTTTGGAAAATAGTAAGGACCTCGATTAGTTTAACAGGAGCACTGAAAGCCTTTTCAGCAGATGTATACTAAAATTTCTCTCAAAAAAAAATTTCCTTCATGTTTTGCCATCTGTTTTTTGTCTTGAATCAATAAAGCACTTAAGTGACTAAATTGTATTAGGTCTACCAATAAGTTCTGTCTGATAATGTTATTTCACGCCTACTTTTTCAAATCCAGATTTCTTCATTGGCACCGCTTTTTTGAAATGGTAAAATTCCCAATGTTTTCACATTTACATTAAGGTGAAAACAATGGAAATTTTACCATTTCAAAAAAGTGGTGCCAATGAAGAAATCTGAATTAAAAAATAGTAGGCGTGAAATAACTTTATAGGACAGAACTTTCTGTAAACCTAATATACGTTTCTCTTGACATATAGCTTTTTGCACTATCAATAGCAATTTTTATGCTATTTATTATAAATACTAATATATTTATGAGGAAGAACTTACGAGAATATAATTAAATAAAATTATTTATTACATTATAATAATTTCATATTTTACTTAGAAAAACCATAATTTGACTTCGAATTATCATTTTTAGTCATTCGCTACTCTCAAGTCCCTCAATTCACACACATACGTACTAGGGAAAGAAAGTTGTATGCGTTATTTTACTCAGAAATGTTTGAACCCACCCAGTATTTTCAAAAGTTAGCGTTTCTGCTTATTTCTAATGTTTAAGTTTCAGCGATACGAAAACAGAAATATTATCTTAAGAGGCTACTTCAGTCAAATGAAAAGACCCGTTCGCTAATGCTAATCCTATGGCAGAAATTTATAACGATATCTCGGTTGCATTTCAATATTTTTAAATGATTTTTTTTTTTGCAGTGGATAGCTGAGATCGATTTGTATGCAGGCCGTTTTTTACTTTTTTGATTTTCATTACAGATTTTTTGTATGAGGATGCTTTCAATTTCAAAACCGGTTCCGAAAATGAAAGTGTCCTCATTAAAAATATCTGTAAACAAAATCTAAAAATTAAAAAACGGCCTTTGTACAGGTTGATCTCAGCTATCCAATGCAAAAAAAATCCTTTAAAAATATTAAAAAGCAACCGAGATATCGTTATAAATTTCTTCCATAGGATTAGCATTAGCGAACGGGTCTTTTCATTTGACTGAAGTAGCCTCTTAACAGTGTTACTCCATCCAATAAGCATGGAACTATTAATAAAAGGGAACTGATATATCCTTAAAATAGTGAAGCTTCAACTGTAACCGCTTTCGCAAGGGGTGATTACCTCCGGTGGAAGCTTCCACCAATAAATTTATGTAGAAATTTTCTCCCTATTTAAAGGCGTTATAAATGCAAAATTTCAATCATAAATAATGGTAGGAAAAGATTTTAATTTAAACCGGTGTAAGTTTACTTTTGCGGTAGTCAGGTCTTTCGTTTCTGACATATTGTGACAACCGGTGATGCAATCTGACTGTTTTACCTGTCAAACTGACACTAGAAATTATTTGTGAGAAATATTTCCATGAATAAGACGCTTAAATAAGTCAAAAAATTTTATTCAATTCTACTGGTGGGAAGTTTGCCCCGGTGGTATTTTGAAACTGTAGATCCGATTTAATAAAAACAGCTGCCATCTTGTGACAACTTCCTCAGTTACTTCACTCGCAACTGGTAGACAGTACGCTATATGTCTCCTCCTCTTTATTCATAACTCCATTCCAATAAGACATTTTCAGAAAATGCTTAACCAGTTTTCCTATTTACTGAAATGTCTGATAATCGGTCGATGCTATTTATTATAAATGTTAATATATTTATCAGGAAGAACTTACAATAATATAATTCAATAAAATTATTTATTACATTATAATAATTTCATATTTTACTTAGAAAAACATAATTTGACTTCGAATTATCCTTTTAAATCATTCGCTCCTCCCAAGTCCCTCTATCCACACAGTGTTACCAGTGGGCTATTTTTTTTAATTCAGATTTCTTGATTGCCACCACTTTTTTGAAACTGTAAAATTACACTTCTTTTCGCCTTAATTCATATGTTATTAAATAAGGTGCATTTTACCATTTCAAAAAAGTGGCGCCAATCAAGAATCTGAATTTAAAAAAAGTAGCCCATCTGGCAACACTGTATCCACACACGCACTAGGGAAAGAAAATTGTATGTGTTATTTTACTCAAAAATTTTTTAGCCATTTTTCAAAAGTTAGTGCTGCTGCTTATTTCTAATATTTAAGTTTCAACTATACGAAAACAGAAATATTATCTTAACAGTGTTACTCAGGGCTCGCACCGTTCCTAAAATTTTCGCACTTTGCTACCAGTATAAAAATTCTTCATGGTAGATTCCTTTAACATCTACAGTAGAATTATAAAACAAAGATTATCATTTAAATTCAGTGGTAGTAAAGTGCGAAAATTTTAGGAATGCTGCGAACCCTGGTTACTCCATCCAATAAGACATTTTCAGAAAATGCTTAACCAATTTTCCTATTTATTGAAATTTCTGATAATCGGTCGATGTCCAACTGTGCTTTTGTTGTATCGGTTTCGAGGCACTTTTACTAAGCATTTGTCAAATTTAATATCATTTAATTTTATAATCCCGATTAATAATCAATGTTTGTACTCTTTAATTTTTGCACAGTGACATATTTTTACTTGGCATTAGCCATTTTCACGCACGTTGTAAAGCCAATCAATAAAATACTTCATTAAATAGAAATTTTAAAAGGTTTCATGTAAAATTTCTATCAAAAAAATAAAATTCTTTCATAGATAATTTTCTATCTCATTTTAAGATTAATCAGAAAATATCCCATTACATGGAACTTTAGAAAAATGTGTTTCGTATCAAATTTATTAAACTCAACTTAAATAAATGAATAACTGGAATTACGTTTTCAATACATTTACTTTGAAAATGAAACTATTAAACCTTAACAATTCTACAATGATTCATTGTAGAAGTAATGACTTACCTCGAAAAAAATGTATGCTTTATTCATGCACTTGAGCTATATTATCAGGATGATACATTTTAATTTTAAGTTAATAAAATTATTTTTCAGAAGTATTTTAACCCTAATATTAAATATAATTTTATATTTAATATTAGGTGCAGGTAGTTTTCTTCCTGTAGTATCAAAATCTCACTAGAATTATCGATATTTTGAAACAAAATAAGTTCAAAATCTTGAAATGCAATTTAATTCTTTTTTACGTACGTTATAAAAGAAAATAATTATTCAAATATTCTGCAACAAATTTTAGTTTTAATTAAAAGTAAGTGCTATAAATAATATGCCACCAACCCTTCAATTCGTTTAAATACTTGAACCTTATATGCGTAATTTTAACAAAGCTTCTACATCTTGAATGTCTTAGAAAAACTAAAACATGAATCAACTTATAATTTTTTTTTATATTTTACATACTTTCAACAGAATTATCGAAGAAAATCAATTCAAAGTAATGAAATGCAACTTACTTAATTTTTACGTACGTTATAATAGAAAATAATTATTAAACTATTCTGGTACAAATTTTAGTTTTAATTAAAAGTAAGTGTTATAAATAATATGCCACCAACCCTTCAATTCGTTTAAATACGTAAAACATTATATGCGTAATTTTAATAAAACTCCTGTATCGTGAATGTCTTAGAAAAAATAAAACATGGATCAACTTATAAATTTTTCATATTTTACATAATTTGAACAGAATTATTTGAAGAAAATCAATTAAAAGTAATGACATGCAATTTAATTAATTTTTACGTACGTTATAATAGAAAATAATTATTAAAATATTCTGGTACAAATTTTAGTAACAAAACTTCTATATCTTGATTATCTTAGAAAAACTAAAACATGTATCAACTTATAAATTTCTCATATTTTACATAATTTCAACAGAATTATCGAAGAAAATCAATTCAAAGTAATGAAATGCAATTTAACCCTCTGTCTACCAGAAGGGTCCAATGGACCCGACATGTACATTCAAAATATTTATTCAAACCAGAAATTTCTTCAAAACAAACTAAATGTATAAATCAGACAATAATAAGTTAAATAAACAAATTAAATAGTTTTAAGTAAAAATTCTGGTGTAGAATGTTTTTATAAAACTTGAGTAAAATTTCCGGTAGTTCTAGGGTTAATTATTTTTTACGTACGTTATAAAAAAATAATTGTTCAAACATTCTGGTACAAATTTTAATTAAAACTAAGAGGTATAAATAATATACCACTAACACTTCAATTGGTTTAAATATTTGAACCTTGTATGTGTAATTTTAATCAAACTTCTACGTTTTGTTTCAAATAAAAGTAACATTTGTCCAAAAAATAGTTATTTTCAGAAACAAATTACATGCGCATGACGCATACTATTTCGAAAGTTAAATACATCGTACTGAGAATTACTCGGTTAAAGTGAAACTAAAATCAACAACAAAGCAAGTGGTAAGCACTTGAAGCAAAAATGCATGTTATAAAATAAAACAAACATCTTAAATACGCCACAGAAGTATAGAAAAAGGTAAGTGTTTTGAGAGAATAAAGCCTTTATTTTCGAAATTTTTAATTGCTGAATTTTTATTCAACTTGCTTAAGTGGCGTAAAACTAACAGAGGGAAAAAGTGTCCAGCCTGGGATCAAACCCGGGTCATTGACATTTCTCGCGAATGCTCTACCACTGAGCTACCTAGACGATACCAAGCCTTTCTCACACTTATCTGTTGGCAAGGCTGCAACCGCAGCATATGATGAAATAAAAAGTTAACTAAAAATTTAGCAATTAAAATTTTCAAAATGTCAATGACCCTGGTTTGATCCCAGGTTTCGACATTTTTTTTACTCTGTTGGTTTTACGTCTCTTAAGCAAGTTGAATAAAAATTCGGAACAGATGCTGTATATTCCCTCGGTCGCCATCTTGGATTTTTTCTTGACGTGAAAACCCCTTTCTGCCAAGTAGTACATGTCGCCAAGCAGCGATTTATGCACGTGTTAGGCTTAACGGGGTTGCCATATCGATAAACAACGCCAACAAAAAATCGCCAAGAAACCCAAGATGGCGGCCGAGGGAATATACAGCATCTTAGCGAAAAATTCAATAATTAAAATTGTCAATGTTATCCCCAGAGTTGGTGGCTCATGAAAATTGTTCCATCGTGTGCTGCGGTTGCAGCCTTGCCAACAAATAAGAGTGAGAATGCAAGGCTTCGTATCGTCCACGTAGCTCAGTGGTAGAGCACTCGCGAGTAACGTCAATGACCCTGGTTCGATGTTCGATCCCAGGCTTGAAAAAATTTTCACACTGTTAGTTTTACGCCTCTGAAGCAAGTGGGATAAATTTTCAAATAAAAAAGAAAAATCATAAAACTGCTAAATTAAAGGCGTGTGAAATTTTCAACAAAAATTTACAAAATTATGTATAAGTTTATTTAATTTCATCGATTCTTTAGTCTTCAAGATATATTTTTGTGTCATCATTATAGGAGCAGAGTAAAATAAGGATCTATTTGTTTTAATTTGCTCCATATTTTGTGTTGTATTTAAGAATTTCGCAATGTATTATGTGGCTTGCTTTTTTTTCTCTCTCTCTCTCTCCGTGAAAAAAGAAAATCTTATTTTCTTCGAAACGCGTTTTTTCTATATTCAGAAAAGAGAAACATTTTAAAAGTAGAATAGGAAATCATTTTCTAAATAAAATAGATGTAAAATTGATTACCAAATATATTTATTTTATTTTCATCAAAATCACAACTGATTTTTTATGTAATTTGTAAAAAATAGCATTATTTTACTCTAGACACGTAAAGCTACATAACTGCTTCTAACTGGCTAATTGACTTTTCTATATTATAAATTAATAATAATGCCGCTTTTGATGACTAGAGGCAAAAAGAAAAAAATGGAGGTTACACACATAATATTTCATAAATCAAACTTTTTGTGTCGGTTTTGAAATAATAATGATCAGCATGAAGCATGTATAATGGGTAATGGTGTAATGGGTATTGTATTATGGGGATTAGCTACCCTTCATTTTGGGAGAAATGGCGAAAATATTAATTTTGTAATGTTTTATTAAAATGTGTTTATACATACTTAGCATAGTCTGGAACAGTTATGAAATATTCGATGTTAATAAATATGTGAAAAGGGCTTTTAATACAACCATGTCCTTTTAAATGAATCAGAGTTTCAATATTTAAATTAATTTTTCTCATATTAGATGTAAATTTCCAACTGGGTGAAAAATGTCCGGACCAGGATTCGAACCAGGGATCTCCTGGCTGAAGCCGCCAGTGCTCTGCCATCTGAGCTATCCCGGACGAAACTGGCGGAACTCTTTCACCCAGATCATCCAGGTGGAACTCTTTCTGGAGTTCCATTACCTGAGATTTATTCTGTTGAGCTGAACCAGGTTTCAGAACAGTTACTATAATCATTAAGGTTAGCTGGGTGAAAGAGTTCCACCAGATTCGTCTGGGATAGCTCAGATGGCAGAGCACTGGCGGCTTCAGCCAGGAGATCCCTGGTTCGAATCCTGGTCCGGACATTTTTTGCCCAGTTGGAAATTTACATCTAATATGATTTATTTACCAATTGGAATAATTGTGTTTAAATTAATCTGGTGTAATTTCGTATCCAGCGATTTCTAGAGTTCCATTACCTGAGATTTACTCTGTTGAGCTGAACCAGGTTTCAGACCAGTTGCTATAATCATTAAGGTTAGCTGGGCTAAAGAGTTCCACCAGATTCGTCCGGGATAGCTCAGATGGCATAGCACTGGCGGCTTCAGCCCGGTGAGATCCCTGGTTTGAATCCTGGTCCGGACATTTTTCGCCCAGTTGGAAATTTACATCTAATATGATTTACTTACCAATTGGAATAATTGTGTTAAAATTAATCTTGTGTAATTTTTCTCAGTTTTTATTTTTTCAATATATCAGTATCAGTGAAATTCTAAAACTCAACATATAGTTATGAGTTCAACCGCTATCTTTTTGGACGTTTCTTAAGAAAAATTTCATAAAATTAGGGATCCAATTTTCAGCAATATAAATTGTTCACTTTTTGAAAATAACAATTTTGATTAACACAGTCATTTTTACTGTATTTCTTATATATATGCGGCATCGCATTATATTTATTTTTTGCTAAATTAATTAACTTTTTGCAAATCTGATTTGCACCATTGCACTTGTAAAAGCATGCAAATAAATTTCAAAAGGTTAAAAAATGTAAGCGATGTAGGGATTTAAAATTTACTTAAATTGTATTTAAAAAATTTATTTTTTCAAATTTTACCCTAAGAATTGCATTTTTAATTTGATTAAATTATTTTTCTTAGTAAAAAACATTTAATAATATGTCAAAAAGGTATTACAAAACACTGAAAAAAACAAAACTTTCAAAAGGTAACTTTCAAAGGTTAAAGGTAAGCTTTTCCAAATGTTTTTAACATAACTACTTTTAGAGATTATTAGAAGAAAAAAAAGATTTCCACCTTCTGGACGTGTTTGTTTTCTATATTTCTGTGAACCGTTTTATAGTTGCTACTGTATTAACCCTTTCGGGTATAACACTTTTTCCGTTTGTAGAAAAAATTACTTTTACGTTAATAATGTTAATATTAGCTATGCAAATAGATTTACTATAGTTCAACGAATATGTAATTGTCTGACATCTAACGAACGTAGCTACTTTGGGTACTATTCAATTCATATTCATATGATAATAGGCTAAGGAAGGTTATTTTGAAACGTTTGAAAAAATATCGTATTACAAAAACATTTAACAGATATTACAACTTTCTAATATTTTAGGTAGCTTTCATTACAAAAAGTTACCTATTGCAGCCGTTCGGAGGAAAGCGATTTCAAAAAATTTTGGTATATTTTCATCGATCATGACCCCCAGACCCCGAAACCACCCTCCGTTAAAAAGTTGATATATATATATATATATATATATATATATATATATATATATATATATACATATATATATATATATATATATATCTGACCTTTGTCATACTGTAACTCTCGAATTTATGAACCGATTTGGATGTAATTCGGTATGTACATAGTACATACCAATGTCTCGACCGAGTTCGTTGGCCAGCTTCATCTGCCATTTTGTTTCAAAATGGCGGCCATTTAAAATTTTCTTAAAAATTTTAAATTTGAAATGTGGTACCAAAGAATTGAAAATGGAAAAATATTTTTTTCTTATGTATTTGACCTTTATACAAAGATTCCGGAGCAGTTTTTGTTTCGTCTATATCTTAAAAAATGGCTGAGTTATAGCATTTTGAATTTCTAGCGTGGCTGACATTTTGAAACGTCCTGAATTTCGTCACGCGATAAAAGGCGTATTTATGAACCGATTTGGATGTAACTTCGTTTGTACATTGTACATACCAATGTCTCGACCGAGTTCGTTGGCCTGCTTCATCCGCCATCTTGTTTAAAAATGGCAGCCATTTAAATTTTTAAGAAAAATTTAAATTTGAAATATGGTACCAAAAAATTGAAAATTGAAAAAATATTTTTTTTTATGTATTTGACCTTGATACAAAGATTCGGGAGCAGTTTTCGTTTCGTCTATATCTCAAAAAATGGCTGAGTTATAGCATTTTGAATTTCTAGCGTGGCTGACACTTTGAAACGTCCTGATATTTGTCACGTGATAACAGGCGTATTTATGAACCGATTTGGATGTACTTTGGTGTGTACATAGTACATACAAATATCTCGACCGAGTTCGTTGGCCAGCTTCATCTGCCATTTTGTTTCAAAATGGCGGCCATTTAAAATTTTCTTAAAAATTTTAAATTTGAAATGTGGTACCAAAGAATTGAAAATGGAAAAATATTTTTTTCTTATGTATTTGACCTTTATACAAAGATTCCGGAGCAGTTTTTGTTTCGTCTATATCTTAAAAAATGGCTGAGTTATAGCATTTTGAATTTCTAGCGTGGCTGACATTTTGAAACGTCCTGAATTTTGTCACGCGATAAAAGGCGTATTTATGAACCGATTTGGATGTAACTTCGTTTGTACATAGTACATACCAATGTCTCGACCGAGTTCGTTGGCCAGCTTCATCCGCCATCTTGTTTAAAAATGGCAGCCATTTAAATTTTTAAGAAAAATTTAAATTTGAAATATGGTACCAAAAAATTGAAAATTGAAAAAATATTTTTTTTTATGTATTTGACCTTGATACAAAGATTCGGGAGCAGTTTTCGTTTCGTCTATATCTCAAAAAATTACTGAGTTATAGCATTTTGAATTTCTAGCGTGGCTGACACTTTGAAACGTCCTGATATTTGTCACGTGATAACAGGCGTATTTATGAACCGATTTGGATGTACTTTGGTGTGTACATAGTACATACAAATATCTCGACCGAGTTTGTTGGCCAGCTTCATCCGCCATCTTGTTTCAAAATGGCGGCCATTTAAAAAAATTAAAAAAATTTAAAATTTAAAATGAGATACCAAAATATTAGAAAATGAAAAATATTTTTTTGTATGTGTTTGACCTTAATACAAAGATCCCGGAACAGTTTTTGTTTTGTCTATATCTAAAAAAATGGCTGAGTTATAGCGTTTTGAATTTCTATTGTGGCTGACATTTTAAAACGACCTGATTTTTGTCACGCGATAACAAGCGTATTTATGAACCGATTTGGATGTTACTTGGTCTGTACATACTACATACCAATGTCTCGACCGAGTTCGTTGGCCAGCTTTATTCGCCATCTTGTTTCAAAAGGGTTGCCATTAAAAAAAATTAAATTTAAAATTTAAAATGAGGTATTAAAAAATTGGAAAATGAAAAAGATTTTTTTATGTGTTTGGCCTTGATACAAAGATTCCGGAGCAGATTTTGTTTCTGAAAATTTGTTCTTTTGTTTATATCTTAAAAAATGGTTGAATTATAGCACTTTGAATTTCTAGTATGGCTAACATTTTGAAACGATCTTGTATTTGTCACGGGATAACACACGTATTCGCCTATTTCCATGTGAGAAAGCATGTGGATAGTATACATCAACATCTCAGCCGAATATAAGTTACTTTAAATAAAAGCAGCTTGGATAAAGCTGACTAATTTCGTGAAATTCTCATTCATAATGATTTAGTATTGATAGAAATTAGTATTGAATCTCCCATATTCGGTTTCCACTAAATTGAGCTTCGTGTGTTTGAATAATATAAGTTGGCTTTTTTAAAATAAGGTATTTGAAAGCTACCTCTTCCTCCCGGCACTGGCCGGAAGGACTTTTTTGTGTTTTATCACGCATGATTCGTTCAGAAAAGTAACTTATATTTATTTTAAATTAAGTGATCTCAGGACTCTTAAAGCTTCAATATTTTAGAAATTTTATTTATTTTTTTTTTAGATGTTAAACTCCTATCTTTTCTGAACATTTTGATATAATTGTTTCCTTAAAATTTCCATTAGAACAGAAGTTATGGCTCTTAGAATTATACTCCCTCAATAGCTGAAGCGGCGTTTCCGAAACTTTGAAGTCATTTTTCTCCAAATGATGTTTTGGGGCATAACGCGCAGGATATCTCAAAAACTTCTAAATAGTTTTACATGAAATTTTCAAAACCTATGTTTCATGTTAGTCTGTATAAACTGAACCTAAAATTTCCTTTCTGTTGTTTAAAAAAACATTTTTTTAGGTGATTATACTGTTGAAATTTTTAAAATTTTGTATTAAAACTTTGTATTAAAAATATAAAAATGTTTTAAATACAAATTTATTAAGTTCAGGGTATTTATAACAATCTGTAGTATAAGTAGGTACCAAAATTTTCTTTCTAGTTGCAATATTTATTTTTTAATCCTGCGCGTAAGCGCAGGATTAAAAATGTTATGTTATACCAATGTTATGTTATACCAATGTTATGTTATACCAATTTTCTGCTCGTCAAATGTCTGACAGTTTGGACACCCCCCCCCCCCCCATAAATGCTACTTCTGCATCTTGCAATTTTTTTAAATACATGAAATAAAGTAACATACTTATATCTTTCATCCCAATAATAATTGTGTTTTAAAATCATATATATTTAAAGATATTAAATGTTGAAAATGGTCTTTTCTTTTTCTTTTTTTTCCAATTTTAAGAGTCCCGAGACACCTTAAAAGAGCAGAATATATCTTTAATATAAAAGAATCGCCAACTGTACAAAGAGACAAAGTAAAACGGTACAAAGTTTTATTATTATTATTATTATTACTAAATACCAAAACATAACTGAAGTCATAATAAGAAATGCATAGACATATTACATATAGCATTAATACATGTAGATAGTAACAAAAGTTCAGACAAAATAATACTCAATGAAAAGACATCTACTATTAACAGGACGGCGACCCGAACGAGAAAGAAAAGGAAAAGAAATCGGAAAAAAAAAGAATAGGAAATCAATTTCTATTATATTTTCATACACAATACAACTGATTTTTTATATAATTTCCAGACAATAGCACTATTTTACTCTTGAAACGCGAAGTAATACAACCTCTTCTAACTGGCCTTTCGGTAAAAATAAATAATCCCTCATTTGATGAGTACAGTCGCGAAATACTTTTTTGTGATTTATATATATATAATATTTAATAACTCATACTTCTTACTACTTTCCAACACAGTCGAAAAGTGTTTATGAATTCGGTTTGTCTGTCCGTCCGTCTGTCTGTCTGTTGATGCTCTAACTCGCGTAAATGAAATCCGATTGCCATGAAATAGATATATGTTATTGGGGTTTACTATGGCATGTTCGGTATTGAAAATGAAGTGTGTAGCATTTTCGGTTCATTTACAGGGCCACTCAAAAAATTCCGTTACATTACGGTCTATGGGGGAAAATTGTTTCCGTGTATTTTAAGGAATTACAGTGTTTTAAACATATTGGAATTTATATGCATTACTGATCTGTACTACAATGTTCTTACTATAGAATATGGTGTACATAGAATTTATCGTTTATTTACAGGGACACACAAACGAATTTGGCTATAGAAGAAAATGAGTAATATTTGAACAATTGAAGCCTACGAACATTAATTGCTGGAATTTTTAAATTTAACTATTTTTTTTAAATGTTATTGGTGTATATTAATTCTATAGATTATATACAGAGTCGCACAAAAGTTTTCAACAACATCCGTTTATTGTCGGAAATTGCTGAGTGAAAATTTTCAACTGTCCTTTAAATGAACTAACTTTTAGCATACTACATAGTATGCTATTATATACAGGGCTTCAAAAAAATCGTATATTTTAACGGCTATTCATGGTAATAGCAGAAATCGGTTTTTCAATTGCGTTATGTGTTTTCCAAATTGTTCATTTAGACGTCATCTTTCACCTTAGTGAACTATGAAGTTTTGTTATAGTATTCTGGATGTAGTGGAAAGTGTTTCATAATCTATGTTGTACGTATGATTTTTCGTTCTTGTTTAAAGATGTATCCCTTTTGAAGTAAATATGAAAAGCATGTAAAAAGTATCAAGGATTTTTTTCACGCAACTAGATGTTCAGCTAATTTAATGCTTCTTTTTACATACTATTCTGAAAGAAGTCTTCCGAAAAACTTATCAAAAGATTCTCTTACATGAAAAATCCAATGAAATGCTATAAAAAATTACAAAAGACGAAAAGCAGATGTAAAGAAAAGAATTTTCTATTTTAGACCAAAGAAATTTGCGTGTAAATGGAACGTGAAATGTTTCTATTGAACAGCATGCATAATGTTATTTAGCATCATTTGCAAGACAAATATCTTTCAGTTTTCATAATTTATATACAGATGAAATTAAATTATAAAAGCTACTTTGTTTAACTCTGTACAATTTTAAAAATATTCACGCAATTCTACACTGTTAAAAGTTTTTATTTCAAATAACAGAGAGTCTATAGGTAATCATTTAACTTGAATTTCGTGGAAATTTACAGAGAAAAACCGTGTTTCTGTTAGAAAAAAAAAACCTAATCTATACATTTGCCATAAATTTTGCGTATTTACATCGATAAAAGTTTCGAATGTCTCTGTAAATTTAAATGTGTATGAACAAAAGATGGTTGTGTTGAGTGAACTATGAGTAAGCTATTACACAATGTACGCGGGTATCTCATATCGGCCCCTTATATCCATTAAATTTTTTTTCTAGTTAAACGTAGAATCTATTGTTATTGATTTATCTGGATTCTTCTGGAAATTTATAGGGAACTAAAAACCGTGTTTCTTTAAAAAAAAACCTTGAAACTGTTCTCTAAATTTTCTATAGAATCTGCATCATCGGTAAAATTGTCCATAACTACTGTAAATTTACAAGCATATGAACAAATGACGGTTTGTTGTTCAAATTGTGATAAAACTATTACAAAATCTACGCGGGTGTTTGATTTAAAATACATTGAAACTCTTCTGTAAATTTTCCACAGAATCTGCTCATTTACATCGATAAAAAATATCCATAACCACTGTAAATTTACAAGCACATAAACAAATAACGGTTTCAAGTTCAAGCTGGGATTAAACTATTGCAAAATCTATGCGGATGCTTCTTTTAAAACACATTGAAACTCTTTTGTAAATTCACCATAGAATTTGCGCATTTACATCGATAAAAATATCCATAACTACTGTAAATTTACAACCACATAAACAAATTAAGGTTTTCTGTTCAAACTGTGAGCAGACTATTACAAAATGTACGCGCATGTTTCTTTACAAACACATTTAAGGGTGTATTCGAAAAAATATTTTTCCACCCTCAACAGCTCAAAATTTTCTGAGACATTTTCGGACTCATTTTTAAAAGTAAAAACATGAAACTTGCTGGGGTGATTTCTGAAGACATGTTTAACATGCCGTGTGATTCCATTTTCAGCTCAATTAATTAGAATTTGATTTTTAAACAATTATTTTCTCAGTATGACCATTTTTTTCATTCCCAGATCGCCCGCTTCGGAAAATTCGGTTCAAAACGTCAACTTTGACAGCGTTTTTTACAGTATTTTCTGCATTTATCAAAAAATTAAGAAGCACGGCACATTATATAGTTTCTAAATAAGAGAATTTCCCAGTTTGATGCGTTTGAGAGCAAAAATGAATTTTAAAATGAATCAGAAAATACCCAGATAGCATGTAAGGTTTCCGAAAAGGGTCGTTTTTGCTTTACTTTCTAACTATCCTGCAAAGTTTTTCGTGATAATCGTGTAGCCAACCCATGTTCGGAAATCATTATGATCCGTACGATTTTTGCGCATGCGCAACTTATTTCTTTTCACGGCCAGCGTAGATGGCGGCCTCCCAATGGCGTCTGTTTTGAAAGCTTTCGTTGTGTCAAGTTTCTAACATTTACAGAAAATGCGGTAAGTTTGCCATTACTTTTACTTATTAGTATATATCATTATTGTTTAAATCGTTCTTACTGTAGTCTTTTTTTCTTCTGTACTGTCTTATATTTAAGATTTCTGTGTAAGTTACCCATGAGGAAAAGATGATATTTGATTCAACGCTATTTTGTTTAATTATGTTATACAGCATGCTACATCTTTAAATTAAACTAACTTCTATAAACATGATTTACTTAAAACATGTTATAACGTATCGTTTCACGTTTCGTAACCATCGCGAATTTTCAAATGTATTTTGATAACATAACTGCAGTTCCGTTATATATACTTTTAAGACATAGGATTGACGTAATGGTAATGTAAATGAACCATAAAATACGAAATCGAGAAAGTGTAAGGAGTTTTTTGTAGGAGTAAGTGTTTAGGAACATATTTTATTATAATAAAACATTTTTAATTATGATCGAGGCTAACTAGTGTTTTTATAATTAAAAACACTTAAGTCTTAAACACAATTTTGTTTTTATGTTTAATTATTTTAAACTTGTAAAAATAAATTTTATCTTTTTTTCTTAAAGTCTTCAAAAAATAAGGAATGTATACTTAAAGTTTTAAAATCACCACCACCCCATTGCTGTGGACTGATTTACAAATCAAAACAGACTTTGACCTTCAACAAATTACATTCATTTGAAAATATATATGCATGCATAGCGTATAAAACACGTAGATCATTTCATTTAAATGTATTTATCAAAATGTAGGTATATTGTTTGTTATCCCTTTTAGCGTCTATATATATATTTACAGATGATTTTCTGTTGTAATTTTAAAATAACATCCAAACAGAAATCTTTTTTTTTTTTTCAATTATATGCGAATATGACATCTGTGCCAATAATTGTATAATTTTAATGTCCTTCATTAAATTTATTTGAGAATATCTTATCCTTATTGCACAAACACCCTTTTCGCTATTCCTATATTTATAGTAGCTGCTATATGTAAAATTTAAAAACTGTCTTCAAACACAAGTAATTATTTAAAAGTTTTTCTGCAAAAAACCCCCACTAAATCATGTGCATGTATACATCTCAAAAAATAAATTTGCTATGTGTAGTGAAGAATAAAACAATTATTTATTAAAAATAAACATATATTTACAGTAGAAATTAATTTTCGTATGTCATTTTGCCAGCTGATTGAGAATCGGCAAAGCTTTTAATATTAAGAGGCTGTACATATATAACGTTACCAACTTTATAGTAATTTTGTAATCTTTCCGGCCTTTACAATATCTTACATTATCATTCCTGGATTATGTCCCAACCTTCCATCACTAATCATATTGTTATCAGTGTCTCAAAGTTCTTTTTTTTTTCCTTTCATTTTATTTTTACATATTTTCAGTTATATGTAAACATATTGTTATATATCTGTTATTTATAAAATTTTCTAATAAAGAAGAAAGAGTATGTAAAATATCACTATATTAAATATAAAATAAGTTTATATCAATAAAATTTTTTAAAAGTATTTAAAAATAGCTCTTTGTTACATAATGTATTCAACAGATATATTGTTTCTTGCCGCTCTTATCAACAAAACAGATAGACAACATTCTTCCTCTTTATTTTACTAATAAGCACAAGTATCACTTCAAACGTACTATCTGGTTTCTCCAACAGCAGATTATATGCAAATATAGGGTAGATGTGCCAGTAATGGACACCCTTAAGGAATTTCTTTAAAATTTATTTTTTTATTAATAGTTAAAATTATTATATTCCAGTTTTTTCAATATTATATTAATCTATTGACAATATTTAACCATTCTTATAGCCTCATTTCCCAATATGAATAGAAATTTAATTTTAAATAACAGAAATATATCAAAACACCCAAAAGCCCAGTAGTGGACACCCTCTGGCCCAGTAGTGGACACCCTCTGTTCCAGTAATGGACACCCCATAAAAAGTAATAAATATAATTGTTTTTATGACTATTTAGAACCAGAATTTAATGAATACATACTAATGAAACAAAATAGTTATTTTCAAATAAATTTAACATTTAGGATACCAGTAATTAATAAAGTATTTGTGATAATCATTTATTGTTTGTATCAATAATTGAAATTATCAGATGATCGATGTTTTAATTATTTTAGATGCATAGATTAAAATACTAAATATCAGGCAATTACAGCTATCAAATTATTGTAACAGTGATGGATTTAAAGGGTAATTAAAAAAAAGTTTTGGAATATTAATGTTTAGTTTTGTGCCACTATTTTTAAATGTTTAGTTTTGTGTCATTATTTTTAACAATCTTCCAGACTCTACTTGATATATCATTTATAATAATTAATATTACAAATATGAAAGAAATGATATTGTGAGTTGAATATTTTAAATACTAAATAAAATAATTTCAAAATAAAACTGTAGTACTGATGTTTGAGGCCAATGATCTGCAGATTTACTATAGTTTCATGAATATTACCTGCAACTTTCATTAATAGTATTACATTTTTTTTAAAAATAAGGAAACATTTAAGACAGAAAATAGATTTTTAATAGCTTCTGTAACTTAATTGTTTTTATTTAAACGGAGAGGGATTAAGCCGTATGAGCCCCTCTTTGACTGTGCTCTTAAACAATATTTTTTGCTTCCTGGCTGGTTTGATTGCCGGATTACAAAATATGCAAGGTATATGTACTACATAAAAAAAAATAATAATAATAAATAAAATAAAATATTGAAATTTCATAAAATAACTTAAAAGCAGCTATTTATAAAAGTTTTGGTGTTATTACATTTTGGTAAGTATAATTTAAAAATTAAATTTGATTATTTAGGTTTGCAGTTAAACCAAAGTGTTTTATGCACTATAAACATTACTAAAATTGCATTTTTAGCAATGTCTACATGGGGTGTCCATTACTGGAAAATGACTAATTAACCATCCCAGTAATGGACACCCCTCTTAAAATCTTAAAAATAAATGAAATTTTGTAAATGGCCATTGGTATATAAAATTCAAAGTTTTCTATTGCTACTCAAACAAAAACATTTAAATTTTGCAAGAAAATAAATAATATATAAATTGATTAAACGAAGCCAACTCTTAGCCTCTTCATTAAGATTTTCACAGAAAAACAGCGAAACTTTGAAACATTATTTTCTGCTTCCTGATTGGTTTGATTAAAAGTGTCAACAATAACCCAGTTTTATAAAACATACAAGGGGGAATTATAAAAAAAATAATTAAAGCTAAATATTTATTAGTTATTTTTTTATGAACCAAAAACATCAAGGGGTGTCCATTACTGGAAGGGTGCCCATTACTGGCACATCTACCCTATATAAAAAAAAATAGGAAAGCCAAACGTTGAGGTATTCCACATTTCAGAATGAAATAATTGTATATATAATCATTTAATGATTTTAATAATAACTTAGTATTTTCATAAAAATAGATAACTGAATATTTTGATGTAAAGAAACAGTTACAAATAGAAAAATGAATATTTTGGTTGGATCAAAAATGGTAACAATATCGAAAATGAATTTTCTCCCTCACCCTAGAGATATCTTAAGATATCAAGTGCCAAACTCCACCTCCCTGAAGTGATACCGTTATATTAAGCACAGCCTATAAAATCATGAGCCTTAAATGCTTATCAGTTAGCTTGTTAATTTTAAAATTGCCCATCAATACTTTTAGTTATTAATAGTAAATTGGAAAAAATGAAATCAAAATAAGAATTATTTAAAAATTAAATGTTTTGTAAATTCATACAAATTAAAACTTGGTTTATTATTATTGTTGTTTAATTAATAAATATGAAATTACCTTACCCTTCTTGTCCCTTCCCCCCATAATTTTATCTGTACTGGCAGTGTGATCAGTGTGAAAACTGACAGGGCAGGAAATTCATACTACTACTTCTTTTGGTACTACCTGATTATCCCGACAACCAATTTCACCAAATAAAGTTAGTACATACTTTTAATAAGTGTACTTTTAGTAGTTGACCCAATAGCAGAAAATAATCTGCAGGTAAAACAGGTTTGACAGGTTGCAAGTTTTACAATCGAAGTGTTAATCAAACGATCACCTTTTTTTAAAAATGTTATTATGCATTTTATTAATTTTACTAATAATAATCTTAAGTTTTTGTATTAAGTAAGAAAGAGCCAAACATAATATAAAGCGAAATAAGGGTTCAATAGAAAAATAACCTGCAAACGAAAAAAGAAAATCTGCGACTCCCATCTCTAACTTTCTGCTACCGGTGTAGTTGATAATAAATAATAAATATAAATTGGTACAAAAATACATTACAAAATGTATTGTAATGTTAAGCCCTTCGTGACAACATATGTGTGATATAAAGTGTGTACACAGTCCTTGTAACTATTACTATATCGGAATGGTAATTTTTACGGTACTTTTCGGTTAGCCGGGCGCCAGTGTTAGATATACATACATACATATATATGTATATATACTTGTATACATAACACTGGCGACCGGCTAACTAAAAAGTACCATTTTTACCTTATTTAATATAAATTTATTAAATAAGGAAAAAGTCACTATTTGAAAATAGTGGTACAAGGGAGGCTTGTCATGAAGGGTTTAAAAGTTTTTTCTTCATTGTTATTATTTTATGTTTTATTTTTTAGTTTCAAGAACTAATGACATCATCTGGTAAAGATGCTGAAGTCATGGTTGCTAGCATGTTGAGAAAATTACAGATGATGTCGGAACAAAGTCCTAACAGAGGGTACAAAATCTAAAATTGCCCAGCAAGAAGAGGAACAGACAGTTGTTCTAATTTAACAGGTTGGTTATTATATATTTTAACAAAATTTGTTTTTGTGAGTTCATGCTCAATGGTACGAATAATGTTTTCTTTTTCCTATGAAAGTTTGTATTTTTCTGTAACTGTACGCCAGTGTTAAATATATACATATATTTACACACACACACACACATATATATAGTGAAACCTCCCTGTGCGACCACCTCCTTGACCGATCATTTTTTCATGGAACGAAATTTATTCCCATAGGCTCAATACTAATTTTAGCTCCATTCAGAGACCATCCCATTTGAACTCCCTCGATGAGCAACCCATTTTTTTGAAAACTTTTTACTTTAAGATTTTAATTAAAACTTTTTTACTTTATGATTTTGATTTGAATCAATAGGTTACCTTTATGAGTAAAATTTCATTGAATAATTCAAGGAAAATGTATCTTACCTTTATTATGCATATTTAATTATACATTATTGATCATTTACTTGACCTTTACTTTCAATATTTTAATCATTTTCAAAATTATCTTACTTTTTATCATTGTAGTTTATTACTTTACTTAATTATTTTAATATTTTACCATATTGCAAGCATTATGTATAATTTTGAATGCATTATTACATTCAAATTACTGTTTAAAAAATGTAAACAAAGTAATGATCAGAAATGTGCAAAATTCTAAATTCCGCACAACCACTGGTCCCAAGCTGTGCGGATTTGAGGGAGTCTACTGTATATAATTCTCGATATATGACAACTCATTGTTTTTTCGTGAAGAAAGTATAAATTTATTTCTGAAAAAAATCAAGATATTGCTGATAATTGGTAATCACAATCTTTTTATCAAATATATTTATGTATTAATCAAGCTTTTATTATTATTAAGACTGGCTAAACCTGAAATAAAACTTCCTTACTTTATGACTTTGATGTGAATTAATATGATACCTTTATGAGGAAAGTTCCATTGAATAATTCCTGGAAAATGTATCTCATCTTTATTATGCATATTTAATTATACATTAATTATTATTTACTTGACCTTGAGGGGAGAGTGGAGAGGAATGTGATGCTTTTTACAAAAATAAGAAAATCAACTTTATTTGACACATAAACAAAATTTTGATATATAGAATACAAAATGAAACACTCTCTAATGTCCTTGAACAATATAGAAACATAATTTGCAGAAACAATTTTATAAAGAAATTATAAATTTCAAAATGTGTCCCATACCTTCCCACTAACAGGGAGGTATGGGACAGCTATAAAACAATGTATGATAAGGGGCAAATAGTCTATTGTTGGCTATATATACAGTCTAACAAAGATTGTAGGTTGATGTCTGTGCTACAATATCAAATTTCAGTAACTTCATCACTGGAAGGAAAATTCAGGATTGTCAATCAGAGATAGCATTAAAAAAATCATCAGTTCAATTTATTTATGTTTTGAAGTAAATGAATATATTTATAATGTTATAATTAATATATTACCTTCTAAAAATATTTGCATGTTAGCAGTTTACATTCATCTTATTAAAAAGAAAGAATTAAACATGTCCCATTCCTCCCTCTACCTTCTTTTATGTTAAACTTCTTGTATAAACAAAAGTTTTACTTTTAGTCTAGTTTACAGTATGATGTTCAATAAATAGAAAAACTATTACATCTACGCGTAAACAAGCTTATACTACTATATTTTACTAATATACAGAAAGCATAAAAAGTATATGAAGCAAATTTACTTCTGATTCTTGAAATAATGCTTTGCTTAAGTCTTTAAAGTAAATCGGCTTGTCAAACGATGATTAAAAATTAGTTTAATTAACAAGGTATGCAACTGATATGAAAGGTTTGATAATTCTAACTTTTATTTTTCAATTTTAGAAATTATTTAATTATTTTTTTTAATATTTTAACCCTTTGCACTCAAAGGTTTTTTTCATTTGTATTACCAGCAACTCAAAGTGATTTTAGTTATATCTTATTATTTTTTAAATTCTTTATGAATACGAATACAAATTTATGATATATAAAAAAAAAACTAAAAATTATAAAATTATTACATTTTGTAATCGTAAAGTGTGATACCTCTTGAAGCAATTGCCAATATGTAATCTTGGCTTTTCTAGACAGATATCACAAAATTATTTTTATTGCCTCCGTAGTGGAGCCCTCAAGTTTGAAGACAAATTTTAAATGGCTCCGCTCCGGAGTCCTCGAGTGCAAAGGGCTAACTTTTTTTCAATATATAATGTATTTAAAACAATCAAAAATGGTATCAAAATTCAATTTGTGCGATTGCAGCATTGTATTTCTACAGTCAAAGATTTTGCACCTTAGCCGACTAAAATTTCGATTATACACCTTTCTCAGTTATGCATCGTTTTAGAAAGGTTTCCTGAAAGACATATAATTGGTACTTTACTGGGGTTTTTTTTTGGGGGGGGGCTGAAATTGTCATTGCCAGAGCAAAAGTTCTTTATCTACAGAACGACAAAGTCGAAAAATCCATTTACTCTTGCTCGACTGAAAATATACACAATATTTTGAAAATAAATATCAAACTTCATGATATTTTGAAAATAAATATCGAATATGTATCCATTTATATATATCACTGAACCATCCTGTTTGTAGCTATAGTGTTTACTCTTTAGTGTGCACTATACACTCTTCAGTACTCCCGCTGCTTATAGAATATAATCTTTTTTTTTTTTTCCCCCATCATCTGAAGATATAAGAAAATGCTCTTTTATGAAACCTTTAAACACATAAAGGCTAGATTTATTATGGTTATTTGTGCTTTTCATAATGTAGGGATTTTTTTTTTTTTTTTTTTGTATCACAAAATCAAAACGTTCATTTTATGAGTAACAATCCCAGATGAAGATTCTGTCTGTGTCACTCTCTACTCTCTATTGTGTACAGTATAACCTCGAAAATCCGGCATTGTCAGGACCATGACGATGCCGAATTTCTGACTTCAAAAATACTTTTAATAGTCTTAATGGTGCCGTTATTCGTAATTTAATTCATACCCAAGTAATAGTTATGTGAGAAAAATAGAAAATTAAATATTTTAAAAAATATTAAAATTAAAAGTTTCTATTCATATTTTCTGTTTTTCTGTGTTACAAAAAAAAAATCTAGTATATATCATTTCTTCTCGTGTAATTTCCTAAACATCGATGTCAATTTTATTTGCTTCAATTATTTGAACAGCTTTTTAACAAGTTTTAATTTTACACAAATGTAGAATATTGAAAATATAGTCTTATTTATCTAAAGCAGATGTTAGTTTTCCAGTCAAATTTAAGCATTTTTCCACTGATACCTTTTCTTCTGTACTCAGAAGGGATTCAATTTAGCATAGCATCTGCGATCTCACAGTCAGCCAATCCATCGCTTTCAATCTCGAAATTTTTAATTGTTTAACGATTTATTATTATTCTTTCTCCTATAAGGTGGAAGTGTAAAAAAAAAAAAAAGCGGCGAGATGACTTTGATGCTGGATTTTCGAGGTCACACTGTACTTTATTTACTTTTACTATACGTATGTGATTTTTGTGTTTATAATTTTATTTTTTATTTTTTTCTAGAGAGAAAAGAATGAATCAAGAAAAAAATTTTAATGAAGTACCTGTTAATTATATCAATTCTTTATATGTAAATAAATTACTATATTAATTCTTTATATGTAAATAAATAGAATTTTATAAACTGAATGATGTTTCATTTGTTTTCAAGACTATTTCCTTGATACTGAGAAATATTTTTCATTGCTTCAGTCTTAAGTTATTAAAAATAATTACAATCAGAAAAAGAACAATTTAAGTGAGTTAAATTATACTTTAAAAAACTAAAAAAAAATAATGTTAGTTTAGTATTTGCTCTGTTGTACATAGGATAATATTTCTCTGGTAAAAGAAAAACATTGGAGAAGGGAGGAAGGCAGATGATTTAAAAAAATTGTCTTATTGTAATATGTAATTTACATTGTTAAACAAGCAAGAAATTACTATTTTTATGTAAAAATGCTGGAAAGTTCAATGAATTTGTAAAAAAATTCTTTTGTATGTTGCATCATTAAACTATTTTCAGAGAAAAGACTAAATATATTCCTGTGGTCATCAATCAGAATCCTATGGAGGATTTATTTTATAAATCTGACAATATTCTCTAAATAATAATTGAAAATTCTAAGAAATAAGTTTAATAAATGAAAGAATTAAAAAATTAATGAAGTAGTAATATAAAAAATATACAATCTTCTAAAGTCATTAAATGTACACTATATTGGAATTCCACATATTTGATGTGCTATTTATTGTAGGTAAACACAAGATTTCATTATATATGTATACAATAAAAAATTATCTGATCCTGAATAGTGAACTGGATTCAAAAGGTAAGTAACTGAAAGTATAATTAAATTTACTATGTATAAGCATAGACACAGAGTTGTATGTTCTCAAGTCCCTGTAACATTTTAAATACTTTTTCTTACCCTCTAATATAAAAAAGCTTTTAGTTTTTTTATTTTATTGAATTTCTCCTTTTTCTTTTGTTAAAGGATAAATGACAAAAAAAAATCCCTTTGCTTTTTTTAATTTTAAGTTATCAATAATTTTCAAGACTCTATGCCTATGTGTATAAGAATGATTTTTTAATATTAAATACGTGAAATTTTTCAAGTTGCTAACTAAGCGTAAATAAACAGAGTGAAAAATGTTGAACTCTGATCTTTGAAATAGTGCTCCAATGCACTGTTGATTTGCGCTGAGTTAGCAATGTAAAAAATTTCACGTATTTAATCTTCAATAATTTCACTGCTGATAATTAATTAAAATTTTACTTGGAATGGTTTTTATTCAAATGAAAGTGTTTTTCCTTAAGAAATTTTTTTTAATGGGATTACACATCCCTCATGCGTAGACACTTGCATGCTAATGTTAATCCTATGGGAGAATTTTTCTAAATATCTCGTTTGCATTTCAATATTGTAAATTTTATTATTTGTTACTTGTCAATCTGTACAAACACCTTTTTTTTTTTTTTTTAAGTTTTCAGTTTTGTTTGCAATGTGTTTTTTTTTTTTTCACTAGAGTATTTTCGCTTTTGAAAGCAGTTCTGAATATATCCTAATAAGCAAAAAAACCTTGTAAAACAAAGTCGAAAAATGGCCTTTGTATCAAAACTGCAGGTATGCAATGCAAAAAAAAAAAAAAAGCAAGCGAGATATTAAAAAAAAAATCTTTCAGCGGATTAACATTAGCAATCAGGTGTTTCTGTGCGAGTGAAGTATCCTCTTAACATTATTAAGCTTTTTTTATTATTAAAATAGGATCTAATAATGTAGCGAATTGATAAAAATTAAACATATATTTTATACATACATAGTAAAGGACAGGGATGTAAGAATTTCTTTCAAGGTAAAAAATGAACATATTAATTAAAATAAGCAATTTGATAAACATGTGGATTAATAAAAACCAGTTTTTTTCAATGTATAGATAATATTTGACTAAAATTTAATTTTCCACAGGAACAAACAAACAACAACAAAAAAATATGCTCAGCTCAGAAAAATTCTAAGTTGAGTTATTTATCTCATTTTTCTATCAAATAAGATTTTATGATTTATAAAAACCTCATTTTCATTTTTTTTATACACGCTTGTAATAAAAGCCTTTCATCAATCTTTGATTGTAACTCCTCTAACTACCCTTTCGTTTCTTCCTTTTCACATGCTTATCATGAAACACTTACAAACTCCCTCAGATAGCGTCAACTAGCAACCTTTTTCAATGCTTTACAAAACATTTACAAACTTTTCATGCGAAGCCTTTAAAAAGCATTCAAACATTTACGTAGCATGGTTGTAAAAAGGCTTTAAAAAGCAAAAAATGCTATCTGGGTAAGCAGTTTGGATCGGAATACACCCTTAAACTCTTCTGTAAATTTACCATGGAATCTGCTCATTTACATCGATAAAAATATCCATAACTAATGTAAATTTACAAGCACATATAAGAAATGACTGTTTATTGCTCAAACTGTGAGTGAACTATTACGAAATCTACACGAGTGTTTCTTTTAAAAAAACATTGAAACTCTTCTGTAAATGTACCATAGAATCTGTGCATTTACATCGATAAAAATTTCCATAGCCACTGTAAATTTACAACCACATAAACAAATGACGGTTTATTGTTCAAGCTGTGAGTAAATTATTACTAAATCTACGCGAGTGTTTAATACTGGTGCATTACATCCGTTAAATTTTTTTCCGAGGAATAACGGAAAATCTATTGCTAATCATTAACATTAACAAGGGCACCACCAAACATGATGCTCACAGATTTTGATGATTTCAAAGTATGTTGTAGGGGTCATACCACTAATTATTCTGATGAAAGGATTTCTTCAAATGGGCTTTAGTTTTTGAAAAATTGGGGGTTAAAAGTTCAGTGTATATTTCAAATACCCATTAGTATGACTCTCTGTATATGAATTCGTGGCTCAGCGGTAGAGTGCGAGCTTACGGGCCAGGACATTGCGGGTTCGATTCCACCCTGGCGCCCTTTTTATTATTTACTTTTTTACTTATTTATTACAGGCTACAGCTAATGCAACAGCAATCTTTTTGTACCACAATGGAATATAATCGCGTGGTTCAGGTGCAAATTCTTTAGGTACAAAATTCTCACGATCTTCATGAAATCCCAGATACTATAAAAAAATATTTAAAATTCAGTTGTTTGATTTCGATATTTTTTAACAATGAAATATAACGAATATATATATATATATATATATATATATTTTTTTTTTTTTTTTTTTTTTTTGCTTAAGTAAAAAATCATACCTTTGTAAATTCGTTAAATTAATCTTCTTCATTCAATATCAATTCCTCGGCCTCAATAATTTGTCGATCTTCTAATATTTCTAAAATTGCACCGGAATAGCAGCACCGGATATTTCATCCGGTGGAGAACTTTTAAACAGATCATCATTTTGTAACAACGTCTCGCAATATTTTAATACATTTGTAATTCGGCCTTTTTGTTTCTCTTCCAAACGAGAATTTTCCGCATCAGCGTTGGTTCTTTCCATAACACAATCTTTAGCATTCAATCTGTCACAATCTGCAGTCTTCTTTTAATTTTTATACCGAAATTTTCCCTATATATAACAATATTTCAAATCTTCTAATTGTCTGAAAAAGAAGGTAAACGAGATCAATAAAAGAAATTTTTATTTATTTCAATATTACCGAGAAAAGAAAAGCAGACGATTAAAAAATATATAAATATATTTATATGTATCGTAAATTTTATCTCATTAACAGACGATTTTTGCAATCCAGTTGAATTTTTATGAATCACGTAGAGAGTGTTTTTATTTGCTATAATAATAAAAAAAAATATTTTTTTTAATTTATTTTTTTATTTGTGCAAACGAAAAATGATGTTGAGGTTGAACTTTAAAGATAAATGTATTTTACAGAGTATTAAAAATTTGTACAACTGGTAAAAAACTTGTATTTAAGCATTACTGCTTTAATATTTTATTACTCTTTCGAAGATATGCATTATTTGAATTATCTAACCCTAAATACGTTTGAGAAATTGCACCTGAAAATTATTTTGTATAATTTATACAAGAAAATGATAAATTTTCCTTTAAAATTCCATAAAGTTAAAAGAAAAAAAAAGATAGAAAAAAGAAAAATCATTATTTCAGAATTGTGCTTAAAATAAAAAATATAAATAATAATTAATTTAAAAAAAAAGTTTTAGACATAAATTAGTGTTGGAGTTTTGTAAATAGAAATATTGTAATAGAAATTTTGTAAATAGAAGGGAAAAGTAAATTGCCATGAAAAATTCGAAAATCTAAATGTAGTTTATTAAGAAAATATCAAAGTTCAAAGCTGTAGAATGCCCAATTCTGTTTAAAATTTTTAACGTATGAAAAATATAAAAATAAGTAAAAAAGAAAAAAAAAACCTCGAAGTGGAATCGAACCCGCAATGTCTTGATCCGTAAGCTCGCACGCTACCGCTGCACCACGAATTCACATTCAAATAGTAACACTAATGGGTATTTGAAATATACGCTGAACTTTAACCCCCAATATCCCAAAAACTAAGGCCCATTTGAAGAAACCCTTTCATCAGAATAATTAGTGGTATGACCCCAACAACATACTTTGAGATCATCAAAATCTGTGCGCGTCATGTTTGGTGGTGCCCTTGTAAGTGTTATGAAAAAATACAGGAAAATAAAAACCAATTTTCTGTTAAACAAGGACGAAAATCATGCATAAGTCATATATTATGAAACACTTTCCAACTATAATAGAATATTATAAAGAAATGTCATACTTTTATACAATGAAATGAGATATCTAAATAAGCAATTTAAAAAAACACATAACTCAGTAAAACTCCATTTTCAACAATTTCAGTACATATTGGGTAATATGTAGTTTTTCCGTGGAATAACGGAAAATCTATTGGTAATCATTTACATTAGGTCTTATGGAAAAATACAGGGAATTGAAAACCAAATTTCTGTTAAACATGAACGAAAATCATCCATAAAGCATATATTTTAAAACACTTCCCAACATTAACAAAATATTATAAAGAAATTTCATACTTTTATACAATGAAATGAGATATCTAAATAAGCAATAAAAGAAATCATAACTCAGTAAAACTCTATTTTCAGCAATTTCTGTCCATATACGGTAATGTGTGCGAATTCTTTCTTGCAAGTTCATTTTCCAAAACTAGAATAATTTCATCAAGAACAAAATTATTTAACAAAAAGTTCTTCAAAAATTCTGAACAAAATTGTCACAACTACTATAAGCAAGTTAAATATAAAAATAATATCAGCAGAGATGATCACGCTGCTTTTGTCAAATAAATAAATTAATGTCCATGGAGTTGATAACACTTACTTCAAATGCCATTCTAACCTTACTACTTCAAGAAAAAAATTATTGCATTGAAAGTAAATCACTTTATGCTTTTTCAATAAATCATAAAAATTTACAAATGTGAACCGCCACATACAGTAAGGTCGTTTTTAATTAGCTGCCTTCTTTTCCTTTCTGCTTCTCTTTTCTGTAGACTCCTTTTTTTCAATTTGTTTCTTATTTTTCATACTTTCCTTGTACTTAAAATGAAATAAAGAAAGGTATACGAAAGGTATGAAAAGCGCGACGAAATTTGTTTGCAAATGATTGCCTGTGAAGGTATCGGAATTTATATCATAAGGAATATATTTATTACGTAAGGAAAAGCTTTAGATTTCCTATACCTATGCCAAAAATGTCACTTAATTCTAAATTGGGGCAGAAAAATAGTTATATCAACTAAAAAAGGGGGAAGTTTCTGGTGATAGTCTAATATTTTATGGGATCTTATTTTTTACGCCTAATTTATTGACATAAGAAATAAAAATATAATGTTTGACATACATCGTCGCCTCAGAGCAACAGTAGGACATCTAGTAATAATAAGAAATGTGATGTTTGACATACTGCTGTGAATAACTGTGTGGATAATATAGTGGAACAACTTGTGAAACACAAAGTTAGGTTTAATACTATATCTCAGATGTGTTTTATAAAAATTCCCTACTGTTCCACTAGATGAAGACACAGTTTTTCATAGCAGTAAGTCAGACATCTCGTTTTCGAATATTACTAGATGTCCTACTGTTGCTCTAAGCCGACGACATGTCAGGGTTGCCAGATTGGCTTCCATTTTTATTCAGAAATTTAGCACCCATACCAGAAATAAAGAATAGTATTTTATGCTTTATTTAATAAGAGAGATTTAACGATTATATAAAGTAAAAATTCTTCTTTGGAAATTTCCGGTATGAATTTAAAATGTCGGATTAAAATTTGAGGCCAAACTGGCATCCCTGCGACATGTTCATGTACATTCAAATAGCCCAAATTTATCAATATGGTAAATTTCCTATATGTTGATGGAATGAATTTGGTAGGTGTAGAAAGCTTTGAGGCGGCATTATGTTACACAACCGAACACAACTACACACCTTCGATGCGATACACTGACCATGGAACTATTAATAAAAAGGAACTGACATATCCTTAAAATAGTGAAGCATCAACTGCAACCGCTTTCGCAGGGGCTGATTACCGCCGTGTCAAACTTCCATCAGTAAATTTAAATAGAAATTTCTCCTTGTTTGAACGCCTTTTTAATGCAAGATTTCAGTCGAAAATAATGGCGAAAACAGATATTCATTTTTGCTGGTGGAAATTTCCTTCGGCGTTAGTCTGGTCCTGCGTTTCCGCCATGTTGTGACAACCTAGACAACCTTCTGTCAGAGTCAGTAAAAATGATTAAAATACCTGGCTAAACTGCCACCAGTAAAAATAAATAGAAATTTTAATAATAGTAGTGAGATAAATTTTCTGTGAGAAAGGCCGCTATAATAAGGCAAAATGTTCTGCTCAAAAAGTATTACTGGTGGAAGTTTGTTTCGGTGGTTATCGGTTTTTTCAATGTAAAAAATCAGCCGCCATCTTGTGACAACCTCCTCAGTTACTTCCCTCGCAACTGGTAGACAATAGACTATACGTCTCCTCCTCTTTATTCATAACTCCATTACACTGACTGTACAACAGTATAGGGTTGAGCTACTTGAGCTACATCTGAGATTTTCCAGGCAACTGACAGTTCGTTTTATGAATGACTACCTGCATGGGAACCCGATGTTTTGCATCTCGTTGTATATCTTTCAAATTTTCGGGGGAAAATAAATATTATTTTCTTCAACATTTCAAAAAAAAATTTAACAATATTTTTATTAAGTTTCTTGTTATAAGCATGAAATTATATTTAAAATGTAATTTAACTGAAAATTACGAAATTTACGCGATTTTGAAACGTCTGCCCGTGATTTTCCAAAATATACATAATTCTAAGTTCATTCGGCTATTTAGACCAAAATAACATTTAAAAAAAATTGTCTGTCTGTCTATTTGCCCAGAGGAGGCTCAAAAACGGTTGCATAACAAACACTAAACTTATCAGGGGTAGACAGAGAAAATTGCTGGCTCTAATATGCAGCTTTTTGCATTCCGAAATCTAAAATATTGTTAAGAAAACGGGAAAAAACTGGAGAACGAAACATTCAAACAATCTTTCAATACTCAATAACTCGTGAACAAATTGATTAATTTGAAGTAATATTGTGGCGATTGGAAAGTCTAGTTCAGAATTGTAGCTGAAAATTCTGGTTAATATCATCAGTTTGTTGCATTCCGAGATCTAAAATAGTTTTTTTAGAAAACAGAAAAAACTGGGAAAATCAATCAATCTAACAATACGTCAATGCTCAAAATCTCGAGAATTCTTTGTTCAATTTAAAAGAATCTTACGGCGATTGAAAGGTCGAATTAAGATTTAAGTATATTAACAAATTACCTTTTTAGCTCATGATCTGTACATTTTAATTTGGATTGGTAAGTATTTTTCCCAAAAAATTGGAAACGTCTTATAAAATACAAATGTAACTCAACTGATTGCTATGCAGCTAGTTAAATAATGAAGGCATTATTTTTTTTTTAATCTTAAAAACAGCTTTTATTGTTGTTGTTGCAAAGTTAATATTACAGATGTTTTGACACGTTCATTATTTCTACGGAATACGGTGAAATTTCAAAATTTTTTGATGGAATTATGTATTTAAAAGGGAACATATTCATCCTTTGACGGTTTTCCTTAAGAGGGGTTTTACTTTTTCGGGTTGAAAAAATAGATTTTTCTTTTCGTATTTTTGTATTCCCTATAGTCTGTAGATTATCCCTGTAAAACCGTTGACCGAACTCGAAGTCCTTTAGTAGTTATTTAACCCTTAAATGCCTGATTTTTCAAAAATCATTGTAATAATGTTTTTCTGCTTTCATTTTTTAAATAAATCATGGGAAAAATACTTTAAAAATCATATTTTGTTTTAAGTATGGTTTACGGCTAAAAAACAGTTTGTTACTAATCGGCAATACTGGTCTTTAATTGAAAAAATAATTTTCCTTGATAAAATTCTATAATATTAAACACACAGGAATTTTAGGAACTGTAATAAGAGATAAATTTTATTTGCTCACTGAAGAAAAAAATCGGGTATTTCGCAAGCTTCCAAACAAAACAAAAAGAACAAGTAGCAGCAATTGAAAAAATAAATCTATCTTTATTCTTAAACAGCACAAGTATTGCCATCTACATGTTGAAAATCGATTTAATAATATTTTCAGAATGTATTTTATTGGCAACATTAGGCATTATAGCTTCAATATTATTCTAATAGTATTTTAGAGCCTAAATTGGGTATGTTGCCGAAAAGCAACACCCGGCATTTAAGGGTTAATGCTTGAACGCAATGCGTCCGCCGCCTTAAATCCACCCTTTTTGAGCACCTGTGCGGTCGGGAGATTTTAGCTTTCTACTTCGATTCATGTACGAAATTTCCTCCTGATCTTATATGGGGGGCGCAACGGGCACCACGCTATGAGTTTGTTTCAAAACCATTATACAGATGGCGCTAAAACTATGAACACATTTCACGCAAAATGGCATTTTTTAAAACTGCGTGGTATCAGAACGCAAAAACAGTCAAACAGTTCTTGCTATGTTTTTTAATTAAAGGAAACATAATTTAATGAAGCTTAGACCACTTTCAGACATTTTTATAAAAAATTAAAATTTTTAGGAGCACGCCAAAGTGCGAAAAAGGGATAAAAATAGACCTTTCTAGAAATATCCGCCACTTTGTTGATTTTCAACTTTTTGACCTCAAAGTGCTTGAAGCTTCAGGCAATCTTATCTACTTTCATAATCCTTAACTAAAATTGATTGCAGATTACTCTGGTGATCTATCGATATCCCGCCTAATTGGAAATGCACAGCGCGCATGCTAGGGCATCCACCCACGCAACTCGAGACATGCATAAATTTTTGATTAATTTATTTTTTTAATGTCCTTCAAATGCTAATAAATAACACGCAAAAACCAAGTAAAATCTTAATTCCTATTCCAGAAAAAAAATGTTAAAAAACACTTTTCGAAGATATTTATCTAACACGTTTTTGATCGAGCTCGAATATCGAACGACACTCTGGTAGGTGATCTTGTGCTTTGCTGTTGCTCGTGCATGGCGAAGATACTTTGTAAGTTATCTTAAATTTTCCTGCATCGAAAGACATTTCGCAGTTCGAATGTTGTATTTTTCTTTTGGTAACTGTCAAAGTAACTGTTTTTAGGGTTCCGTACTGAAAAATTAAAAACAGAACCATTATAAGATCACTCCTGTGTCTGTCTGTCCGTCTGTCACAGCCATTTTACTTGTAAACTACGGAAACATGGAAAGTTCAAATTGGGGAAGTAATAAGACTATTCATCCACATATTTACAGATTATTAAACATTTACAATTATTATTTAGGAAAAATGTAGAGGGGCTAATTAAGTTACTTAAAAAAAAAAAATCTCTTTCTTTGTATATCGTGTGGGGTATCGTGTGAAAAACATTCGTACGGGCTGAACTCAAAAATACATTTATGTTACTTTTTAGGTAATATATTTCCAGAAATATCGTCGGAAAATGTAGTGAAAAAAATATCCCCCCCCCCCCCTATCTATTTCCGAATCTACTAAAACTAAAAATTATAAAAAAATAGAGGTAGTAGACGTTAATTTAAACCTTGCAGGAAAATTATATCGATTACCCTAGGTCACATGGTTTTTTGAGAAAAAGCGCATTTTCCGTTACACACAAATTTCGATTTGCAGGCATTCAGCAAAGGTGTTGAGGGGTGCTTGAGGTACCTATCGTAGCAGAAGTATAAAAAGCATTGTTGATAATAATTTTCGAAAAAAATCTTCTGTAATTAGCCGAGATATTAACCTTTAAAGACACGGACGGTTTTGGACATACGTAACGACAGGGGCAGCGTCTCTATGTACCATCGACTTTTAAAGCCCAGATAACAACTTTTAAGGATATTTGTGTAATGCAGTGTTCAGTAGCAGTATAAAAGCAATAAACGTCAAATTGTTGAAAACAGAGTAATATTTAATTAGAATAATCACATTAATACTATGGGATTCGAGACTAGTTTGCAATGAGTGGATTTCTCAACAGGCCTCCGGTGTCAAGTTAATTGAAAACATATCTGGAAACACGCGGCACGGACCAAGCCGGCGTTGCAAATTTGTGACCTCCTTTCGAAGCGCGCTTAGCACAGTGCCAAGTTTAAACTTTGGACAAGGGTTTTGTTTTAGCTACACAGTAAAAAGGAAAGGTTATTAATACGCTGAATTTAGTTTTATGAAATGCAAATAAAGGTTTAATCTCTTTGCGCTCTATGACGTACGTAGCGTAGTACGTCATGCTATTATGGTTATTTTCGACGATGTCGTACGCAGTGTAATCATGATATATGGCTGATTTTTTAATTAGACATTACGAGTTCTCGTCAGAAAGTTTTAACTCCTATTTTTTGCTTTACAAGATGATTCATTTTCCATAAATAAAATAAAAGAAAATTACACTTTTGTGGTATACCCATTCATACTTTTCAAGCATATACAGCTATACCCAATCCTACGTTGTATACGTTTTAGCAAAGTCCTATTATTTTTTTAGCAACGATTTTTTAAATAATACAGTTAATAATTCATATATGCATTGTACGGAACCCTCTAAACGCGAGTAATACTCGCACTTGACCGTTTATTTTCTTAAGTTTTTCAGTTGAGAGCAGTGAGCCTGTGTGTTTTCGTTGGCGCTCGTTGTCGAAAGTGTATCCAAGAGGGTTTTTTATCGGTTTAATTAAAGTATACCTAAGATTGTGTATTTAATAAGTATAATTTATTGAATTAGAATGACATATGGTTATAACAGTGGTGAAATTTAAATATTGTGAGAACCAGTAGTGTAAACAAAACACCCCTTTTTAGGCCTTCTATAGGCAAAATCTCCCCTTAAAATATTTACATATTTACAATGAAAATCTGCTGGTATAGTCTTCCCGTCCATGTTGAAAAACCAAAGAAAAAAAAAGAACTCTATATATGTAAAACTTTAATGTAGGATTATAAAACAGAGAAAAATAGTTCATTTTCTAAATATTCAACATCAACAAAGTAACACTTAATCCAAATTACTATGCATTTTTCCAATACCATAAAGATGTTCTGAAGATATTCTAAGCACAATTAAGCTGCAGTTATGAAAACTGTGCATGGAATGAAGGCAAATTTAATTTAATTTTCGATTTCACCAGCTTTTTGGGAAAGTTCTTCAGTGTGCGACGTAACTTCTCCTCAGTATACCCCAGGATAAAGTCCTGTGCCGAATTCTGAGCCGAACCCGAAATGGAAGAAAATTAATCCATATTTTAATTTCATTATGAGAAAATAATCTACAATTATGTGTATAATAGTAATGTTATCGTTCATGTTAAAAATGAATTTACATATACACACACACAAACACGCATATATATATATTACTGTTCAAAAAATTTTTCTTCAAAAAAAATGTTAAATTCGTACCCGACCCGAAAGAGCCCAGCTGAAAACAGGTCCGAACCAAAAACGATTAAAGTAACGAACCCTAACGAAAATATTAGCAAAAACTTGTTCGTGTAAAAAAAAAAAAAAAAATAGCTCCAACCGTAGCTGACCCAACCTGATGAGTGGGTTGGGTAGTATTCAGATACACAACCAATGCCAGGACTCCACTCCTGGACTCGAAATCCGCTCTTTTAGAGGAATAAGATTTGTTAAAATGAGGTTTTGTTTAAGACCTATATATTTATATATGGCGATCACATAACTATATCATGTATCACTTTTGACAATTTTTAATCCACTGCGTATATTCCAAAAGCTTGAATTTGTTTTATCGTGTTATGTTACTGTATGATGTGTCATAATATAAGGTACGTATTTACTAAATTTTGTGGTTTTGTCTAAATGTTTTTTATAAGTTAAACATAAAGAAATCTTATCTGTATCTTAATTTTTAAGGTAATATATCGGAAAGTTTTCTGTAAATATGAATGAAAATGATATTGTAAATCTGTCAGAAAGTAATGCATTTTCCAGAGTGACTGACAAATTAATATTCACGTATATATTCGAAATTAACTACATTTTATTATATTAACAATTATTTATATTTAGCTCATAATATTACCGAAATAATTTTATAGATAAATTGTGTAGAAGCTGTAATTGCATCTTTTGCTTATTAAAAATTTTTGGATCAGTTGCAAACTACTTATATCTGTAAAGTCTTATTTTTCATCTTCAAAAATTATCCCTTATTGAGATAGACTTTTAAATACCATTAAGAGTTTCTCATACTATATTACTGTTTATTTTACGGTTTATTACTATATTACTGCTTATTTTACGGTTTATTATTGTTAATTTTGCGGTTATAAACTAGCACTCCAACTGCCAGTATTATACTGTAAAATCAACATTTTTTTTTACAGTGTAGGTATTAATTCTTTTTGTACACTTTTATCAAATATTTTACAAATGCACTTTTTATTATTTTTTTACTTGAAATTAAAAAAAATGTTTTAGAAAGAAAGTTTTTACTTCGGTTGAATGTAACTCAGAAAAAGAAACCGATAAACACTAAATGCGCAGAACAAACATAAGATTATTTTTTCTCATAATAAAATGTTCTGCGATATATTTATAAAGAAAATCATTTTTGACACTCTTCAAATAAGATTTTCCTTTCAGCGTAAGTTAAAGATTTCAAATCAAACTTTCGAAATAGCATAATATTCTTTTCTACATGATTACAATTGAAAACTTTCTAGATTGTGCTGAAAAATAAAGAAACATCTAAACGTTTACATCGAATAAAGATGCCTGCATAACACATCAAATTGAGACTTTCTTATCACCATGACGGCAAAATGTTGAAACAAATGCTTTTCTCTCTAGAATACTTCTTGATACATCATGAATTAATTTCTCAATATATTTTGAAGAATCTTAGATAATAATTTTTTTAGTCTCTCGATAAATAAACTGACAATTTTTACAGTACTTGAAACAATTAAGGCTTAAATTTTTTTTAAAAGTTACTCAATAAAAAAACTGACAATTTTTATGATTATTTGAAATAATCAAGACTTTAAAAATAACAAAGCATATTTACGCATCCATCGTTAAATGCGGATATGTTACTTACGATGTATTCTCTCGAGCTATCTGCATAGCAGAATAGCTGCTATTGCTAAAAATGTCATCTGAGTTAATTGTGCTGCCGCTTGTCGGCCCAGTAGATCAATAGGCAACACGTTACACTTTAGCCAAATGTCTTGGTTCGACTCCCGGCCTGGACACTTTTTCACTCAGTTGGGTAAATATCATATAGTAATTGTAAGATATCTTCACTAATTAGTGTGATTCAGTTAAAAATAATAAAGGGAATGAAGACTGGGCTCTGTCGAGTGTAGAAGATATATAATAATATAATAAAATAAATGTTTTTAATTACCTGAGTATAAAATAGTAATAAAATGGACAGAATACAAACACGTAAGTCAATGTAGCTCGCATACATTAGCCGTAAAAATTACCAGCATAAAAACTCGTGTACTCATGTAAAAACTCATTCAATGATGTTACATCTAAAAACGTGGAACTTCCACAAGAACTTTTATTTTGCCATTCCCGACATATCTTACCTATTTCAATGAAGAAGTCAATGTAGCGCACATACATTAGTCAGAATAATTACACGAACCAGCATAAAAACTCATGTACTCATGTAAAATCTCATTCAATGATGTTACATCTAAAACGTGGAGCTTCCACAAGAACTTTATTTTGCCATTCCCGACATATCTTAGCTATTTCAATGAAGAAGTCAATGTAGCGCACATACATTAGCCAGAATAATTACACGATCCAGCATAAAAACTCATGTGCTCGTGTAAAAACTCATTCAATGATGTTACATCTAAAACGTGGAACTTCCACAAGAACTTTTATTGCCATTCCCGACATACCTTACCTATTTCAGTGAAAAATAAATCTAAATATGAATATAGAAAATAGGATAGAAAGTGTGGTAGGGAAAAAGCTTATATTATTTTTTTACAAATTTTTATAAATATGTTGGAAATTTTTTTAAAGGTATGTGGACATCCCAGACCGAAATTCAAATTTTCACTTACTGTCTTCTTTCCAGCCTCTCAACTAAACACCGTTTCTCACAATCCATTAAATGCCTTCTCAACGACATGTTCCGTCTTCCATACAGGGAATTTTTATCAAATTTGCACATTTCTGTGTAGTGATGGTAAATACCAAACAACTACGTTATAACATTTTCAACCCACTAACCTTTTTTTTGACTTCACTTTCCCCGGTAATTCAC